>JANRMT010027041.1:36207727-36236685 GCA_026402145.1 Polypterus bichir lapradei | reverse complement strand
TATCTATCTATCTATCTATCTATCTATCTATCTATCTATCTATCTATAATGCAGAGCTATAGTAGTCGCGGCCACTTGGGAATACCAAATCTTCAAAAGTTCACCTTTGAGCGAACACATTGCTGAGCGCAAAACCCCGCCCATTCGTTCTTTCGTCCAATCCCCAATGAGTTCGTCTAAGGTATTGTGGCGTTGTTATCACCGGCCCGCTTGTCCAAGTGTCCTCCATAGTAACGTTGTGTTTGTCCTGGCCAACCGAACGTCGTCTCCACGTTAGGAATGCCTCTTTACTATTAATACAGAGGAGCCAAACAAAGAGAACGAGCTGATTACAGACATTTTTTTCCCATCGCAAAAAAAAACTTCGTTAGAATTGTCTCATGTGTATACATTAAAGAAACACAAGAGATTGATATTTAAGTACGTATCTATCATGTTATTTTTGTGCATTGTATATGTTTTCGCACCAAAGTACAAAACTCCACTTTCTTTTCATCTTTCTTATGTACAAAGTGCTTGTTTACGGATCGAAGTATCCAATTAACGTGGCACAATCCCATTAATTCAGACTCCAATATGTGCTTGTGTTCCAGCCATATTGCAAAAAAAAAAAAAACAAAAAAAAAAACAAAACACTGATGCAAGTATTTAACTGCCCATTACAACAATATTTTTTTTACTGAGTTATCATTCTTTTCATTTTTTTATACGTATAGTGTCTTTCTGTTTATAAAAACGTTGAATGAGACTGAAAGTAAAGCATAGATTTGTTATGTGACCTCATTCATTTGAAAGATCAATGGCATTCAATCATTGGTCAAGAGAGGGCGCCAAAATAGCATAAGTATACTTGGTACTATCCTGCTATTATTTATTTGGCCAATTTAGCTACAGTAATCATATAATTGATGTTAAATGTTCCCTATTGCACACATCCAAATACATTGATGGACAATTGTCTCATGGACAATGAGAACCTACATCATCAGCAAGGATACATGCAAAATGCACACAGAGGCACACATGTTCATTGCGTAAGTCCAAGTATTGAAATTAGTGCACGGCTCTATTATTGACTGCCAAAGCAAATCATATTGTAATGCATGTTGTGCTATTTATGAATGTTATTGCATTGAGCTTTTACAACATAATTGCACACATAAAATAAAGAGTTGCAATGTGGAGAACAATCCTCTGGTATTTGTCTAGCTGACATGTGTCTTCTCTCTTATAACCCTTGAGCTTGCTGTTTATAGGTACAGTGTTACCTTAAGTTATCAGATACTCTACCCCTGTTTGCATTTCTCTTCTATGATCTTTTAATATTTGAGGTTGTGAATGATGCTTTCCATTAGAGTTGTCACAAGTACATAAACAAATCTTATTGGGGTGATGGTATATAGTGCACTATGTAGTGGGCCATATGATGTCATCTTTTTATGTCCATTTACATAGGTCATTTCAAAAGTGATTTATTTAACTTGACACAATTGTGCTGTCATTTAGATCTGAATGCTGCTTTGGATAAAAGCATCAGCTGTAAATAAATGTATGGAAAAATGAGCAAACAGCAATAGCTCCTTATTGCAGCAGGGGTCTAATAAAATATATCTGCAATGAAGAAACTGCATTCTTCAAAGTATTTTGATTGAAGTGGTATTTTGGCATGTAAATTGTAGTAGAGCCATACAAGAGTTTTCCTGAATGTGTTCAGGCTTCTTTAATGTGTCCAACAAGTACCAACTACAGACCTCCAGAATTCTGAAAACACTGAGCGAGTGAGCATGGGGGTGTGTCTGACTTCATTTTCGCTGCACAGCCCTCGCACTAAGCATGGATGTGTGGAGTATAAGCACTAAGTGGCCCCAAGTCACCATCATGATCGGACCCTTCCCGATTATTTACTTTTAATGATTAACAGTGTCTGACCTCTTGGTCATAGGCACAATGGACATGAAAACTATCAATTTCCAACCTTGGTCATATGTACCATGCATGTTTTGAAGCACATTTAACTACTACTCCAAAGAAGTACTATTTTACTTGTCAAACACATGTGAGTAGGAGACAGCTAAAGTGCCTAAATAATAGTAACTCCATACCCGACCAGTTGGTGGCGGGGGGCACTGTCTTTTTCAAACCCTTGCAGACCATTCTCAGAAAACTTCCTGTTTCCTGTCACTTCCTGTTCTGGGGCCTCCAATGATGTCACTTCCGGTTCTGGCAAACCTGATTATGTCACTTCCGGTGCTGGCAAATAAAGATGCCATCTTTTACTGTCGAAGTCAGTTCTGTATTGGACTCTGAACTTTAAACACCTTCTTACAATTCAACCTTTTGCAGCCAGGGTATAATACACGGGTTGGGGCTGCCCCAAACCTTTGATGTCTTTTTGTCATCTTTGTGACATACTGTATGTTATAAATTGCAGAATAAATAATGTTGATTAAGAGAAATCAAGCAGATTTTCAGAATGTGTATGTTTCTTATTTTATGGCAGCCTATGGTGGCCTATGTGGTTCTTTAATGAGGAACACATTGGATTGTAAAACATTGGACTGCAGGTCCAATCTCTTCTGGACACTTAACCTATAAGGACTCCTAGTGCAAAGATATATAAGCAGTCCATATTCTTTATATACAGTTAGGTCCATAAATATTTGGACAGAGACAATTTTTTTTCTAATTTTGGTTCTGTACATTACCACAATGAATTTTAAATGAAACAACTCAGATGCAGTTGAAGTGCAGACTTTCAGCTTTAATTCGATGGGTGAACAAAACGATTGCATAAAAATGTGAGGCAACTAAAGCATTTTTTTTAACACAATCTCTTCATTTTAGGGGCTCAAAAGTAATTGGACAATTGACTCAAAGGCTATTTCATGGGCAGGGGTGGGCAAGTCCGTCGTTATGTCATTATCAATTAAGCAGATAAAAGGCCTGGAGTTGATTTGAGGTGTGGTGCTTGCATGTGGAAGATTTTGCTGTGAACAGACAACATGCGGTCAAAGGAGCTCTCCATGCAGGTGAGAGAAGCCATCCTTAAGCTGCGAAAACAGAAAAAACCCATCCGAGAAATTGCTACAATATTACAAGTGGCAAAATCTAAAGTTTGGTACATCCTGAGAAAGAAAGCAAGCACTGGTGAACTCAGCAATGCAAAAAGACCTAGACGTCCACAGAAGACAACAGTGGTGGATGATCGCAGAATCATTTACATGGTGAAGAGAAACCCCTTCACAACAGCCAACCAAGTGAACACCACTCTCCAGGGGGTAGGCATATCGATATCCAAGTCTACCATAAAGAGAAGACTTTATCAAAATCATTTTACAGTTAGATAAGTTACCCATGACCATCACATATCTCCCTTCAGGATCCAATACTACATCTGATGCTACAAATGAGACTGTTCTATGTATGATAATTCCCACACCTCTAGTTTTCTTTGTAAAGCTAGGATGGAACATTTGGCCAGTCCAGTCTTTTTGCAGCCGGAACTGATCCTTGCTTAGTAAGTGGGTCTCCTGTAAAAATACTATTTTAGCGTTTAAACCTGTTAGGTGAGAGAGTACTTTCTTTCTTTTTAATTCGTGATTCAGGCCTTTAACAGTCCAGCTAACAAAGTTAACTGCTCCATCATGGAGACATTGATTCTGAATTTTTGATGTCATTTTATAGTCTTAACTGGAAGTGAGACAGCTTTAACCTTAATTTCCCATTTCCCCAAGAGTTATTGCCATGCAGCCTATTGTTACGTTGGTAGTTTTAATTATAAAGATTAAAAGGATAGATTAACCATACAAGTGGCAAAATCTACAGTTTGGTACATCCTGAGAAAGAAAGCAAGCACTGGTGAACTCAGCAATGAAAAAAGACCTGGACGTCCACGGAAGACAACAGTGGTGGATGATCACAGAATCATTTCCATGGTGAAGAGAAACCCCTTCACAACAGCCAACCAAGTGATCAACACTCTCCAGGGGGTAGGCGTATTGATATCCAAGTCTACCATAAAGAGAAGACTGCATAGAAGTAAATACAAAGGGTGCACTGCAAGGTGCAAGCCACTCAAAAGCCTCAAGAATAGAAAGGCTAGATTGGACTTTGCTAAAGAACATCTATAAAAGCCAGCACAGCTCTGGAAAAACGTTCTTTGGACAGATGAAACCAAGATCAACCTCTACCAGAATGATGGCAAGAAAAAAGTATGGAGAAGGCGTGGAACAGCTCATTATCCAAAGCATAGCACATCATCTGTAAAACACGGTGGAGGCAGTGTGATGGCTTGGGCATGCATGGCTGCCAGTGGCACTGGGACACTAGTGTTTATTGATGATGTGACACAAGACAGAAGCAGCCGAATGAATTCTGAGGTGTTCAGAGACATACTGTCTGCTCAAATCCAGCTAAATGCAGTCAAATTGATTGGGCGGCGTTTCATGATACAGATGGACAATGACCCAAAACATACAGCCAAAGCAACCCAGGAGTTTATTAAAGCAAAGAAGTGGAAAATTCTTGAATGGCCAAGTCAGTCACCAGATCTTAATCCAATTGAGCATGCATTTCACTTGTTGAAGACTAAACTTCGGACAGAAAGGCCCACAAACAAACAGCAACTGAAAGCCGCTGGAGTAAAGGCCTGACAGAGCATTAAAAAGGAGGAAACCCAGCATCTGGTGATGTCCATGAGTTCAAGACTTCAGGCTGTCATTGCCAGCAAAGGGTTTTCAACCAAGTATTAGAAATGAACATTTTATTTCCAGTTATTTAATTTGTCCAATTACTTTTGAGCCCCTGAAATGAAGGGATTGTGTTAAAAAAATGCTTTAGTTGCCTCACATTTTTATGCAATCGTTTTGTTCATCCACTGAATTAAAGCTGAAAGTCTGCACTTCAACTGCACCTGAGTTGTTTCATTTAAAATTCATCGTGGTAATGTACAGAACCAAAATTAGAAAAAAATTGTCTCTGTCCAAATATTTATGGACCTAACTATGTAATTTTTTAGGCTGGTTAAATAAAATCATATGACTGTGATTCACAGGCTATTGTTATAGGGTTACTGATTCAAGTCCCACTCAAAATTATTTTGGTAATCAAAATTCAATTAGACAATCACAGACAACAAACCCCCTTATAATGTAATGTAAAGCAATGCTATTCTTCTCCAAAGTGCTCTCCACAAATGCCGTTCAACCTCCAGCCTATCAGTGTAATAGAAATCAATTATATTACAGAGCAAGAATATCGAGACTGAAACGTTAGAATTATACTTGAAGATGGCTGAGTTCAAATGAATCACATCATGTGGTTTTACTCCTAAAATGTACTGGCATTTTTGTGAGTGTGAGGGTGGGCATAGGTCTCCACGACTCTAAACTTAGTTAAGATGGTCTCTGGATGTAAAGTACAGGAATGTCGTTCATTGTAGCAGATATCATGCATTTAACCCCATGTCTGATTTTTATGTAAGTGGGAAATAGGGAGCTGTCTAATATTAGGGTTTGTCGCCAAAGATCAGGGTCTAAAGCCTCGAATGCCCCCTCCAACAACAGCACTGGTACAATATGTCCTGCTATATGTGAATAGCCACTCACTGAGCAAATTCTTAGGACCACTAAACTAATGCTAGGCAGGGCTTCCTTTTGCTTTAATAACAGCCTCCGTTCTTCATGGCATGGATTCCAAAATATGTTGGAAACAGTCAGATTCTTGCTCATGTTAACATGATTGCATCATGGAATTTTTGTAGATTTTTATAGCTGCACATTCATGCAGTGAATCCCCTGTTCTATGACATCCCATAAGTGTCCTACTGCATTCAGATCCAGTGGGTGGGAAAGCCACTGAAGAATACTGATCTCATTGCCATGTTCATGAAACCAGTTTGAAAAATTTTTTTGCAATATGACATAATGTGTTATCAAGCTGGAAGTGGAAATTAGAGGAGTAAATTGTGGCCATGAAGGGATACACATGGTCAGCACCAATACTTAGATATGCCATGGCATTCAAGCAATGATTTGTTGGTATTTAAAGGGCCCAAAGTGTGCCAAGAAAACATCCCCCACACCGATACATCACCACAGCCTGGACTGATGAACCAACCGCAGGTTGGTGAATTGCTTCATACTGTTGGTGCCAAATTCTGACCCTGCCACCTATGTGCCTCAACAGAAGTCATGATTCATAAGACCAGGCTAAGTTTTTCGAGTCTTGAGCTGTTCAGTTTTGGTGAGCCTATGCCCACTGCAGCCTCAGCTTTCTGTGGGACCCGAAGAAGTCTTTTTCTGTTGTAGTCCATTCACCTCAAGGTTTGATGTGTTGTGCACTTTGAGATATTTTATCTGCTCACCACAGTCATACATTGTGGTTATCTAAGTTACCATAGCCTTTCTGTCAACTCAAATATGTCAAACCATTCTCCTCCTCCCTGTCAATAACAAGGCGTTTCTGTCCACAGAACTGACACCCACTGGATATCTTTTGTTTTTTGCATCATTTTGAGTAAACTCTAAAGACTTTTGTATGTGAAAATTCCATGAGATCAGCAGATACAGAAATATTCCAACCAGCCTGTTAGGTGCTAATAATGATGTTACCGTTGAAATCACTGAGATCACATTCAAGTGTCTGATGTGAACATCAACTGAAGCTCCTGACCTGGATTTGCATGATTTTATCCACTGTTCTCCTACTACATGATTGGCTTATTAGATAAGTGTATGAATAAGCAGGTGTACAGGTGTTCCTAATAATATTCCCAGTAAGTGTATACAAACACCAAAATTACATTGTTAAAATGATGTTAGGTATCATTAAGGCTGTTTTACTGGTAGGTATATAAACTATATTTTTCACATTGTTTGCGGATTTTTTTCAGGTGAATTGGTTATTCAAATCCATACGGTGTAAGAAAAAAGGGCGAGTCCCATGCTCGATGTATGTATTATGTCTTTCAAATGGGCTGACACGCAAACACTCCCCGAGTGTTCTTTGATATAATTGAACAGGTTGGAATGTGCAGTGAAGAACGAAAGCAAAGCCACTTAACAACAATACGGGGTGGGAAGAAACGGCGGCTGGTTTTGTGACGGTGTTCGAGGTTTTAATTTTCTGATAATGACTTCTGTCTGGCTGTAACTGTCACAAGGCAGGTGTACCAGCTGCCTCCTGGGATTTCCACGCCTTTCCCTCGCGCTAATTCCGACTATTGAGTGTCAATATATAGTAACTCATACCAGACTTCAAGGAAATTTAAAGACTGGTGTAATCAGCAGAGAACGTAAAATAAAAAAAAAAACCCTTGCTGTTTTTTGTGTTTTTCCTTTTTCCTGTATAGAAACTATGCGTAAGAAATCACCTTTATATCGAAACTGTATTGTTGCTCTTAAAGAAAGGAGATTTTTTATAGAGTCAACGAAACAAGATAAGTCCATACAACACGCAACAACTGAAAGGGATTACGAGTACGTTACACACCCTGGCATTTTGGGGGAAAGGTGCGCTTCAGAGGCCTAAGCCTCTTATCTATTGCTCATAGCCCCTGATGATTTTGTCCTGTTTTAAGTAGTATTTTTTAAATTCAATTTTGCATATGTATATTAGTATACAAACTCGCCAGAACCTCAAATGGGGACATCCCCATATACATTACATAAGTATAGCAAGACAGCACTCTAAAAAATAAAGGTTATTTTATGGCATTCTGGGTTTTGTTGAATATTTAGACTTAAACATTTAAGACGGTGCCAAATGTACACTTTTAAATGTATTAAATATTTGGCGAAATTCATCGTGCTTCTACCTCATTCATGAAGTAAATCATTACTTTTGTTATGAGAAGTCTAAAATAGGGCAACTTATGCTAGATTTTTTTCACTTTTTGCTCACTGCTTGAGCGCTGGAGTTGAGTCTCATCACACCTCACTCTCAAACTGACGTAATCTAATTCTGTGTGACATGCAGGAGTCGGAGTCAATCCTGACAGCACTGGAATAAAGACAGAAAACACCCTCGGACAGGAGTCCAGTCAACCATGGGCTCACTAATCTCACACATACAGCCACGCTCACACTGGGCCGCACACCTAACCACCTCACGCACACACGCAGCCGGTTTGGAGCCGCCGCCGGCCACCGGATTTCTGCAGTTCAGCCAGTTGGATTGCATGTATGGCCCTGTCCACACAGACTTCTAAACGGAGTGGTTTTCTGCCATCTGTAGCGTCAGGTGAGCGCGGATTGAATGCAGAGCTTTTTTCTGCTCATTGCAACGAATCGGACTGTCCACACGGGCTTATGCGGAAATCGTCGCACTTCTTCATAGATTACACAAAAGCTTCCTTTCTTCACACGCTGTGCAGTCAGAGGGTGAACCCAGTAGCGGTGTTTTTCAGCCTACCTTGCTGTATCAGGAGGATTTCTAACACAAGAAGGTCGGTGTTCAGTTCTAATAAAGCCAATTGATCCATATTTCGCGAATCCAATGAAGGATGAACCTCAAAGCCCATAGGCTAAAAATATTCTGGACTGCCTGATAACTGCCCCTCAACATATACTTTTTTTTTCTTCACTGTTTCCATATTTTTTTTCGCTGTGACCCTAATAAGCGTCCGTAGCCCCCCACAGGTAAACACACAAAAGTACAATCTGGGCTGCAGGTCGGCGTTTACCAGATGCAAACGTATGCGAAAGTGACGTTATATTGAAGTCAATTAAGCGCCACTACAAAACTCATCTTAAACGCCTTGGTCGCTCAGAGCCCGTGTGGACTGGGCCTTTCTGTCACTTGGTTTTCTCGACAGTCATCATTATTTGATTCCGATAACCCTCCCACAACCCACATCTTAACCATAACGTAACCTTACAGACATATAATACAATGCACCAATCTCCTTAATGGCGCGGAGCTCTGGGGGTCTGCAGGTAGACTCTGATGAGCCGATTACCCTAACCAGCGCGTCTTTTATTAATCCCCCGAAGAACTATTGAATGCTGTATTCGAAAACACCAGGATGGTGGGTCCCTGTGTAAATAAATGCAGGAGAAGTTACACATGGGTTTCATTAGCACGAATCTGCACTGAAAAGAAGCAGGAGAAGGTTAATCTAACTAGTTTAGGATGTGACTCATCTTCCAAACCTGCTTCATCCTGAGTACGGTCAGTCTATCACAGCAAGCATTGGGCGCTATCCTTGGACAAGGTGGCACTCCATCACAGGGTGAACGCGTGCACACACACACATCTTCTTCTTCTTCTTGGTTGTCACAGCGGATCATCTTCTTCCATATCTTTCTGTCCTCTACATCTTGCTCTGTCACCCCCATCACTTGCATGTCCTCTCTCACCACATCCATAAACCTCCTCTCAGGCCTTCCTCTTTTCCACTTCCCTGGCAACTCTATCCTTAACCTCCTTCTCCCAATATACCCAGCATCTCTCCTCTGCACATGTCCAAACCAATGCAATCTTGACTCTCTGATTTTGTCTTCCAACCTTCCAACCTGAGCTGACCCTCTAATGTACTAATTTCTAATCCTGTCCATCCTCGTCACACCCAGTGCAAATCTTAGCATCTTTAACTCTGCTAACTCCAGCTCTGTATCCTGCTTTCTGGTCAGTGCCACTGTCTCCAACCCATATAAAACTCTTAAAAATGAAGATGCTAGAGTGTTTTTTTCAGAGCAATGTCATATAGCCATTTTGTTTTCCATGAGAAGATCAATCCACATGAAGGCTCCCAGGAAAAAATATATTTTTATTTAGATCCATAACTTGCTCCATACATTTAAAAATAGAGGTTCCAGAGTGGTTTTTCAAAGTGATGCCATAGGTAAACCACTTTTTGTTCCCAAAGGGCCTATCCACATGAATGTTTCAGAAATAATTGTTATTTATTTAGGCCCACAACAATTAATACAGTAAATAACCATGAATAGATGGTAACAGATTTATGAAATACCAATGTCATGATTTTAAAAGAATTGTAGCTGTATGGGCTAAGTTCAGGTTTTCTTAATTTGTCAGTGTCCTGCTAGGTACCGTACCATACATTTTTTTTTTTCATTTCTGCATATTAAGAAGTTTATTAAACCAAAAAAGAAAACTTCAAATGCAGAGAATCCTTTCTAGAATGAAATGATTCTTTCTCAAGCAATAATCCTATGAGGAACCATATACAACCCAGTAAAGAACCAATAAAGTGCCATTAAAGAAGCAGTATTTTTAAGAGTGTGCAGTAAATAGCCATGAGATAGTAACAGATTTGTGAAATACCAATGGCTCATTATTTTAAAAGGACTCTTGCTGCAAACAATAACACAGCCTAAGTCTGCTTTTCTTAATGGCATTTTATGGTTCTTTACTGGGTTGTGTGGTACCTCGGAACTGCTTGACATTTCAATCTGGGAAGCGTTCTTTTGCATATGAAGTTCGTTCTTTGAAAAATTTCCCAACATGTAGAAAAAACACACATTTTTAATATTTGGAAGTTTACATAGCAGGACACTAACAGATTAAAGAACCAGTATTTTTGAGAGCATATTGACAATTTAGAATCTTCAATCCACCTAAGCTGCATGTCATTGGACTGGGAGGTAACCCACAGACACACAGAGAACCTGCATACTCAGGGAACGAGAACCCCGGGCTCCTTGTTTTAGAGAACACTGTGTTTGTATGAGTTACTGTATGTTATTAATTGCTAAGTATTCTGACTTTTATTTGATATAACTTTTAAATGCTTACATTTTCACCTGCACTTGATTGAGGCAGTGAGTCCAGGAAAAATGGGGTGTCTGGCACCTTTTTGCTCTTGTTGGATGGATAGGTTACTGTATGTGGTCTGGCGGAATGGAGGTGTAAGAGATGAAGTAAGGAGTTCTATTAGTGAAGTGTGTCTGTACTCCATAGACCATTTACTGAGAACTGAGTATTCTCCTTTGCAATATGTAAATGAAAACTTTCGGGCGGTAAACCTATTAATCTTAACAAATATTTCTTTAGAATTAATCCGCAGTCTGAAATTGACTGTATCATTTAAGTGTCCATTCAGAGTGTGTTAGGGGTCTTGGTGTAATCTGGTAGTAAATATTAATGTATGTGTTTGTGTGTGAGGATTTACCGCTTCCAGATCATGGAACCCGGTTCCCTATGTGGTGTCGGCTTGTTTTTCTTGTGTGTATGTCAGATTTTCTCCTCTGGGTGTGCCAGTTTTCCCCTCTCATCCCAGCCACACATGTATGAATACTATTGATTGTCAAAACTGCCCCCTGCGATTGTGAATGTGGATTCATGTGTGAGTGATCCCTGCCATGGGCAGGGCTACGTTGGCAAACAGAGCTGGCAAATGTCTTATTTGCACCAGACAGACTCTGGCCTCCTGTGAGTCCAGCCCTGAACTGGATTAAGCAGGTTTGAAAATAATGGTGTGATCAGTGTGTTGTACACTCTTAAAAATAATGTTTTTTTATTGCCATTTTACTGGGTCGTGTGGTTCTTTAAACTTTGAAAAGGTTCCTAAAATGTGGACAAAGGAGAAAATGTTAATGCATGGTAGGTGATCTATCAGGTGAGTAGATCGGGAAAACCTAAACTTAGCTCATGTTATTAAGATCTGTGATATGGTTTCCAAATTTGTAGCTAGAAATCCAAAAAGGGAGAAGATGAGTCATGTATGTAAAAACAGTTTTTTATTCCCAAGCTTTCAGCTCCTACCAGGAGTCATCATCAGTGGAAAATGATTAGAAATGCAAGAATCAAAGGCAATATATAGCAAATGAGGAAGGAGGAGGGTAGGTGGGTGTAAGGGGGGTGGTATAATAAAGTGGGGTTTGGAAGGTGTTGGTTATAATGTCTTATTTAAAATATGGATGTTCTTCTTTTTAAGCCTGGATATGCTGAGTTCATGTCCAAGTGTCTGTTGATGGTGTTTTTGTTGGAAAACCACGATTCAGCCAGCTCTCCGGCACTTAAAAAGAAGAACATCCACATATTAAATAAGACTTTATGACCAACATCCTTATTATTCTGCGGTGGGCTGGCACCCTGGTTTGTTTCCTGCCTTGCCCCCAGTGTTGGCTGGGATTGGCTCCAACAGACCCCCGTGACCCTGTAGTTAGGATATAGCGGGTTGGATAATGGATGGATGGATCCTTATTATTCCCCCCAAACCCAACTACCCACCTTCCTCATTTATTGCCTTTGATTCTTGTATGTCTAATCATCTTCCTGTGATGACTACTGGTAGGATTAAGAAATTTAGGAATAAAAAAAGTTTTAAGATAACATGACTCACCTCCATCATTTCTAGATCTATATATATATATATATATATATATAACATATATATGTATGTTAAGGTTCATATGGATGTCTCATTTGGCATCTAAAAATGGTTCCACTATGTCATCACTGTGGAAAACCACTTTAACACCTTTATTTTTAAGAGTGATAAAGCTTTACACTTTATTTTTATGCTAATGGATGTGTGTTTTAACACAGTTGAATTAAAAAGAAAATAGAGGAGTAGCGTTATTTTGTATCGGAATGTAGCCGCTTCTAAGACCCCCAGTGTTGTCTTGCGCTTTTAGTACATTTTACCGTCCTTATCAGCTCTGGAATGTAACATCTCATTTACAAGTCTGTATGAACAAGTCTGAGGTGTCCGGGGGCAGGCGGTCACGATAGCTTTGCAAAATTCCTGTCTGTGGTGCAGTGGTCCATATTTGTCGATGTCTTCGAAAAAATTTATTTATGTCACGATTTCCCAACTCTAGGTCTGTTTTGAGGAATGGCGTTATACTTGCCAAGTTTACTTTTCCATTTTGATCAGCCTATGTCCAGATAACTAAGGAGCGCTGAATCACTATTAATCAGCGACCACAGGAACTCCGGATATCACAACAAGGAGGAGATGTTTGTTATCTAGCCCACTTCACTTCAGTAGAAAGGTCAATTCGGCTCTCGATCTGCTGATACACTAATTTGATTCTCTGCTTTAATCCCCTGTTTATGTATTACCTCGATGCTCCGGAAGTCCCCTTCGGCTACAGCTAACCATCCCAAAGGCGACTGCCTGATCATTGATAAGGTGTATTGGATTGGTCAGTCTAATCTGACCTAATGTAAGTTAATGTGATTTGTGATGGATTGGTGTCCCTGGTTACTGTCGAGGTGCTTTTTGGTTAACCGAAACCCATAACATGAGACAGGATCTGATAGTCGGTATAGACAGAGGGTACTTTTTGATTATCCCCAGCCGGAATAGTTCCTGTTTGCGAGACCAATTCTCATTAATAAACTCAAATAAACCTTTTCGTATAATATTATCGGACCATTTTAAAATAACAAAAAGTTTTATTTAACGAACAAAAGCGATATTTTAATTCCCTTAAGGGATGGTGATTTTAAGCCACTATATTTAACATATCTGCTTCTATTCACCCACACGCAAAACCTTGTTATTTCAAGTTTGAGGATCTCAGAGTGCCGGAGTCTACACGGAGTCCGACGGGAATAAGCATGACAAGGTGCCAGTCTATTGCAGGACACTGTCACCGACTAATGTGCATCGAAACTCAAATATTGGATGGAATATAGAAGAACAAATTTGCAGTGGACACCAAATCTGGAACTGAATCAGTTTACCTCAATAAACGGAAAAACAACCTTCCATGCATCGCGAAATTAGAGCGCTTTTCAGATCTTGATCTTCCTTTAGGAAGTCAGTCCCATGGGAAAGTATGTCATTTCTGGGATTCCGACCTTTTCTGGTAACTAAACAAAAGGAAAATGCGCTTCTTTGTCCAGCTTGAAAGTCAATAACGTTCACTGAGACAATTAAGAGTCTGCATCGTTATGTAATGTAACTTTAAGCTGAAATGCTGCGATGTGCAGTGCATCCTGCTAACGTGTTTGTACAATCAATTTAGCACACGTTAGTAGAGAACAGTTGAAGAAAAGCTTCTAGTTAAGGAAATAGAGTGATGATAACATTTTTTTTCAGAAAGATCTGAAGCACCAGAATTTTGGGAAAATCGTTACGGAGGCAAGGAGAAACAAAAACAATGACTGAAATAAAGAAAGCATTGCCGCAGAAATCAAAAATCGTTTTTTTATTATAGCCTTATAATTACAGTTTTTAATTGCTTTGGTTGAGCTATTATATAAGAATGCAGACCACTATATTGATTTTTTTTAAATATTCTGAGCTTTTTTCCCGAATAATTTGTTTATGCTTATCAATCAGACTAGTCTTTGCCAATTAAGATTAGTGGCTTACTCTCCTAAAAAAGCTGTTTCTTTAATGGTACTTTACTAGATTGTGTAATTCATTGTAGAACCTTTCTTTGACAAAGAAAAAAATTAATTCTGAGAAGGGCCTTTTGCACATGAATTTGATTCTTTAATCTTAAAAAGGCAACCTAGGGGATACTAACAGATCAAGAAAATCCGAATTTACCTTGCGTTATATGCAGCGAGACTCTTTTTAAAACCTAGCCCAATGGTATTTAACAATTCTGTTACTTTTCATGGTTATTTATGTAAGTTGTTATGGATCTCAATAAATAAAGATTCTATCTGGAACCTTTATGTACGGTATATGGTTCTTCTGAGAACCAAAAAAAAAAATGGTTTCTCATATGGCATCGCTCTGAAGAACCCCTTCGGCACTACCATTTTTAAAAGTGTGCGCTTTGATTCACAATCTCTGCCTAAATTTTGCACGTTCTGTGTGTGTGCGTGCGTGTGTGTGTGTGTGTCTTCTGAGCGGTTGCTGATCCTTCTCCGGTTTTTCCCCCCAACACCTAACTGACAGCTGTAAAAGGGTGCCTGGATCTGTGAATGAGCTCTACGATGGAACAGCGTCCTATCCAGTGTTGGTTCCTTGTCTTGCTCGCACACATGATTTAATAAGGAACATTAAAGTTTGTTAATGGACGACTCTGTACATACGTACATTTTGTCTATATCATTATTT
This sequence comes from Polypterus bichir lapradei, assembly GCA_026402145.1. NCBI lineage: Eukaryota > Metazoa > Chordata > Cladistia > Polypteriformes > Polypteridae > Polypterus > Polypterus bichir. The sequence continues at coordinate 36,221,693 of JANRMT010027041.1, read as the reverse complement.
CAGCTGCCGCGTCCAATGGAATAATAAAGACTCCCGCCCGTGCCTTTATGCGTTTTTTCTCTGGGTAAGCTCACTTTTCCCACTTTTCAAAGGTGTACTTATAAGGTGAACAGGTCACTCAAAATGAATTCGAATAAGCAAGCAAGTGTGCTCGCCGCGAATCTCGACTGGACAAACGGGTAAGAAAATGTATCGATCTATATATCTGTTTATCCAAGGAGCAGAGCTGCTACGTCACAAATCCAGTGAATAGGATTCTTCTGGTGACTTTAAATTGGTTTGGCATAAATGTAGATTTATGAGTAAAAGTGCCTAGTGAATTTGCTCCTCATTCATGGGTTTAGAACACGGCATGTTCTCGATATTCCATTCTTCCACGTAATATCAAATACATTTAAACTGAACATATTATACGACCTGCTAGTAAAATCTCCTAAAGCAATACAAATTCCAAACAGTCAATTTAAGTCGTTCCAGCAACCCCTGTAAATTCTGATAAAGGTCATATTTCACCAGAATCACGCCTCTTTTCTGATTCTAGCCAATCGCATTCAACGTCTTATTAATATTAACTAGTTGGGCGGGTATCTCACCTGCCAGGTTTTTGTTCTTAGCAGCCGCTTTTGGGACGCATGCTTTAGTTGTTGTTGTGGCGGATTGGGAAGAGGAATGTGTTAGTTTTCTGTCTTTTTTGTTTTGATTTCGTGTCGCATTAGTATTTGCGGCCGTACTTGTGCATTTCACAGAATTTTTATCGATTTTACTTTCGGCTGAAAAATGGATAGCAGTTCGCCGGTTCTCCCAGGTTCGCAGGGTGTCTCGCAGAGGAGACAAGCGGTTAAAAGACATCACCACAAGCATAACCTCCGGCATCGCTACGAGTTCCTAGAAACGCTGGGCAAAGGCACTTATGGAAAGGTGAAGAAAGCAGTAGAGACCTCGGGAAGAGTGGTAAGCACATGTTATCTTATGTTACGAAGTATAAATGGAGAGGGCAGCCGTGTACAAGTCTATCCCAGCAATAGGCGCTCTATTGCCGTCGCATAGCAAGCAGTGTAGGGTTCATGGGTAGATACGTCAGTTTGCGTCGTCTGTATTTTACGTGCCAATAATGCAAACTAGCATCCAGCTATAACGTATATTTTCTTTGTTTGCAATAAGGAAAAATCTTTTGTTTGAAGCGGACGTAAGTATATTTTGCTGAACGGTTAAGCTACAAGATTCTCAGTGTTCGCGTCAGACACCATAGAATTTTGCAGTTGGGTTTACATGTTTAATTAATTACCTTTTTATCCAGCGCGACAGAAGTCACGTAACCAAACTGATATAGCAACAATAAAACTGCCTCTTCTGAGGAAATTAATGTCATTTGTTTACCTCTCTGGGGTGCCACCTGGCAGGTGTTTGTATGGAAACAAATGGAGGTTACACCTGCGTGAACTCGCCATTACATAATGTAATACGTTCTGCCGTCGTTTGCTTTGTATGTAAGAGCCATACATCTTCAAAAATGTATTATATTCCAAATTAAAGTCATCCGTTTAAGGAATATTTTGCATATAGAAAAGTCTACCGTCTTTTAAAAGCAGTATGACTTGTTTTAAATATAAATAGCACGAGAATGGGCAAGATCGTCTTCAAACTGGGACTGGTTATTAATTTCAAATCCCTGCACGTTATGGTGGCCTCAGTTTACAATGTAGGATTAAGACACTTCGTGGAGAACGTGTGTTCAATCGATTTATTTAAAGTTTATTTAGGCTGTGTTATTTCGGAAAGAAAAAAAATAGTCTAAAGCATGTTTTTGAATGTATCTTAAAGCTGTAGTTTGTGGCTTGCAGATAAATGAGCTGACGGAGAACATTTTGAGCACTTGTCTGTTTGTTAAAGTGATCTGCATATAATCTCTGTTTGCTTTTGTAATGACCGTGGCTCTGGTCACAAGAGGGTTTGTAGGTCTTTTAGCTGATGTGGCATAATATTGCTTTTGTTTGGGTGCTGGTTTTTGTGTCTTTATAGAAATTGGAAAGGATTACCTTCCAAGTTTATCTTCCAAAATGTGTGCATCTTGCTTAAACAGTTTCTATGAACTGATCTCGGCTTCAATTAAATGGTTACCTGTGTGTAATCTGAAGATTAAACTTGGCTCGTGTTGTTCATGGATAGTGCACTTAATTTTCACAGTTTAGGTGAAAACAACGTAACCCTGTTTGGAATTTAAAAGTTATTAAGTCTCATTTTAAGCAATGTTAACTCAAGACTAAAATGAATTGTTCTAATACAATAAGATTGCAGCATTTTTCATTTTAGGGAATCTTGTTAAAGTTTATTACTCAAGTGTTTAATATTATAAAGCAATGCTCCTTTTCTGGGAGGAATAAAGTAAAATGGAAGCTGATGCAGGCTGTTATGCTTTAAAATTATGTGAGTATAATTACTTTCCTACTTTCCAATTAAAATTTGGTCAAGATATATTCCATGTTTCATGCTTTCTGGCAACAATATTTTTCTGTTAGTGTGGATGTTGCCCAGTCAGTAGTTCACTTTATGCAGCACATTTTGGTCCAAGTGCCATCATTAAAATAGTTTGCATAACTGGCGTAGTTGTACATATACTAGAGAGAACAAGACAAAACTGGAAATCTTAGAGTGTTGACAGAAATAAAGACAGCCTTGGGTAAATCATTTTCATTTGATTGTTTTGTTGATTTGTTTTTTGCCGTGCTGTATTTGAGTAGCAATTGTGACACAATCCCTAGCTTTTTTTTTTTTTTTTTTTTTTTTGAAACTTCCCCAGACTGCTACAGTTTATCTAGTTTTAGGCTCAAAGTCCGGTGGCCTTCTCTCTTTTATCTGGCCTCTGTGTTTTGGAGATAAGAGGAGCTCATTGCACCTGCTGTTTGGAGGTAGTCTAAATGAAAGTATATGAAAGCAGATGCACCTTTGGATCTTCTCTGCGGATCCGCTGGTGTACAGGTTGCTAACTTTAACTTGGTCAGTTGACATACTTAACTGTTTAGTGACCACTTCAATCTGTTCTGTTTTGGAGGGAAAGATCAAGGGTATGCCACTACATGCCGATTGGGATCTAAGCATTTTTTGGCTGGTGTGCCACCAACAAAAACAAAAACTGGTCTTTCTACTTGCCTTATTTTCAGTTTACGTTTAGTGAGAGTTGTGGGGAAATCCTGAACTGATTTTTTTTTTTTTTTTTTTTCTTTTTCTTGAATGTTGTAGGTGTGCAGCATGTGAGTCATGGGACACAGAAATCAGTAAACAAGTCTATTTTTAAAGGCCAGTTGACTTCGTATTACCTGCATGTGTGAATGCAGAGAGAAATTGTTTTTTTGATTATCAGAAAATTGTACCTTTAGTAGCTAGTGCTGTCACAATTCTCTTTACAGTCCAGTTTTACATTGAGTTTTAAATGTATACTGCAGTGGCAGACGTAGGTAGAAAATTCAGGATGTCATGTTAGATTGGGTGGTTTTGAAATTGGTCTGTTATGGACTTGTGTGCTTTTTGTGATGTTGGGTATCTTGTCCAGGCAAAGTACTGCAAGGATAGATTGGCTTTGTCTCAATAATTGAAAAAGTGGATTTAGAAAATATAGTGACAGGCATTTGGAGCAAGATAAAACTAAAGTGAAAGTTTAGCAGATTAAGTGATTTCAAGTTTCAGAATGCAGTAGAGAAAGGGCAGGTTGTTAAGGTGGATTTAAACATTAAGCTTAAAAGAGCTTCAGACCTTTGAAAGAGAGAGTGTTTATAATATCCATGGTTATCACATGTTCATGTCGCATTTGTGTATAGTGAGTTTCAGTGTTTTCTGTGAGTGTCCTCCTGCATCCCAAATGGTGTCTTAACACCTGATGTTCACCATACAGAATAAGTAAATAAATATAACAATAGTGTTTTTCCTGTAATTCTGTTTTCAATTAGCACTTAACTTCATAAAAATGTCCTCTTTTCAAAATAACACACACAAACCACCCCCTTGCCTGCGGTAGTATTTAGTTTTTCTTTGATAAGCATTTTGAAAACATTTGAATAGCTGAAACTGAAAGTCAGCTTTCCTGGGTAATGAATAATAAAGTCAAAGTTCCTTCAGCCTAATAGTTTACCTTCAGATTCCATTGTTATCTTTTTCCCTCCTCATACTAATCATTTCAGCCACCCACCTGTTGTTTCTAAATAATTTTTTCATACTTCCGCCAAAGATTCCCACCATGTAAGATGTTGATCCACTTAGGTTAGTTCTCTGGAAAAATCCTCCTGGTGTTTCTTAAGAAATTATGCAATGGGAGTTTTTACTTTATGCTGAACACCAACGCGAGGGACTTCAGTATAGCATAGTACATAAAGAAGTGCACTGTTTGTTTGTAGTTGATGCATTGCCAGGCTGTAAGACTCCCTCAAGGCAATGCTTTAAGTTATGATCTAAGCTTGAGATATAATGGTCTGCAGCCCAAAATCTTGATAACATCATAAGGCACATGTTTATACTCCGTAATTTGAGGGGGTGGGGTGTTTATGGGCCTGGTTTTGTAAACTGTTTACAGGTCAGTGCATCGAAACATTTGAACCAGGGCTGGCAATGGTATGCAAGGAAGAGTGTCAAAGCAGTTGGGTTTGAAACTACAAAATGAGATTTTTTTTTTATTTTTTTAAATTTTATTTTAAATAACAGTGTGTACTAAAAGAAACGCAGTGAAAGTAAACTAGCTAGATTGTTTCTTTGAGGCTGCTTTTTTTGCTGCTCAAGGGCCACAGGTTCAATTCTTATTCTGGTATCCCCTTGCTTAAAGACTATATGTGCCTCATATGAGTTTTCTTGGAGTGCTAGAAGTCCATAGATATGCGTGGTTGATTGGTAATCCAGTATGGGTGTTGTGATGCGAGTATGCCACAAAGTTGATTTAATGTGCTGTCCAGGGTTGGTCTTGTCTGTTTTAGGCCTGGAATATACTATGGCTCCCCACTACTCTAAACCGTCACTACATAAGTGAGTGTTCCCATGGTTGGGCCGGGAACAAGAGGCCAGTATCCTGTGGCAAAAGACAACATGAAATAGCCTTGTTCCTCTTGGTGGATAAGTTTGAGAATTATGTGCTTGGTAAAGATTTGTAACTGTTCACAAATCTGTTTTCAATCTGATAGTGTTAACTCTGCTAGGTCTTTGAAAATGAAGGGTTACTCAGAGTGCCAAATGGTACAGAACAAGTCATTGAAGTAGTAATGGCCTGTTGTGTAACAGCTATTCCCCCTCATCCTGATAAGGGTAGCAGCTCTAGGCCTAACAGTGGGATTCGCCAGCTGATTAAAATAGTGGGTGGACAAGCTTTGACAGAAACTGGTGGTGGTTTGGAAGTGGGTGACATGGGGGTGAGGGTATTGTCATATCCTATTAGTATGAATTGGATGATGGCTCCCTAGGTTCCATCTGCTGGTTGTGCACTTTCCTTTTGTTTGCTAATTTAGGATTAGTGTTCCCTGATGTAGTTTACCCATAAGAAACCCATCAGTCAGTCACCCGACTTCACCATGGTGACTAAGATAGATAGATCTATCTATCGATAGATAAGGGGAAAAATTATTACCCATCTATATCTATTTTGGCCATGCAAGTCCTTTATTGTTAAAAATGTTGTTCCTCCATTACATCTTCTAGTGTGTAGAGAAAAGCCAAGCTTTCGAGGCAACTTGGGCGTCTTCTTCAGGCAAGATGTACTCTACATTCATAATGGCTAACGCGGTCCAACACCCTAGTACTATCTTCTAGTGTGGAATGACTTTGTGAGAGTTTATGTCATACTGTACAATTGAGCGATTACCTAGCCTGTGCTAAGGAACTAATGGAGCTGACTTTTTTTAGTGTTGTTTTTTTAGACCAGGCAGTTATCTTGAACATGTGTCCAGTATTTTAATATCTGTGACTCTACAATAAAAGATAAATGAAATAAATGGAAGTTAATATGGAATGGGTCTTTGATAAGTTTAAGAGTGTGTTCAAGTATGTGGTAGTTTGTTTGGTGTGGGTGTAAAAAGAGATTGAGGATTGTCACAGAACAGAAATTCTAGCATGAAACAGAGAATGGGTGAACATAACTTTAAGTTCTACTAATTAAAAATGCCTTAATGTCTGCCAGTGGTCTTTGCATGAATACATTGTTTGAGATGATTCTTTCCCAGTTATATTTAGTAACTGGATGCTGCAAGAAATGATTCCCCTCCCAGCTTCCCTAAAACATGCAGCTTAATTCTTCATTTGTTAAGGCACTCTTTGTTGAATGTTTCACGTGCCACATGTCTGAGTTCTCTTGTGATCTGGAGACTAGGAACATTTGTATGTTTCCTAAGCTCCTGCAGGTAATGAGCTGAAAGTTTTTGTTTGAAGAAGAATAGATACACAGAAAGTGGGGTTTTTATTTCTATTAGCAGTTTAAAAATAGCTTGCTCTATTGTACTTGGCAGTTTAAAAACTTGCAGGGAATTGGGTGTGGAAGAAGAGCTAGTCCTGCAACAGAATTGCCAAAAGCCATTCCCGGAAAAGGTGCTGCTGCTGTTTTGATTCATTTGCCAAACTCTCTTACTTAACAGGGGGATTTTTTTTTTTTATTTATTTCATATTGTTTGTGGTTAGGTCTTCAGGAGAGTCTCCCCTTTTGAGAAGCACAAGGTTTTTGTATTTATTTTCCCCTCAAATTTTATTGTAACACCATGCGTGACAGTAGAAGGGCGTGGATTTGAAGAAGGTGTGCTGTCTTCAGAGTGTTTCTTCACTTTTAATTTGTTTTTCTTCCCCTGAGGGAGGCAAGGCAGAGAAACTGAAAAGGGAATGGTATTTAAAAAGATACTTGACAGTGCTTTGAAGCTTTTGAAGTTTTTCCTATTATCAAAGTGCATTTTTTTGCCTTGACCTTCCCGCTCACCAAAGATTATGTTCATTAACACTTCTAGGCTTACTAACACAGGTTTGTGTATGTTATGTGTCCCTGCCACTACTTGATTGGCAGAGGGTAGACTATATGACGACTGGATGCAAATCCTACTTCATTGCATATTTGTGGAGTTTGTTGAGGAGTTGTATACAGTAGGTGACATGCCAAGGCGGTGGATGTGTCACCAGATCCTCAATCCTGTTGTACTTTGTTCAGTTTTAAGTAGCACAGTGCACGACCATTGACTGTCTTTTACTTCTCTTACCTGATGGGTTAGAGAGACTCTCAGTGGGCTGTAGGGTGAATCTGTTTATTCAGCTTCAACACTGGTAGTTTAAACAGCATGGGCTTTGCGTATCTAGTGCTTGGAGTAGGTCAAGTGTATATAGGTAAGGAGTGATTGGAGTCACCTGTGATTGCAAGGACACTGTAACTGCACTGAATGTTTTGGACCTTCTCAGGGTTGAGATGCAAATTTTGTGTATGAAAAAAGTGACTCCGTCTAATGATTAAGAGATTTTAGGATGACCTTGCACAGGTTGAAAGAATGTCCCCTAAACAGTATTTCAACGTCATACATAGCAATAAACTCTACAGCACAGCCAATAAAAACGTTGTATGCAGTTGCAGCCGTTGAACACTTTACTTAGTTGGTCAGAAGAGAGTCCTTTCAGTTAAGTACAGGTAAATTTTACTCTGTATTTTGGTCACTAACCTTAAGTTTTGTTGCCCGAGATTTTTGTATGTGCTGTTATGGTTGTACAGCATGTAAAATTATTGCTTATTTTTCTGATGCCATTATGCAAGGTGACTTGCAACACTTGAGATACATTTGGTTACATTTCTCTTGGTTTTTTTTCAATTGCAGCATAGGCCAAGTGACTTACTCAAAGTCGCACACTATCAGTAGTAGGATTTGAACCCGCATACTCGGGGCTTGAAATCCAAAGCTTTATCCACCTAGCCACACTGTCTAAATAAACAGTGGGAAAACCTGAAGACTGCCACTACAGTGTGGGGGCCCACGTCATGAAAGCATTGGTTCCTAACCAGAAAGCTGTTCTTAGTCTATGTGAAATTTCCAGGTTTTCTTCATTTTGTATTCTTCTCTGAAGTGGTATCAAATGCCCACTTTGTGAATTAAATGTTCCTATAAAGCACCAGTATCATAGCATGGTGATCATTGGTAGAATGGGCAAGTCCTGCACCCCTTGTCCTCAGAGTAACTTTTTTTTTTTTTGTAAATTTGAGCCTCACTTTTATCAGTTTAAATGCCAATGAGTGAGTGATGTTTCCCTTCAATACCCCAGTTATATAGGTGCACATCTGTTGATGGTACTGACCTATTTGTAGCATTTTAGGAATGGTTGTAGGGTGCAGCTTCCAGCTAACATTTATTTATTATGGGTTGAAAGCAATTTTTTCATAACCTAAAAATACCTCTCTATTTTAGTCTGCATCAACCTGTGTTTTCATCCTATCATAGTACTACAAAAGTCCAGTCTAGTTGTATGCCTCCAGCTGGTTTTTAGAATAAACACTGTAAAAGGTTGCTTAGATAAAATGTATGGAAATGTAAAATAAAAGGGAGTGCAGGATTGAACATGTTGGGGTTTGGATATATGTGTTATAGTGGGCATCAATTAATGTTTACAGATTCGTTTTCATCCTGTGCCATATTTACGAAATGGTTCAAGAACTCTATCAATCCAGAGCCCTAGTAATAAATGTAGTAAGTGCCTGAATGTGAAGAGGTGTGTAACTTTGTTCCTGACTCTTTTTGGTTTTCTTTTTCTGAAGGTTGCCATAAAGTCGATACGGAAAAGCAAGATAAAAGATGAGCAGGACTTGATACACATCCGCAGAGAAATCGAGATCATGTCCTCTCTCAACCATCCGCATATCATCGCTATCTATGAAGGTAAGTCTACTTTAGGAAAAGGGGATAAACATAACAGTATTCTGAAATCCGGGTTAAAATAATGCCTTGTATCCATGCTTGGCTCCTTTTCTGCATTTGTGCTATACTGTAAAGGCCAGAATTTGCTCTTCAGAAAGATCAATTACATTTTTAAAACTGTTTGCTGGAGTATTTAATTCTACTTCTTGCGGCCTCTGTCTTTCTGCAAAGCAAAGAATTTGGATCAGTACTGAGCCATCTGTAAAACATAAATTTAGTCTCCTGTGTTTTAGCACATGGCATGCCAGCCCCTCCCAGAGTTCAACTCGGATCTGCTTATTCTGACATTCCCTCCAGGTGCTGAGCTAACATGTGATGTGTAGCAGGGGCCGCCTGGGTGAACAGGATGCGGCTGCTTCTCTGACGTGCCCCTGTCAGACTGGTGGCACATCAAGCCTCTTTCTGCTGTCTCGCCCAGCGGGGCTTCCGCTCAGTGGTCAAGGAAAATGCAGCTTGTATGACATTCTGTTATTTGGCTGGATGTATCCTATTACATGCATGGCAGGCAGCTTTGAAGCATCTCTCTGGCTCAGTCAGGCATGACAGTTGGCGCTGTAAAAAGGAAATCTTAAGAGATGTGTGTGTGTGTGTGTGTGTATCTGTATCTGGGGACTCAACATTCCCACATAACTTCCAATTTATCGGTGTAGTGTACCGACACAAATGCAAATCGGCTTGCATAATACAGGGCACAATGGGCAGTTCTCCCTCCTCAACCAAAAAAAAAAAAATTAGACACTTGGAACAGACACTTGGAACTTGGCAGACATATCCAGGAATCTGTGGCAGCAGATTAGGCTCCATCTTAATCAGCCAGTATGGCTGAAACTGTTCTTGGCTCTTGCTCTTTGCCATTTCTCAAATGCCTTCTTTGCCCCACACTGGCCAAATAATAGATGCTACTGAGACCACCATAGCACAAGAGACTGTGGCCTCATCCATTAATCTTGTAGTCTGTTAGTAGCTCTTCATGCATTTATTTTTCCACTTGCAGTGTTTGAAAACAAAGACAAGATTGTCATTGTAATGGAGTACGCCAGTGAGGGGGACCTGTATGACTACATCAGTGAAAAACAGAAACTAACGGAGCAGGAAGCCCGCCATTTCTTCAGACAGATTGTTTCAGCCGTCCACTACTGTCACAAGGTGAGAAATGCACAGTTCATAGCATAATGCCAGATGATGGTTTCAATAGAAAGTACTTCCTTTTGTTAGCCTGTTGTCTAGGATGTGACTGATTTAAAATTATCCCATGCTGCAACATGCCATTGGCTGAATAAGGAGACCCAAGGTATATGATGGAAAAGCCAACAGTCCTGGTGACCAAAGGCCTTCTTAATTGTCTTTGGGCAGACAGGGTAGGGTGACCATTTGTGTGATTAGTTATATAATCTCCGTGGCATGTAGCATCCCGCAGAGTTTTCTGTGGCATGCAGGAAGACTTCATAGGCAAGGTATTTATGAGACTTGATAAGAATGCCTATTGCAGTGCTATTTTGGCCTACATTCCATCAGTGTCTCCTCTGATAAATTAAGCACTCGGCTAGTCTGCTCTAAAAGAGTAAAGGTCAATACTGATTATATTCTCTCCCCCAATTTTCCACAGAATGGAATTGTCCATCGGGATCTTAAGCTGGAGAACATTTTACTGGACGGGAGCGGCAATATTAAGGTGAGCTTAGTGGTTTTCCAAAACTCTTCCAAGTGGGATCAGAATATTCAAAATGTCTGTAGCAATAAAGTTGAGCAATAGAGAGCTAAAATGGGCTATGAAATCGTGTAGGATAGATTTTATAAATTGTTAATTCTGCTAATATTAACTGTGGTAGGCCTGGAAAAGATTAATAATCATACTGTAGAGCATCTTCTGTGTGCAAGAAATGACTGAAAACCCTCAGCAGTCAACCACTTGTGTGAGATGCTAAGCAAATGTGTTTTCTTTTTTTTCTTTCTTTCTCTCCATTTACTCCGGCTTGACTGCCTAGTAGCCCATGTGCACCAAGCATAGTGCCTGATAAAATGCCCTACAATTTCATAAATGACTTTTCTTTTTGTTGCAGATTGCAGATTTTGGGCTGTCCAACCTCTTTCATCGGGATGATTACCTGCAGACATTTTGCGGCAGTCCCCTCTATGCCTCCCCTGAGATTGTCAATGGACGGCCTTACAGAGGCCCAGAGGTGGACAGCTGGTCCTTGGGTGTCTTATTGTACACAATGGTACATGGTGCCATGCCTTTTGATGGTCGTGACTTTAAGAACTTGGTCAAGCAGATCACTAATGGAGAGTACAGAGAACCATCCAAACATTCAGGTGAGAATGTCTCCTTGCTGATAAGCTTCTTGGAACAGGCTTTTTTTATATTTGGCAAACACTCATGTTCCAAATTCATCCATCCATTATCCAACCCGCTTATTTCCAACACAGTCATAATGGGCAAATTCCTGAAAGGTGTGAAATGAAAAATCATCATTTCCCTTTTTTGGGGGTTTGTTTCATGCAGACATTTATTTTTAGCCCTGTTTGTAAATGTTTTCATTGTAGCTGAAGTTGCATTAAAGTTCTAGTGACCTGTCCAGTCAGATGGCACTGTTTTCTAACAGTTTGCCTTGCAAAGACACAGCTTTGAACTTGGGCCTGGCACTTGTCTGTGTGGCGTTGGTACACTCCCATGCCCATGTGGGTTTCCTCTGGCTGCTTTGGTTTCTTTCCTTGTTAGATTTGTCCTAGTGTTTGTGAGCATGCTCTGTGGAGACCTAATGTGCCTAACTTGGCTGGCTCTTGCCTTCTGCTCAATTTTGTAAAGGTCTCCTCTCCTTGATTCTGTAATAGAAAATGGATAGATTGATTTGTCCAGCCAGGAATAAATATTTTTTTCTAAGTGATTCACTTTTTATTTTTTCTTGAATTCCAAAAGTAAATGAAAGGATAGAGAAAAATCTAAAGTTAGTGTGTTTCTTTTTCTTCCCATTCAGATGCATCTGGTCTTATCCGGTGGATGCTAATGGTGAACCCTGAACGACGTGCCACTGTTGAAGAGATTGCTGCCCACTGGTGGGTGAACTGGGGCTACCAGCAGCCCTTATTGGGGGATAGTGAAAATGCCAGCATGAGACAGTTGGCATCCTCCATGGCAGAGTCTGCAGCTGGAGGGTTAGCAGTCATTGCGGACTGGCTACGGCGCAATTCCCGCCCTCTTTTCGAGAATGGTTCTAAGGTGCGCTGCTTGCTGAGGCCGCAAAGTGCCACTGTGGTACGCCAGCGCTCCCTGCGCAAGTCCCGCAAGGAAAATGATGTTTCTCAGTCCTTGCAGGATGCAAGCTCCTCCAAACCACCAAAAGGAATCTTAAAAAAGAGGGGAAGCTTCAAGCAGAAACTTGCAACTGAAGCCACTGACTCTGCCAGAGAACTGCCGAGAGAAGATGACACTTTAGTGGAGAGTAGGATTGCTGTTCAGACCCCACCTCTGGTCTCCTCGGTCGTCCCAGGGGCTCCTAAAAAGGGAATTCTGAAGAAGGTGGTGAAGAGGGAATCTGGTTACTACTCCTCTCCTGAGAGGAGTGAATCCAGCTGCAACCTCGTTTCAGAGGTTCCTGCCAAGTCCGAAGCCTCAACATATGGCCGCAAGGGTATTCTCAAGAGAAATGGCAAGTTTTCTTCCAATTCTCCATCATCCTCCTCATCCAGTGGCTATGGATCCCTTGATGAGTTAGCTATGTGTTCCATTGACATACCCATACAGGGCTATCCTTCTGGTGCCATCAGTGAGGACAGCATCTTGTCTTCAGAATCCTTTGACCAGCTTGACCTTCCTGACAGGGATATAGGCCACCAGAGACTCTGTGGCACCCCACAAATGAGAGCTTGTGTCTCGGAGAATAATCTGTTGGGGCTAGAGGAAGGTGAAACCAGGCGTCCTCACTTATGGGACATGCGTTGCTATGAAGAGCGGATCTGTGACAGCAATTTCTCCCTCACTGACTGTGAAAATGTCACAGAGGTTTACAAGAGGGCTATGAAGATTGGCGGCAGGCTAAGCTGAAATGTGTAGAAATTTGGAATAAACAATATGTCCGAGTCTTTAATTTGTCTGCCAAAGGAGAAGAGATGCAGATTAACCAAAGTGTCCTAATCCCATGGAAAAGAGACTGGAGAATCGCAGTGTAAAAGAGAGAACTGAGAGTGTTTTCAGTAGTGTAAATGAAAGAACTGATGGTGTCTTCTGTTTGCTGGCTTTTAGAGTTTCTCTCAAGTGGGATATGTTGTCGGGATAAACATGGAGCATGGGGTTTGATTAAAACACTCCAGATGTAATAGTACTGAATTTGTGCCTAAGTTGAACTGCTGCATTTAGATATTTCAGGGAAGAGGAATGGATTGAGAGAATTGACGGGAACATACGGAGGGTTGATGGACATAGTGTAGGCAAAGAATGGCTGAAATGAGGACCAGCAGGAGAGACTGTATATTTTGGGATGAAAGTCGAGGCGAACTAATGGTTTGAATGTAGTAGAGAGACTAGGGAAGAGACTGAAGTAATAGTAAAGGGGTGAAATGAGATGTCACTAGAATGGATTATGGTGACACCTTCATAAGGTGGCCAAGCTTTCCACATGCAGGCACTTTGTTGCAACTGATAGATTGCAGTCCTGCATGTTGGATTTTTAAACTGGCTTAAAGAATCTCAAAGTGCTACTGAATGTACCTTGATTGGGAACCACATACTTGATTTTGTTGTGTTTTTTTTTATTATTATTATTATTATTATTATTTTTTTTTTTTAAGTCTCTGAAACATTTCCATACATTTTGTAATGTCCTATTTATTATGAAATAGATCATTGCCTTCCATGCAGGCGTTTGCCTCTCCGGCTTCAGTGTGGCTCAGGGAAAGCTGCATAGACTCAAGAAGATAGCTGGTGGGGCTTTCACTGTTTTGGAGGGTCAGGGTTGGGTTTGTATTGCACACCAGAAATCTGGGAAATCCAAAGTGGGTTTGTTTTAAAACGCATTTTATTTCTGAAAGACTGCAACTGTGTTTTTGACTTGAAGAAAAAAAAAAAAAAA
>JANRMT010027041.1:36173640-36207627 GCA_026402145.1 Polypterus bichir lapradei | reverse complement strand
TTTTTTTTTTTTTTTTTTTTTTTTTTTTGGCTATGCGATCCAAAGTGGGTCCTGAAATAAACAATATTCTACATTTCCTGCATATGTGAGTCTGATTCTTTGAAATGCATAAACAACACCACTTGCATAACTGTTCAATGGAAACATGAAGTAGGATATTTTTAAATGGAGCGCATGATTCATTCAGAAAAAAATTTTCATGACCTCGTGATATGCACTTCCAGGCAGCCATGCATTCGTCAGCCCATTCTTATGTTATAAATCGTAATCTGTATCTGAATGTGCCAATTCCACTTTCGCTTCACTCGCCATCTGTCATTGCTGTCCGTTTGAGGACACATCATAGCCTCGGAATAATCAAATCCCAAAATAGTGACTGATGTCCTGCACTGTTGTGGATTCCTAGCATCATATGTCACACACCCTGTTGTTAAAGGGAAGACTTTGGCAAATGCTGGTGTCCCCTTTTCATTGATAAGAAATGGTTAGTACTAGAAGTTTCCACTTAAGGTCATCCTGTCTCTTTATTGTGTCCTCTTGTATGAATAAGTTGTAGGATAGGGAGTTTTATTCCATTTTAATCAGTGACTTCCAAATCGTTCACGGACTCTCTTATTGTCATCCTCTTCTGATTGTGATATCCTGCGTTTTCAAAATCGATGAGATTGACAATCCAAGCGCAGTGGCTGCAGACTTTGTTCCAACCAGTTTGTCAATTTTGCTGGCTGTTGAGCTCCTCTGCCTCACTTTGTCATCAGGTTATCCTCCTGCTATTGGTTTTACTTCACAAAAGATACTTGGGTCCTGTCTACATTACTACATTTTCATTTTAAAATGCAGAAGTTAGTCTCCATGTCTGACTTTTGTCCACACTGCCCCAGCACTTTCAATCCCCAAAAATGGGTACTTTTGAAAATGTTTATCCAGAGTTGTGTACTTCTGAAGCCCCAGAGATGTGTTGTGGACACAGATTCTAATTGCACTCTGATTTATTTGTGCTTATTACATTGCCCTTCCCTGATTGGATCCTACTTATTACATTGTCTCATTTCTTGATTGGTCACCTTTCATGGAAGAAAAACCTATTCCAAAATAGCGGACATACGGCAGTTATTTTCCATAGTTCTTATTGTGTTGCTCATCTGTGTGCATCTAAGTTACATTCTGTAAAGTTTGAATCCTGCATACATGCACAAATGGTAAATTATTTGCCAAGTGCAGCAGTTTTGAGAGAAATCCTGTGGCTGGCAGCACTACCATCCCTTCAAAGATCACCAGTTTTGGGTAAAACGTCACATGTCTGGTGTGAGTGGACAATTGTGCCGTATGTTTTCTGTCATTTAAGTGTGGACAGGGATACTTTCACAAAATATGTGAAAATGCTAGCATAGGTAGCAATAGATTTTTATTTAAAAAAAAAAAAAAAATTAAATGAAAATGTACTAGTGTTGAGTGGACGTAGCCACGGATTAAATGCATGGTAAAAGTGTAAGTGTGAACCAGGCTTTAGGGAGAAATATATTTGCATTGGATGTGACGAGGGTGGACAGGATTAGCAATGAAGATATCAGAGGGTCAGATCAGGTTGGACGGTTGGGTGACAAAGTCGAGAGGCAAGTTCACATTGGTTTGGACAAGTGCAGAGGAGAGATGCTGGGTTTATTGAGAAAATGGTGCTAAGGATAGAGCTGCCTGGGAAGAGGAAAAGAGGAAGGCCTAAGAAAAGGTTTATGGATGTGGTGAGAGGAGACATGCAAGTGATGGGTGTAACAGAACAAGATGCAGAGGACAGAAAGATATGGAAGAAGATGATCTACTGTGGCAGCCCCTAACGGGCGCAGCCAAAAGAAGATGCCTTCATTAAAACCATTCAAGCGTCTTTTGTGTTTTGCCACTGTGAAATTGTCTCTGATATGATTGCCATTTTTGCTCATCACTATTCACTACTGACTTGAACTGTTATGACCTCCTGTTTGAGGGTGCTGTGTGGCACTTTGTACCGATTCTTTTTGAACTGAAATTTCATGACATTCAGCGCTACCAGTCCCCATGCCCGCAAAATCCTTGTATTTTCCTTAATGTCATAGTCCCCTTTCTGTTGTTAAAATCGGCAGAGAAGAAACCCAGTGTCATCCTGTTCGAGACTACCATGTGTCAGCACAATTATACTTCAGATGATGGCTTGTATTAAAGAGGTGACTTTATCAGACCCAGATGTTTCAAAGCTTTGCATCTGCCCAGATTCCTTGTGGTGTCCTAACTAATATAGCCTCATTTATGTTTGAGAAGAGAATCATCGTTGCCAATCCCAGCACCACCCGCTGACTTTTTGAGTCATTCTGAACAAATCTCTTTCAAATACAGTTTGTGTGACTCCACTCCAGCATCTCCATGGACTCGCACTTAATCCTGGGGTTCCACTGAAGTGTGTGTTTGCTTTCACCTCACCCAAGTTGCTAAGATGCTTGCTGGATAAAAGAAACTATATTAGCGTAAACACCATTAGTAGAAGCTTTGGCATCAGGTGATGCTTAAGCATGGAAATGTCAAAAGGAGGATTAACGCTCAGGGGGAAATGGAATGCCTCCTCCTTGAAAAGAGCTGAAAAATAAAAAAAAGCCCAACTAAGCTATGCGTCTGCCCAGAAGCAAAGAAAAACAAGGGCGCAGTAAAGAGCGGATCAGACATTCCAGAGGGGGGTTGCCTGGCCTCCTGTGGTGTGGCCTTTGTTCAGAACATAAAGAGCCAACCTTCACAGGGACAAAGGATGCGTCGCTGTGTGGGGCGCTGACTGGTGGAGTCGAGTGCGTCACGTTGGGGCTGGACCTGCTGTTTCAGCCCGGATTGAATAAAATCAGCTGTTTCATCCCCTCCAACCTGGGAGCACAGCAAAGAAGTGCACACGTTAGCGATATTCTGGCCACATCATCCACAATGAGATTTATACAGTGCTCATCAACAATTGGCGAAGGTCATTCACCGTGAATTTGAAGTTACAGGAAATCTGCTTTAGCTGAATGCTCGGATCCCAAATACCAGTAGTGGCAGAAGGCTGATGAACCTTTTTAGAGTTATTTAAATTTCTGTCTAAATATAACATCAAATATAATCAGATCTTCATCTAATCTATATAATAAGTAAAGAGAATACCGTAAAACAACTAACACAAAAAATGCTGTCTTAAGCATGAGTAGTTATTCACTTCTGTGCAGAGTGGCGTAATATGCTGGTAAAATTATTTATGAATTTGAAAAATTCACAGGCTTTACACTGAAATATCAAATATCAAGAGAAATCTATCTCACGTAAGCCATTTCTGACCATTCCAAAGTAAAGTAATTTAGTAGGCCACATAACACAGATGAATAACCACTTCACTGATGCTTTGTGTTACTAACCTTAAAGGGAGTCTATGTGAAGGTCTTATTGTTTAAGAGTAAATGAATAATAGATGCAGTTTTGCTGTACCTAAACTAAAGTGTTACCAAATATTTTGCTTTAAGAGAGGCCCACCAAATTAATTATCTAATGACAAGGACAGGCTCAGTTATGGGACACACTTTGGACAACCTGGAGGTAGCAGCAAAGTAGTTCTTCTTCTTCTTCTTTCAGCTGCTCCCATTAGGGGTTGCCACAGCGGATCATCTTCTTCCATATCTTTCTGTCCCCTACATCTTGCTCTCTCACCACATCCATACACCTTTGCTTAGGCCTTCCTCTTTTCCTCTAACCTGCGCAGCTCTATCCTTAGCATCCTTCTCCCAATATACCCAGCATCTCTCCACTGCACATGCCCAAACCAACGCAATCTCGCCTCTCTGACTTTGTCTCCCAACCATCCAACCTGAGCAGACCCTCTAATGTCCTCATTTCTAATCCTGTACTTTGTCGTCGCACCCAATGCAAACCTCCAGCTCTGTCTCCTGCTTTCTGGTCAGTGCCACCGTCTCCAACCCATATAACATAGCTGGTCTCACTGCTGTCCTATAGACCTTTCCTTTCATTCTTGCTGATACTCCTCTGTCATAAATTACTCCTGACACTCTCCTCCACCCACATTTCACCCTGCCTGCACTCTCTTCTTCACCTCTCTTCCACAATCCCCATTACTCTGTCCTGTTGATCCCAAGTATTTAAACTCATCCACCTTTTCCAACTCTACTCCCTGCATCCTCACCATTCCACTGACCTCCCTCTCATTTACACACATGTATTCTGTCGTGTTCCTACTGACCTTCATTCCTCTCCTCTCTAGAACATATCTCCTCCTCTCCAGGGTCTCCTCAACCTGCTCCCTATTATGGCTACAGATCACAATGTCATCAGCAAACATCATAGTCCATGTGGACTCCTGTCTAATCTTGTCTGTCAACCTGTCCATCACCATTGCAAATAAGAATGGGCTCAGAGCCGATCCCTGACGTAATCCCACCTCCACGTTGAATGCATCCATCACTCCTACCGCAGACTTCACCACTGTCACACTTCCCTCGTATAATCCTGTTCAACTCCTACATACAGTGGTGTGAAAAACTATTTGCCCCCTTCCTGATTTCTGATTCTTTTGCATGTTTGTCACACAAAATGTTTCTGATCATCAAACACATGTAGCCATTAGTCAAATATAACACAAGTAAACACAAAATGCAGTTTTTAAATGATGGTTTTTATAATTTAGGGAGAAAAAAATCCAAACCTACATGGCCCTGTGTGAAAAAGTAATTGCCCCCTTGTTAAAAAATAACCTAACTGTGGTGTATCACACCTGAGTTCAATTTCCGTAGCCACCCCCAGGCCTGATTACTGCCACACCTGTTTCAATCAAGAAATCACTTAAATAGGAGCTGCCTGACACAGAGAAGTAGACCAAAAGCACCTCAAAAGCTAGACATGCCAAGATCCAAAGAAATTCAGGAACAAATGAGAACAGAAGTAATTGAGATCTATCAGTCTGGTAAAGGTTATAAAGCCATTTCTAAAGCTTTGGGAATCCAGCGAACCACAGTGAGAGCCATTATCCACAAATGGCAAAAACATGGAACAGTGGTGAACCTTCCCAGGAGTGGCCGGCCGACCAAAATTACCCCAAGAGCGCAGAGACGACTCATCCAAGAGGTCACAAAAGACCCCAGGACAACGTCTAAAGAACTGCAGGCCTCACTTGCCTCAATTAAGGTCAGTGTTCACGACTCCACCATAAGAAAGAGACTGGGCAAAAACGGCCTGCATGGCAGATTTCCAAGACGCAAACCACTGTTAAGCAAAAAGAACATTAGGGCTCGTCTCAATTTTGCTAAGAAACATCTCAATGATTGCCAAGACTTTTGGGAAAATACCTTGTGGACTGATGAGACAAAAGTTGAACTTTTTGGAAGGCAAATGTCCCATTACATCTGGCGTAAAAGGAACACAGCATTTCAGAAAAAGAACATCATACCAACAGTAAAATATGGTGGTGGTAGTGTGATGGTCTGGGGTTGTTTTGCTGCTTCAGGACCTGGAAGGCTTGCTGTGATCGATGGAACCATGAATTCTACTGTCTACCAAAAAATCCTGAAGGAGAATGTCTGGCCATCTGTTTGTCAACTCAAGCTGAAGCGATCTTGGGTGCTGCAACAGGACAATGACCCAAAACACACCAGCAAATCCACCTCTGAATGGCTGAAGAAAAACAAAATGAAGACTTTGGAGTGGCCTAGTCAAAGTCCTGACCTGAATCCAATTGAGATGCTATGGCATGACCTTAAAAAGGCGGTTAATGCTAGAAATCCCTCAAATAAAGCTGAATTACAACAATTCTGCAAAGATGAGTGGGCCAAAATTCCTCCAGAGCGCTGTAAAAGACTCATTGTAAGTTATCGCAAACGCTTGATTGCAGTTATTGCTGCTAAGGGTGGCCCAACCAATTATTAGGTTCAGGGGGCAATTACTTTTTCACACAGGGCCATGTAGGTTTGGATTTTTTTTTCTCCCTAAATAATAAAAACCATCATTTAAAAACTGCATTTTGTGTTTACTTGTGTTATATTTGACTAATGGTTAAATGTGTTTGATGATCAGAAACATTTTGTGTGACAAACATGCAAAAGAATCAGAAATCAGGAAGGGGGCAAATAGTTTTTCACACCACTGTAATTCTCAGCCACTCCCAACTTCTTCATACCATCCCCTGTGGCTGGGTTGGAGGTAGCAGCAAAGTAATTAATATAAAAAAATTTGAGTGCCATTATGGACAATGTGGCACATCCTCTCTCGGTCACACTAACACTGAGGGCTTTCAGCCAACAAATCATTCAGCAGAAGAGTTTTATGAAAAGCTACTGGGGCTCCTTTACACCAACAGCAATACGCCTGCATAATGCTTCACTGTGGCTAGAAAAAGTCCAGAGAAGATCAACCAGGCTGATTTCAGGGCTACAGGGGACAAGTTATGAGGAAAGATTAAAGGAGTTGAAAGGTGTCATGAATGAAGTGTTTAAAATTATGAAGGGAATTAGTACAGTGGGTCGAGGCTGGGGTGGTACGGTGGCGCAGTGAGTAGTGCTGCTGCCCTGCAGTTAGGACACCCGGGTTCACTTCCCAGGTCCTCCCTGCGTGGAGTTTGCATGTTCTCCCCGTGTCTACGTGGGTTTCCTCCCACAGTCCAAAGACATGCAGGTTAGGTGGATTGGCGATTCTAAATTGTCCCTAGTGGGTGTGTGTGTTGGTGTGTGTGTGTGTGTGTGTGTGCACCCTGCAGTGGGCTAGTGCCCTGCCCAGGGTTTGTTTCCTGCCTTGTGCCCTGTGTTGGCTGGGATTGGCTCCAGCAAACCCCTGTGACCCTATAGTTAGGATATAGCTTGTTGGATAATGGATCGATGGATGGGTCGAGGCTGCAACTTTAAATGAGTTCAACAGGGACACAGTTGGAAACCTGTTGAGGATAAATTTCGCACAATTGTTAGAACATTTTGTTCACACAGGGCACTACAGATGCATGGAATAAGCGACCAAGTAGTGAGGTGGACAGTAGGACTTTAGGGAACCTTTAAAACTCAGCTGCGTGTTATTTTGGAGCAATTAAGTGGATAAGATTGGCGAGCTTTGTTGGGCTGAATGGCCTATCCTCATCAAAAATGTTCCAATGCTCTAATGCTCACCACACAGGTTTATAAACACCTGCCATGCCCTGATTAAAAGAGATTGTCTGCGCTAGTGTGCCCTGTGCTGAACCGGTGTCTCATTCAGGGCTGGCAAATGTACTGTGTCCAATATTGCCAAGATGGTCTCCTGCTTTCCAGACACGATTTAAAATGAAGGTGGCTTGAGTCATGCTCACTGTATAAAGGGAATCTCTAAAATGAAATTGGTTGTAATCTGTTTTGCAGCTCTTTTAATGCCAACCTTGTGCCTCCCAAATATTTTCTAAAACCTCAATCTGGGAGGATTATGAACCTCCAGTGAAGAAAGGAAATGAGAGCAAGTTAATGGCAGACTATCAACAGTGTTGTGTAATCCGCCCCAGAAAAAACAGAATCTCAGCGGACTGAACTGCAGGACAGAATTGCCGTCATGAAGGAAACGGAATTGGTTAGTTAGGTGATGTAAGGCTGGAAGGGGCAATGTGTCCTGAGACCTCTGCCCTCCAAACGCAGGTTCAGGATCCACTGATGGGAAGTGTGGCAGCCATGGCCATGCCATGTGGGTGGTAAGCAAGATGTGAGTGTCATCACTTTCAAATCCTGTGATCTAAGTGGGAGGCTGAGAACATGATTCACACGCTGCTGCATTTATTCATTCATTTTTTAATGACAGTTAAAAGACATGAAGATCCGCTGTGTAAGCAATATGACTTTATGGTATTCTTCCGCTGCCTTTATTTTTGAACTGGGATCACTGCCGTGGGCCATGAGAACACCAAAAATGGCACATGATCTGTGAAAAATAAAAGGATGACAGTGTTGTCACGATGAGCCTGAATAAGGCAGAGCCGGCCATAGTTCCGTCAAGTGGAATCCGAGTGAGCTGTGAAATGCCTGGGTTATCCCATCAGTCTCAACCTGAAGTATTTCAAGAGCTGCTACTCCTGCTGTTTCACTGCCATATTTTCAGTTGCCTTGGACATTCAATTAATGTTATTATCTCATTCTTTGAGCAGCACAGTGGGCAGCTAGTAAAACATCATCTCACAGATCTCTTTTCCTAGTTTTGTTTTGCCTGTGTATGAGTATGAAGATAGGTGTGTGTGTGTTGAGTGTCTCCTATGATCGACTACCATGCTGTCCAGGGCTGTTCTCAGCCTTGTGTCCAGTGTTGTTATGATAAGCTCTGGTTCTCCAAAACCCTAAGAATGTCAAGTCATTTCCTTCTCTTTGCAGCACCCAACATACCCATTCTTCACTTCCACTATTCAAAAAGTAATCTTGTCATGAACAACAATCCAATCCAATCCAATCCAATTTATTTTTGTATAGCCCAAAATCACACAAGAAGTGCCACAATGGGCTTTAACAGACCCTGCCTTCTGACAGCCCTCCAGCCTTGACTCTCTAAGAAGATAAGGAAAAACTCCGAAAAAAACCCTTGTAGGGAAAAAATGAAAGAAACCTTGGGAAAGGCAGTTCAAAGAGAAACCCTTTTCCAGGTAGGTTGGGTGTGCAGTGGGTGTCAAAAAGAAGGGGGTCAATACAATACAATACAATACAAAGAACAGAGCACAAGTAATCCTTAATACAGTATAAAAATATTAGAAGTATGGAGCAAAATTTAACAGTAGCTGATATCCCATAATATGATTTGGATTTGTTTAGAGTCCTGGAGTCCTCGGCCATCAAATACCTCCCCCATTTGGCCATTCCACAGTTGAGTCAGTGCTGCGCCAGCCAGCCCGATGAAAGGACCCCACTACCCAACAATTCCTGCGATCCTCCATCAGGGATGACTATACCTTAGGCAGGCAAAACAACTTGGCAGGTGGGCCGTGGCACCAATTACCACATTTGAGTACCGAGAACAGAAACAGAATAGGTGAAGGTTAGTAATAAATGATAACTATCATGTTACTTATGTTTTAGTGTTAATGACCAACAACAGAGATGTAGCCTGTACAGTTAATCAGCAGCTCTAGTCAGGGTGTGCTAAACTACAGTAGTGAGTCTTCAGCCGGGATTTGAAAGCTGAGACCGAAGGGGCATCTGTTATAATAGCAGGCAGACCAACAACAACAAAAGGAAAAATGGCAAATAGGTGGTCTAACTCCATTATCAGAATGCAAACTGAACAATCAGACTGGCCAGCTGCGTGACCCCAACCTGCCAATTTATTCATTCAAGGTTTGTTGGTTCAATCCCTTTAACTAACTCATTATGCACTTTCCCAACACAGGAACTTCACAAACCAATGAGTTTCTGTACAATGTAGGTGCTTGGTCACCTGTGGTCCCTCGCCACTTTCGTGTGTTGTGTTTCCACTGCACAACACGAACTGTAACCTTATACAAACTATGGGATGTGTGAAGAAGAGTGTTATGGTGCAGAGTAAGAGTGATGTGGTGCAAAGTGAGGCGTGTCTACGAGTTCACACAGGACACTCCTACTTATTGCTTGACAGGGGAGATTACTGCTATGTGGACTTGGCCTGCATCCCCAAGAGGCAGCTATGAAGATTGCTGTGGTGCAACACGGTTCCTCCTCACTGATTTCAATTTCACAGGGAATATTGGCTTGGCATGCTGCACCAGGGAGATGGTTTATGGGAACCCCCAACCACCCCAGGGATCCTAACCCAATCATATTCGAAACTTCATGGGGAATGTTATTGCTTTGATGTGCGCATGGCTGCACTTCACACTCTTCATAGCCTCCTCCCTTCATGTGCCACTTTATTTTTATCGATAACTCTCTAAATTCCAAAGTATTAACAGATTTGTAAGAATACGAGATTGCTTGTGGTCAACCAATCAGCACAGCACACACTCACCCGAGCACCTCCAACGATAGTTCCTGATTGAACAAAAAGTACATACCATGGAGACCAGATGAAAAGGCAGAACAATTCTTTATTTGCACATAAATATGCACAAACGTCTCTGTCCATGGAGTGAACAAACAATAAAACAATTCAACTGCTTTTATACTTTTCTGTTACATTACCTCATCCAATACATCACATTATCTGTATCTATAGAAATATATACTTGCATAAATTGTAAAATTACATCATGTATTGATTAAAAATATTGATTAAAATTCTATAGTTTCTAAAAAGTTTCTGATTCCTTAAAAACGTTTCTGTGATGTTAAAGTGTCTGTAGTGTGTTACTGAGAAGACCACTTGTAAAATCTGAAAACAGCTGTAACATACTGTGTATGTCATCTTGAAATTGGTTAATTGACTTATACACTGTGTGCCCAATTATTAGGCCAGTCAGTTTTCTGAACTTATCATAATTTCTATGTATATTTTCAAACTCTGAATGGTTATTGGATGCTGTCATTTTCAGGTGACTGTAATTGTTTAATGAGGGAGAGTATGGCTTAAAGTGATTAACACCTTACATTAAGGTGTGCATAATTATCAGGCTGCTTTGTTACCTCAGGTGAAATAGGCCAAAAAGAGATTTAACTGGCACTGATAAAGGAAAAATTGTAAAATGCCTCTCACACAGATACAACACTCTGAAAACTGCTAAACTATTGAAGTGTGACAACTGAACAACCAAACATTTTTTCTAAATAATCTGCAAAAGGCTTGAGATGAATTATACATAAAGCTTTAAGGAACCCATTAGCCTCCAGTGCCACCATATTCCAAAACGGGAACCTTACCTGAAGTGTGTAGAAGTATAAGGTGTCAAGTGCTCAGAGACACGGCTAAGGTAAAGGAGGGTGAAACAAGATTCACAAGTTAAGGCACTGTGATTGGGCCAAGAAATTCCTGAAGACTGAATTTTCAAAGGTTTTGTGGACAAATGAAATGAGAGTGACTCTTGATGGATCAGATGGGTGGGCCCAATGGCTAGAACACTAGTAGACACAAGGCAGCTCTTTGAGTCAGGTGCCAGCAAGGTGGGGAAGGTGTACAGTACTGGTGTGGGCTGCTGTTATTAAAGATGAGCTAGTAGACCTTTTTGGGTTGAAGATAGAAAGAAAATCAACTCCTAATTCAACAGCTGGTTTATTTCTTCAAGCAGTGGTACAGGAAGACATCTGTAACATTCAAGAAGGCCACGATCTTTATGTAGGGCAACTCTGACGACCCCCACCCATGAGAAAGAGAGGAAGGTCAACAAGCCAGAGTAAAACAATTGAGAGTAGTAAAGAGAGAAATAAGTCTTTTCCCCAATTTAAATGCCTATTCTAAAATGTTATTGATTAGTTCCTGCCAGGTTTTAAAAAAGTTTTAACAGATCCTCTAAGTGAGACTTTGATTTTTTCCAATTTAACATAGTATATGACATCAGTTACCCACTGACTTTAAAGAGGTGGGCTAGGATTCTTCTAGTTTAGCCAGACAAGTCTACGTGCTAGTAATGATATTTATCCAAGTATAAACAGTGTGGCGGGCAGCTGGGGACTGTGCCCAACCGGGGCGCCTGGAAGTACCGGGAGAGGGACTGTACCTCCCCTGGACCATGAGAGGGCAGCCGCTCTGGTTGGAAGCTCAACCCTGTAGGGGCCCGTGGCCACTACCAGAGGGCACCCAGGAGCGTGAGGAGCCCTGGATGCCAACACTTCCGCCACACCTGGTGGTGTTGGCGGATGTATTACCAGGGACGCCTGGAGTGCTTCCGGATACTGAGGTGGCACTTCCGCCACACCAGAAAATGCCGCAGGAAGTTCATCAGGGGGCACCTGGAGCACGTCCGGGTGGAGATAAAAGGGGCCGCCTCCCTCTAGTCATGAGCCGGAGTCGGGAGGAGGAAGACGGAGCTTGTGGGGAGAGGAGTAGAGGCGGCAGAAGGATTCAAAGAGAAAGAAGAAGGGACTGAGTTGGCCGATTAAGGCATTGTGGTGTTGCTATTTAAGCAATAAAACGTGTGTGTTTTGGACATATGGTGTCTGTCTGTCTGTGTCCGGGGGCTGGCTGTCCACTCTCACAAAATCAAAGAAGCCACAGAAAGGTTTGGGGAAGCCACCTGTATATTATTTCCTGGCTGCAAAATAGTTTAAAGGTTTGTACTGATGGGTACAGATTGGAGTCCAGAACAGAACTGAGGGGATGGAGGAAAGGTGGCGGCTTTAAAGGTCAGTATAGGAAGTGACATCTAAGGTGCAGGAACCGGAAGGGTCTTCATCCATAGGCTTGCCACCCGGAAGTGAAGTCAAAGGGGCTGGAACCAGGAATGACGTCATCAGGGCCAGGTGGAATTCCCATGAACGGTCTATAGAAAAGCGAGAGTGTGCACTCTGCTACAGCTCGGTCTGGCTCGGAATTACTCTCATTCAAGCCCTTTAGCCCCCTCCCATGAGCACGTGTGTGACAACGCCAACACACTGTACTTTAAATTCCCTCATCTGACTGGAAGAAATTATAGTGACAAGCAGGAATCTTGACCAGAACATCAAATAAACCAAAATCACAGAACTCTGAACATGAACCTTAAAGCACACTTTTACAATGCCCCTATGATGTGACAGTTTCTTTTTTTTAATTAATGGTATATGAGTTTGGTGCAGGCCATTTCCGTATTTGGTAATAAATTTGTCTTCATTTCTATGTATTAATTTATCCAAGTTTAAACAGCCAAACTGGATTTTTATAAGAGGTCGTGGCTTGACTATGTTATTTTTATGCATTATGTGACAGGTTAGAACAATCATGACAGACAATATGTATGCTCAGCATTGCAGCGAGGATATAGCACTTGTGAGACCTAGATATTCGAATGATATTCGTCTCATTTGAAAGCTCTCCAGCCATTGAGCATCATCAAAGTGGCTACAAATACAGTCTCACAAATCTTATTTATTCAAACAATCTTCTGATTAGAGGTGGAGGAAGTCAAAAATTGCTAAGGGCATATACTGTCATAGCCCTTCTGGGCTGACTCACCATATTTTCAAAACAAGCTCAGATTCAAAAAACACATACAACTGAAAAACATCAGCAGAAAAAAACATGCAGGGATTCATGTTTTCACCTTATCTGCGTCACAGTGTATGCGCAAAGCATGCATTCCACATAAGTTGAATGTGTATGTAAATACATAGGCCACATCTAGTCCATTGTATGTACAGTTAATACCACAGACATTACATCAGATTTCTTTATCAATTACAGTCTGGGCATTGAGACTGAGTAGTGTATGCTGTATGTGGCATATCTCAAAAAACCTTGTTAATAATCTTAATATAAAGTATTTACCCCTTGGAAGTTTTCACGTTTTATTGTTCTACAACTTTGAATCACAGACTCTTTAATGTCAAAGTTTAAACAAAACCCAGCAAAGTGATCTAAAATAAATTGCAAATACTTACATTTACATTTATTTGCTTAGCAAATGCTTTTCTCCAAAGTGACTTACAAAAGCGGTCAACATAATCGAGCAAACATCAGTCTGGGGGAATTCTAGGAACAAGTGCTACAGGACAAGGTACAAAAATTGTTTATCACAAGTGAAGAACTCAGAACAAAATACAAAGTCATTATAATTCCTAGTTACAAAATCTAAAAACTAGTATCGTTTAGACAAAATAGTCTTCTTCAACACTTTGAGGTATTCAGCATTTCGAACAGAGTTGGGCAGCTCATTTCACAAGCTAGGAGCTATACACGAAAAGAGTCTGGATTAAGATTTGATGCCATGCTGAGATGACATTACCAGATGTTGTTTCATTAGAAGACCTGAGTGGTCGAGAAGGAGCATAGGACTTCACAAGTGTTCCCACGTGGAAGTGCTGATCCATTGACTGCTCTATAGGCAAGCATTTAGGATTAGAACTGATGCTACAAAGAGCCAATGTAGTGATCTGAAAAGAAGAGTGACATGTACCTACCTCGGGTGGTCCAACACCAGATGTGTCATTGCATTGTGAATCATCTTCAGCGGTTTGGTGACACATGCTGGTATTCCAGCCAACAGTAGTCCAGATGTGACAGGATCAAAACTTAGGCAAGGAGTTGTGCTACATACTCTGTCAGATCATGTGAATAATTTATGGAGTGAATCTTCAAGATTGAGAGACCATAGCAATATGTTTCCTGAAGGACAGCTGGTCATCAATTATGTGTGTTAGTGATATACAAAATATATACAGTATAGAGAGTAAAAAGAAAGAGAAAGAGAGAAATATAAAACACAAAATAATTGATGGCACAAGGATTTACCTCCTTTAATATGACACCCCTTAATCCTCAGTGGTGCAGCTAGTTGGTTTCAGAATTCACAGAAATAGTTCAATGGAGGTCGCCTGCCTGTGGTTTTGGTTGACTGTAGTCTAAATGCCCCTTTATGTGGGTGATCCAGCTTTTCAGGAGTCAGTATGATGGCCAAAGTTACACAATGAAGACAAAAGAACACTCTAAGCAACTCCTTGAAAAAGTAACCAAAAACCACAATTCAGGGGATGGAGACAGGAAAATATCCAAATTACTGAATATCCATCGGAGCCCAGTTAAATCAATCATTCATAAATGGTAAGAATATAGAAAAGCAGTAAATCTGCCCTCAGCAAGCCATCCACAAAAACTGAGGGATCATGCTGGAAAAAGACAAGCGAGGAAGGCCAGCAAGAGACCTCTGAAGGAGTTACAAGATACAGTGGTTAAAATGGGAGAGACTGTGAGACAGTAGCTGTTGTTCAGGTGTTTTGCCAGTTGCAGCTTTATGGGAGAATTGCAAAGAGAAAAATGCATAAAAAATCTGGAGTTTGCCAAAAGGTACACTTGAGATTTTGAAATCGGCTGGAAGAAGGTCCTGTGGTCTGATGACCCCACAGTTGAGGTTTTTGGCCTTCAGACAAACTCCACATTAGATGTAAGCCAAAGACTGGGCATCATCTAAAACACACCATTCCCACTGTGAAGCATAATGGTGGTGGCAGTATCATGCTGTGGGGAGGCTCTACTCTGTAGCAGACCCTGGAAGGTTTGTGAGGGTTGAGGGCAAAATGAAGGCAGTGAAATATCCTGGAGAAAAACCTGACATAATCTGCAAGAAACCTACACCTTTGTTTTTCCAGAAAGACAACAGCCTCAAGCATAAAGCCAAAGCTACATTGGAGTGGTTTAAAAACAACAATGAGAATGTCCTAGAGTGGCCGAATCAGAGTCCAATTCTCAATCCAATGGAGAATTTGTGACTGGACTTGGTAAAGCCTATTCACTTGCAGTCCCCCTAACAGAACTTGAGCAGTTTTACAAAGAAGAACTTGGAAAATATTACTGTCCAGATGTGCAAAGCTGCTAGGGATATGCACACAGAGACACAAGGCTGTCACTGCTGCCGAACATGCATTGATTAAATACTGACTTGAATGGGGTGAAAACTTGGCTTCGTTGTTGATCAAAGTCAAATGTTTTACAACAATAAAACGTGAAACCTTCTAAGGGTGTGGGTGAATGCGTTTTATGGACTCTAAATATCTTTAACCCTCACTAACCTAACACTATATATATGGTGAAGTCAACAACAACATGATGATGTCTGGATACTCCATGTCAGCAATGAAGCACCATTGTTAACAAAAAATTGGCCATAACCACTTGAGAAAGCAGAAAATGGTGGAGGTAACTGTGAGAAGACATGATTAACAAATACAGTATAGCAAGGAAAAAACAAAATGTCAATGCAAGATTTCTTCAAAAACATGTTCTACAAAGTGCAGAACCAAAAATTAATAATACTGCCTTGGTGACCCATAGACGTTATTTGGAGTAAATTCAAGTAATCTCTGTTTGGGGTTTAAACACTTCTCCTTACAGGTTGGCCCATGATTTTTGACATGGGTCCAAGCCAAAGCCCTTTGGCTGGAAGAAGAGGAATGGGATTTATGAGGGAATATCGTGTGTGATACAAAGATGTAAGAAAGTGGGGAAGCCATCTCATCCCACCAGAGGGACACGTCCAGTGGGTTGGCTTGAAATTGTGATCTCATTCATTCAGTTATAACCAAGAGTTTGTGACCAGAGGTGGGGATGGGGACTGACTGGTATAATGAAAGGTTTGTCTTTAAGACCAAGTCACATTACATGACTTTTCCAGCGATTTTCAGTCATAGTCTTTGTTTACATAATCGCAGAGAGAGTTGGAGGCAGTTGACAGCAGTCATGTAATGTAACATGCTGAACAACTCACCCGAGCCAGTCAGCGACTTGATTTGCTAAAATTAAATAGGTTTTATTTTTTTTTGATTTTATTGATTTTATTGAACTCACACTACATTCTATACAAATAAATCAATTTTTACACAAATAGGATCGAAAACAAATCAACCCACCCCTGCAAATAGGTTTCATTTTGCCTTTAGTCACAGGGTGGGCTGTGTGTACATGAAAGCTGACCACCAATGAATGCTCATCTGGGAGTACAATAACTATAACACAGCGACAAGGAATAAGGAACATGGAGGCTTTGCACCTTACAGAGAGAAGAGAAGCTTGTCAGTCTGGTGTTTCGTGTCTTACATATCACAACAGAATGGAAAAAAAAGGTTTAGATTGCGGCTGAGCTGTTAACCCTTCGTACAATGCTGGTACCATCAGGCAGTTACAAAATAGGGGGAGAACGACTGCACTGGAAGATCAGTGGTATAGTAGACATGCCCAGTGTTTTTTCAGTCATGTAAAGCTGATATGGTTCGTCGATGAGATCACCAATAGCAGTTGGAAAGTCTGACTCATGATTAGAAGTTGCGGAATGTGACATCAACCTAAGGACTTTTGGTCCCATATATCTGTAAATCTGCAGTAGCTGCACTGATTCATTAATCTCACTATGTCCTCTACCCTCATGTCCCCAAGGTAATTGAGTCACAGTGTTTGGGGAAGCTGCTCACACCTTACCTACTGGGAATGAACCCCTCAAATTTATCACTATTGAGCTCCTTCTAATAGGGTGATCCGCATAGCCTTGTTGAGCTCTACCCAAAATGCATCACCCACAAGTGCAAATGCAAAATGCATCTCCTGCAAATGAAGGGTAAGTGATGGGTGCAATGCCAGTCGAGTGACAGGCAAGAGTATGATGAAATTAGGTATATTGTACCTTTGGAATGGAAAGAACATAAATGGGAGGTAAAAATAATGACTTCAAAATAACACAAAGATAAAACCATGAGTCAATTTTGTGAAGCTGCTTATTTCATTATAGGCTCAAGAGACCCAAGCTTTGGATGAGAAGCATGATCATTTTACGGCACCCACAGTAACTGACTTCTGAACAGCCATAGTAAATTTGCACACTTCTAGGATGTTTGAAGGGACCATATGAACACAGGGAGAAGGTGCCACCACCACACAAACAGTGGCAAGCAAGGAAGTGTGCCCACATCTTTGGGTCTTTAACTGTGCTGCAGCAGCATTAACTACTGTGCCACCCAGTAGAAAAGCAGAGGTAGGAGATTACATGCATGGATTTTTCAACTTTACTTGACTTAGAAACTAAATGAGCCTCAGAGTCTGTCCAGGGTACAAAGAGACCAAAGTGAGTGTGATATGGGGAGGTGAGGGAGCATTTAAATGATAAGAGGGATGAGATCAGAACACCATGTAATGCTGCTGTGTGGGGCGATATCTCAATTGCAACTCCTTCACTTCATCGAAGCACTGGCAAAGGAGTGCTAGGCCTCCTCCTGCCTGGCATGGCTGTGTGCCCAGCTATCGCTCATTCTGATAAGTTCCTTGGA
This sequence comes from Polypterus bichir lapradei, assembly GCA_026402145.1. Classification (NCBI taxonomy): domain Eukaryota; kingdom Metazoa; phylum Chordata; class Cladistia; order Polypteriformes; family Polypteridae; genus Polypterus; species Polypterus bichir. The sequence continues at coordinate 36,189,802 of JANRMT010027041.1, read as the reverse complement.
CAAAATATGAAATCTTTGAGACAGGAAAATGAGCAAAAGACTCTTATCAAAGACGCCGGGGGCAGCTAAAGGTGACTTTGCTGAGATGGGGCTTTCACGGGCAACAGAGGCAGTGTTTCCTGTGATTATTTTGGTATTTGCGTCTGAATTCCCCGCATTCCATCTCCTCATTAGTGCACAATCACGCTTTTCCAGGAATGTTGATCACTTTCCCCTTGTAACTGATAAACAGCATTTAAGAGGAAGTGGGCAGCTTTGTTTTGGCCTATGAAGTGGCCACAGTGCCCAGGCCGAGATATAGCTGAATGTCACATGAAGAGTGCAAACGCTCCTAACAGCAAACCCCCTGTATTTGGAGAATGGTGGTCTGTATTAGCATAAACTGAAAGGTTGCAGGTCTCTAATGAGGGGAGGTGGTGGCCACGGGCATAAAGGTGGCAATTACAATTTACGACAAACTCTGAGCTTGCCACTTTATGATATTAGGCAAATACTGAGTATTGAGCAAAACATTATACTTACTCCTGATGCAGTTATTGTGCAGTGTGCAACATCTTCTACTTCCTCTTCTTCTGTTCCCACTTCTATGTGGGGTCAATGTGTGTGATCAACCTTCTCCATACAGCTCAGACATGCAACTCCTCTCCAGTCAAGCTTTTTTCCTTCAGATCTTCTTTTACTTTATCATTCCCTGTACTTCCACCGCCCTCACTCTTTTGCCCACATATTCATTGTCTCTCCTCATCACATGTCCATACCACTTCACTCTACTTTCCTCTCCTTTCTCAAATATCTCTCCCACTTTTGTTGTATCTCTGATTGACTCATTTCTTATTCTGTCCCTTTTTGTAACTCCACACATTTATCTTAACATTCTCATTTCCGCTACATCCAAATTCTTCTCTTGCTCTCCCTTTACTGCCCAAATCTCAGCTCCATACATCACTGATGGTCTTACCACTGTCTTATAAACCTCATCTTTAACCATCTCCTTAATTCTTCAATCACTCAGTACTCCTGATACCTTCTGCCTGTTGTGCCATCCACACTGCACTCTATGGGTTATTTCTGCATCTAGTTTTCCATTTTTGGCTACCACTGATCCTAGATATTTAAATTTACCCACTGTTTTTAACAGCTCTCCCTGCGGGGTAACTCCTGATCATCATTAAACCTCATATATTCTGTCTTCTTCCTATTTATCTTTAATCCTCTGTCTTCCACAGTCCTTCTCCATTCTTCCAACTTTCTCTCCACTTCCTCTCTTCTGCTGCTACACAACACAATGTCATCATCAAAAAGCCTGCACCAGGGGGACAGGTCTTTTATCCCATGACTCAACACATCCATAACCAGATCAAAGAGGTGAGGACTTCAAGAAGACCCCTGGTACAGACCTGCTCTAACTGGGATCTTTTCTGTTTTTACCCCAACACTGCTTTTAACCCAAGCCCTCACTCCCTCATACATATCCTGGACAATCCTCACCTTCTTCTTTGGTCCTCATTTCTCTCTCATGCACCTCAAGACCTCTTGACATGGCACTCTTTCAAAGGCCTATTCCAAATCAATAAAAACCATATGAAGCCCTTTCTGCTTTTCTCAATGCTTCTCAATGAAATTTACTCAGTTGTGACCAGAAAACACATTGGTTACCATGATATGTGCAAAATACCCCTGGAAATGCAATCCTACTCTGGAGGTTATGTGAACCCTGAAGAAGAAGCAGTTTATGACCCTACAGTAGAGTGCCTTAGGTATTAACACTGCAGATTAGACCCCTGGATTACTCAAAGCCTTAGTATCCTGACTCTGTGTACCTATCTGTGGACACTAGTGTTTAATGTGCACTGGGCAGCATGACGATTAATTACTTAGATGGCATCTAATAAATGCAGTAGCAAACTGCATGAAACCTGAGGCAGCTCAGGAATGATCACCGTACCCCACTGCAAGCTAAAGCCAGCTGAGAGAATGTGAACTCAGTAAACTAAGAAAACAAGAATGAAGTGCAAACAACAATTGGTCAGGAGACAGACTGGCTAAAGACAGCCCAGGTTACTGATGGGTAACGGCTGGAATGTGCCAGCCTGCTGATTAATAGTGCTGAGGCAGAGCACTTGGTTCAGATTACAAATTGGTGCTTGTTTCTTTGGAATGCTTAAAAAATGCCATTCCACGGTGGGCTCTTCAAACTTTTTCTCCTTGTATTTCATGCAACAGAAAGCACCTTCTGCCTCAGGGGGTGCGTGCTAGTGTGTTTCAGAAAAGCCACATGGATACCCTACCATTAACATAGCCAGTTGTACGCTGACTTGGCACCTGCCCTGCTGTTATCAAGGCAATGGTGGGTGAGATGTCTCAATCCTCTTGGTTAAATTCTTGGCACCTATGGGCTGTTCAGAAGGCCTTAAACATTGTTATTATTATAATTACCCACCTATCCTTTTCCTTTTCATAGTAGGATTGAAGGAAGCTGGAGTCAGTCCCAGCAAGCATCAGACACAAGGTAGGAGCAAACTCTAGACAGGGCACCAGCCCACTGCCGGGTGAACAAACATAAACACAGCAGAGGCGAATCCACCTAACCTGCATGTCTTTGGCCTGTGGAACAAAACCCATGTGGACAAAGAGGAAACATAGACTTTTGAAAACACAGACTCGACCCATGCTCTGATTTGCTTGTGCTTATAATTTATCCCCTCCCTGATTTTTTTGTGTCCACTGTCACAAAATCAAAGAAGCCACAGAAAGGTTTGGGGAAGCCACCTGTATATTATTCCCTGGCTGCAAAATAGTTTAAGGGTTTGTACTGATGGGTTCAGATTGGAGTCCAGAACAGAACTGAGGGGATGGAGGAAAGGTGGCAGCTTTAAAGGTTAGTATAGGAAGTGACATCAAAGGGGCAGGAACCAGGAATGACGTCATCAGGGCCAGGTGGAATTCCCATGAACGGTCTATAGAAAAGCGAGAGAAAGAGTCAGTGCACTCTGCTACAGCCCGGTCTGGCTCGGAATTACTCTCATTCAAGCCCTTTAGCCCCCTCCCATGAGCACGTGTGTGACAACGCCAACACACTGTACTTTAAATTCCCTCATCTGACTGGGAGAAATTATAGTGACAAGCAGGAATCTTGACCAGAACATCAAATAAACCAAAATCACAGAACTCCGAACATGAACTGAACAGCACACTTTTACAATGCCCCTATGATGTGACAGTTTATTTTTTTTAATTAATGGTATATGAGTTTGGTGCAGGCCATTTTCGTATTTGGCAATAAATTTGTCTTCATTTCCATCTATTATTTTACCCAAGTTTAAACAGCCAAATTAGATTTTTACAAGAGGGTACGGCTTGACTATGTTATTTTTGTGCATTATGTGACAGGTTAGAACAGGGGTCCTCAATCATGGTTCTGAAAGACCGCAGTGGCTGCAGATTTTTATTCCAACTAGTTTCCTAATTAGAAAGCAGTCCATGCTGACAATGAAACTTGGTATTGAACTATTTAGCTTGTTAATGCTTGCATTCATCCAAGAGCAATATTAATTGCACTGTAGTTTCCTTCTGCGAGAACATTATCCAAGTGTTTTGTGGACCAGAACAGATTTAAACTTAATAGTCCTTCCAATTCCCCTCTCATTCATTTCTAAATAGTTTTTATCACAGATACTTCATAGTAAGCACGTGAGCTGGAGAGCTGCTGGTTTATTGCATCTCATCGTTAACAAAGTTAAGAAAACAGGCAACAATTAAAACTTAAATGCAGCTGCTAAAATCTAAAATAGGCAATTAAGGGTTATGAATGGTAACAGGCAAGAGAACTAAAATTAAGCCTAAAAAGTGTATTGCTTTAGTAGTAAATAAAAGGGTTCTAATTAAGAAATTGGTTAAAGTGAAAATCTGCAGCCATAGCAAACCTCTGGGGCTGTAATTGAGGACCTCTGATCTACAAAGTAACTAAAATTTGTCTAAAGGCGCTAACAAGGCATAGTGTTAAACACCAACTTTCATTATCAGCAAGGACTGAGTTCTAATTAGGACACTGGCTGGAAAGAAAACCCGTAGCCACTGCAGCCCTCCAGGACCGTGATTGAGGACCCCTGGGTTAGAACAATAATGACAGACAAAATGTATGGTCAGCATTGCACTGAGGATACAGCATTTGTGATACCTAGATATTTGAATGTTATTTAAAAGCTCTCCAGCCATTGGGGATCATCAAAGTGGCTACAAATGCAGCCTCACAAATCTTATGTATTGAAACAATTTTCTGATTAGAGGTGGAGGAAGTCAAAAATTATTAAGGGCATATACTGCCATTTCCCTTCTGTGATGACTTATCATATTTACAAAACAAGCTCATATTCAAAAAACATATAAAACTGAAAACATGCGGGGATTCATGTTTACACCTTACCTGTGTCACAGTGTATGCGCAGAGCATGGATTCCACATAAGCTGAATGTGATTGTGACTGGATTCTACTCATTCTCTGCTTGGTCACCCTTCATGGAGGAAAACCATATTCCAACACAGCCGTCAGAGAGGAGTTCCTTTCTGTGGAGCTTGTGTTGTTTAGCTGTATGCGTTCAAATTGCATTTTGTACAATTTAAATGCTGCATGCATGTGCAAAACACACATAATTTAGCAGTCACTGTAGTTTTGCAATAAATCCCGTGGACAGCGGTGTTACCATCCCATCAAGAATTTTTCTTCTGATGTGTGCAGGCTTAGTGTAGGGAACCATCTATGTCATATGTGTTTCAGACATTTTATTGTGGATAAAAATACTTTCGTAAATGATTTAAAAATGGTAAGGTGGATGGAGATTGTTTTTGTTTAAAATCGTCATGTGTGAATTGAAAACACAAATGGTGTGGATGTAGCCCCTGAACTGAACCACATGGCACACTGAAATGATGTGAATGAGGCTAATAATGGATAATATGGTTCATACATACCGGATGACTCTGTTTGAACCTGATCCTTACGCTACACTTCAGTCTTTGTGAGACCACAAGTTACACCCAAACTGGATTACGAACTGGACCACATGCCAACCCGCACCAGTTTCCAATATCAGGACTCAGTCTGAACCAGACCACGTACCTCACTCAAACTAGACAACATATGTTTAAACATGTCCTTTGACTCACTCGTGTTATTAAGGGGAGCAGTCTGAACTAGGCCACTTGCTGCAATCATTTTGTGAGACGCATTACACTTTGTCCAAATGGGTCTGTTTTAACTGACTTTGATAATATAATAATGCTGGAGCAAATGACCCATTCATGTGGATGGGTTTGGTTTGAACTGATTCACAGGAGAAAATCTTGGAGGGTGTGATCTATAGGAGTCCATATATCACACACACACTGGAGGAGTTGGTGTAAGCTGAACTACATGGCTTCTTCAATCCTTCTATATTTACATTAATTTGTTTAGTAGATGATTCTATTTAAAGCAACCTAAGCCAATGTCACATTTCACAATTGCTAATTGGAGTTTTTGATCTCACCATGTTCAAATTACATGACTGAAAATCGCAGCCCATGTCATATTTACTGATTTACTCACCCCTTTTTCTTACAGCCAATAGCGTGCTACCTATAGGACATGGTGCTGGTTGAAGGGTTAACAGGTGCAGAGAGGTCAGCAGTAATCTCTGTCCCTTAATTCTTTTTTTCATTCTGTTATGGTATGTAAAATATGAGACACCAGTAACGGCGCACTGCATGATAATGTGCAGTGAATACACTTGACTTGAGCATTCCTAGTTTTCATCCTCTTTCTCTGTACGCTCACCATTCGTTTTCTCAGAGGTTGATGTGCTTGCTGCTTCCTGAGCAGCTCTTCTTTTCTCCACCCTAGCGGCCCGCTTCTTCTCTTTTCTCGTCTGCATCTTTTCGTGTTAAAACCGATGGAGTCAGTGTTTGTGTTGCAATTACTTTGTACGTTTTCTTTAATTTTTCACTTAAGATGGCACTTGAGTCTTCAATCTGCCTCAAGAATGATTTAAGATATGAAGAGATAGGGGAAGTGACGGCAAAGGGAGTATGGATGAGAACGGCGCTCTATACACATGTGCTGCACGGCCGCCCTACTGGCTGCTGACAATAGTTGATTTTACAATAAAATAAAATAATAAAAAGAGAAATAACCTTGGAGGTCAACCATCAACCTAAAAGAGGATAGTAGACGTCACGTAGTATATGTGTACCAAATTTCAGGTGAATAGGTCCAACGGTTTGTGACCTACAGGTGATTTAAAATCCTGGACAGACAAACGAACAGCCACGGTAGCATATTAAATATAAGGACCAGTAACGGTGCTCTGCACGATAACGTGCAGTGAATACAGTTGACATGAGCATTCCTAGTTTTCATTCTCTTTCTCTGTCTCTGTTTAGCATTCGTTTGCTCAGAGGTTGATGCGCTTGCCGCTTCCTAAACAGCTCTTCTTTTCTCCACCCTAGTGGCCCGCTGCTTCTCTTCTTTTGTCGGCGTCTTTTCGCGTTAAAACTCATTAAGTTAGTTTTTGTGTTGCAATTACTTAGTACTGTACGTTTTCTTTCATTTTTCACCTAAGCTGGCACTTAAGTCTTCAATCTGCCTCAAGAATGATTAGTGAAGGTGGTAGGGAATGAGAACGGCGCCCATACGCATGTGCCGCATGGCTGCCCTGCTGCGTGCTGCCAAGAGCTGATTCTACAATACAATAAAATAAAAATAAAAAGAGTAATAAAAATCATCACCCCGAAAGAGGATAGTAGTATATGTGTACCAAATTTCAAGTCAATAGGTAAAACAGTTTGCGAGCTACAGGTGATTTAAAATCCTGGACAGACAAACGTAGCGTATTATACGATAAGAAGATAAGGCAAATGAGCTTCTTTTTTATTCTTTTTTAAAACATGCTTGTTCCTTACCTCATCACTACATGCTATGCATTGTGCTTACAGATGAGCATTCATTGGTTCATTTGCTTGTCGGCCCTTCTGATTACAAAGCCCTCCTCTCCAACTAATGAGAATATCAAATATGACTAGTTGATCTCATTCATTAGGTATTCCACATTAGACGATCTGCTTCACAGCTAACTGCCTCTGAATGGCTAAGAGTATGAAAATGGAAAAGTCGTTTAATGCAACATGGGCTTAACCAAAGAGGTCAACATAATTGAGAACATCAGTCTGGGAGAGTGTTTGGGTTCAAGCAAATCAGAGTGTGTGTCAAGACAAGATTACAAGATTGATCATCACAAGTGAAGAGCTCAGAACAGAATACAAGCGAGTTACATTTCCTAGCTTACAAACAAATAAGTAACAATAAGTTAGACAGAAATTCAACCAAACAGGAAAGTCTTTAATTGCCTCTTAAGAATACTAAGGGAATAAAATTTCAAATGGAGAGGGCAGCTGATTCCATTAGCTAGGAGATACAAATGAAAAGATTCTGAAGAGAGGTTTGATGCCATGCAGAGGTGGCATCCCCAGATGCTGTCTATCGGCAAACATGAGCACATGAGGAGCCAAAGACCTCACAAGTGTCTCCATATATACAGGTGCCGACCCACTGACTACTCAGTAGGCACCCGTTAGGAATATGAACTTAAAATGTGCCACTACTGGGAGCTAACATAGTTCTAGGAGGGTGCGGAGGCTGCCACCAGATTTATGCAGCAATGAAGCCGCTATGCTTTTAAAATGAGGGACTGATAGAATCAGGCAAACACCCAAGCCCTACAACATTTCCACCCCAGCATCCTGTCAACACACCAGAAAATATGTCCAAATAAATTGAATATATTCAGGAACAAAAATACATATATTGCTTATTTACTATAACAACTAATTATAAACATGACAAAGAAAGGTGATGACAAACGTACAAAACAAACAGCACAAACAAACCCTCTGAAGCTATTTACAGTCCTGGAAAAAGTCTTTATGGTAGGTGATGAAGGTGGATCTTGGAGTGCAATCATTGGTTAACAGACGTAAAGATGTGGCGGAATACTCCCCTTTAGTAAACTGCTTCCTGTAACATGGATTGAGAACACAGTCCTACCACCAGAGTCCAGAAGATAGTCTTCACAGTTGCACCTCTTCACAAGGAGCATCTGTGTACTGGATTGGGGATAAAAGAACCCACCACTGTCCCTAAATCTGGTGGCCATGCACAATCCTTCTTTGCTACGAAAAAAGGGTTTAGCAGCTGTTGAGGATGAAGTCGATCAAAAATGAACAAATCAAAAAGTCCTGCCACATCCTTCTCTTCCAGTTTTGTATTTACAGTGCCTCTAAACCCCAAACTACAAATCACACAAGACCCTATGTGCATACCTGTTTAAAGATGAAGACCCCATAGTTACAAACAGGAATCTGTGCGACCAGTGTTGTTATTAACATTCGACAAACAGCAAACAGGGCATGTAACCAAATGAAACTCCCTATGTGGCACCGCTACATAGTGATCTGAAAAGAGGAGTGATATGTGTTCGTCTTGGCTGGTTTAATACCAGATGTGTTGCTGCATTTTGAATCACCTGATAAGGCATGTGATGTATGTCCCTACTTCTGCCTGCAGAGAGTTGCAGTAGTCCAGACATCACAAGACCAAGGCCTGGACCAGAAGTTGTGCTGCATACGCTGTCAGATATGGTCTGATCTTGCAGATATTGTTTAGAGTGAATCTGGAAGACTGAAAGATCATAGCAGCATGGTCTCTGAATGACAGAGGCAAGGCACATGGTAGGATCTGCCCAAGAGGTAGGACTCAAACTCATCTGAGTGCAGTCCACGTGATGCCAAGGTCAGAAAGTGTGGAAAGGACAATCTGGTGGTTGACTGTGTTGAAGGTACAGGAGATCTAGCAGGATAAGGAAAGATGATATATTGGTAGCTCTAGCCTGCCATAACATGTTCACAACGGTGAGTAGAGTCATCTTGGTGGAATGGCCTTTTTTGAAGGCTGATTAGGATCATGCTGTCTGTTCTGTAGAAGAAAGGAAAAGATTTGGTTTAAGTGGTTAGGGTCAATCCATAACCCATAATTCTACAGGAGGCCTCTGACCCTATACTCGTAGACTTGGTTTGAAGTGGTGAGGTTGTGGTGTAATTGAAGAGGCCTGGGGGAGAATAATTTCTTTTCAGAATGCCAGAGAGGCTCATGTGGAGTTAGCTCACCTGATGACTGGACCCGGATTAGTTACATCAAGGCAGTGAGTACACATTTCACAAAGATGTGTCAACGCAAATCCAAACTGCTGAGCGGCTGGCCTGAACTCCTGATTTTCAGCAGTGTTTGACAGCTGTCTGGATTTACTGAGGCAGAAAAATGCAAAGACAAAGGCAAGATTGTGCTCAGAAATCTCCCTTGCAGCAAAAAAACATTGTCTGAGGTTTGCAGGCCAAAGGTGGAAGTCTAGAGAGAGGGGAGGAGGTCAGGTAATGTGGCCCGGAGCGACTGTTTTCTTTAGGTCTGAGTGATTCACTTGGCAGGCGAGCAGTAGACAAATCTCACTGCTGAGGGTCCCGTCTGCTTTGCTGTTTTTAATGTAAACATTCCACCAGGGAATTCTGGGAGAGGCTGAACTGAAGGTGGGAACGTTTTTGGTCCTGACCCCAGACGACCCGGGCCAGAAGCCTTTGTCTGATGGAATGGGCAGTGCGCCGGCTCAGAGACGATGACTCAGGGGTTCCTGCAGATTGATGGATGGCCTGCGCCCTGGCTTGTCCACTGCTAGCATTGTTTAAACTTCCCTCTGCACAATGTGAGAAAAGATGACCTGTCTCCAAAATGTGCTAGCCAGAGCACCAAGACACTGAGGTATATTGTTTGCCGAGTCACAGACAAGCCGCCTGTTGCACGTTGCAGGTGTGTGTAAAATGTTAGGGTGACGTAATCTGCTTCAGAATGCAGCCGAAAGATAACCTTCTTGACAAAGGGTCTAGTTATTGCTGCTTCCAGTACTCAGTAGTTAGACTGGCTTACAGCCTCATATAAAACTTTATACATCTGGTCTGGGTTTGGACCTGCAGGAGAGGTCTGGAGCAAGTTCAAAGAATGTGATTTGAAGAAACACCTGTTGCTTAAACTACACCTCTTTGGAGGCAAAGGGTCAGCAGGAGGTGAGGTGGCTTGCTCAAAGAAGCATGAGGGGCTCAGAATCTTCTGGTATCACACAATTTCCTTGGAACCTCAGAGAATTAGGGAGACTTGGGGTCACCTATTGAATGAGTGAATAACGACTAGAGCATCCTGGTATCTCAGATATCCATGTGAACCCCAAGCAGATTACTTAATTGGATTGACAGAAGGAATCAGTGGCTCTCATGGAACTGGAGGAGATAAGGAGGAGACTGAAGGACAGAATGTTTACACTGGGACAGTGACATTCTGGCATCTCCTAGTTGTTATGAGGCATATAAGTGGCCAAAGATTATTGTGAGTTAAGAAAAGGCCAAGAGATATATCTTTAGGCAATGACGTACTCAGGACATGCAAAAGGTCAAAATCATGAGATCAGAGCAACAAGGCAACCAAGAATCAAAGTGGAAAGATCTAATCAAAGGTTGAAGTCAACACCAAATGAAAAAACTTGATGCTATAGCCTACTTGAAAAGGAAGCTTCTTACCACCAAGGGATAGTGTATAGTGTAATTGCCACAAGATTTAAAGCCTGTCACCATTATGATGATCATTTTTTAATGTGCTTCCACTCAGCATGAGATAAACAAAGAAAATCAAGTCGGGAATAAAGATGAACTTTGTCAAATCAAATTAAATGAAATTAGAAACGGAATCCTCATGACAAAAAAAGCATAAAAAACATGCAAACACGTATATTAAAGGAATAAAATACTACAGTAGTATCATACTTATTTCCAAAAAAACTATGACATGACATGACAGTGGGATGGAGATGGAGTTATTAATGGAACTTCCTGCTGTGACTTGATCAGTGTGACACTGGGAATCAGTGGTTCCCAGTGCCACTCTATCACTTACAAAGCACACTGAGAAACTAAACTCAGGGAAATAGCGGGAATCAGGGGCTCAACTGAGACTGGACCCCCCGATGTAAAGAATATAAGGATTTTGGACACATTTTGGTCTCTTTCTGTCTTATCTGTTCAGCTTTCGATTCTTAGCGTTGCTGACAAACTTAACCTAAAAGAGCAATTTCCTTGTTGCTGTCTTGTCTGTGTAACCAGCCAATCACAGGTCTACCCACTGCTACCATATTTTGGTCCAGTCTACCACCCAGCTGAACAATGTCTGCTATCTTGTCTGCCAAGCAACTGATTGAAAATAGAACAGAGATCATTATCTTTGGCTCTACTTCTTACACTAATGACATTAGCAGTCACTTAGGCTCATTGACAGCAAAAATCCATAATGATGTTAGGAACCTGGGTATCGTCTTTGAGTTGTCACTAAGTTTTGACAAACACAACTCCATGGTGATAAAGTTCAGCTTTTAACAACTGTGGCAAATCTCAAAATTAAAATCCTTTCTTTCCAAGAAGGATTTGGAAATAGTGATTCATGCTTTTATTACATCTCTGCTAGATTATTGCAATTCCCTATATGTGGGATTACCCAAATCTACCCTGTTGCTCCTTCAACTTGTTACAAATGTAGCAGCTAGGTTTCTAACCAGCACTAGATAAAGAGAACATATCTCATCTGTTCTGGCCTCTCTCCACTGGCTATAGGTGAGATTTCTGATTTGTTCTTAAGGCCTTGCATAGTTTCGTCCCAAAATACATCTGTAATCTCCTTCATCCCCTCTCGGGAATGAGGGCTTTGAGGTTATCTGCTCCACTACTCCTTGCAGTTCCAAAATCACGGCTGACGTCTCTAGGGGTGACGGGGCTTTTTCAGTTGCTACTTCGAGGCTTTGGAGCGATCTGCTGTTCCACATTAGATCATCTCCTTCTATTGAGGTTTTTAAGACTCGATTAAAAAACACTTTTTCTCATCCTCCTTTCACTGTGGGCAATGTCGTCAGGATGGGGAGATTGGAAATTAAATAGTCATTAACCAACTGATTTACATAATTGTTTGCTTTAAGGTAGTCTTATATGGTCTTTTGTACAGCACTTTGGTACAACTTCTGTTGTTTTTTAATGTCAGTCATTCAGTCAGTCAGTCAGTCATTCTCCAACCCATTATATCCTAACTACAGGGTCACGGGGGTCTGCTGGAGCCAATCCCAGCCATCACAGGGTGCAAGGCAGGAACAAATCCCTGGGCACCACCCACACCCACACACCAAGCACACACTAGGGATAATTTAGGATCACCAATGCACATAACCTACATGTCTTTGGATTGTGGGAGGAAACCGGAGCACCTGAAGGAAACCCACGCAGACACGGGGAGAACATGCAAACTCCATGCAGGGACGCAGGACGCAGGGAAGCAAACCCAGGTCTCCTTACTGTGAGGCAGCAGCAGTGCTACCACTGCGCCACTGTGCTGCCCATTTTTTAATGTGCTTTTATAAATAAATTTGACTTGCCTTGACTGGAGATGAAATGAGGGCAAGTATCATATTCCAGTCATAGAGGTTTGGGGCATCAGATGGTAATCCACATAAAAGTGGCAGAAAAAAATAACAAAGCAAATTGACAGGAGAGCGATAACATCTTTTCAAACGCTAGTTCAAAATGGTGATTGAGGCAAGATGGCGATGGAGTCAGTTAAGAGGTGGTCAAGGTGGAAGAGGAGGGTTCAGGGGACCAGACCCCAGATGTTTATCAAAAAAATGACGGCAGTACAGAGCCTTCTTATTTATCCCTAAATGATAGACTAACAAAAGATGTCTGCCACTCTTTCATGCTCTAAAAGAGGAATTTAAAGGAAATTTCTCATTGTTCTCCACAAGCACGAAAGAAAATGTATTGTGTTTTAATTTTTTCAGTCATTTGCCCAGCTGTTTCACCTGGTATCATGCAGTCTTCTCTGAAGCTTGAGAAGGGGAAACGACTTGACATGGAGTCAGACACTGAACTGAGTCCTCAAAGAGAATGAGGAGACAAGGACAATTGGTCATAGGGCCACTGGGTGCCTGTTGCTGGACTCATAAGGCCTTAGTGCCCTACATCCTCTGTTTAATAATATAAACTAAGTCAACACCACACAAAGTGTGTTGACTGGAATATGGGGCACAAGAGAATGAGGGGATACATGAACTCCCAATGTCAAAGTCAACTGATACACAAGGAGGTGATGCTCAGAGCAGTCACAGATTTGGAACCACAGTCCCTACTAAAAAGGCAAACTGATGTAACTGAGGGTCACATTAGATGTCGGTTTGCAACCTGTGACTGGGCCCTCTTCAGGCATTGTGCCATGGGTAAGACACACACAATGTAGTGCCTACCCATCAACCCTCGGGCTACTACATTTCATTTAATAATGACATTTTTAAATGAAGATTATCTTCTCCCAAGCTAATGTTTTCACATAAGTATCTCCACTCACAATAAAATGACCGAAAACACGTATGACATAGCCCTTCGCCTACATTGGACATGCTTGCTTCAACGGTACAGGAAAAAGATAATGTTCTCTATGATAGACATTCATTTGCAGCTGCTGTTTACGCACTGAAACAAGCAATGGTCAATATGAAAAACCAAATTAATTGTTTTGTGTGGATTTATGATGAGGTGGGATTTATATTGAGTATAAAGTGAGCAATGCATCTGAGAAAATGTAATGAACAGGACGGGCCACATAATCAGCAAAAAAACAATCAGAGAGAGATCAAAGTCTGCCTTTTCGTAGCTCTCCATGTTCACCTATCCACATTGCAACGTCAAGCATTTTTAGAAATATCACACACATGAGGAGGGAGCAGGCTGGGGGCAATGAAATGCTAAAGGAAATGGGCCCAGGTTACGTGGCGGAATGCATACCAACCTCTCCATCTGTTGGAGTCCTGCAATGGAGGAGGACACCTGTGAGGAGCCTCGATGTCGATTCCAGCATGACCATGAAGCCACGCCCATCCTGGAACAATGGACATATGGCCAACACTCCCACCAGAAGAAGGCAGTCAATCAGAACTCAGCAACTGAAAGAGTCTAACTAGCGCTCAGCAGCATCACTATAAAGAGCCCCAGAGATAGTCGACATCACTTTACTTTATTTTTCTGCATTTTGGATGGTTAGTTGTTACACACCGCTGCAATTATATGGGGTGTGGCAGACCCCAAACCTTCAACTACATTTTGTGATTTTTTTTTTTCCTCACAGATTCACATGAATGTTCCAAAGTTTTTAACACTCTGGTAGTGTGATCAAAAGGTGAAAATGGAGACTAATGTGTGTGCTTTAAAACAAAAATGTAGTAGTGTGGATGTAGCCTCAGTTTTCACTTGGGTTGTTGCCACAACTCAGATGTCACCAAAATACTCGACTTGGAGACTTCATCAGGGTGACACAATGCTGGGAAGCCATTGTTGTCCCATATTGTCTACTGAGAGGTGAGTGTCTGTTGTGGCACTGGACCCCCTTGACAGTACACCCCCCCCAATGTATGTAAAGCTGAGGTGAATTGTTCAGAGCAGCAAAACATTCTGTAAAAATCAAAAGTCATTAAAAACCTTGCACAACACAGTACTGCAAAAACAGAAACATCTGGATGTCTCTGAGGAGCAGGTCACTGATGAGGCCTTTCCTGGTGTCTGCATACACACTTCACTGGTTGTCTTCTGTTGTGAAAGAAATCCCAGTGGCAGAGTTGGATTGTTGCCTTTTTTAGAAAGACTGACTCCCCTGTTCTCATTTTTCCTGTATTGAGTATCTTTCCGCAGGATACTGAAGTCTGTTCCTAGTGCCATGCGGGCCTTGACCTTACAAGACTTCTCACTTATTTCCTGTGACGAGTATCCAGTTTTGCAATCTTATTCAGTCTGACTTTCAAACAGGAAGTTATATGTTTTTTTGTAGTTATCCAGCATTATACTGAATGTAATACACCACCAGACTAGGACTGAGTAGTATGAGTTACAGATAACTGACTCACTTGCAAAGCTTAGTAAGATCGACTCTAAGTCAGTTCTCCAGACGGCTTCTGACTCAGTGCTGAGCTGCAATGTACAGATTGGATCAGACCGCTTCAATGCAGATACTGCTTGTACAGATTCTGTCCCGTCATGTAGACCACAAGTGCCAAATATAATTGTTCACAATGTACAAAGTATTCACCCTAATTTCAAGGCCTATTGCAGAAATCTTTGTATGATTTAGGGCCATTTGTAAAATATCTCTGCAATGACATGTGCTATGTAAAATTGTTATTTTTGGAAATCTGTCTGTTCATACATCCTTTTTCTAATCTGCTTATTGATTTCAGGGTCATGGGGAGCTGGTGCCAAAGCAGGATACCCCTTACCCTGCCGTTATATAATACAATCCATCCATCTTTCTAGCTATATCCTAACTACAGGGACACAGGGGTCTGCTGGAGCCAATCCCAGCCAACACAGGGTGCAAGGCAGGAAACAAACCCCGGGCAGGGCGCCAGCCCACTGCAGGGCACACACCAAGCACACACTAGGGACAATTTTGAATCGCCAATGCACCTAACCTGCATGTCTTTGGACTGTGAGAGGAAACCGGAGTACCTGGAGGAAACACATGCAGACACGGGGAGAACATGCAAACTCCACACAAGGAGGACCCAGGAAGTGAACCCAGGTCTCCTAACTGTGCTACACACTGCACCATCGTGCCACCCTATAATAGAATAGAATAGAATAGAATATATAAACGTTTACGCCTGGAAATGTTTAAGTTTATTTGACCGGCCTGAAAGTGCGAGGCAGCCCGGAAGTGCAAGGCTAAAGCATGAAGCTCAAAGATAGCGAGTCTGTTGCCAAAGTGAAACCGTGAGAAAATAGAAACTCGCTTAGTCGCTAAAACACATTCGAGGCGAGCACATTGGCAAAACGAAACCTCTAAGGAGGGAGAAACTTGCTTAGCTGCTGATAGACAACGGAGGTGAGCACGTCGGCAAAATGAAACCGCTGAAAAAACAGAACCTCTCTTAGTTACTAATGCACAACCGATAAGATTCATTGATTGAAGTGCCAGAATCCACTATATAATATAATATAATATAATATAATATAA
>JANRMT010027041.1:36155678-36173540 GCA_026402145.1 Polypterus bichir lapradei | reverse complement strand
TCCACTATATAATATAATATAATATAATATAATATAATATAATATAATATAATATAATATAATATAATATAATATAATATCTCCAGAATTTCCTTGGTTTACCCCGAGGTCTCTTCATGGTTGGAGATGCTCAAAACAAAAGGAGGCATCCAGGAGGCATCTTCACTGACTTAAGGGTACATGGCCCCCCTAGGCACTGTAGCATGGATACTCCCCCTTGCAGATCATTGCATGTTCATATTTGTATATCTGAATTTGAAGAGCTGTTGGGGTCACCGTTGGACGTGGAACCACGTTCTTATTTGTTTGATACTTGCAACATATTATACTGGCAGTAGACAGGAAGAGAAGAGTAGGATGGGAGGCACTTGGATGAGTTTTGGCACCCCCCCAAGTCATGGCACCCCTGGACTGGTGCCTACTTGGTCTTACTCTAGAGCCAGCTGTGGGCATCCTAAGCAGATGCCCAAACTTTAACTGTCTCCTTTCGATACGGAGGAGCAGTGGCTCCAATTTGATCTCTTCCTGAATGCCTCAAAGGCTGAGTCCATACCCTGTGTAGGAGGTTAATTTCTGTCTCTTGTGTACATGATTTAGTTGATTTGGTCACTACTACATAGCTTGCAACCATAAGTTAGGGCAGGAACATAGATCAACTGGTAAAAACAAGAGCTCTGCCTTTCAGGTCATCGTTCTCTTCACCATTACTGACCGGTGCAATGCCTGAATGACTGTGGACACTAATCTGCCCTTTTTGATCTCCCGCTCCCTTCATCCCTCACTCATGAACAAGACCCTTAAACACAAACTTTTTGGCTTTAGGCAGCACCTCATTCACAACCTGAAGAGGGCACTACGCCCTTTTCTGGGTGAGAGTGAAAACGTCAGACTTGAAGGTACTGATTCTCATCTGGCCGCTTCACACCCAGCTGTAAACGGCCCCAGTGTGTGTCTAAGGCCATAACCTTTGGGTTCATTGTTTGAAATGATCTCAAAACGTCCTAAAAATATGGAATAATTGCAACTGCTAGAATATGACAATAAGAGCATAACAATCCATCCATCCATTATCCAACCCGCTGAATCCGAACACAGGGTCACGGGGGTCTGCTAGAGCCAATCCCAGCCAACACAGGGCACAAGGCAGGAACCAATCCTGGGCAGGGTGCCAACCCACCGTAGAGAGCATAATAATGCATGCACATTTTGTGTGAGTCTCAAATTTTTAGTAAGAAGTGGTAGTTTTTATCATGCAATAATAAACCAAAAAATCAAATTCTTCTTCTACTTCTTTTGGCTGCTCCCATTAGGGGTTGCCACAACAGATCATCTTTTTCCATCTCTTCCTGTCCTCTACATCTTGTTCTGTCACACCCATCACCTGCATGTCCTCTCTCACCACATCTATAAACCTTCTCTTAGGCCTTCCTCTTTTCCTCTTCCCTGGCAGTTCCATCCTTAACATCCTTCTCCCAATATACCCAGCATCTCTCCTCTGCACATGTCCAAACCAACGCAATCTTGCCTCTCTGACTTTGTCTCCAAAATGTCAAACCTGATTCCTCACAAACCCATAAAAGGAAATAACTATTAAAGAAAGGCTTGACAAAAGGCTTGTTCAAAAATTGTGAAACATACATAGTCATAACACCACTTCCTTAAAATTTTATTTTGTGTGTTTTCCTCTAGGATTCAGATTTCTTAATTTTGATTTTAGAGTTGGTCATGTACAAATTACTTTGTTTGCTCTTTCCTGTCTTTCTGTCTTTTCCCCCTTTCTATCAGCTGATCACTGGGTCTATTTATTAGTTAATTTTACTTTGTGCCACTTATTGTAATGGCTGCATAGGGCTATGGCAGTTTTAAGAATCATGGAATCAGGAGACGGAGTGTAATAGTAATAAAGAGCCAAGGCTAAAACCGGGAGGATGAGAATTAAATAAAAAATGTCCAGGACATGAGACAACATTATGAAGTGAGAGATGTAACGAGAGAGTCCATCCATCATCCAACCTGCTATATCCTAACACAGAGTCACGGGAGTCTGCTGGAGCCAATTCCAGCTAACACAGGGCACAAGGCAGAAAAAACAAACCAGCTCACCACAGGGCACACACATACTAGGGACAATTTAGAATCGCCAATGCACCTAAACTGCATGTCTTTGAACTGTGGGAGGAAACCTATGCAGACACAGGGAGAGCATACAAACTCCATGCAGGGAGAACCCGGGAAGTGAACCTGGGTCTCCTAACTGCACTACACACTGCACCATCGTGCCGCCCTATAATAGAATAGAATAGAATAGAATAGAATAGAATATATAAACGTTTACGCCTGCGAGGCAGTAGCGCTACTCACTGTGCCACTGTGCTGCCCAGTGTAAAGAGTCAAAAATCCAAAATATTTCATGTAACCTAAACCGAAATGCAAAGAATATAATCATAGCCAGAGAGATATTTAACAACAAAAAGTTTCTAAGTCTTGAATTAATCACAATCTTGCACAGTAAAGGAGTGAATGATGCAGACCTTAGTACCATCAACACAGTCGTAATTACGTTACATGTCGCACGCTCCCAGACCTCTTTTCTAACAACAGCCTGGTAACAACAAAATGATGCCTCAGAAAGAATTTCAAGTGTAATTCAAAATGTAAAAGCAATTTGAAAATTACATTAGCAGGAACAGATTGAAAATGACGCAATACAATGTGTTGGTGATGGCTTATGGGTAGTTCAAAAACAGCAGCGCTCTGCCATTAGTCTAGTTGAAGCTAAGGTCAAATGAACATGGCCGGTCTGCTGCAGGAATACACCATTGTGAAACAACGTGCTGTACTGAGGTTTCTTAGGAGAGAAGGAATAAAATCTGCTAAAATTCAATGAAGGATGCTGGCTTGCACAGAACAGTAAGCTGCTTGGGTACCCATCTTGTGCAAATGTTACAGTAACTCAGGTCATCATAAACTATGCCACATACAGATTCATAGCTGACATCCAAATATGCGTCAGCCACAAACAATGTGATCTATTGGTATTTTCTGATGCCATGCCATTGATGCCATGTCGATGTGGGCTTGTGTGTGCGATGTTGACGGTTGACCATGTGGAACTTTGTTAGTGACATTTGTTTAAAACTCTTTTAGTGGTTTCATAAACTTTTTATTGAGTGAGGCTGTTTTCACTGCCATACTGAGCCAACACCCTTTGTTGAATTTCAGCAGGTTAGCAGATTTCCCTCCCTGTGCCCAAAGAAATCTCACAGCAGTTCAACAATGGTGCAATCCCACAGCAGAAGGTCCATGATCATTTGACCTTTACTTAATTTATACCAGGGATGTTAAACTCTAGCCCTGGAGGGCCGTAGTGTCTGCAGGTTTTCATTCTAACCCTTTTCCTAATCAGTGACCAGTTTTCACTGTTAATTCATTTCTTTTCCCTTCATTTTAATAGCCCTGTTTTTAGGCATTCAGTCCTTTCAATTGATTGTTTTCTTTATTAAATGGCAGCCAAACAGAAATGAGACATGAAACGAGCCAACAGATGGCCAGCTACATTGGGGCTTCAAACTCCAACCAATTTCACTCCAACCAATCTCTTAATGAGAAGCTGATTCTTGCTGTTAATTAAGCCCATTATTTAATTCCACGGCCTGTTGCTGCTCTCATTCTGCCACAGCAGACATTTCCAGAACTGTTGATTTTCTATTTTTCCTAAGACCACCCTCACAATCTTTTGGTGAGCTGAGTGATCAACCTTACTGAGACCTTCACCTTTCTTTATTTTCAGATATTGTGTGATGGGCACAGGTGAACTGGTCATGTGGCGGCTTGTTTTTTTTGTCTCATTATTGTTTGGCTGCTAATTAAGGAACAAGAAACAACTAAAAGTAAAGTTAATTAAAACTAAAGCAAAATAAGTTAATTAGCAGCAAAAACTGGTCACTAATGAAGAAGACGGTTAGAATGAAAACCTGCAGCCACTGCGGATATCCCTGACCTAGACTGACGGCAGTGCACTGCACTGTGCGTGTTCAAACTACCCATAAGCCATCGTGTACGTGTTGTATTACGTCAGCGTCTATCCATTGCGTTACAGTGTAATTTTTAAATTAGAACATTTTTTAGAACAATCTAGACAAGAAAAGGCCATTCAGCCCAACAAAGCTCACCAGTCGTATCCACTTAATTCTTCTGACATAACATCAAGTCGAGTTTTGAAAGTTCCCGAAGTCCTGCTGTCTACCACGCTACTTACCTCTACCTTTTGATTTACCATTATATTTGAAAATTAATGTCTTCAAAAATGTCCTAAATTGAAAAGCAGGAAAAGCCATTAAATTTGTTAATCTCTAAAATCCCTAAAGTGCTACCTCCATTATTTTTAGAGGCCAAGAAAAATGAATAAAAATTACAAGCAAAGTCCAGGTCAGCATAACACTTTTGAGTAGTTTTCCTTATCAGTGGAGCATTTTGGCATCTTCCCTTTGATTTTTTGCAGATGTGTACAATTAAAAGACAGAAAACACTGCTACCACCCCACGCCCTTAATGTCATAATCTGCTTTATACATTTTGTTTTCTTTGGGTTGTGTTTTGCTTACTGTGTTTTGAATGTTCTTTTGCAGCTTCGTCTTGTTTTCCTTATGGACGCCTCCATGTTGCAGACTGGTTGCTAGGAGGCGAGGCCATGCTGCTGGGAGACGCTTCTCAGAAGGTGCGTATCATGACATCGCTTGTGTGACATTTTAAAAAGCCAGTGCCACGTGTACTTCATTCATTCATTCATTCCTGAAAGCAAAAACTGTACGACATTTTGTACTGTTTGTAGTTGACTTTACTGGTGGTCGTGACATTCTTTTCTGCCCCCTGATTATGGTCTATGTTTCGTGTTACTTAGATCTGGCTATGTGTTCCTTTTTAGCTTATGATTTACTACTCGATTTTTGAACTTATACTGAGCTTGGTTCTTTAATTTTTGTCTTTCCAGTTATGACCCCTGCATGCATTCTGACTTCTTTGTGTTGTCCCCTGGTTCTGGTTTCTCTCTAAACTGCTGTCGCTTTGTGCAAGTAGTACACTTAACCAGTGAGGAACAATAATATACAGAGGGCAAAGAATGGACAATATGGAGCCTACGTAACAAAGAGGACAGACGTCTTCAGCCAGACCATAAAAGGAAAGGCCACAAGGAGGCTGAGCTCCTGTCATCACTGCCCACCAGACATTAGGCCACCCACAAAATTGAGGCCTTAAAGTCATTTCCTTATTTGATCCTAACACAATCCTTTGAACCTCAACACCGAGAACCTAAGAAGAAACTGGGTACACAATGGAGATTTTCAAGAATCAGCAATGAAAGAGAGAAGGGCCTTTGTAGCTTGGTACCCAGGAAAAACAACTTCTACTGGACTGAAATATGAGAAAAAACAGTGGAAAAGTCCAGGAGAAGGAAAATGTGAGGTAGGAGAGGAATTTGGACAGAGACAACCAATGAGAAAGGATATATCTTTTTATTGTTATAATTTCGAATTTTGTATTGTGAATTTTGAATGTTACATTGTTTATTATTCATTAAGTTAAAGTATTGCGTGTGATCAAGGTTTTTGATGGTTTTGCCTTCCCTGTTTGAGAAAAAATCATAACACTCCCAAATTTTTCCCAGAGTAATCCTGTTTTCCTGTTACATCCCATAAATACACAAGGCTGGTGGATCGACAACTCAGAATTGGCCTGGCATGAATGAGTGTAGATGTGTTCCTTCCAATGATCCTCAGATAGACTCCTGCCCTTCTTGACTTTGTGAAGGTGGTCTTCAAAATGAATGGGTATTTTGTTTCCTTTCTCTTGGATTTATCTTTGTTCTTCCTGGCATTAGTTTGCCACTGTAACTGTGAACTGTCTGACAGTGTTTCCACATAACACATAACTGTGACGCAAAGTGAAGGTACGGCCGCCTTTATTAAAGAATAGTTAACCATGACATCACATGTTGACACATACATGACGCCCACACCCACTGTGTTTTAGCAATTAACTAACGTAGTCAACATAAAACTGCATCATTGGCATGCATTGCCACTTGACTCCAGAATATGACTGGAAAACACAAACAAATGTAAGAAACCAACCTAACCTGTCAGAAGTTTACAAAAAGAACAAAGCTAATGTTCTAGATGCAGAAAACATGTCCCCATATGTTGTTTTCTTTTTTAATTTAATTTTTACTTTCATATAGCTTTATTCTGTTTCCCATATTCTCTCTGAAAATTTCTGTATACAAATGCTATCCTCTTTTATTTCTGTAGTTATTCAGTCATTTACTAACCCGCTTAGTCCTGGACAGGGTCTAGGGGGTCTGCTGTATCAAGGCAGGAACAAACCCTGGACAGGGTGCCAGTCCATCGCAAGGCAAACACACACACACACACACACACTGGCTAATTTACTATTGCTAATCCACTTAATCTGCATGTCTTTGGACTGCGGGAGGAAACCGGAGCCCCTGGTGGAAACCTACACAGACACGGTTAAAACATGGCAAGTGTGAAAGAAAATAAAGATGATCGGGGTAATGTAGTTATTTAGGGGTGATATAGCTATTGCGCGTGGTACACGTTGCACATTAAAATATAGCATTTATCTTAGAAGTAGAATGAAGAGACTGCTGCAAAGGCTGGTTACTTAAGCAAATATATAAGGGAACCAGATGAAGGTTGTGTGAGCAACAAAGAGATAGAATGTTCTAGGTGGTGATGAAAGAAAGTGGCAACCGCAAGCCTTGACAGTTATCACGTACACAGAAATTTCATTAAAGGGTAAGAGCTGAAATTAAGAAATATTAAGGAGGATGGGAATGTAGCGGAATGAGACCTTTTATTTAAGTTAACTAATCAGAGTAAATGTCAGATGTTGTGTAGTTCAGCACTCAACTGTCTATAAATTTGGGACCATTGCCTTAACAGATTCTTGTCACGGGTTGCTCCCTCTTCAGAGAAATTAAAGCCGCATGAACAAGCTTCCTCCTGTCTGATTTATGACCTCAAAGGGGTCTTAGGGTAACAGTTTCTTCCACAAAACTCCAAAACTAGTTTCTTTACTGCGAGACAGCACCTTTACTATTGCGCCATACTGCTTACTTCTGTAGTATTTGCACATTTTTATTTTGTCATTCTCTTTTGTCTTTTAAGATAGAACTCACCTGGTATAAAATGACATTGTTGCCAGAAATTTTGCTGAATGATAAAATGTGCGCTGTATGTGCTGTTTATTCGCTGCTTAGTCTTAACATAGGCTACAGGTGTTTTATCTCTGTTAGGAGGCTCTATGTAATTTCACCACAGCCATTTCCACTGCTCTCTTAAGAATGGCCACTTTCCACGTATGAATTGTACCTGCCACACTAATGTACTCAGTGGCAATGTAATGGCTACTACCTTGTACCATCAATCAGATTGTAATTCATCTGGTATAATCTATTTATTACAACACTCTTGTCCTTTAGTTTGCATAGTGTGGAAATATCAGCCCAGCTACAGACAGACAGACTCATAATGTCCCAAAACACACACGTTTATTTTCTTCTCCTTTTAACACACAACACAGTGCACAGATCACCTGAATAATCTTGCAGTCCTTTTCTTTCTCTTTTCTTTCTCCTTACTCTTCTGCTGCCTCCTCCCTTCTCCTCTCCTCACAAGTCCTCTGCCTCCTGACTCCGGCTCCCCAACTGGAGTAAGGCGGCCCCTTTTATAATGCACCCAGATGTGCTCCCAAACTCTGGTATGGTGGAAGTGCTGCATGGGCACCCGGAAGCACTTCCGGTGCACACAGGTTCTCTTCCGGCAGCACTTCCTGCATCCAGGGACTAGGTGTCCCCCCAGTACGCTTGGTGCCAGCATCCCTCTGGTTTGGCTCCCATTTGGACACCTGCAGGGACACATGGCAATTGGAGTTCTAGTGGGGATCTCTGTTGGGGTCTTTGGGAGGGAGCTAGATGGAGCTGCTGGGTAGGGTCTTCCCTGATCCTGAATGGGTTTGCCTGACCTAGAGGTGTTTCCAGGAGGAAATATTGTTGCCCCAGAAGTAGTAAAGGGTAGAGCTTAAAGGGGACTTTTCTGCCTCACTTAGGAACTCAGAGTTTGGAGTAGAGATAGACAAAGCTCACCTGGACAGGAGTGGAGGAGAAATGGGCAGGATGAAAAAAATAAGAAAAGAAAGGATTGAATTGTGCTATGTGGTACAATACAGTGTACAAAGAAGTCTAACAAAGGTACTTTGACAAATAAATTAACCTTTGTTAGAGCCCAGGGCTATGTTTTGACAATTGTGTCTTGGTTTTTGGGGTTTTAGTGGGCACTATATATACTGTATATACTGTATGTGTGTATATTGTAATGGACAGCAAGTGTGGCTGGAATCTTGTCTGGGATAGTTCAAGGCTTCTTACCTGACTTGGAGGCCACACTAGTGAACAAACAAGAAGAGATGCAGGATGTTCCCTGCCACAGCCAGGAGGTTAGAAAACAGTGCCAATATTGTAATCGATATACTGGCATCCTGGAAGGGCACAATCAATGATCCTGGCCTGGCCTGAAAGCTAATATCATGGAGGGATAGGGGGTGCAATTGGGTTGGACTCCTTACTTCCCCAACACACCAGATGCCAGAATCCCGGACACCTGCAGGGCTTGCTAGGAGTTGATGTCCTGCAGGGTGGCCCTGTTGGGCTTCTAGGGGTGCTGCTGGAGGGTACTTCAGGGATTCATGTTTCTTGTTTTTTTAGGCTTTTGCTTGACCTGGAATTGTTTCTTTCAGGCAATACTCTGATACCGGAAGTACTCCTGGATCTGAGATAAAAGGGCACACCTTGTCTGCTTTGAAGAATTCAGAAACGGGAGTCAGTGGTAAGGCGTAGAAGAGAACTGTGATTATAATTGTATATTTATTGGCCATGTTCACTTGCGAATGTTGGTGACAAATAAAAATCCATTATTTGAACCCGGAACTGTGTAGGGTGACATTGTGATTTGGAGCTCAGTGGTGCCCGCTTGTGATAACAATATAAAATGCACATGCCATTTTAAGGGATGACTGTATGTCTGGTCCTGTTTGTGTTATTAAATTATGCAATATGTATGGTCTTTAGATTTAATTCCCAATATCTGTCTTTGGCTCTTGTCTAAATAAAAGTCAATTTCCCAAAATACATCAGCCAACTTACTCAGCCAACCTGTTCAAGCAGATGGCTGTCCAATACTGGACTTTAAACCTCCATTTCTGCGAGGTTGTGTTGGGACTCTATGCACAAGGACTTTACCTTTTGGCTTCTTGAGCCTGGAGAATCAACAGTATTCACTTAGTGTGAGTTTTCAGGTTTGTGTATTTCTTATACAGTATATTTACAGGGACCTATGTTTTGTCAATTTCTTTGTTAAGTAATAAAAGTATTCCATTATAATAAATTATATGACACAGAGATTCTGAAATCGGTTTTCCTTGTAGAAAGCGTTGATTTCCAAAATTTCACACAGATATTCAACGCACACTGACCTGATGGACTTCTGAGAATGAACACTTTTCTAATACCGTGCGTAATTAGTCCTTCGTACAGCAGGCATCTATGAAAATGCACACAAATGCAAAAGAAAATCTTGCGCACCTTTTAAGGTGAAGCTCGATTGTCTAAGAGCTAAGTGAAAATATTACGTGAGCTCTGGGTGGAATAATGAGACACAGGCTCGATAGGAGTGTTGCATTCATTTAAGAAATTCCTTGCATTAATTTTCATACTTTCATACCATCGCAATTTAACATTCAACCATGTACAAATTTTTTTGACTGCAACACTTGCTCCAAATATCCCTAATGCAATAAACTACGATAATTGTTTTAATGCATGTTCCTTTTCACTTTTGATGGTTTCTAACATACAGATATGTGAGAACCTTCTTCTAAAAAGTGCTTGCCTGAATACTGCTACGTCTTCCTTCAGGTGTGGCAGGGTGACAAGGTGCATTAGGTGTGTGTGTTTTTTGTGTACAACACATTCCTTTACGTTTAATAGCATTCCAATATAATTATTGAAGTACACAAAGCACCTAGGATTTGTAAAAGCTGTCAACACTACTCACTCCATAGTTAACAACAGGCTGTAAATCAAACCCTTAAATTTACCTCAATAAGAAGTACAGATCTTTGTAACTGAGAGGCTCAGGCATTAAACAACAATTGGCTCATGTAGCTAAAACTTAATAAAGCCATAAAAGTGAGAGTGATAATTCAGTTATCCATTTTAATTATAATTATATTGGATTATTAGAACATAAGAACATAATAATACCTTTGAGAAGAATAGCCATTTCCCATTCATTTAATGTTTCCAAAGTTATGGAGATTTTGCTTGCAACTTTAGTACTCCGTAACTTAGTCCATCTATGCACAGTTCTCTGTGTGAAGAAAAACTTTGTCGCATTTCTTTAAATTTACACTTAAGGTCATGTCACATTACTTGACTTTTCCAGTGGTTCTTATCTTAGCGAGTCATTATTAATAAATGTCAATTTATTTGTCTTCATCATTACCTTTGGATTTTGTGCCTCATGAACTTATTGTGGCACGGTGGCGCAGTGGTAGCGCTGCTGCCTCGCGGTAAGGAGACCTGGGCTCGCTTCCCAGGTCCTCCCTGTGTGGAGTTTGCATGCTGTCTGTGTTGGTTTCCTCCGGGTGCTCCAGTTTCCTCCTACAGTCCAAAGACATGTGGGTTAGGTGCATTGGCAATCCTAAATTGTCCTGTGTGTGGGCTGGCACCCTGCCTGGGATTTGTTCCTGCCTTGCACCCTGGGATTGGCTTCAGCAGACCCCCCGTGACCCTATAGTTAGGATATAGCGGGTTGGAAACTGACTGAATTTATTGCATACTGTTGGTGTATTGACAATAATCTTTTGTTCTGTTCTTATGTTATCACCTATGCTATATACTGTATATAGTAAACGAGGATGTGGAGGTACGGGTATTCCATCCACGTTGGTCAGAGGCACCTCTCCCAGACAGAAGGCCACAGCCAAGAACAAAGGGAAAATGTATCCAGGGACTAGGTGCCCCCCCCCAGTATGATTGGTGGCAGCATCACTCTGGTTTGGCTCCCATTTGGACACCTGCAGGAACACATAAATTACAGTAGAGTTCTAGTGGGCATCTCTGTTGGGGTCTTTTGGGTGTGGCTAGATGGAGCTGCTGGGTACAGGCTTCCCTGATCCTGAGTGGTTTTGCCTGACCTAGAGGTGTTTCCAGGAGGAAATACCATTGCCCCAGAAATATTAAAGGGTAGAGCTTAAAAGGAACTCCTCTGGCTCATTCAGGAAGTCAGAGTCGGGAGGCAGTTGATCTCTTCTTGTAGGTAGACATACCTAGTGACTCGGCCCAATCAGTCTGCAGCCTGCCGAGACAAAATAAAACAAGTTTGATTTTGCCTTAAGTAGTTGGAGTGAGCGTGTGTGCATGTGAGAGATGACAACCAATGAGCACTCACCAGGAAGTACAACACTTATACTGTAATGCAGCTATACACCTGGGTGTATTCTAGGACTTAAGGACATGTCCTATTAGGATGGATTCAAAGAATTAAACCTGTTTAGTTTCAAACAGAGGAGACCGTGTGGAGACCTTATCCAAGTCTTTAAAAACATTGACAATGTTGACCTAACAGAATTCTTTCAATTAAATGGTGAATCATGTACACAAGGACACAGGTGAAAATTAAGCAGAAGTATATTTAAGACTGAAGACAATCTTCATGCAAAGAGTTTTTGTAATCTGGAAGAAACTACTCAGTGATGTGGACCTGGACAACTTGGAAGTATCTGGACTGGGACAACCTAGCCGACAGAAAACAAAACAAGCTTGGTGGACTGAAGTGTCTGCTCTTCTTTGTTAAACTCCTTAGGGACTTATGAGTTGAAGACCACTGAGTTAGCTGGTCGCCAGTTGGCTTTCATTGCATCACATTATTGTTTGGCTGCTGGTTAAAGAAAATGAAATACACAGGGATTCTGAATGTTAAATGTCCATTAAAATTAAGACAAAAATGTTCAGTTAGCAGCACTTACTGGTTATTAATTTAAGAAGAGGACTGGAATGAAAACCTACAATGACTGAGGCCCTAAATGATCTGAATTTGACAGGTCTGCTATAATAAGTATCACATTACTGTAGCCCTCCCTCAAAGCAGTAAATGAGTTACAGTCCCAAAGACTGCATTTAATTACCTCGTGAACTGGTGCAGTGGTGCACGGCCAAGATCACTGATAGCGACTGAGGCTCACATTTAGGCACGTCATTAATTTTAACAGATATCAGGGTTAGCCCACCAGTGAGATTTCACGTGAGTCGTACATGCAGGTCAGATTAAAGAGTGGGTGGAGGTCTCCCATGGGTTTTTGCGTAAATCATACCTGAAAATAAATTTGAACAGCACGGGGGTGTGAGGGGGGTCAACTCAAAGATCAGGAGTTTAAGCCCATGAAGTCTCCTCTAATGACACAATTTCTCACTTTATAACGCCCCCTGAATTAGGAGTGCTAGGTATTTAGAAGGTGACTGTTCTTCTGTGGTTGGCTGGTTTGAAGAGCAGATGCAGGATTGTAAGGTGTTACTTTGTGGCTTATGGCAGGAGTTTTGTTGACAGAGCTGAAGCCAAAACTGAAGTCTTCTTTTTAACAGAAAAATGGTGGGAGTGCTATATTGATACATTTAATTTTTTTTGGACTTTCACTGAAGTGCTGGGGTGATGTATGTGTCATATATCACCTTCTTCTTACAGCAGTGAGCAGTATGTCAGCTGATCAGTTACAGAAAATGTTGCACAAATGAGAGGAGACCATTTAGTCCATCAAGCTCACCTATTTAGCTAAGTCGTCCTGATATCTCATTCAGTTGTTAAGGTTTCTGCTTCATCTACAAGAGTTGGCAGTTTGCACCAGATTCCCATGAGCCAAGTGGCTCCTGGTTTCTGTCTTAAATGCTCTTGTGGATTAGAATGCTTCAGGTTTCTCTTCTCCCATTATACTTTTTAGTGTTGTGGTCGTGAACCAATGATTATATGTATTTTATTCTGTCTTTTTCCAAGATCATTTGTTCCATGGTCATCCTCCTCTTTCTGACCGCTTCTCTGGTGTTTTCTTCACATACCCTTCTAGGTTTTCCTCAGGTCTTTTTCCTTCACACTTTAAACACCTTGATTCTTTCATCCTTATCATAGGTCCATACTGCCATAGTTGTTTTATTTCAAAGATTTCCACAAGTGGTTTGTTTCCAGTTCTTCACAGATTCTTATCCCATCTCTTTTTGTTTTACCTAAAGCTGGCCTTAAATACTTACATTCCTTTGCAGTTATTTTTGATCTTTGTTCATCCAGTGCTGTCCAAAATTCTGCACAGTATAACATTGTTGGCACACATATGATTTCGTATAGAAGCATCTTAGTTCTTTTTTTCCCTATTAGGAATAGCATCTTGTTTATGTTGTTTCTAACTCCTTCATCTCTATCTTCATCTTCAGGTATTCAAACGTCAATAAGTTTTGCATCCACATTTGCTGTTTCTCTTTTTGTTCCTTCCTTGTTATTTTCATTACTTTACTTTTCTTGACATCTATTATCAAACATTTTGCTTCTAGCCTGCTCATCCAAGTTATTATTTTCCTTTTTAGCTGTTGCTCACTTTTTGCTATTAACGTTATGTAATCCATATATAAAGTATCAGATCCTTAGTCAATACTACTTTTAATTTAAAGTATCCCAAACCAGCTATGTCTAATATCTTTCTTGCCCATG
Source organism: Polypterus bichir lapradei (assembly GCA_026402145.1). Taxonomy (NCBI): domain Eukaryota; kingdom Metazoa; phylum Chordata; class Cladistia; order Polypteriformes; family Polypteridae; genus Polypterus; species Polypterus bichir. The sequence continues at coordinate 36,159,709 of JANRMT010027041.1, read as the reverse complement.
TCATTTTTATAATCCACATACACTCACCAGCTACCTTGTGTGATAAAAATAATGGAATCAAAACTGCAAATAAGAGTTGGGGAATTGCCCCGTATGATATCTGCTATCCATCCATCCATTATCCAACCCGCTATATCCTAACTACAGGGTCACGGGGGTCTGCTGGAGCCAATCCCAGCCAACACAGGACGCAAGGCAGGAAACAAACCCCGGGTGGGGCGCCAGCTCAATAATATCTGATACTTTTGGTCAAAAACATGTTGAAAAATTCAAACAGTTGACAGTTTACAGTAGTGGTTTGATCGTTTATATACAAAATGGCTGCAGGATATGAGTTGGCAGGAAATGATGATAAATCCAGAAGTGTCGTTAATGGGCACTGGAAGTGACGTCATCTTGAATAGCCGGACGTGACATCATCAGTGATGGACCAGAAGTGACGTCATTACCAAGTGACAGAAAAAAAGTGACGTTATCAGTGAGGGGTTAGAAAGTGACGTCATCTTGAAGTGCCAGAGGTGATTTCATCACAGAAGGAGTGGTTTGTGTGGAGCCATTTTCAGGTATCGGAAGTGTTATTGGTGAGTGGGTGTTATTATTATTTTTCTTCTTTTGTTCTGTAGAGAGACGTGTGTGACACTTGCTAGTACTGGGTTGGACCTCATTTTGCCTTCAGAATTGCTGTAATTCTTCATGGCATAGATTCAACGAGGGGCTGGAAACATTCCTCATGGATTTTGGTCCATATTGACATGATAGCATCATGCAGTTGCTGCAGATTTGTTGGCTGCACATCCATGATGCAACTCTCCCATTCCACCACATCCCAAAGGTGCTCTTTTGGATTGAGACCTGGTGACCACTGGATTGAGACCTGGTGGAGGCTATTTGAGTACAGTGAATCCATTATCATGTTGAGGAAACCAGTTTGAGATGATTTGACATTGTGCATGGAGACGATGGGTACACTGTGGTCATAAAAGGATGGACATGGTCAGTAACAATACTCATGTAGGCTGTGGCATTTAAACAATGCTCAATTATTACTAAGGGGCCCAAAGTGTGCTAAGAAAATATCCCCCAACACCATTACACCACCACCACCACCACCACCAGCCTTAATCATTGATACAAGACAGGATGGATCCATGCTTTCATGTTGTTGATGCCAAATTCGAAATCGAGATTTGTCAGATCAGGCAATATTTTTCAGATCTTCTGTTGTCTTCTGAGTAACACCCGGTGGGCTCTCCAGCTGCTGTAGCACATCTTCTTCAAAGTTTGACATGTTGTGTGTTCAGAGATGCTCTTCTGCATTCTTCAACTGTAATGAGTGATTATTTGAGTTACTGTTACCTTTCTATCAGCATGAACCAGTCCGGCCATTCTCCTCTGGCATCAATAACACATTTTTGCCCAGAGAATTGCCTCTCACTGGATATTTTCCCTTTTTGCTGATAATTCTCTATAAACCCCAGAGATGATTGTGTGGGATAATATCAGTAGATCACCAGTTTCTGAAATACTCAGAACAGCCCATCTGGCACCAAAAACCATGTCACTTTCAAAGTGACATTCTTCCCCATTCTGATGCTTAGTTTGAACTTTAGCAGGTCGTCTTGACAATGTCTACATGCCTGAATTCATTGAGTTGCTGTCATGTGATTGGCTGATTAGATATTTGCATTAACAAGCAGTTCAACTGGTGTACCTAATAAAGTGTCTGGTGAGTGTATATCATGAATAATAGAGGACTTGTTCCATTGTTCTGATGTTTGTTTAATCGCACCATTCCTGCATTGTGGGTCAGTATAGAAAACATTAACTGTGCATTATCACCCAATTCTAAATTAACATAAAAAAGGTGTCAACTTGAGGGGTTTAAATGAAGGTTTTGGTTTTAATTTTGTCAGTTATAGTGTTGATCAGTAAAATTCTCCAAAATGTTTTTTGTAGAAAATATTCTACATTCACTGGTGAACTTTTTGGCTGAATATTTACCTGGAAATTTACCTTGTGGCTGGCTAAGGCAAATCCCATGATGCTTTGTGAGATCAACATGACATCACAAAGCAATGTAGCAGCCCATGTTGGATGGCACACCAAGTATATAACTCTGATCCTAGTAGTGGGCTAAAAATTTGAAGAAAACCTGCAAATACATTTCAACACAAAGCGGGCCATTAGAAGGAAACCGGAACTGCGTCGGTGAATTTGTGTCTTAAAGGTAATATCATTTTGTGTGGACTTCTATGTGACTGTGTTGTGCAGTTGATGCAAACATAAAGGAGTGAAGAATCCTCATGCTTAGTGTTGTATTTATATAGTAACAATGACAGTGAATAATAATAATTCTTTGCACTTATATAGCGCTTTTCTCACTGCTCAAAGTGCTCAGCAATTGCAGTTTAAGGGCCTTGCTCAAGGGCCCAACAGAGCAGAGTCCCTTTAAGCATTTACGGGATTCGAATTGGCAACCTTCGGATTGCCAGTGCAGATCCCTAGCCTAAGAGCCACCAGTCCGCCTTATGAGGAAAAAGCATCAGGAGAGGTGAGTACCTGCTATTTAATCTGTGGAGGGCGTGATTGCATGTTTCCTTAGTGAATTCATTCTTTCTGTCTGTCACTGTTGGTAAGAAAAGTTACTGTTCTGATATTTACTTCTATCAATTTTATCTGAGAGAGGCATTGGTGGTGCATTGGTTAGGGTCACTGTTTGGACACATCGGTCCCACATAGTTGGCAAATGTTTTTCTAGGCTTCCGGAGCACTTAAAAAGAGTATTGCACCATTATAATCCACTTAAAGTCAGTCCCGTTTCTCCTTCTCCATCGGTTTAAATACATTTCACTGAGTTTGGCGAAGTTCCCAAACATTTCTGCAATTTCGTTGTAATGTTTGATGTAATGAATTTGGATAGTTGGATACAGTGGAGGTTGTGTGCGCTGTGTGCTGTATTTAATTATTTTGATTCACATTGTCAGTGTGTGTAAATGAACCTTGTGAAACTGATTTCAATAACAAGTCCATAATTTTGTGGAGCATCATTTATTAAACTTTACATAATTCCCAGCTGCCCTGAATAAAAGAACCTGCAGTTTAAATCTACAGGTCATTGCTCCATTTAATTGCAGTAACTGGGCATTGTTAATTTTTTACTGCTAAATACATTTGTAAAGTTTCTTTTCAGTGATCAATGAAGCCTACTAGCATCTTCACCTCCACACACACCCTCACACATCTTCACAGGGCTCAGTGAATACACCGCTTAATCTGATTACCCTAAAAACAGTCAGCCTCCTACACACTAGAGTCGGCTCCACTTTGATTAGTTTTTGGACGAGATTGTGGCCCTGCATTTGTCACACTTTTCTGAAGACCCAACTGTTTTTTCTTGACTTCCAAAGTCAGCTTTTGTAACACTTCAATGACCCGTTTTTTCTGAAACCTGATTTCTAAAATGCCATATTAGACCCTTATTCCAGTTAGAGAAATTGGGTTATTGGACTCTGAGAATCCTGATTAACAGAGGTAGATTTCTCTACAAATAACCAGATTATGTGGCCATGTAAACCCTTAACCAAAGATTTTGTAGTCTCCACATGTGCGTCGCACCCTATCAACCTGCCCTCGTATTTACTTTGCACACGCTTTCAGCAGACATGTGCAGAAACGTCCACAAAACACATTTCCAGATTCAAATGTTAAGGCGATCACATTTTTTCTTTTCCTTGCTGAAATAATCTGTCTCAATGTTTCAGAAATCGCTAATGTTGATGATCTGAATGTACAGTGCTAAGCTCAGCAACACAATCTCAAGAGCAGTAGGGTAAAACGTTATATGTAAAGTAGGCCGATTACTTTTTAAAGTAACAAGTAACCTAACACATATCTTATTAAAGTAAAAATACCTGCAGTCACACACGTGCGCATGGGAGGCAGCTACAGTGTGACTATGTGAATTTCCCCTTGGGATTAATAAAGTATCTATCTATCTATCTATCTATCTATCTATCTATCTATCTATCTAT
>JANRMT010027041.1:36119203-36155668 GCA_026402145.1 Polypterus bichir lapradei | reverse complement strand
CTATCTATCTATCTATCTATCTATCTATCTATCTATCTATCTATCTAGCTAAAGGGCTTGAATGAGGGTAATTCCGAATCTGACCGGGATGTGACAGAGTGCACTGATTCTTTTTCTCGCTTTCCTGCAGACCATTCACTGGAGATTCCACCTGGCCCTGTTGACGTCACTTCCGGGTCCAAACCTATGGATGAAGACCATTCCGGTTTCCGGCCCCCTTGATGTCACGTCCGGCCCCAAGCCTATGGTTGAAGACCCTCTCGGTCCCGGCCCCTTTGACGTCACTTCCTGCCCTGACCTTTAAATTCCTCCACCTTTTCCCTATTCCCTCAGATCTGTTTTGGACTCTGGTTTGTGCACATCAGTGCTATCATTTGTTTTGCAATTTAGCAGCCAGGAAAACAATATACGAGTGGCTGCCCCAAAACCTTGCTATGGCTCTTGTATGAGTTTATGACACAGTAGTACTGGGTTTAAGACTAGAAGCACACAAAACAGGACTCAGACGCCCAGCCAACCAGAGAAGAGTTTGCTATTTGCAACCAGATAACATAAACCTGTAAATGAAGTGTCAACCTGTATAAACATATTTATAAAACGCAAGAAATTTAGCACAGGCGTCATTCTGATTTGCAGTTTCTGATGATGACATTTAACTCTTTTTTGCACATATTATTGACTTTGGAGCATTTCGACAAAGGAAGACTTTAGAAGATTACTTGTGATTTTTAAGAATCCTGGTTTCTGCCTTACCCAGGTTAGTATCCTTAACACAATTATGTGTGTGCACGTAAATACACTGCCTGACGTGTAGTTGTTACACGATGTGACTGGAGAATAAAGTTTACATGCAAATATTGTGCTGTACGACTGCTCTGGGCTATTTAAATAGCCAGGATGTGCTTACTGATTCAGTGATAGGGCAGCAGTGCATTCAGCATTTCAGTTTATTCCACATCTGCATCCTGAAAGCCTGTGTTTGCACAAGGTGTACAAAAGTAGACAACATTCTCCTCACATGCAAATTAGTCACTTGTGTGGGGGAAGCAGTGTGGCCAGGTGGCTAAGGTGTTGGACTGCAAGCCTCCCCGCTGACTGCATAACCCTGAATAAATCAGTCAACCCACCTGATTTGTGACTGCTAAAAATGTACATTAACATCTGTTTATAGGCTTGAACCTTTAAGATGAATAGATGGATACAATGATATTTGTCCCAAAGAGGAAATTTAGTGTTTTACGGAAGCTCAAGTAGCAGGGTGAAGGAGCCTGAAGAAGGGGCTTCAGTTGCCTCGAAAGCTTGCATATTGTAATTGGTTCAGTTAGCCAATAAAAGGCGTCATCTTGCTTGACTTCTCATTGCATGCATAACCTCAAGAAATATTATAACAACAAGAACCCCACCTCAGTTACACATTCGGTTAAGGCCACCTTTTCAGTTCTTTGTTTCACTTGTTGCCATTGCTGGTTTGTTGTCTGGATATACTGTATCAGCTCCTGAGTCAATACTGGATTTAGTTTCAAGAATTCCAAGCCAGTTATGTCTATCCTCTTTCTTGCCCATACATAATCCACAGAGGACTGGACTTAGACTATCTGCCTGATTAATACCATCTTCCATATTCCATTGTTCTGATGTTCATTTAATTTCTATACATTGTTAGTTAGTAAACAAAACTTTAGCTGTTGTTATCACCAATTTCTAAATTAATTTACAAGTTGGTTTGGAATGGGCCATCCAGTACTTCCATGTAAATTTCTCTTGAGTGATGCCGCACAACAGAAGAATTTACAATACAATACAATAATATGCAATTGAGTGTATCAACTTAAATTTATTATGTACACAAATACATGTACAGTAAACGTTTTATAGGTTTCCTCGGACTTGTGACTCTGAATTCCTTCCGGTGACGCTCATGTCACTCGTGTTTCCTGGATTACCTCTGACTTTTTATCCTGGTATCCTGGGTCACAAACTCATTGTTACTCTGAGTGTCTGCGTTATTCTGGATCCCTCAGCCATGGTCCTCTTATACAGAGATAACCAGTGTTCCTGACTTTCCTAAAGGCCATGTCACATTAGACAGCTTTTCCAGTTTTCAGTTGTAGCCTTCATTTACATCGCTTTAGCAAGTCAGAGACGGTCAGCTGAACGTAAAGGCCAGTCATCTAGTCTGAAATAGCCAGTAACTGCATCCATCTAGTCCACAGCTTGTTCTTGACAGGTTTGATTTTGTGTTTAGTCGTAGCGGTGGGCTCTGTGTGTGTGGGAGCTGACATCTGGAGGTTCAATGGATATAACAAACAGAAGTGAAGCTTGTCTATTTGATGTCTTGTATTTTATGTACCATGACAGAATGAAGACAAGAAAAGAAAAAAAAGGGCAGATATTGCAGCCAAACTCGTCATAGTTGTTAACCCTTTGTACAGCACCGGCTCCATCAGGCAGCACATTATTGGCTGTCAGAAAACGGGGTGAGATGCAGGAAAGATGTCATGCAGTTGCTAAATCTGACATTTTCAGTCGTTTAAATTGGCATGCTCTATTGGCAAGATAAGCAACTGCAGAAGGCAGTTCTGATCCAACAACTGTGTAATGTGACATCAGCTTAAGCCACAACTCTCTTGTGACAATAAGTTTCTGCTGTCTATAGTCCTTTGTTCCTGGTATCAGGCTGTCAGGTTATCCGGGATTTTCTTGGTTACATATAACTCTAGTTAGAGTGTCACAAATTGGCCAGCCCCAGGTTTTGACTTGACCAAAGCCAGTCCAGATACTACAGGGACACAAAAGAGTGGCATCATCCCCTCAAACGAACTGTGTCACCCCGTTAGTTATAGATCATTGTTTTTCAACTGCTGGTCTGCGGACTGGGTCTGGTCAGACAGAAATTTCATACCGGTCCTGGAAAGGGTTATTGCCGCTTATATGCCTGGATTGTGTAGTGGAGTGGATCTGGACAGCGGTGTCTGGGATGATGAGTATAGGTGGCGGTGTGTAGAGATACATACTGTCCACCACGGAGATATGGAGGAGGAGGAAAGTTTATTCTTTTGATGACAGTACCTTGTTTTGCTAGTATTGCGTCAGCTCGCCTGTCAACAACATGTGCATATTGTTCGCAAATACTTTGTTGTGGTATTTTGGAAAGCAAGTTATTTCTTGTGACAGAAAAAAAAAACCAAAACCTTTTAACCTTCATTAAAAGTGAAAACAAGAGTCAGAAGAAAAGTAGTGATGACACCAAAAGTAAGCCAAGTACAAGTGCTTCAAGTTTAAAAGAAACAGTGATAAAGAAATGTGTTGATACTGCGGAATGTGCAGACAGAAACAAACAAAAAAAAAGACACTTTGTTAGGCATTATGATAAGGGGTACTTAAAGCTGGATTTTACTGCATCCCTGGCAGTGAACTAACACCACGACTATTATATTGTTAGTCGTATTTTCTAGTAGCTATTTGTGTGAGAAGGCTTCTTCAGCCCTATTATCACTGCTAAAAAACAAACAGACAAACCGAATGGACATCAATGCAGCACTTTGTCCCTCGGAGGCAACACTGTGGCCACGGGTATCAAGTATTCTTGCAAAGAAGCCACAGCAGATTTCACACAAACTATATTTGAAGTAAATATTGTGCTCTAAAAATTTCAATTCTATTCTATTCTATTATATTCAATTTCAATTTTCAATCCTTTTATTTTTTACTGCTCGGTTTCTGGTTATTTCAGAGAATTTTCTTTTTATAGTAATATATTTAAAAACTAATAAACAAAATACCAATGGCAGCTGGTGGAAAAAAATGGAGGGGGGTGTTTGGCAGTTTTTTGGTGGTAGGGGTGTAATAAGAATATAAGTTTAATGTCACTGTGCTCTGTACAAAAAATATTTTATAAATTCACTCACATGTACAGGCCAGATTTAGCACAGAGGGGCTCAGCATTTAGAACTGCTAGGCAAGCATTTGAAGAGAGAAAGGGACAACTACAAAAATGGGCATTGTACTATTTCTGTGTGCATTAAATTGAATCCTCTCTTTGCCTTGTTTGGGATGGCATGATTTACCTAAGTAAGGGCCTGCACATGGAGAAAGAGTATAAAGCCTTGGAAGATTGCCCAGCACACCTTTGAAGCCGACGGACGGATGGGAGATAACGTCATCCGATCGTGAAAACCCTTTCAGCCCAGCGATGAAAATGGCAGACTGTATACATCGAACTCCCACTTTGGTAATTGTCTTGCAATTGGCTTCCTTTTGTTTGTTATGCAGCGTAAATCGTCATTAAAGAAAGCTAAGTTATTTTCTCTTATGTGATTTTTTACCGCCATATAGGTAGATCACTATGGGAGGGATATCGCCTCTTTATAATATACTAGCAGAATACCCGCGCTTCGCAGCGGAGAAGTAATGTGTTAAAGAAGCAATGAAAAAGAAAAGGAAACATTTTGAAAATAACGTAACATGATTGTCAATGTAATTGTTTTGTCACTGTTGTGAGTGATGAGTGTTGCTGTCATATATATATATATATATATATATTTACACACACACACACATAAACATATATATATACATATCTATACATATACACATATATATACACACACACATATATACATACATATATATATCTACATATATACACATACATATACATACACACATACATACATACATACACACACATATATATACACAAATACATATATATATACACATACACACACACATATATAAACATATATATACATATACATACATATCTACATATATACACACAAAGCTATTTCCTATCAGTGCAATACGCTGCTTGTTAAAACGGATAACTCCCGCTCTTACGTGCAAGTCTGCGTGGATATTATGAATTATCATATTTGTTCAAGTTCTATTTAAATTTTAAATAGAAGGAATTTTTATTTAGTCGACAGAAATATCTTTGGTAGGAATGGTAAAAACAGACAGGAATATTATTCCTGAATAAATCAACTCAAACCTTAAACAACTTATAATATTTTGCTCTCCATAAAAATATATCCTGTCTAAATTATACAAGTTAGAAATAAAGTAAACGTTAAAAGAACAAACATTCAAATTTCTTTACTCTTATGTAATTTTATATAAAAAATAAACTTAGATTTTAAATATCCCAAAAGATTTTGCTCTCCATAAAAATATATCCTGTCAAAATTATACAAATTCAAATATGAACATGCTGCATAACAAAACCTGGAAATATAAATAAAATGTGTTCCTTTCAGCAATAACAAATCAAATCATTCAGTTGTCTTTGCTCATATGTCATTTTAGAGCTGGACGCCTGGCATCTTTTTTTGGCAACAAGTTCGTTTATGTTTGGTGTGAGGTTCTGTGTTGTGGAGATTCTCAGGATGGACTGCAGGTGCTCATGAGTGAGGCGACTCCTGTGTGCTGTTTTGTTAGTCTTTATCACTGAGAAGAGCTTCTCACACAGATATGTGCTACCAAACATGCACAAGGTTCGAGCCGCATGTAGACGGACTTTTTTTGTTCTTCAAAGTCACCAAAGCGCCGTGCAAACTCAGAGCGCTCAGTTTATCAGCAAAGTGCGTATTTGGGAACACCGTAGTGACGACTTGGTTCAACATTACTTGGCAACAGGGAAAGTGGGGCAAGTTGCACTGGTTTATTTGTGTCTCCCATAAAAGCAGCTTCACTTGAAATCACTTTGTAATTGTGCACGGGTAAAAACGTCCGCTGAAGTGTCAGATTCTTATTTAATTGTTCTGCTTTCTGTATCTTCTGCATTGCATTCAGGTCTTTCAGGTTACCCTGATGTTTTGTCTCATAGTGCCGTCTTAGATTAAATTCTGTAATTACAGCCACATTAGCTCCACAAATGAGACACACGGGTTTACCGGCAATGTCAGTAAACATATACTCAGCCTCCCATCGGTTTTTAAAGGCTCTATTTTCAGAATCAACTTTTCTCTTCGGCATCGTGTGGGCTAGCTTCGCAATAATTTACAGTATCATAAGCTAGACTTGATTAACGTGTTAAGTGTTCGGCAAGGCAGGTGAAGCGCTGCATTATGGGATCTGTAGTTTATTGTGTTACCAGCGCTTCATATACCCGGGCCATTAATAACAATAATACAGTATATAAAATGATCATGCGGGCCGGATATAATTACACGCCGGGCCGGATGTGGCCCGTGGGCCTTGAGTTTGACTCATATGGACTAAATAGAACTTGAAAAGAAATATTTTTGGAATGTGATCGCGCAAGTCAGTACATCGAGCCCGCGTGCTATTGTGGTTTTGCTTGTGTGCTTCAGTAAGTTACCGTCCCCTCGCTCTTACTTTTTTACCGTTCATCTAATGAATACACTGAGTATGGCTTTACCAAAACAATCATTGATCGCGAATAAAGTATCCATTATTCATGAAGCTTCAATAGGTGAATAGGTGATCTGTCTTTCTGCGTTAACCGCATGCGTTTTCATACGTCTCAAACTAAGGGGATGCGAGGTTAAAATAAATCGAGAAGCGCGCGTACATACTTAGTGCATCCCCTCTCGGGAATCGAACCTCGGACGTGGGCGCTACAGTCGAATGCTTTAGTATCGCGCCACGGAGTGTGGTTTATCTATTTGAGCGTAGCAGTGTAATTCAGTTTTTGTTCAGCACTCTTTGCAACTGTTACTTTTTGTCTGCGCACTGCGTCAGTTCACGTGAGCCGCTGAATATGGTTTTATATATATGTCACTCGCTCGCTTCTAATTGTTTCGCTGCCTTCTTAATTATATAATGCATGTTTTCTAAAGCGCGTTTTGTAGCTCTTCCTGGCTTTCTACGTAATGCGTGATTACGTGGAGGCGTGATGATGTCATACGAACTCCGCCCCTCCATCTGAACTCCATTACAGTAAATGGAGAAAAACAGCTTCCAGTTATGACCATTACGCGTAGAATTTCGAAATGAAACCTGCCCAACTTTTGTAAGGAAGCTGTAAGGAATAAGCCTGCCAAATTTCAGCCTTCTACCTACACGGGAAGTTGGAGAATTAGTGATGAGTGAGTGAGTGAGTGAGTGAGTGAGTGAGTGAGTGAGTGAGTGAGTGAGTGAGTGAGGGCTTTGCCGTTTATTAGTATAGATCTATTTAGGCTGAGGTTACTTAAAACCCCGCAATTAAAAAGAACTTATTCCAACCAGGGTGCTATCGCCCCCTAGAGGAAAACAGGGGGGAGAGGAAAATGAAGTATCACTTCAAAACTCAGGAAAAAAGAAAAGAAAAAAACACACTCGCACAAACTTTAATGTTGCCTACACTCTGCCCAGTAGCACTACTTGAACATTAATGGTGCTCCTCTTTTCTTCAGGCCTAAAACGTCTCATTTCAGTCATTTCAGTCACCAATCTCTTTTTCATTGACAGTATGGCAATTGCAGGGATAATTCTTTGTGAAATTATCACAGTTTTGGACCTCATTGTCACAGATTTTAACGAAACTTGGCAAGCTTGTTTGGTCACATGAGTAACCCATGGAACTAAAATTTCACCCGTCTTAATCAATATTAAGGGAGATTTAAGCTAATAAAGTTTGAACTTACTTTGGGGTTATAACTTTGACTGGCAATACTTCCCTAAATATAAGTTGCACAGAAATGGTTTACATAATGTTTTAAAGTTCTTTTCCAGCTCAATATTTAAAATAATAAATAATATGCTATCCCCAAAATGAAAAATTACCTTGTTATGAGTAATTATAAAATTAAAAATTGAATCGTGAAAAAAAATATATTTTAAAATTGGTCAATTTTTTTTACTAAAGCTAGGTTATAATGTAATGAACATTTAATTTAATCCAAAAGTGTGATGATTTGACATGGAATTACCCGCATTTAGCCTCTCCTGAGTCATGCTGTTTCTGAGAAAGGTTTTATATACTTTGAAAAACTTCCTAATATGTAGAAAAATAAGTAAATGTCTAATGTCTGATAGGCTGCAGGACACCAGCAGATTAAGAGTTTGAAATTTAGACTTCTTAATGGGTGACAGACAAACCATTAAAAAAATGCATATTTTCAGAATCACAAAAGAACTTGAACATATTTACTTCATATCACATGCCATAAATTGTTAATAATATAAAGTTAAGATAACCCAAATCTCACTTAAAACAACATGTTTAAAACTTTGAAATTCTGAACAGTTGAACAAGTTCCATTAGTGATACTGAAATGACAGTTTTTTGGTTTAATTATTGTACTTGTGGCAAAATAAACACCTTTGTGCTTTTTTTAAGTATGTAAGTAAAAAGTTATTTATAAAGCACCTATCACAGACAAATGCCACAAAGCGCTGAACAATAAAACATAGGATTAAATGAAATATTAAAACAAAATACAGAACAATGACAATATAAAAATAGGAAAGCAACCAATCAAAGGGCAGCCTCAGGTCATGTGCTTGCTCAAAGATTAAGGACTTACACAGAAGTCTCATTTGGCTGCAGCCCTTCACTGAGAAAATATACTTATTCACACAGAAATGTAAAAAAATACAATTCAGAATCAATTTTTAATGGATGTTGACATGCGCCAACACCAGGCATGTTGTTTAAATATGCAAATTTATCCATCCCTCCATTATCCAACCCACTATATCCTAACCACAGGGTCACGGGGGTCTGCTGGAGCCATTCCCAGCCAACACAGGGCGCAAGGCAGGAAACAAACCCCAGGCAGGGCGCCAGCCCACCGCATGACACACATACACACCAAGCACAGTTTAGAATTGCCAATGCACCTAACTTGCATGTCTTTGGACTGTGGGAGGAAACCCACGCAGACACGGGGAGAACATGCAAACTCCAAGAAGGGAGGACCCGGGAAGCGAACCCAGGTCTCCTTACTGCGAGGCAGCAGCACTACCCACTGCACCACCATGCTGCTGTAAAGCAAATTTATTTCATGATTAATTTGCATTACCTTATTAATGTAAGTAGACTTTTTTAAACAGTTGGGGGGGGGGGGGCGGGGCGGGTGTGGGGTGCTCCAGCGTCCCGCATTACAAACTGCCACTGCAAAATACCATATACAGTAAATAATGTTTTTTATTTCTGCTGTGATAGACGGCCCTTGCCCCACCGGGAGACCTCGAGAAGCCGGGGTACCGGGAGAGGTGCAATTCCTACCCCTCTGGGATTACATGGGAACCACGGAGCTGGGGGGTACCTGGATGGTTCAAGAGCCATGGACTGCCGGAACAGGAACCAGGTACACCGAGTGCTTCTGAGTGCCCATGCAGGAGGTGCTGCAGGAAGGTCATCAGGGAGCACCTGGAGCACATCCAGGTGCATTATAAAAGGGGCCGCCTCACTCCATTCAGGGAGCCGGGGTCAGGTGGAAGAGGACGGAGCTTGCAGGAGAGGAGTGGAGGCGGTGAAGAAAAGGACGGTGAGCTATTATCGTGGTGGTTTGTGCACTGTGTGTACTGTGCTGTGCAAGAACTAAAAATAAAACATGTGTTGTGGACATCTGTCTATCTGAAAATAGAAAAGAAAATCCGAACACATTTCTCCAGTTTTGATGTCACTACACTGGTTACCTGTGTCTTTCAGAATTGACTTTAAAATTCTGCTTATGGTTTATAAAGCCTTAAATAATCTCGCTTCATCTTATATATCGGAATGTCTGACACCCTATATTCCAAATCGTTACCTCAGATCCTCAAATGATGGTCTCCTTAGAATTCCAAAAGCAAAACTTAAAAGAAGTGGTGAGGCGGCCATCTGCTGTTATGCACCTAAAATCTGGAATAGCCTGCCAATAGGAATTCGCCAGGCTAATACAGCGGAGCATTTTAAAACACTGCTGAAAACACATTACTTTAACATGGCCTCCTCATAACTTCACCTTAATTTAATCCTGATACTCTGCATGTTCAATTCATTATAATAACTATTCATAGTGGCTCTAAAATCCGTACTGACCCCTACTCTCTCTTCTGTTTCTTTTTCCGGTTTCTTTGTGGTGGCGGCCTGTGCCACCACCACATACTCAAAGCATCATGATGCTCCAACATTGATGGACTAAAAGCCAGAAGTCTACGTGACCATCATCATCAAGCCTTTCCGTGAGAACCCTAAATCCAAAGAGGACTGTTTCATTTATGTTCGGTAGAATGCCCAGAGGGGACTGGGCAGTCTAATGGTCTGGAATCCCTACAGATTTTATTTTTTTCTCCAGCCGTCTGGAGTTTTTTTTTTGTTTTTTCTGTCCACCCTGGCCATTGGACCTTACTCTTATGCTATGTTAATTAACGTTGACTTACTTTATTTTCTTACTGTGTCTTTTATTTTTCTATTCTTCATTATGTAAAGGACTTTGGGCTACTTTTTGTATGAAAATGTGCTATATAAATAAATGTTGTTGTTGTTGTTGTGTCTGGGGCATCTTTCACACTGCCTTAGCGGTCCCCAAAATATTTCTCCTTTTTGACCAGTTCCCAAGTGTAAAAAGGTTGAAAAAACACTGCTATAGAAGACAGGAATTTTGAACTCTTTAATTTGTTTAATTTGAGCTGCTTGAATTCATTAAGCATAATTTCTAATCCATATAATTCACACTGACTCCATTCCACATTTCAGCAGCTTTTGTAGCTTTGGAACCAAGTTTTGGGGTAATTTCTCAGTGTTCTGATGATTTTAACTTTGTCTTGAGTTTGTATTGTTTGTGTAATAAGTGAATTCAGATCCATTTCACAATAGTTATAGAAATTCCACATACAGTACATTGCATTTACTTTGCATTCATACTCATTAATTCTGTATGTAGCAAAGCTGAGCCATGAAGAATTATGCAGGTGATTTGCTTGCTGGAGCCTGTGGTGCAGAAGTGACACAAAGGAGCTGAACAGTGGAAAAGGTTTGAATGGAACAGAATGAGAAGACAGACAGCAGGGTGAGGAGAGCTCATAAAATGGTAATTCACCTGAATGGGTTTCAGTACTTCAGTGGGTGTCTCTTGAGGCTGTCACCAGGTTTTAGATAGTTTTAAAAGATATACTAGTGCTAAGAATAGCACCAAAGCTGCATGCTGATTCAGTAAAATGAGTGGTTAGCCCGAGTTAAAAAGTAACAGAATGTCGCTACAGTCTGCATCACTCCCCACAATAAGTAACGTGGCTGTTTTTCTGTCTTCAGAGACAAGTAGTTCTCATCCACTCACTCTTTTAATTCACTGGCACAGTTAAACAACGACACCACTGGAGAAACATCATTTGGTCTAAAAGAAAGGTATAATTGGATGTTGTCTGCTTATAAGTGAAAACAAATATGTTTTCTAAGGATGGCTCCCAATGGAAGCATATAAAGAGATTGCAGTAAAGGTCTGCGCAATGAGCCCTGCAGGACACCATATTTAAGTTCGGAGTATGATCACAAAGTATTGTGAGCACATTTCTGTACGTCCTAAAACTGATTTATTAAATTTGAACCAAACCATGCCAAGATGGTGCCTGAGAGTCGAAAGCATTTTCCTGGCCTATGTAACACAATAGACTGGTCAATGGTGTCAACGGCTGTCTAACAACATAATTACTGTTGAATTACTGTCACCAGAGTATATTAGAATGTTATAATAGTAGCTTTAATAAAAAATTATAATAGAAAGAACGGATTTTGTCTGAACAATTCACTTTTAAAAGCAGAAGCACTCTATGAATGTAGTAGTAGTACTAGTAGTAGTAATGCTGTCATGTGTACAGAGTACAGTGAAACTCTTACATTTACATTCATTTGCTTAGCAAATGCATTTACTCAAAAGTGAAATACAAGAAAGTTCAGCATTATTCGAGTAAACATCAATCTGGGTGACTGCTTGACAAGACGTGTTATAGGACAATGTTTCAAAATTGATCACCACAAGTGATCAAAGAACAAAACTCAAGTGTGTTACAATTCTTTGGTTACAAAGGCCTAACAACTAATTAGTTAGACAGAAATTCACCAAACAAAAGTCTTCAGAAGATTCCTAAACACATTGAGCACACATTCATCAGTTCAAATGGAGGTGGGCAACTTGTTCCACCTGCTACAAGCTACAAATGAAAGGAGTCTGGACTGAGACTTGATGCCATGAAGAGGTAGCATGACCAGACACCTTTCATCAGCAAACCTGAGTGGTCATGAAGGAGCACAGGATCTCACAAGTGTCTCCATATATAGGTGATGACCCACTCACTACTTGGTATTAAGTATTTGAACTTAATATGTTCCACTACAAGAGGCCAATGTAGTAATCTGAAAAGAAGAGTTCCATGTACCTGCCTTGGCTGGTTCAATACCAGATTTGCCACTGAATTTTGAAACATCTGCAGTGGCTTAGTAACACATGTCAGCACTCCTGCCAGCAAAGAGTTGCAGTATTCTAGACATGACAAAACCAAAGCCCAGAACAGGAGTTGTGCTTCATACTCTGTCAGATACAGTTTGATCTTGTGGACGTTGTATAGTGTGAATCTGCATTAACGAGAGACCACAGCGACATGGTCAGTAAAGGACAGCTGGTCATCAATCACCACCCTAATGTTGCGTATAGACTTGGCAGCTATTAACGAAATTGATCTGAAATGAACAGAGATGATGTGCTGAATGGAAGGATGAGAGGAATAAAGAAGAAGTTCTGTCCTTTCCATGTTGAGCTGGAGATTGTGCTCCGTCATTCAGGTTGCAATACCAATGAGACATGCAAAGATTCTAGCTGATACCACATGGTCCTCAGGAGGGAATGCCAGCTACACCTGCAAATTATCGAGATAACACTGATAAGAAAAAGCACGGGACAGAATGATAGGGCTGAGTGATGAGGCGTAGAGAGAAAAGGAGAGGACCTAGCACTGATCCCAGGGGCACATGCAGGCCGGTTGCCACTCATGTAATGTCCATGGCCATGATAAACAAGAATGGATTCAATTTGGGACAGACAGACAGACAGACAGACAGACAGACAGACAGATAGATAGATAGATAGATAGATAGATAGATAGATAGATAGATAGATAGATGTTGTGAGCATGCACTGATACAGCTCGTTGCTGCACTCACTACATGAAGAACCACCTCAAGATCCCAAATTAGGACCCAGCTGTGCAACGCGTGACACCTCAGCACCACACTAGCTCGAATGGAGTGAAACAGTGTGAGGTTTTTCACAGCGGCTGGAGTGCCAATCCTGCCACCAACCCTGAGATTTTCCCCCCTGAAATATTGCATAAATTGCCGCATTTCAAATGGTACTTGTCTTGTGGTACTTTGTTTTACCAGAGTAACCCAACATAACAATGTCTCTTTGATCTGGGCTGCTTAGGGCTCTTCAGCCGCACTGCTTTTCCTTCACAAATAAAATCTCAAGAGTTGTTTCTCTTTCATTTTTTTTTACCTTGTCAGTAACACAGATCTTTTGATGTCCCATTCACTCCTCTCACATAAGCCTGCTGGCATTGTCTTTGATCGAGAGCAGGGAGTGAGAAAAAAAAATCCAGTTTTGAAACCTAAAATTCCATATTGTCAGGCTTTGATGTTCTACGACCTGGCAAATATCCTTAGATTCTGACGGCTTTGACGGTGTTATATATTTTTCTTGTGTCCCACAGACACAATACAGAAACTCCCCCTTGTAAAAAGTTGCACGTTTGGGGTTTTTGAGGAACACGGGCCTTCTGTGAGAATCCAGAGGGATTTCATCTTTAGTCTGGGGCTTTAAGTGGCCTTGGCCTCCTGGCCTAAACTTGCATTTCTAAATCCAGTTAGACACCGGTTAGATCTCCACGTCCTTTGATCTTGGCAGTTTGCTGCTCTGCTGCTGACCCCGCTACCCCCACTCTCCCGCCCCTCACTTTTCTTTCTCTGGCAGGTTTTAATTTTTCTTCGCTGAGACGAGCTGAGAAATCAAATTCCTTTGCTCAGTGGAGCATGTAATATCCCTGGCCTCCTTTCAGTGCCATGAAGAAAGTCTAGTTTGTGTTTTTATTTATTATCTAAGGAGATAAATGCTGCTGAGTTGATTAATCAGCAGATCGCCCTGAGGACAGCGAATATTTGAGCGATGCGCTCAGCGCACTTCTGAGAGCTCTTGCCATGTAGGGGGTTTAATTAGATGCCTTTGTCTGGTTTTCCTTTTCTTTCTTGACCGCACTGTTTAAAAGCAGGTGTCCTCATGCTGCCCTGTGTCTTTAGAATTACAGAAAGCACGAGACAGAAATATGGTAAGAAAGTGTCTGCAGGCGAAGGGAATGATAACTTGGTGACTCAGGTGTGACTTAGTAGCATATGCGGAGCTTTAGGTGCCCTCCCTCCTCTTGTAAACCTGAGGGGCCTCATATTTCAGCTGGCTTTAGGATGACTAGAAACAAACAATCCACATTTTCCTTTGTTTGACTTCATTTTGCACACCTGAGGAGAATCAATCACTCCAGCCAGCTTGTGGGCTTATCAGAAGAGATCTGCTTTTATTTATACAGACTCAGTCCCCTAATACAAAATCAATAAGCAACACTTAGCCTGAGCCTAACAGATTTTTCCCTTTAATCCTCTCTGCGCTCACATCCTCACGCATATGCCACCCACGCTTCCTTTTCCAATCCTAACTACTACATGCACATGCATGTAGTTGAAGGTAAAGAAACATTCTTAAGAGAACAGAATAACACAGTTTGACAGTTTCAATCCAGAATTTCCAAAGAATGTTGGATCGAGATTTGCAGGTGGTCAAGTTTCTGCTTCCAGCTGCACTACTAACATATTTCATGTATCCACAGTGCTGTTTACGCGCATGTTTTTTCAAGTTTGTTCTACTAGGCTCCTTCTATGCGCCCCGTGTTCTTGTTAAAGAAGTAGCTTTAAATGAATGGTTGGCATTTACCCTATACAGTCCCTTCATCATTTGAAAAGACTGCTGGCGAAGGATGAAAAGATTTCATTGTTTTCTATAATCTGTCCTCCTACCTTATACCACACAGTCTTAGAATAGTCCAGTAGCTCTTCTTTGAACCTCTTCTAGTCCTATTATGGCCCACTAGTAATTTGAAAAAAAAAACCCACAAAAAAAAATACATTAGATGTGATCTCATGAGTGACACATTGTTAACACCATATAACTAAACAAACACTTCATTTGCCCTTGTGATTGCTCCATTTGGACTCCCAAGCCTTTCTTATATGGTTTACATCATCACTCCAGAACCACCACTTCCAATCTCTGATCTGCTCAATCCATTTTAGGAGATTCAGGCAGCACTGGGCACAAGGCTGCAAGGCAGAAACGTGCCCTGAATGGAGTGTCATTCCTCTGAACAGTTAACCTAACCTGAACGTCTTAAGGGATCTGTAAAACCAACACAGACACCAGGAGACCATCTAGGAAAAGCTTTGTTTGCTGCTGGTGAGGCCAGCAGGGGTTGCTTACTCTATGGTCTGAATTTTGATCCCAATGCCCCAATGCAGTGATGGGGACAATGAGCTGAAAAAATGGTGTTGACCTTCGGATGAGACGTATAACAGAGGTCCTGACTCTCTGTGGTTACAAAAGATCCCTGGGTATAATTTGTAAGGAGGAGGGTGTATCCCGATGTTCAAACTAAATTGCCCCTGTCTCTAATTCGCCATTTGTATCTCACCACTTCACCTCACTAATAGTAAAGAAATAGTAAATAATAATAATAATAATAATAATAATAATAATAATAATAATCCTTGTGAAGCAGATAGACAAATTGCATCCTCCACTTCAATCTTTGTCCGATAGGCAAACTGCAGTGGGTCCAGGTGGTCTACCACAAGATGACTCATATAGTCCAGGACAAGTCTCTCAAAGGTCTTCTTGATGTTAGACATAAGTGCTGTGGTTTGTAATCATTAGGTGAAGAGGCATATAATAAATATGTGACTCAGTAATGTCTGTCATAATAATAGTGCATATATACACACTCACGTACCACACGTGTCTTTATGTAGTTCTGTCATATATTGTAGTCATGTAAGAACATAGTAACATAAGAATTTTGACAAGCGAGATGAAACCATTCTGTCCTTCAAAACTCTCTGTTTAGCTAATAGCTAAGCTGTCCCAATATCTCATCCAAATTTTTCTTAAAGGTTCTCAAGGTTTCTGCTTAAACAAGTCTTGGTAGTTTGCTCCATAGTCCCACAACTCTTTGGTTAAAGAGGTTCTTCCTGACTTCAGTTCTAAATATACAGTAATTCCTTTTAATTTCCACTGATGTCCTTGAGTATGTGATTCACCCTTAGACCAAGTTTATACTTAACGCAATGCATGCTGCAACGAACACTCCTGCTACGCATTGTTTGACTGTTTATACTTGCGCGCGTACTTTACGTAAATCTGGAGGAATCCAGCAGGTGGCAGTGTGAGATATTATCACGGTGAGAACAGGTTCAACTTCTCTGTGTTGTGAATTGCCTGGAACACCCATTAAATTCCGATGACACCTTACTGTAATATCTCTGAAAAGGATATTTAATGATTAAATCCTTCAATCCAGGGATGTGTCCATTCCAGCAAACATTAGGCACGAGGCAGAAACAATTCCTGGATGGGGCCTCAGCTCATCGCAAGGTGAATACAAGCACACACATACACCGGAGTCATTTTAGAGATACCAAATCCCCAAATCTGCATGTCTTTGGAAGGAAACCGGAGCACAGTGTGGAAACCCAGCAGGAAAACATGCAAACTCCAAGTAGGGAATACCAGCAACGTGACTCCCTGCGAGGCAACAGTGCTACAGCTCCGCCATCGTGTCACCCCCCCATGTGTGTAATTATTAACAGTATTCATTATTTAAACGAAATTAACAATTTATCTTTAAAATGTAACAAACATACTTTATTGCATTTCATCACGAAAGTGATATCAAGTCTAAATCTAAAGATTCTAAATTTGCAGAGAGTTGGAATATCAAACATTTAATGTGTTCTGTGTGGTGATCTATTGTTGCTTGCCGCTGCTGTCAGGTCCAAGAAGCTCGTAGCGATTAAAAACTAGGATGACGTTTATGACATTCTGCTTTAATAATAAAGTAAACTACGAGGTTAAAGTGGACATTTCGAGATTAAAGCGGAAATTTTCACTTTAATCACAAAATACACATTTTCACCATGTCCTTAACTTTTTTTCTCTGTGGCTCAAAAAAAGCGCTGTACATTCTGTTGCTGTTGTGAAGTTGCAAAAAAAAAGACGCCACAAAAGATGGTATGTTAGACTTTTAAAATGTATTGTGTCATTACGATCGGGAATATGTGACGCTTGAATATAAAAGCACCATGAATGCATCTGTATGTCGGCATTTTGCTTCACCACATCGAACCATTCATCAAACATCGAAGCACGCACATCGATCCCGTAGGATCCACATAGAGGCTTTCTGTCACATGTAGATAGTAAACAGAGACTCTAACGTCACGTTCCAACTTTTAGCACACTGTGCCCCCTGACTTTTTGCTGGTACTACAACTCGCGCACGCGTCGTGTTAATTTCTGAGGACGCATCAAATGAACGCTAAGAACGCATGGCAGCCATGATGCGTGTGTGTACGTGTTCTGAGCATGAAGTATAAACGAGTCCTTAAGCTGAAAGAATGTTGCTGGATCTTCTTTATCAATGATTCCATGAGGATTTTAAATACCTGGATTAGGTTTCCACGCAGTCCCCTCTGCTCGAGACTAAACCAGTTCAATTCTCTGAGCCTGTCACTGTAGGACATGCCCTTAAGTCCTGGGATGCACTTGGTTGCTCTCCTTTGCACTGCTTCAAGTGCTGCTATGTCATTCTTGTACCATGGTGACCAGAACTGCACACAATACTCCAGATGTGGTCACTGGTGAATTATATAGTTTGAACGTAACACCCCTTGATTTAAATTCAACAGTTTATTATGATATAACCTAACATTTTATTTGCCTTTCTAGTTTGCCTCTATGCATTGCTTAGTCAATGAAAATGTTGCGTCAACATAAACCCAAAAATCCTTTTCTAAGGTTGCTTCATGTATGACAGTGTCCCCCATCTTGTATTTATAATCGATGTTCTTTTTGCCATTGTGTAGCACTTTTCTCTCTTGTACAATAAACTTCATTTTCCAGGTGTTTGCCCAGTTCTGAAACTTTTCCAGATCTTGTTGAATTCTTTTTACTACCTCTGCAGTGTCTGCTATTCCCCAATTTTAGTTTTATCTGTGATTTTCACAAGTTTACTAACTAAACTAGAATCAATTTCATTAATATAATTCAGAAAAAATAATGGTCCAAGAACAGACCCCTGAGGGACTCCACTGATGGCCTCGCTCCATGTGTAGCATTCTCTTCTTATCTGTACACTTGCTCATCTCCTGCCACTTAACCAACTAGAGATCCAGTTTTGCAGGCTACCTCTGATGTCTACAGCTTCTAGTTTCAGAATTAATTTTTGGTGTGGGGCTGTATCACAGGCTTTTTGAAAGTTTCTCCACTTATTTCTTGCTCTTCCTTCCATTAACAATTACAGTAAGTGTGCCTTTCTACTATTGTGTTTAGGTGTCACTTTAAGGACAGGTTTAAACATTCATGTATCAAACCTGTCTTTTTGAGATATGGCTTTGTACTTCCACTTATAATTTATTCCTAAATGTGTAAAGCCATCTGCGTGACAAGTTTTTTTTTTCCATTGTTGGAGACATTGGAACTGTAAAGGAAGCAGACAGACATGTGACTTTTCCCTTTTTCTAAATCCACTTGTTCTGTTGAACGTTGTGATTGCCAACAGGTTCTTCTGGGAAATAAGCAATCCATCCAAGAAATATAACCCCTTCAGCATGTCCTGGGTATTCGTCCAGTAGGCCATGCTAAATAAATCTCCATATGGTGGACCCTCCTTTTTCAGTGTATAATTTGAAGAAAGCCAGAGGCAATTCTGCTAGCATTTTTGATGTAGCTGAAGCCAACTCTGGACAAGGAGCCAGTTTATCACAGTGTGTTCATACCCACATGGGTCCATTGGTGCTAGTAATTAACCTAACAACACTGAATTGGTGGAAGACACATATGTTCAGAAGAATATTGCTTGAATATGGGGAGAATATATGCAAACTCCACACAAATGTACAGTGACCGGGCTTTCCAAGTTTCGCAGGCCAGTCAACTAGTACTGTAGCAGTTTGATGAGAACAGGCCATTCAGCCCAACAAAGCTTAACAATCCTATCCACCTAACTTTTTCATAATAACATAAAGTCGAGTTTTGATGGTCCCTAAAGTTTAACTGTCTACCACAATACTTGGCATTTTATTCCATCTATCAATCTCTGCGTGAAGAAAAACTTTCTTATGTTTGTATGAAATTTACCCTTAAAATTTTTCCATCTGTGTCCTGTGTTCTCGTTGAACTCATTTTAAATTAACAGCTTGGATCAACTATACTAAGTACTTTCAGAATTTCAACACTTCAATCATATAATTTCCTAATCGCTGCTTGCTTGAACCAAAAAGGCTCAACTCCTTTAATCTTTCCTCACAGTTCATCCCCTGCACTTCGGGAATCAGCCTAGTTGCTCTTCTCTGGACTTTTTCGGCTGCTATGTCTTTCTTGTAGCCTGGAAACCAAAACAGCACACAATACTCCATGTGAGGCTTCATAAGTGCATTATATAAACCCAGCATAACCTCCTTTGACTTGTACTCTACACATCAGGGGGCTAGATAACCTGACATTCTGTTAGCCTTCTTCATTGCTTCTGTACTGTATGCTCACACTCTATGGATGTAGATAGTGATGAGTAGACTCTGATTCCTCTGTCCTTCTCATAATTTGTATTTTCAAGTTTCAGACCTCCCATTGTGTATTCAGATCTAAAATTTCTGCTTTCTACATTTAATTATTTTACATTACATTTACTTACATTAAATTTCATCTGCCTCAAAACTGACCAAATCTATGTACTTTCCAAGTCCTTCTATAAAGATTTAACTGATTGTCTGTTATCTGTCAGTTCATCCAGCAGAGTTAACCAGCTTGTTATTTATGTTCTTGTCCAGGTCATTTATATATATTAAAAACAGCAGTGGCCCCAGAACTGACCACTGAGGGACACCACTCTCAACTTCACCCAATTCTGACAAGGTTCTCCGCACCATCACTCTCTGCTTCCATCATTTTAGTCAATTCTGCACCCATCTACACAATACACACTGAACCCCCATATTTATATTTGATATTTTCAAATTCCACCTATCCTAACTACAGGGTCACGGGGGTCTGCTGGAGCCAATCCCAGCCAACACAGGAAACAAACCCTGGGCAGGGCGCACACCCCAAGCTAACACTAGGGATAATGTAGGATTGCCAATGCACCTAACCTGCATGTCTTTGGACTGTGGGAGGAAACCCACGCAGACAACATGCAAACTCCACACAGGGAGGATCCAGGAAGTGAACCTGGGTCTCCTAACTGCAAGGCAGCAGCACTACCCACTGCACCACTATGCCGCCATATTTTCAAATTCCTTCTGGAAATCTAGACAAATAACAACACATGCTGGCCTCTGATCATATAATTTAGTTGGTTCCTCAGAAAATTTCAGCATATTAGAAAAAAATACAACCTCCCCCTCTCCTGAACCCAAGCTCACTGCTCACTAGCACGTCCTGTTCTTGCAATGTATTGATCGAAATGTTCCTTAATTATTCCTTCCATTAATTTACCTGTGATACATGTTAAGCCTACTGGGCCATAGCTGCTTGGATCTGCTGGATCACCTGTTTTTGATCACTGGATACTATTTGCTATTTACCAGTCCTTAGGCATACCCGCAGTATGCAGTGACTTTTGAAGAATATAGGCCTTAAAACACTCCCAGCTAGCTCAGGTTTCTAATTCACAGCTTGTCTTCATGCACATAAATTCTTATGTTACATAATTTGAATATATTTTAGTTTATCGTGGCACTAGATAGGGGGAGCCGTGACCATACTACAACCACTCCTGTGACCACTTTGGCTTGGTCCTAGTTGACTCACTTATGTCATTTTTATCCCCTTGAGACAAGACATACATCTGTGTTGCTGTCACATTAACAGAATACATATAGAGACTCAATTAGGCTCACACACACACTTAGCTGTTGCTCATTTCTATGTACAGTTAGGTCCATAAATATTTGGACAGACAACTTTTTTCTAATTTTGGTTCTGTACATTACCACAATGAATTTTAAATGAAACAACTCAGATGCAGTTGAAGTGCAGACGTTCAGCTTTAATTCAGTGGGTAAACAAAATGATTGCATAAAAATGTGAGGCAACTAAAGCATTTTTTTTAAGACAATCCCTTCATTTCAGGGGCTCAAAAGTAATTGGACAAATTAAATAACTGGAAATTAAATTGTTCATTTCTAATACTTGTTTGAAAACCCTTTGCTGGTAATGACAGCCTGAAGTCTTGAACTCATGGACATCACCAGATGCTGGGTTTCCTCCTTTATAATGCTCTGCCAGGCCTTTACTCCAGCGGCTTTCAGTTGCTGTTTGTTTGTGGGCCTTTCTGTCCAAAGTTTAGTCTTCAACAAGTGAAATGCATGCTCATTTGGGTTAAGATCAGGTGACTGACTTGGCCATTCAAGAATTTTCCACTTCTTTGCTTTAATAAACTCCTGGGTTGCTTTGGCTGTATGTTTTGGGTCATTGTCCATCTGTATCATGAAATGCCACCCAATCAATTTGACTGCATTTAGCTGGATTTGAGCAGACAGTACATCTCTGAACACCTCAGAATTCATTTGGCTGCTTCTGTCCTGTGTCACATCATCAATAAACACTAGTGTCCCAGTGCCACTGGCAGCCATGCACGCTCAAGCCATCACACTGCCTCCACCGTGTTTTACAAATGATGTAGTATGCTTTGGATAATGAGCTGGTCCACGTCTTCTCCATACTTTTTTCTTGCCATCATTCTGGTAGAGGTTGATCTTGGTTTCATCTGTCCAAAGAATGTTTTTCCAGAACTGTGCTGGCTTTTTTAGATGTTCTTTAGCAAAGTCCAATCTAGCCTTTCTATTCTTGAGGCTTATGAGTGGCTTGTACCTTGCAGTGCACCCTCTGTATTTACTTTCATGCAGTCTTCTCTTTATGGTAGACTTGGATATCGATACGCCTACCCCCTGGAGAGTGGTGTTCACTTAGTTGGCTGTTGTGAAGGGGTTCCTCTTCACCATGGAAATGATTCTGCGATCATCCACCACTGTTGTCTTCCTTGGACGTCCAGGTCTTTTTGCGCTGCTGAGTTCACCAGTGCTTGCTTTCTTTCTCAGGATGTACCAAACTGTAGATTTTGCCACTCGTAATATTGTAGCAATTTCTCAGATGGGTTTTTTCTGTTTTCGCAGCTTAAGGATGGCTTCTCTCACCTGCATGGAGAGCTCCTTTGACTGCATGTTGTCTGTTCACAGCAAAATCTTCCACATGCAGGCACCACACCTCAAATCAACTCCAGGCCTTTTATCTGCTTAATTGATAATGACATAATGACGGACTTGCCCACAACTGCCCATGAAATAGCCTTTGAGTCAATTGTCCAGTTACTTTTGAGCCCCTGAAATGAAGGGATTGTGTTAAAAAAAATGCTTTAGTTGCCTCACATTTTTATGCAATCATTTTGTTTACCCACTGAATTAAAGCTGAAAGTCTGCACTTCAACTGCATCTGAGTTGTTTCATTTAAAATTCATTGTGGTAATGTACAGAACCAAAATGAGAAAAAAGTTGTCTCTGTCCAAATATTTATGGACCTAACTGTAGGTGACACTGTGAGTACAGTACACA
Organism: Polypterus bichir lapradei; assembly: GCA_026402145.1. Lineage (NCBI taxonomy): Eukaryota > Metazoa > Chordata > Cladistia > Polypteriformes > Polypteridae > Polypterus > Polypterus bichir. The sequence goes on along the minus strand of JANRMT010027041.1, from coordinate 36,132,816 downwards.
GGTATACAGTCAAGTACCACACACACCATCATTATGTCTTCCCACTTGCACATACAGTATCGGAGTAGCTGTCACAATAACAGTGCATGTGTTCACACTGACACAGGTCTGTGTAGTTGTCATGTTAACAGTAAACAAGTGCACACTCATGTAACACATGAGTGACTCTGTGACGTTTATTCATAGCTTTCACACTTACAGTGCACAACTACAAGACTCAACTGCCACACTGAAAGAAAAGTTGATTCAGAAGACAGACAGCTCTGTTACATATATTTAGACATGGCTGACACATGTACACACAGTTATCTGCCTTGCTGCGTTACAAATGTCTGTGACATGTCACCTCTGCAGACACCTCTGTTTATTCAGCCATCATACCCATACTCTATGTCCATACTCTTCTACTTAACTGCGATGCTGCCATGCTTATTCTCTCAGCCATCCTCTGTGCACTGCATATAAAATACATAAAAATAAAAAGTATTCACCCCCATTGGAAGTTTTCACATTTTATTGTTATACCAGACTGAATTACAGTGGATTTCATTTGGCTTTTTGGACACTCGTCAACAGAAAAGTGCTCTTTAATGCTAAAGTGAGCACAGATTATTATGGCTTGGCTGACACCTTTTTCCAAGATGACTTACAACATTTGTCATACAATTAATTACATTTATTTTGTTGTGTCAATTGGAGCACAGACAGGTAAAGTGACTTGCTCTTGGTCACATAATGTCAGTAGAAGGATTTGAACCCACAGCTTCAGGGACAGAAATCCAAAGCATTAACCACACACCACACTGGCTGACAAATCTCTGCAACGTGATCTAAATTATCGACAAATATAAAACACGCGATAATTGATCACCAAGTATTCACACCTTTTAATATGACACCCCTGCACCATTACTGCTGCAGCCAACTGGCTTTAGATGTCACAGAATGGAGGTCACCGGTCTGTGGTTTTCATAGATTGCTGTCTGAATGCAGTGCGCCATTAATGGTAATAGTATAACATATAAACTTCCAACGGGGTGAGCGCTTTTTATAGGCACTGTACACATGCAGCCGTCAGACACTCGCATGTCTTTTTCTTTAATGCTACACATGCATCCCCGTACACATTGAGAAATCAAAAACTGTAGGTGGAAATTTATATGTTACAAATGGTTCATAAGATAAGGATTTACGTTTCTCTGTGGTGGTGGTCTACATGAATTTCAGGATCACACTAAAACACAGAGTCACATCCCCATATTCAATGACTGGCATTTTTCACTTTTTCTCAAAGAGGTAAAAACATTTCAGACTTTATTTTCTTGTTTGTATCCACTCATTTTCACAGTTCCTCTTTGGTTTTTGGAGTCTTTCACAAAAACCAGCAGGTGGCAGCACTAGTAGTGGTAAGTGGTAAATAAGCCCCTCATCTCCTAAGGCAGTGGTTCCCAAACTCGGTCCTGGGGACCCACTGTGGCTGCAGGTTTTTGTTCCAACCAGATTCACAAGCGGTGATAATAATCATTAACAACTGATCTCATTTAATTAGCTGCTCTTTTTTCCCTCTTCTCTTATTCTGTTAATGACTAACTCTCTTTTGTTGTTTTCCTATTAATATCCCCTTTTCCTGTGTAGTTTGCTCCCTTCATTTAACCCTAATAGTGACAATTAGCAACCATCACAGCAGACACCCAGGATGATGAAAGAAGCAATGACTTCAGTGTCAGACCCACTAATCTCATATATAAACGTCTGCATGTGGAAGTGTGTGTGTCTGTCTGTCCGGCAAGGAAGTGAGAGGTGGAGGCGGGAAACAGAAAACTCGTGGAGCCACTAATAACACAAGTGAGGCGAGCACATCGGCAAAACGAAATCTCCTAGGAGAGAGATGCCCAGAGAAGTACATTTCAGTTTTTTTCCTGACAATCTCAATAGTTTCTAGGACCCTGGGCTTTTTACAGCACGGGCTTACACAGCTAGTTAATAAAAAATCAAATAACCAGAACAACTGGGATGAAAGTTAGGTTGAAAATACTGTTAACAACTTAAAAAATGACATATTCCCCATATAACTGATTTTTACATTTTAATAAAAATCCACCAAACTTAGTTTGTAACTTCTACATTGACTCCAAAACACAGAAACTGGGAAAGAATGACTCACTTAATTAGGCTCAGAGTCCAATGAAAAATGGACGTTGGTTGGAATAAAAACCTGCAGCCACAGGGGGTCTCCAGGATCGAGTTTGGGAACCACTGTGCTAAGGTCTTCTGCAGTCATCAGGTGTGCATTTGAGAAGCCAGCAGACATTTCCCCAGAGACTCTTGTTAACATCATACTTCCAGGTAAAGACTATTTATGGCATTTTTCAGGAAGTTCACACAAAAGATTTTGTGACAACAAACTTTTTTTTTTGGTCACCAGTTCTGGTCTCACCATTTCAGTCAAGATATCAGCTTTCCCATTCATTCATTATCCTGCATGTGATTGTGGGGTCTACCATTGACTTCAGGAAACCGTAGTGTTAGAATTAAGCAGGTGTGAGTGTCTACAATGGTGGCACCCAGAGGGGATGATAAGAGAGCTGGGTTCTCTTGTTACCAGAGAGTCTGAATAATATTTTCACTTGAAAAGGATAATTGTAATTAAACATTTTATTGTCTTCCTGGTCTGATGTCACTTGACCATAATGACATGCTGCTCACTGACAGTAGCTGTCCCTGTGGATTTCTAGGAGCCCAGATTCCCATCAGGAAAGATGTTGCTGATATCCTATCCTCAGTCTCCTTCATGAACACCAGCAGCCATACCCACCTGCACTACAGAACTGGTAGTCCACCTAAAGTAAATCATGTTTGGGACCAGCCAGTACTTGGGTGGGAGGCCAATTAGGAAAAGCTTGGGTTTCAGCTGCAAGAGATGTTGGTGAGGCCATCAGGTGGCACCTACCCTGTGGTCTGTGTATGGATCTCAATGCCACAGTCTAGTGATAGGGACGCTGTGATATTAAAATGAATACCATTTTTCAGATGAGCCATAAAACTGAAGTCCTGACAACTTGTGGTTATAAAAGTTCCCTGGACATCTTTCAAAAAGAGTAGGTTGTTTCTGGATGTCCCAGCTAAATTGCCCACCATGATCTTGTCCATTCTGGCTCCTGTTATCACCCTCTGTCTCTAACTGGCTCACACCTTCATCACCTGATAGCTAATGTGTGGTGAGCGTACTGGTGCAAGAAGGGCTGCTACACATTGAATTGGTGTGAAGTGGTTCTCCACTGTCAATGTAAGCACTTTAAGTAGATTAGAAAAGCTTTTTATAAATGTAATTAGTTAATTCTGATTTGAAGGAGTTTAGTATTTGAAAATCTTAGCCGTTCACATTTCTTCTTACCTGTTGCCTGAATGAGTGGGACTCATTCGTGGTAAGGAGTGCTGTCCCCTTTATACAATTCAGGGTCTCACTTCTCGTTTTGCTAATGTGACTACATATGGGTCACCGGCGAAGACCTTTCTTTGTCCCAGACTGTGGATAAATACCAAAATGATTTACAAGTACTTTCTGTAGTTTTAGAGCTTGATATTCTGTCACCTTCTATTGAAATTTGAATTTTTATTAGTGTTTAGTGAAAGATTTAAAAATAGGATTTTGATTCATGATAAGTGAAGTGATTAGCAGGAAACTGAGTTTGCTGTGAAATGTAAAGTTTCTTTTTATTATTATAAATTTCCACAAAGCAAATTGTGCTTTGCCCCAAGTGTATTTTGTGCCAATGGCACACAGAGTACATTATCATCTCATTTGAAAGCTTCTTCTCCATGGGGAACAGCGCTGTATGGTGTACAGCAGAGAACAGGGGGACACAGAGGGTAAATACCATGGGCTTGAGTAAGTGACCATCGGAAATTTATATTATGGAGTAACACAGAGAAACTGATTGTAGGTGGTGTTACTCATGGTGTTAGATCTGCACCTAAATTCTGCGGTGGGCTGGCGTCCTGCCCGGGGTTTGTTCCTGCCTTGCGCCCTGTGTTGGCTGGGATTGGCTCCAGCAGACCCCCATAACCCTGTGTTAGGATATAGCGGGTTGGAAATTAATCACATGACTGAGTGAGTGGTATGAGGTGGGCAGGCAGAGTAATTATATTCAGTGGAACTCCATGGAAGGAGCCATTGAACTTCAGAGTGATGCTGTAGGGCAGCCGAGGAAATTCAGAGCAGTTTTGGCTGCTTAATAAGTGAGCGACATTCTGTACGAACCCGCAGCATTTCACTCTTGTCAGTTTTGTATTTTGCGATTGTGCAACCACATGCAAAACCAAATTCATGAGTAATTTCATGACAGTGTATGCAAAATGAAACTGCTGTTTTGCTCATAAATAGTTTTGATCTTTTCATTATTTAACAACCTATGGGTTTGTTTATTGATTAAAACGTTTGTCATCCTTGTTGAAAAACTTTGGCATGACTGTTTTTGCATCCATTTCCTGGTCCTTTTTCCTATTTGCAGTATCTAGCTCCTGTTCAGAACATCCTTTAATCTAACTTTCTGCCATCTGTCCTCTTTGAGAAGTTCTCCATAGACAGTTCTTTGCAGAGCTTCCTGCTTTCACCTTAGACATGCATGTGCAGTTAAATAATTTAGTAGTAGCCATATAGTATTATCACGTGTTTTTCATGTGACACACCTTCAGTGATGCTCATGGGGTCATTGGGAGTTTTGGGTCTTTCGATATCAGACTCCCTCACCCAGGAGACCCAGGATCGATTGATTAAGCCCTGACTTATGTTCAGGTTACATTCTCCTTCTCATCCACAGCCACCTACAGGCAGCTTCAGAGGCCTCCATGGCTATCTTTATAACCCTTCTCTTATCAACCGAACAAATACCAAAGATAGCAATCATCTTACAGTAGAACTGACCAGTAAACCCTCTGTAGCCTAATTCATTTGGCTCTCCACCCATTCTGCCTGTGCTGCTAATCCTGCTATGCATATCTTGCTCTCTTCTTTTTATTCTCTTCTTGTATCTGATCTTCCAGTTGAACAGTAAGCTCCATAAGTATGACATGCTTGGAGGATCTGGACAGCAATACAATGTCTGGTCTCAGTGATGTTGCTGTAGCCTCTTCTGGAACTCGAGCTATCTGTCTAGATCAACTCATAGTTCCCAGTCAAGTGCTGTGGCCAGTAAACCTATGGAGGTGGAGTTAGGGATTCGAGTGGCTATTGAGGGCTTCTCCCCTGCACTCATAGAGGTGATGGTCATCTGTGGTGTTGGCTTATTATGGAGTAACAACACTACAGATGGTGTCTACTATGGCACCCAAAACCTGGTTGTGCAGCCATCAGTATCTGCAAGTCAAGGTGTGCTCCAGGGTACCTTTTTCTGGCACAGCAGACCTGCTGGGGCCTCCATCATCCTCCAGCAGAATAGGTCTGAAGGACTTGGCAGAACATTATACACATTCTAAATGAAGAACTTCAAACGAAGGGGCTCAGCTTTTCAAACCGCAGGCAATTAGACATTGTTCTCCACCACATGTTCCCATCTACTTCAGGCTCCATGTTATCATGTGAGCCCTGCTGGCTTGTTTCTCCACCATTATTGCCCACACCTCCTTTTGCACTAAGAGCATTCTCTCCTTCTCCTCTGCCTAATTGTAGTGCAAAATTATGCTGCACCTCAAACCAGTCCTCCATAGCGCCACTGTGGCAACTTCTGTTGAGTCTTGACTGAGGCACCAAGACACAGTGGGCACAGTAGAGTGAAATCCTTACTCGCATGTGTCAACCAATGCGTATTATGCTCCATGATAAACAGAAATAGATTAAAACACAGAAGATAATTGAATTTAATAAAAATGAAAAGCATCTTACCTAAAATACTTCTTACCCAAAAATAACTGCAAGAATGAATTTGCGTATCTGTGTTGTGAGAGTCCTTCCATTACATGGGATGACATGGAGAAGAGAATGGAGCAGCAGAAATTTAAGTGCAAGTTAAAAAGTGCTTGTCTATTTTTCCATGCATCTGTCTCCGATCAAAGCATGGCTGTCACAGTCATGGGGTGTGTACTTTAGACCACAGTTGCCCCCAGTTCAATGATGTCTTTTTCTCAGACTTCCATACCAACCTCACCTTAACTAGCATTCGTCGATATGACCAAGTTGAGCAGTCTTTATCCCGGTGGCTCCTGCCAAACATGTCTAGACAATCAGTCCTCTTTTACATTCATTGCAATCTCTGGCATTTGATGGGTTGTTAACAGTCTCTTTTTACACTTCTGTAATGTTTCTCCTGGGAGGCATGGTGAAGGGATAAATGCTCTTCCGATTATCCAAAATAATGACAGAATAGTGAAACAAGAGCTGCTTTAGTGTCAGTTGTGTGTTCAAATTTGAAATAAAAACATCCTTAACTGAGCTACCACAGAATTCCCACTGATGAAACACAGAGAAGAAAACTGATCCAAGCTGTCAAAAGAGATGAAGGACTCGTGTTGTTATATATGGTGGAAGCACTCATGTTTGTAGCAGACAATTCAGATTTGATGAGTACATAAAGTCCTCATGCTACCTTAAGTTGTGCTGAGCTTTTGAGCCTGGAACAACTGTAGTGTCCTACTAACATGGCGATCAGCGTTTGGAAGAGCAAATGTATTGAAATTCTGCACTGATGGAACACCAGGTCCCACTGCTATGTGAGGACACCTGCTCCTGATTTGTATGCACAACTTAACATAACTGTGAGGTAATTGAATGTTATTTTTTAATTTTGAGTAACAATATGATCCATAGAGATTAAAACCACATCTACAGTATCTTCCATAATGTATGGGACAAAGACACATTTTTCCTTGTTTTACCCTTTTGCTCCACAGTTAAAAATTACAAATCAAACAATTCAGATGTGACTAAAGTGCAGACTTTCATTTAAAGGTATTTGCATACATTCCAGTCACACCATGTACAAATGTATGCAAAACATCTGTGACGGGTGGCTATCGGCTGATGACCGAGCAGCTGACCTGATGGCACCAGCGGAGGTCTAACAGGCAGCAATACCCTAGCAGGTAGAGAATACCAGTACTTCCGTCTTCCATTAAAATTCACTTTTAGAATTGAATGTGTGGAAATAAAATTGGACTTAGGGGTCACATAGTCATTTAGACTGCGGTGGGTTGGCACCCTGCCTGGGGTTTGTTTCCTGCCTTGCGCCCTGTGTTGGCTGGGATTGGCTCCGGTAGACCCCCGTGACCCTGTAGTTAGGATATAGCGGGTTGGATAATGGATGGATGGATGGATAGTCATTTAGAATAAAGTGTTTTGATATGCTTTCCATATTAAAATATAGCATTCGTCTTAAAGGAATAGCATAAAGGGGTAACAACAGTGACAAAAATATTATACACAAAATGTATTGTGAGATGACTAAGAGATCAGATGTCCTGTATTTAACAAGGTGGATCAACCCAAGGTGTATAAAAAGAATAAGAATGTAATAAAATAGACTTTTATTATAAAAATAAGTCAAATGGATGTAAACCAACAAACCAACCTGAACAAATGTGTGCATTGATTGACAGTGTAATGTAAATTCAGTTGCTTTTTAAACGGACCTACACCTTTCAAATGTGACCATTCTGATCATGCTGTAGAAGAATGCTCCCTGTTCAAGAATTAGCTGAAGAGTCATAAATGATGCAGATGGACAAGCTTTTCTCCTGACAGATTACTGATTTGTCCTGTTAGAGGATAAGTTTCTTTCTTTAATTGAGATGTTGATTTCTACCATAAAAGAAGGGAGCTGGAATAAATTAGCGATGAGCGAACTAGGGAAGTTTTGATTCATAAAAAGTTAACCCTTCATATTCATGGTTAGGGGTGGAAGACTTGTTTGTGTTTTAATTTTAAATTTTAAATTTTAATTTTAATTCTAATTTTAATTTTATTTTAATTTTTTATTTGCACTTCATGTTGTTACACTGTGGACTCTGACCTTCGCAATTTCGTCTATCTGTATACTTGTATATGGTTGAGATGACAATAAAGTTCGCTTTGACTTTGACTTTGAAGACCCCTGTGAATGTATTCATTTGTAAATATTAGGTAAGTGGACCCGTCAAGATTTAATACTGTTTCCGATTTATTGTCCTGGAAATAACACTCACAATTCTTAATATTGTAACAACACTGACAAATGGAATCAGCCCAGAATGAGACACCATTGTATGAACTGGTATTCCATCACCAGCAGCAGGGACGCCTATGAAAATGGCAGGCCTGAATTGGTGATTAACTGTACTTTTAAGAATAGAGAGCCAGCTCAAAGAGCCAAGTAAAGAGCAAGAGAATAAATTGTTTCATTCAGCGCTACATTGGTGATAGGAGTGGAAGGGACAGAAGTTCTACTGTCTGACTTAGCGAAGTGCAGAGTGCCACAAAGCGCTATAACGGACCCTTCAGAGATGTTGCTGGAGAGTATTCAGGTTGTGATCTGGGATTGCATAAGACAGCACTGCCTCATACCTTTTTTTTTCACCAGAAATAACTTTTAATATTAAAGATATAATATGCACTAACAAAAATTAAATAGCACTAATATTTATATATTTTATTATTTCATGTAATACAAGTAATTTTTTGTAATACATTTTTTGATATCAAATAGTAAGCCAATGAAAAAACAAGGAAAGATATTCTCGTGAACAAATTTTGAAGAAAACACCCCACACCGGCACCCCCCCCAAAACCCCCCCCCCCCCGGGCGCGTTATTTAGAGGATGTTAAATTGGGACTGATGGGACACGTAGATCACTCACAGGGTCAGAAACCCACACGTCCAGCTGAGGAAAGAAATCCAATTGAAAAGTGTCAAATTGAAATCAAGGGTTCGCTGTCAGCCATGACTTGATCCGAGAGATAGTGCTTTCCCATTTACTAATAATATGCGCAGGTACCCAATTAATCCATGTGGCTGACAGTTCTAATAAAACCAGGTTGTAAAAAGAAGATTTTCCAACCAAGAAAGTGATAGATTTGGGATCCTTCCATTGGGAATCTATTAGACTTTTGGCTGCTATTGTGGCCAATGATATAATGCACTGGTAGTGAAGAGAAAGAGAGAGAAAGAAGAGAAATCCAGCAGAAGTAGAGTAGTAGGAGAGCAAGGAATACAAATAGATAAGATGGAAGGTAATACAAGTAATTTTCAGTATTGTTTACCTTCTGTATGTTTGACTTACGTGATATCTGCAAGCTTCTGCAATCCTTTGGCAAGCTCCAAAAATATTCACATTTAATTGTTGATGGCCAATTGTGAGTATCGTGAATTTCAAGTTTGCGAATGTGGAGAGGTTACTGTACAATTTTTCAAAATTGAAACTAAAATTAAGTTTGCAGGGGATTTCACAAAAGGTAAAAATGAATCTCACTAAAGAGATTTTAAAGGTTTTAAAGTTTTGTTAGTGTAAAACAAGGAACACTGTTGCCTAAAGCGTCAGTCACCCTTCCATGTTTACCTGTGTTCTTTACTGCTGCTACATAAAGCATGTAATCTGAACCATACTGAAAAAATCCATTTTCTTTATGACTCTTATTCACATCAATGTGAAGGAGTACAGTATGTTTTTGAAAAACAGACATGCTGCATATTTTCCACACAAAATGACCCTAAAATGCCCCATCAGGCACATTGCTATGTTTTCTTCATAGGAAAACTCAGCACACATAAAAGTCCTCTCTGCCAATCTCCTCCTACTTACCCAGCAAGCACTTTATCCTAGTAGAGGATAGAAACCCTTCTGGTGACTTTTTATTTCCTTTTTATCTGAGATCTGAAATCAATGACAGGTAGACTCATGTGGAATTAATACATGAAAACCTTCAGACAGGAACTAAACATTTTCTTCTTGTATGAATTGCATGAATTTTGCCGCAAGCGAAACGCAATTTATTTTGCAATTTTTTGGTGAAGTGAATGCTGCACTTCCGTGCAAATTCAATTTTGTGCCTATCATTTCGCTCACTACCTAACACAATCTGTTGCTGGCTAACTAACAGGCCAGAAGTTTACTTTTTGATGTGTCACTTCCTAAATTTTGTGAAAACTGCCTTATGATCACTATGACCATTGCTGCTTTTTGAATATCATGCATATCCCATTTGCTCTACTGTTTCTGCATTTTTTAAGTTACTCCACTCTCAGAATTACAAGTTTAATTTATATAGTAAACCAAAATGCTCTATCTAGGGTTAGTTCCTGTTCTGGGTCTGACGTTACCACTATAATCTCTCGCCTCCATGACCCAGACCTTATATATGGTTCTAAAGAAGGGATTCAGAGATCACCACCAGTCTCAATGGTCCACCTTGGTATGTGACACACACTTCTAAGGAGAAGTTTATTTGATTAGTGAGTTTTATTTTTATCTAGTATTTAACTCTCTTAGCTCCATCTCACTGGAAGAATACCATGATGATTGTCTGAGGTTCATTTTTGACACTCATGGATACCAGAAGTGAAATGGGAATCAAAGGGGCACCTTTGCCAGTTCCAGAGTTTGGACACAGTAAGAAAGTCAAACTCCTGGTAAGAATCTGTAGGCCCAACATACCTGTCTAGGGTATGACTTTTTGAATGTGTCACTGGAGAGTTATTAGCTTGGGCAGGTGCCCCTCTTGGATGTGCGTCCTTACTTGGAGCTGCTGGGTGTGAACATGGGCCTCTGGATTTGAAATGTGGAGGATGTCCACCCTAGCAGGTGAACTAAAGGAGAACTCACTCTCTCTAGTGAACAATTAGGCAGTGACAACGACAGAGTCTTCTTTTCATAGTAGATTGTCTCCATTTCAGCCTCACTACAGAATGAAGCTCTTGGTGAAGTGATGGTCCCAAATGAGAGGTTGGACATGAAACTAAAATGAAATGGCAGTTTAGGGTGTAGTGTGAGTGCATAATTGGCCAAAACACAGGAAGCAGAAGGTTATGGAGCAAGGAACCTTATGAGAGTGGATCCCTCAGGGGACAGCATTAGGGGGGTATATATAAATGACAACAAGCTGGTTAAGTTTGCAGATGGTACCAAGACAGGTGGATTGGCAGATAATCTTGAATCTGTTGACTCGTTACAGAGGGACTTGAACAGCATACAGTCTTGGGCAGATTTGTGACTGATGAAATTTAACACAAGTAAATGTAACGTATTACACATAGAAAGTAAAAATCCTAGATTTGAATACACAATGGGAAGTCTGTAATGTGAAAGTACCCCTTATGAGAATGGCCTAATGACTCTACATTATCAACCTCCCGGCAGTGTTGAGAAGTCATTAAGAAGGCTAATGGAACATCAGGTTTTATAGCACATTGTGTATACAGGAGTACAAGTTAAAGAAGGCTATACTTAAATTACACAGCACACTGGTGAGGCCTCACCTGGAGTACAGTGTACTGTGTACGAAACTGTGTACAGTTTTGGTATCCAGACTACAAAAAGGACATAGCAGTCCAGAGAAGAGTAACTAGGCTGATTCCAGGACTGCAATGTAGAAGAAGATTGAAGAACTTGAACTTTAAGCTAAAGAAGGTGACATGACTGAAGTCTTTAAAATTTTGAAAAGAATTTGCACAGAGGATTGAACTGTTATTTTAAAATGAGTTCAACAAGAACATGGGGCACAGTAGGAAACTTGTTAGGGATAAATTTCACACAAAATTAGAACATTTTTCTTCAAAACTATAGAGGCATGAAATAAGTAACCAAGTAGTGTGGTGGACAGCAGGACTTCTGGGACGTCCAAAGCTCAAATCAATGTTATTTTGAAGGAATTAGGTGGGTTTGGTCTGGTGAGCTTTGCTAGGTTGTATGGCCTGTTCTCGTCAAAGATTTTTGAAAGTTCTAATTCACTAGTAATATGAGTGGCTTTAGGATGTATCACTTTGCCCAGTTTGGAAGGGAAGCAGAAGTACTATGGTATTACTTGTATCCCAAATTGCTGTTGAACTGAGCTGCACCACCTTTCTGCATCTGCCACTTCTGCTGAGCAGTTCATGATTTAACAAGTACAGAACAATGCGTGGAAGGAAATGGCAGGCGCAGTTCCTGACAGAGCTGTACAAGTTTCAATGGCACTAAAATATCAGCCTTTGGCCGAACCCTCCAAGTGTTCTGATCAGAGAATAAAATTCTGATTTGATGCCATGTGCTGGGTGGGCGTGTTTGCCTGTCTCTCAGTTTCCCAACTCTGACTGCAGAAAGATTGAGGATTTTAATTAAAATAGTCACTGCAGTACATCATTCAGTTCAGATAAGCTGTAAAGTTGGCAGATTTAATTAGAAAACAAACTGCAGACTCACTCCTGGCACTGCAGATCTGCCAAGGTAAATAAGGGCGGGAGGGCAGAAGAGGGCTGCTGATACCATGCCCTTTTCAATTATTGCAGTTCCTGGTTGGATTTCACATGGTTTATACAAGGATTAAAGTTGCACCCATCCTCCTTCCCTCTAGTGAAAGTAAACATTTTCTGGTAATTAAAAGTTGTATTTCAGTTTCTCCAGTAATACTCTCACCTCTGAGGTCCTGATAAGAAGATAAAATATATACAAACATTAAAGCAAGCCAAGGGTGGAACAAGGACAAGCAGAGCGGCCTTTGCACCGCAGTCAGGTTAGGAAAAGGACGAACAGTGGAGTTGCAGGGTGGCACGTCCACCACTGTTGAGAATATCAAATATTATGAGCAAGCCCATTTATGCTTTGTATTATTAAAAAATTAAACCTTTTCTGTTGTATTGATTGGAAGAGGCCAAAAGTGAGTATGCCCTATGCTGAAGTAGCATTCCATTTAGGTTAGGTTCGATCCATTGGTATTTTAATCGAATCTGCCCCTCAATGACTTTATGCTGAAGACTAAGAATATAAATGGATGTATGAGTTTGTGGTAGGAGTGATGGAAAGATGAATGGCTGAAGGACTGGATGGATGGATTAGTGGACAGACTAGTGGATTTGTGAGTGGATTGATGGATGGCTAGACAAAAGTACACATCTGTTCCCTTCTGCAAGTTGACTATTAGTGAAGCATGACCTCCTCATCTGAACACATGTTGCCTGTTCACTAACATCCCAGTTCTTATCATGTGATGCTTACTCTCTTCATCAATAACTACTTATGTTAATTTACCCATGATGCATTTTAAGCTTATTGGCCTACAGCTACTTGAATAGATAGAGCTTGTGGAAGTCTGGGTTTTTGCAGAAGCTCTTTAAATAAATAAATACATAATTAGATAGATAAATTAATATATACATTGAAACAAGTAATTCACTCCAGACATCATAAAGGTTTCGGGCAGCCACCCGAATATTGTATACTGGCTACAAAAGTCTTAATTGAACAGAGATGTTCACAAGACAGAGTCCAAAACAGAACTGTCAGACTGGAGGTAAGCTGGTGGCTTTAAAGGCCCGTAGAGTAGATGACGTCATCCAAGGTGCCGGAACCTGGTGGGATTTCCCAGGAATGGTCTGCAAGGAACTGAGAAAGACAGTCAGCACATCCTGCCGCCCCCTGGTCTGATGTGGTATTACAATTACTCAAGCCCTTTA
>JANRMT010027041.1:36088554-36109203 GCA_026402145.1 Polypterus bichir lapradei | reverse complement strand
CTATATCTTTTCTTATTCAATTCCTCTGTGCACCAAGACCAGTCCAACCTGTCATTGATGTGGACCCCCAAGTACCTGTAGGAGTGGATCACCTCTTCATCCACTTTCTGAATACTGACCAGACATAGAGGATCTATGGTGTGGTGAAAGTCAATAACCAGTTTCTTGGTTTTGCTGATGTTAAAGTGAAGACAATTCTCAAAGTTCTCCACCTGACTCCTCTACTCTGTCTCATCCCCCTTATTAATGCACCCCTAAGTGCAGAATCATCTGCTAATTTCTGCAAGTGACCTGACCCGGTGTTAAATTTATAGTCTGAGGTGTACACAGTGAAGAGAAAAGGAGACAGGACTGATCCTTGTGGCTCTCTAGCATTGCTCACATCCACGTCAGAGACACAGTCCTTTAGTATCAAAAACTGTGGTCTGCCTGACAGATAGTCCATTATCCAGGACACCATAGGCTCATCCACTTGCATATCTCTGAGTTTAACCCTGGTATTGAAGGTGCTGGAGAAATCAAAAAACATAGTCCTAGCATTGCTGCCAGCTTTGTCCAGGTAAGAACGGCCATACCTCATGCACTTCAGAAGAAGTCGTCCACCTGAAGCTAAGCATGTTCACGCCTGGTTATTATCTGGATGGGAGATCATCTAGCTGGAAGAGGTGCTGCTGGTGAGGCCAGCAGGGGGTGCTTACCCCAAGGTCTGAATGTTGATCCAATGTCCTAGTGCTGTAATGGAGACAGAGAGTTGAAAAAAATGGCGCTGTCATTTAGATGAGATGTAAAACTTAGGTCTTGACTCTCTGTGGTCATAAAAGATCCCTCGGCATAATTCACAAAGAGTAGGGTGTAACCCGATGTCCAGGCTATATTGCCCTCCATGACCTAGTCATTCTGACCCCCTAATCATCTCCTGTCTCTAATTGGTTATTTGTATTTCACCACTTCACTCACTAATAGTAAAGAAATAGTAAATAATAATAATAATGGTAAGCCTTGAGCAGCAGATAGATAATTGCATCCTCCACCTCAATCTTTATCCAGTAGGCAAACTGCAGTGGGTCCAGGCGGTCTACCACTAGAGGACTCATATAGTCCAGGACCAGCCTCTCAAAGGTCTTCATGATGTGAGATGTAAGGGCCACTGGTCTGTGGTCGTCATGTGAAGAGACACCTACTTTCTTTGAAACAGCAGCAGCACTTTCTGGGGCCTTATGGACAAACTGAACAGGTGACAGAAAGCACCACAAAGTTGGTCAGCACAGGCCTTAAGAACTCGACGACTGACTCCATGTGGTTCCACAGCTTTTCCTGTGTTTATTTTCCTCAGTTGTCTGCCAAATCTGGTTTTATTTTTTATAATCAAAATCAAAGCTCTCCTATGTACTTTGTATGCATTTATTTATTTGGATTTAATGTTATCCCTGTTTTGTTTTCACTATTCAATACAGGCAGAAATAAAACTGTCATTGTAGTTATGGTGGCAGAGGGGCTTCAGAGAGGCTACTGTGTCTAAGAAGTGTGCTCCCACATTTCTTAAGACATGAGGTTTCGGTTAGAATAGTCAATCTAAATTGTGTTAGTCTCTAAGAGTCTGTTGGACTCGTGTCCCTTACCTGTATAGTCTTTGGCTCACCCCTTTGTGCTTAAAAAGAGAATAAATACATAAATACGTAAAGTTGGCACATGTCGAGTCCTATGAGAAGAGAATTGTCAAGCCTTCCAGAGCACATCCTCTATGCATTCCATTTTTTAAATGTATTTGTTTTTGGAATGCACACAATCCCTTAATACCTTCATGCAAAGAAGAAATAACAGGAGCAGTCAACACGTAACAATATACTGTCGACTCAGAAAAGTATTCAAACCACTTTACATTCTTGACATTTTGTTATGTTGAAGCCTTGTGCTGAAATCCTTTACATTCATCATTTAACATATCAAGAAATGTTCAGTATGTCATACTGAACTGGCACAAGTATTCATACCCTTTGCTAGGACAACTGAAGTTTGGCTCAGGAACATCTCATTTTAATGATCATCGATGAGATGTTAATACACCATGTCTGGAGTCCACTTGTGGTCAATTCAGTTGATTGCACTTGATTAGGAAAAACACCCACTTCTCTATAGAAGTTCCCATAGCTGACTATGTGTATCAGAGAAAATAAACAAACTATGAAGTTGAAGAAATTGCCTGCAGAACTTAGAGACAGAATTGTGTTGAGGTTCAGATCTGAGCTGAGTGGCCTCCATAATTCTTAAATGGTAAATGAGAAAATGTTGAGGCAACCAAGACTCCTTTTAGAGTTGTGAAACAGGCCAAACTGAGCAATCAAGTGTGATGAGCTATGGTAAGAAAGGTGAGTAAGAACCCAGAGGTCACTCTGCTTAAGATCCAGAGAAACTGTGTGGAGATAGGAGAAACTTCCCAAAGGACAAACATCACTGCAACATTTCCACAGATCTAGCCATTGTGACAGTGTGGCCAGAAATAAGAAACTCCTCCATAAAAGACACATGGAGTTCTGCTTGAAGTTTGCAAAAAGGTACCTGATAGACTCATAGATTGTGAGAAACCAGATTCTCCAATCTAGTGAAACTAAGATTAGCATCATGTCTAGAGGACACCAGGTACCACTAATCACCTGTGCAATACCAATCCAGTGGTGAATCATGGTGGGAAACTGGCTTAGGGACAACTCTGAAAAGGTCTTTAGGTGGCCTAGCTAGAGCCTACACTTGAACCTAACTGAACATCTCTGGAGAGACATTAGAACAATCTAGACAAGAACAGGCTATTCAGCCCAACAAAGCCCCCCAGTCCTAGTTTACTTAATTCCTCCAAATAACACCCTATGGTCCACCATAATAGCTAGTAACTTATTCTACTGTATGTGTCGGTGGTTCTCTGTATAGTGAAAAATTTCCCACTGTTTGTGCAAAATTTACCCTAAAAGGTTTCCAACTGTGTCCCCATGTTCTTGATGAACTCATTTTAAAATAACACCCTCGGTCTACTGGACTATTTCCCTTCATAATTTTAAACACTTCAGTCATGTCTCCTCTCAAACTCCTTTTGCCAAAATTGAAAAGGCTCAGCTCTTTCAATCTTTCCTTGTAACTCATCCCCTGTAGCCTTGCCTAGTTGCTCTTATCTTGGCTTTTTCTAGTGCTGCTATGTCCTTTTTGTAGCCCGGAGACCAAAACTGCACACAGGACTCCAGATGAGGCCTCACCAAGTGCGTTATAAAGCATCAACATATCCTCCTTGGACTTGTACTCTAAAAATCAGGGCACTTTATAAACTAACATTCTGTTAGCCTACTATACATAATGGCTTCTGAACACCGTCTAGTGACAGTGGTGAGTCTGCTACGACTCCTGAATACTTGTAATAAGGTGTATTATCATGTGAAAACAGCTGTCCACAGACAGCCTCCATCAGACCTATCAGAGGTTTTAGAGGATCTGCAGAGAACAATGGCAGAAAATCCCTAAATCCAGGTGTGTGAAGCTTATAACTGTCATATGCAACAAGACTCAAGGATGGAATTACTGCACAATGGGCTTCAACAAAGTAAAGGGTCTGAATACTTGTGTCAATGAGATATTTCTGTTTGTAATGTGCAATAAATTTGGATATATTAAAAAAAACCTATTTTCAATTTGGCATTCTTTGGTACTGTGTATGGCTTGATGTGGTACAAATGCTTAAAACATGATAAAATGTGTAAAGAATGAGTTCACATTAGCTTTTTTTTTATATTTTTATTGATTTGAATTATAAACATACCAGTAACAGTGCACTGCATGATAACGTGCATTGAAAACACTTGACTTGATCATTCCTAGTTTTCAGACTCTTTCTCTGTACGTTCATCATTCGTTTGCTCAGACGTTGATGTGCTTGCTGCTTCCTGAGCAGCTCTTCTTTTCTTCACCCTAGCGGCCCGCTTCTTCTCTTCTTTCATTGTCATCTTTTTGCGTTAAAACAGATTAAGTCAGTGTTTCTGTTGCAATTGCTTAGTACGCTTTCCTTAATTATTCACTTAAGCTGGCACTTAAGTCTTCAATCTATATCAAGAATGATTTAAGATATGAAGAGGTAGGGGAAGTGACGGTGAAGGTGGTAGGGATGAGAACAGCGCCAGTACAAATGTGCAGCATGGCCGCCCGGCTGCCCGCTGCAGAAAGTTATTCTACAATAAAAATACAATAAAAATAAAAAAAGAAATAACCTGGGAGGTCAATCATCACCCTGAAAGTAGACGTCTCGTAGTATATGTGTACCAAATTTTTCTTCATTGTGACGTAAGCTTCCTGCTTCCAATTCAGTGTACTGCCGACTTTCTGAAATTCCTATGACTGATCTGCCTCATGGAAGCCTAGCAATTGCAGTACACAACGTATGTGCTTTTTAATTATCTCAAACATCTTGGCTGCTTATGTTTTTTGTTTTTTTTTTGCATAAAACCTTACCCATTTCTTCACACAAGAACGCTCTGTATACTGGTATGTCATGGAGATTCAAACAAAATATCACAACTCACCTTTAGACACACAAAAGGCTCCAATGTTATGTCATCTACATTGAACCCATGAAGAATAAAGTACCCATTTAAAACTTTTAGCCCTACATGTAGGCCCTCCAATCTGCAGGGAAAACCCTGGGGTTGTTGGCAGAACTGGCACTCTAGCCACCATAAAAAAAATCCATCTGAACTAGGGTGGGGCGGCACGGTGGCGCAGTGGTAGCGCTGCTGCCTCGCAGTTAGGAGACCCGGGTTCACTTCCCGGGTCCTCCCTGTGTGGAGTTTGCATGTTCTCCCTGTGTCTGCGTGGGTTTCCTCCCAAAGACATGCAGGTTAGGTGGTTTGGCAATTCTAAATTGGCCCTAGTGTGGGTGAGTGTGTGTGTGCCCTGCAGTGGGTTGGCACCCTGCCCGGGATTGGTTCCTGCCTTGTTCCCTGTGGTGGCTGGGATTGGCTCCAGCAGACCCCTGTGACCCTGTGTTTGGATTCAGCGGGTTGGATAATGGATGGATGGATAGTGTGGTGCTGAGGGGGTCACCTGTTGCATGGCTGCACTTGTGTCCTAATCTTGGGATCCTGAGGTGGTTTGTCATGTGGTGGGTGTGGCGACGCACTGTTTCAACGCAGGCTCCTAACCTCTCTCTGTCATTTGTGCATTTTATTATTATAGAGTGGATTTAATGTGTCTCCTTTGACACTGAACAATGGAAATAGACAATTTTATGTTAAAGTGTAAACAGATCTTTTCAAAGTGGCCTAAATTAATTACAAATCCTAAAAAGATAACTGATCACCTAAATATTCACCCCCTTCAAGTCAGAGTTTAAATAGATGCAACTTTGTCAGCCATGACAGCCTTGAGTCTGTGTGCTCAGGTCTCTTGTTCCCTATCAGCTTTGCACATCTGGACCCAACCTTTTGCCACACTCTTCTTTGTAAATCTGCTCAAGCTCTGTCACTTCACACAGGGATTTGGAGTAAACCGCCTTTGTCAAATCTACCTACAGATTCTCAGTTTGGTCTGAGAACTGGACTCTGACTCAGCCACTCCAGGATCATTCGCATTGTTGTTTATAAGCCCTTCTTGTGTTGCTTTGGCTTTAAGAGGTGGGGTTGTCGTCTTGCTTGAAAACAAATCTCCTCCAGCATTTCCCTGTATATACAGTAATCTTTCCAGGGCCTGCTGTAGAGAAGCATCTGCACACCCTCATGCTGCCATGACTAGGCTTCCCGGTGGGGATGGTGTGTTTATAATATTGTGCAGTGCAAATATGGCATTTAGTTTGAAGGCAAGAAAGCTCAATTTTAGTCACAGACCACAGAAGCGTCTTCCAGCTGACTTCAGAGTTTCCCACGTGCCTTCTGTCCTTTGCATTTTTTAACAGTGGCTTCCTCCTTGCCACTTTCTCATGTTGCTGACTTGTTGTCTGCACAGCCTCTCCAATCTTATCCAATGTATCTTGTAACTCCTTCAGCATTCTCAGAGGTCTCTTGGTGGCCTCCCTCATTCATCTCCTTCTCCTGATCACTCAGTTTTTGTGGACGGCCTGCTTCTAGGCAGATTCACAGCTTGCCATACTCTTTCCATTTTTTAATGACTGGTTTGACTGGACTCCAAGGTTATTTGGTGACTTGGGTATTTTCTTGTCTTCATTCCCCTGACTGTGTTTAATAATCATGTTTTCACTGAGTTGTGCAGAATGTTCTTTTCTCTTTATTGTGTAGGTTAATTCATCATACTGACTCATAATGAGTTTAACCTCCCACATAAAGGGGCATTTAGACTACAATTAATTTGAGACCTCAGACAGGTGATCTCCATTGAACTAATTCTGTGACTGCTAAAACCAGTTAGCTGGTGCCATAGGGGTGCCATATAGGAGGATGGATACTTATGCAATCAATTATTTAGTGTTTTAGATTTTAATTAATTTACACCTCTTTACCAAGATCTATTTTCACATTGATATTAAATAATTTTTCTGTTGATCAATATGTAAAAAAAAAAAATGAATTAAATTTACTGTAATTCAATGTTGTATAATAATAAAATGTGAAAATGTCTGTAGGTACAGCAGCTACTTTTGTGAACCCAGTTCAGAGTCATACAGCAACATTAACCAATCCTGGTAGCACCAGACATAAAATGGGAACCAATTTTTCCCAGGATTCTCCTTCTTCACAAAGCATGTTCACATACTGTACACCCATTCTCACTTATACCAGAGCAAGTTAGAGTTCATCTTTGAGATAAGAAACCTTGGCCTTGTATCCAGGGCTGCCAAGATGAGCTTTGGCTTCCATACAACTCAATCTTAATCCATTTCAGTTCACTTGTGTTTGAGCTGTAGAAGGAAAACCCATGCAGGCAAAGAGAGAAAATGTATATACGTCTCAGAGAGTGTCTGGGCTGGAATTCAACCCCAGGACTCTGGATCAGCGAAGAGGCAACACTAATCCCAGCACCATCACACCACCCAGCAACAACAACAACAACAACATTTATTTTGATGGCACATACAAAGGATGGAGCTCAAAGTGCTTTACAAGATGTCAAAGTAGTTACATGCACAGAAAAAGAAATTAAAATTAGATAAGAATAATGATGCCTGCAGTGGGCTGGCACCCGGTCCAGGGTTTGTTCCCTGCCTTGCACCCTGTGTTGGCTGGGATTGGCTCCAGCAGACCCCCGTGACCCTGTAGCTAGGATATAGCGGGTTGGATAATGGATGGATAGCTAATAATACATGAAAGGTATACAAGAAGTAAATAATGCATAGTTATGTAAGATAGAAATATAATTAAGAGAAGTATAGTTCTTAAGTATAAAACTTAATTTGGTCTCTAAATGCGAGTCTGATGAGAGGGTCAAGTGGCCAAGGTGGACAGAAAAAATGTAAAAATCTAGTTAAGATGGAAAAGAAAAACAAAATCTGCAGGGGTTTCAGGCC
This sequence comes from Polypterus bichir lapradei, assembly GCA_026402145.1. Taxonomy (NCBI): domain Eukaryota; kingdom Metazoa; phylum Chordata; class Cladistia; order Polypteriformes; family Polypteridae; genus Polypterus; species Polypterus bichir. The sequence continues at coordinate 36,101,714 of JANRMT010027041.1, read as the reverse complement.
AAAAGACGACCAGCCAGCCCCCACTGGGCATTCTGCGTAACAGAAATTGTCTTAAGTAGTTCTTTATTGTTTTTTGGAGGATTCAATGCAGTGGGTCTCATGGTAGGTTAGGGGATTCCCTTTCATTCAAACATTCAGACATCACAGATGGCTGCAATCAGGTGGTGGTAAGTAAGGTAGGATCAAGCAAGGGTCAGACGCATGCCATAAGAAATCTCTCAGTCCAAAAATATTTGTTTTGAAAATGTTTAGTGGAAATTCAAGCAAACATGCCATACAAGAATAGAGATGAGTTGTTACTCATGTAGAATAAAAAGCAAATAAAATGGAAAAAATGTTCTTCTTGTTAAACTTCAATTGTTTCTATACTTAAGGATGAAATATTTCTCTGTGCTTTACTTCACATTCAGTACATTCTAAACGTACGCCTCTGCACATACAACTGAGCATGTTAAGGTGAGCTTTGAAACCGTGTGCCTTCTATGCCTTACCTACGGCAGGGCAGATCACTAACTAAGACTAATTTATGGTCAGAGGGACAGCAAATAATTAGAATATACCAATTCAATTCAGCTTGTGGGGATTAAAAGAACTTCCCATAGACCAGTGGTTCCCATCCTCGGTCCTGTGGCCCCCCTGTAGCTGCAGGTTTTTGTTCCAACCAGCTTCTGTTTTTAATTGGACTCCTGGGCTAATTAAGTGATGTGTTATTTCCCAAGTTCTGTGTTTTGGGAACAATATAGAAATTAGAAAACTAAGTTTGGCAATATATGTATATATATATATATGTTAAAATGTATCAAATAGTTATATGGGAGTAATGTATTTTTTTTCTTTTGAACAATATTTTCATCTTGATTTTCATTCTGCTTTTCCAGGTGTTCTAATTATTTAATTAATCCATTATTTACTAATTAGTGGGTCTGATGCTAAAGTACTTGCAGCCTTTGATTATTCCATATTGTTTGCCAGCATGTCTGCTCTGCTCATTTTAAATTGTCATTAATAAGATACAACGAAGGGGGAAAACTGCATAGAGAAAGGGCAAAGTATAATGAAATCAACAAAAGAGATTTAAGCATTTAAATCTGTAGCAAAAGCAGAGATATTTCTAAATGTCTTATAAATGTAAAAATCATGCTGCTGTGCTTTTCTGAATGTAGAATAAAAGAAAAATAATAGCAGCTAATTAAATGAGATCAATGCTATCAGGTGTTGTCACTGATTAGGAATCTGGTTGGAACAAAAACCTGCAGTCACAGGGGGTCCCCAGGACAGAGGTTGGGAAACACTGAACTAGACAAATGCACTAATATATAGGCAAACATTTAATATTATTTAAATAATATTATAAATAATATTATATACTTAAATAAAGATTGTGGGCTCATGGAAGAGTATGACATGCATACACATTCCATGCATATCTAGTTTATTAATGTCAAAACTACAATGCAGTTAGGCAAAGCCTACAATAAACAAGTGGATTTTTAAAAAAATTTAATCTAGAGTGTTAGCCGGGCGCATCTCTGTTGGTAAAGTATTCCACATTTTTAGTTCATAACAGCAAAAGGCTGACTCACCGCTTCTTTTATGCTTGGCTCCAGGAATAATAATAAGCAGACTGCTATTAGAAGATCTAAGGTTATGACTTGAAATGTAGGGGGACAGGCATTCCAAATTATAGGAAGCATCTAGATTATTTAAGGCTTTACGTGCCATTATTGGTATTTTAAAGTCAATTCTAAAAGCGATAGGTGAACAATGTAACAACATGAAAACTGGTGAGATGTGCTCAGATTTTCTTTTTCTAGTTAAGATTCTTGCTGTTGTGCTGCATTGTGGACTAACTGCAAACGACTGATATCTTTCTTAGGTAGTCCTGTTAGAAGTGCGTTACAGTAATCTAGCTGACTAAAATTTCTCAGCATATTGCAGTTTTATAAGAAGCCTAACTTTTGCAGTGATCCTTAAATAGAAAAATGCATTCTTCATAATCTAGTTAGTATGTGATTTAAAGTTTAGGCCAGGGTTATCATTAGTGTTTTTGTTACTTACAGTAACAACTGGTACATACAGTACCTGTTTCCATGATCTTCCAGTTGGTGCAATGGCAGACTCAGAGACACACTAATGGTTACATCATTAAGTAAGTGGTGAGGGCTGAACCTGCAATCTTGTTAAATATTATAGTATTAACCTCAAAATATCCTTGTGCACACTACCTTAGTTATTTAAACTTGATAACAGACCAGGAAATTGGAACTTTAATTTCTAAAATGAAACCTACCTCCTGTCCCTTAGACCCGACTTGAACAAAACTAATGAAAAGTTAATTTGCTGTTTGACAGCTCCCATTGTCCGATTATCAAGAGATCAATATTGACTGGCACAGTTCCTAACGCTTTTAAAGTGTCACTTATCAGAATCCCGCCTAAAAAAATTAGAATTAGACCCAAATATGCCCAAGAATTATATTGCATGTTTTTTTCCTGTCTAAAGCCCTTGAAGGAGTACAGTAGTTGCCTCACAGCTTCAGCCTCAACTGACTTGAGAAACTCCTGGCCTGGCTTTTGTCCTGATCACAGTACAAAAATGTCACTAAATAAAAATTCAAATATTATAAATGATGAGTGAAAATCTTTTTACAAAGGAAATGCTACTGCAATTATGTTGTTAGATTTAAACACAGATTTTGACACCACTGACTGTTCTATTCTTTTACACAGGCTTGAAAAGGACATTAGGCTATTAACCGTTGTGTGGTTTAATTCACGTTTATCAAATTGACTTCAGCTGGTATATAGATATGTTGTCATTATGTTCAGAAGTAAATATGGCATCCAACAGGGCTCCGTACTTGGACTTTCACTTTTCACACTTTAGCTGCTGATGCTGGTAAATTCAGTCCATGATCTGAAGTAGGAGCTGAGTCTAAAGACAAAGTTCTTGGTTTACTGGTTGATCTATAACCTTGCCCTCACCTATGGTCATGAGCTGCGTGTAATGCCCGAAAAAATGAGATTGCGAGAACACGCAGCAGACATGATTTTTTTTTCTCAGGATGGCTGGTGAGCCTCAGAGTAGAGTTACTGCTCTTATAGATGCAGAGTATAGCCAGTTGAAGGTGTTGTAAGGACCCCCAGGATGGCTCCCCCTAGAGCTGCTCCAAGCACATCCCACTGGGTAGAGACCTTGTGGCAGACGCTAGACATGCTGGAGGGATTATATTTCTCAGTTGGCTTGGAAACACCTGGGAATTCCACAGGAAAAGCTGGAATCTGTAGCTGGGGAGAAGGAAATGTCAGCTGAGCTTCTTGGCCTGATGCCACCACCATTCTCACCAGGAAAAGCACTTAAGAAAATTAAACAAAACGATAACATCCACTATCACAGAAATGTCTTCTATAGTGTCCTTGATTAATTGTGTCAGCGAGCCAAAAGGGTGGATTGATGACAATAATTATCTTTGAACACAGAAAAACAGAAATATTATTTGTTTGTGAAGTGACACTAGCCACAACAGTGTCCTGTGACTTCTTAACTTAGCAAGCCTAAAATTGCATTTTATTTATTTATGTGTTATCTTTGATACTAGTACTTCTTTTAAAACCCACATTACTAAACTATGCCCTGCCCAGGATTTGTTTCCTGCCTTGCGCCCTGTGTTGGCTGGGATTGGCTCCAACAGACCCCCGTGACCCTGTAGTTAGGATATAGCGGGTTGGATAATGGATGGATGGATGGATTACTAAACTATTTAATATCTTTCTTTTTCCCATCTTATAAATACTGGACAATTAGAATGATTTTTTAATATTAAAAATATAAATATTGCTGCAAGAATCAATACAAGAACTATAAAGTCTGACCACATCACTTCAGCTCTGAAGTCCTTACAGTGACTTCAAGTTAAATTCAGAGTTGACTATAAAAATACATATAAAGCTGTAATGGCCAAGACCCTGCTTACTTAACTGAATTTATCATTTCTTACCAACCAGAGTGCTTTTATGATATCAAAGGGTTGAGGCCCCCAAAATAGTCAATAAAGCAAATATTTTCTGTGTAACCCATGAAAATGGGAAGTTTTAGACCTGACTAGGGCAAGCATATAAATTCAAAACAATAGCACAAGGTTCCAGAAAAGCTTGAAGTATACAGTATCTTAGCAGAAGGAAAATAGTGAAAACTGTGGCTGGAGGAGAAACAAGGGTAAAAATAATCTTTAAAATAGAGGGTGTTTTTTAACAAAATACCACCATAAAAAGTACTTAAAATATCCAAAAATGAAACAAAAGGATTTTCCCTAAAACACAACCCATTGCAAGCAAGTTCTTATACAAATCCAGAAACTGAAAATATTCTGGTCATTCTGCACCATGTCTGGGAACTCCCTTGTTGTACAGTACAAGAAAGAAAGAAAGAAAGAAAGAAAGAAAGAAAGAAATTAACTTGGCAAATCCACATAAAACAACAAGGGTGAGCTTTCTTGAAGGATTTTACTGGCTGTAACTCTTTGTAAATGGAAATTTGCTGACAAGCGGGGAGAGTGTGTTGAAAGGTGGGAGGAATACATAGAAGAAATTATGAATATAGAAAATGAGAGAGAGTAGGCTGGATGAAGTGGAGACAGTAAATCACGAATTACCAGGGATCAGCAAGGCTGTAGTGAGGGAAGCTATGTAGAGGATAAAAAGCAGAAAAGGAGTTGGCCTGGACGATATACCAGTGGAGGCATGGAGATGTTTAAGTGAGATGGCAGTAGTTTCTAATTAGATTGTTTAACAAAATCTTGAAAAGCAAGAAGATGCCTTAGGAGTGGAGAAGAAGTATATTAGTACCAATTTCAAGAATAAGGGAGATGGATGCTAGGCTGACAGGAGAGGCGGTGATCTGTGAGAAGCAATGTGGTTTCATGCCAGAAAAGAGTACTAAAGATGTGATGTTTACTTTAAGAATGTTGATGGAGAAGTACAGAGAATGTCAGAAGGAACTGCATTGCGTGTTTGTGGACTTGGAGAAAGCTTATAACAGGTTGCCAAGAGAGGAGTTATGGTACTGTATGAGGAAGTCGGGAGTAGCAGAAAAGAATGTGAGAGCGGTGCAGGATACTGTATGTATGAGGACAGTGTGACTGTGGTGAGGTGTGCAGCAGGAATGACAGCCTGGTTCAAGGTGAGAGTGGGATTACATCTGCGCCCTTTCCGGTTTTAAATGATGATGGACACGTTGACAGATAAGGACAGACAGGAGTCTCCGTGGACTATGATGTTTTGTGGATGACGTGATCTGTAGTGAGAATAGACAGCAGGTTGAGGCGAACCTCGAGAGGTGAAGATACGCACTGGAGAGAAAGGGAATGAGAGTCAGTAGGAATAAGAAGGAGTACATGTGCGTAAATGAGAGGGAAAGTACAATACAATACAATACAAAATCACACAAGAAGTGCTGCAATGGGCTTTAACAGGCCCTACCTCTTGACAGCCCCCCAGCCTCGACTCTCTAAGAAGACAAGGAAAAACTCCCAAAAAAACCCCAGTAGGGAAAAAATGGAAGAAACCTTGGGATAGGCAGTTCAAAGAGAGACCCCTTTCCAGGTATGTTGGGCGTGCAGTGGGTGTCAAAAAGAAGGGGGTCAATACAATACAATACACAGAACAGAACAAATCCTCAATAAAGTATAAAAATAAAAATTTTAGGAGTACGTAGCAGAATTTAACAGTAGATGATATCCCATAATATGATTTTGAAAGTGGTGGAAGGGTGCGACTACAAGGAGCAGAGGTGGTTGTAGACAAAGTTAAATACTTGGGTTCAACAGTCCAAAGAAAAGCAGAGGGCAGAAGAAGAGAGTGCAGGCAGGGCGGACTGGGTGGAGAAGAGCATCAGGAGTGATTTGTGATAGAAGAGTACGTTCAAGAGGGAAAGGGCAGGTCTATAAAATGGTAATGAGATCAGCTTTGTTATATGGAGATGGTGGCACTGACAAAAAGACAGGAGGCATTGCTGGCCCAGTTGAAGATGCTACGATTTTTGCTCGGAGTAATAAGGGGTGACAGGATTAGGAATGTATATATTAGAGGAACAAAACAGGTATGACAGTTTGGTGACCAAGTGAAAAAGGCTATATTGAGATTAATCTGGGCACGTGCAAAGGAGAGATGAGGGGTACAGAATGGGAAAAGAATGTTGAGGATGGAACCACCAGGTAAGAGGAAAAGAAGAAGGCCAAAGAGGAGGTTTATGGATGTGGTGAAGGAAGACATGAAGGCAGTTGGTATGGCAGAAAATGAGGGGGGAAAGACAGGGATAAAGGGAGACAGATGATCCGCTGTGGCAACTCCTAAATGGGAGCAGCTGACAGAAGAAGATGAAGACATAGCAGACAGTATACATTAAGAAACAAACGCTGTAACATAGACATAAAATAGTCCCACTTACAAGGCGAGTGATTTCCAGGGTTGGATCATGATGCATGTAGACAAAGATCCAGATTGTTATGCACCACAATTAACTAGACCCTGGAGTTTATATACTTTAAAGACACATTTGAGATATGAATGAAATAAGAGATAAAAGGGGTGCTTACATGATGGCACATGGCACTGTATCTAAATGTTCACTATGTGACCTACGTGTATTACAAAAGCTTCATTTATGTTCATAGCATTACTGTAACAGGTATGTTAATGAATGACAAGACAGGTGCACAATCCAACAAATAACACAATCAGCTAACAACATGTGGGGTACAACAAAAAACCATAAACAGAAGTAAAAATTTAGACAATACTTACAACACCACCCAACACCAGAGCGCATTCATGGGCATCTACTATAATGCCAATCTCTTCTGCTGCCCATGGCAAAGACACAAGTGATAATGGGAACCAAGGATGAATTCAAGAATGAAAGTTTGTCTTCTTATAAGACTGCCAAAAATAATTCTATAGAATACTGTAGAACACCCAGGAGAGGAGGGCAGACAGTTGTCTGAGGTCTCCAGGTCTTTGTGTTATAACTGACTGTGGACCCCCAGAAGTTTAGTTTTCCCAGGGATGCTGCAGAGTTTTTGTTTTTAGCTCTTCCATTGTCAAGTGGCATATCTTAATGATAATATTAATGGATATACTGTGTATTGGTTGGATTCCTTTCAATTAACCAATGTGGTTTTGTCAAATGATGGAGAATAACTGATGAATTCTCTTACTCCAACTACTTATGGAGAAGCACCAAGAGAAACAGAAGCCATTGCACCTAACTATTCTTGACCTTTAGAAAGCCCTTGATCGTGTTTTTCACAAGATGATCTGGTATACACTTTTTGATCATGGTGATCCTCAGCTCACTTGTCAAGTGGGTCCAGATACTATATATAAATTCTAGTAGCTAGGTGAGATGTGCCACTAGCATTTTCCTGTGAGAGTCAGGGCACACCAAGGCTCACCACTGTCACCACTGCTCTTCATCTTGGTCATGAATACCATCATACAAGACCTACAATGAGATGTACCATGGACCTTACGCTATGCTGATGAGATTATGCTAGAGTCCCAACCACCACCTCAGAAGCATCGCAAAACCAATTTCAGGTATGGAGTGATCTTCTTAGTCAATTTGGTCTTTACTTCAGAATTAAGAAGACTGAAAACCCGCGAACAAGGCCAGAAGTTGGTACCATCCAAGTTAGTGATGATGACCTCATAGAGACCAACACCTTTCAGTATCTAAGTTCCCACCTGCAAAGCGATGACAGTAACAGCAAAGTGCAACCTAGAATAAATGCATCCTGACTGTGGTGGAGAGAGGTTACTCAAATAACAGGTGCATGCTAACTCACCTCATATCTAAACTACTTTGAACAATAAGATGCCCAGTCACAGAACAGTATGCTGGCCAAGCACTAAACGAGCTACAGCTCAGTTGCATGCATTGGACAATAGGAATATCTTATCTCGACCATATTTACAATGACACAGTTAGACAACTGATGAGTGGGAAAATGTGGGAAAGATAACTGTAGTGGTTATGGCCATGTTCTATGAGCAGCACCTGGCAATGTTACCTACTTTAAAACTGACAGTCAGTGGCCTTGTGAAGGACCAAAATAGCAAGAGCAAAACCCAATAAAGGGAGACATGAAAATTGTGACAGTAGGCCCAGATGATATGTTTGATTCTTTAAAATGATGTTCTCAAATCTGAAAAGCAGACCCTATACTAGTGGGGAAACAACTTTGTGGATGATGGTTGTTTCTTCTTCTTCTCTTCTCTTTCATCATCATCAATTTGAAATTGCTTGCTTTTCTGTATTTGTATTATACCTGAACTGTTGTTGCAGCCCTCTGAACCAAGAACGCTACCAAATCATACATTGAACTGATTTGAAAAAATTGAATTATGGATTGCACCCAGCATTTCAACCATTAGACCACTCTCTGCCAATGTGATGTATATTTTCCTTTCCTTTTTTTGAGACAGTCGAAGGTGCCATGTTAGAAAGCAGCATTACAGTCTATAAATAGGTGACACACAAAATAAAACTGTTCAGGTGCAAAATATTTGGTGGCAGATTAAATGACTCTAATTAAATGTCTGTAACTTATTTGCACAGATTGCTCTGTAGGAGGTCCACATAGAGAATTTTTTGCATTTTCTTTAGGACTATAAAGGAAACAGTTCAATTCCTGACCCTGCCTGGGAATGCCAGGCCGCCCACACAGCTCAGATTCCAGAGAATGTCTAAAGACAAGCCAGCGCACCCCTAGGGCAGAAGCACCTGGCGTCTGAAGACGAGACTAAACCGTTGTTGGCTCCTGGCACATGGCATGTTGTTCAGACCTGAAGGAGAATTTCAAAGAGAGCTGCTGCTCTGCCGCATATGCAGGGGCATTTTTGGTGGTGGTGGTGGTGAAGGGTGTTAAATTTAAACTAAAATATTCTTTGGCTAGTGACATAAATGCCCTCCTTGTCTCAGTCAGCTGTCCCGCTAGGGCGTGAGAAGTAGAATGACACACGTCTGCTTGCATTTCTCTGTTGCTTGCACATGGGCTATGCAAACAAGAGTGGCACGCATGGCTATCAGAGTTTGTTTGGAAGCCTTTTGAACCGAAGGCCTGCGACTCTTAAGAAGCAAGGACAAAAGCTGCCAAGTGTGCGTGTCAGGAAGTGTAAGTGGCAGAGATGTTAGCCGGTGCGTGCGTGCCAAACAGCAGCTGCACTGCGGCCTACATGGACCTGGCAGAAGCTCATATGTATTTAACGCCTGGAGTTAGTGATTCTCTGTTTCTGAGTTTGCGCTTCTCCAGTTTTCAGTGCTTTTCACTCATTCCACATTAGCCATCTCAGCTCCGGTTCTCATCTATAATGTTTTTATATGGACCATGATGATCAAGTGCGGGCATCTTTCAGAATTTACATTTTTATTGCTTTTTAGGAAAACCTTACCCTTCTTTTTGGATATGCCTGTTAAGTTATGCCACACTTATTTACTTAGGTTCTTCACTCCTCCTAGAGTATAGACCATCGATGACTTTTCACCAGCAACTCCCTATCCTGGGCTGCTGCCACCAGCTGGCCCCATCGCAATTCCATCTCTTTGATATTTCCATCCTCACGCTTCCCTTGCAGGTTCCAACAGCCTTGTGAAGTTTGTGCCTAGCTTTCTCAGGGTGTGACCAAGCCACCCCACCTCCTCTTCAGAATCTCCTCCTGTATGGAGTGACTACTGGGTTCCCTGCCACAGCTCAGCATTGCTGAAGGTCTCTGGCCAGTGAATCTGCTAGATGTGGTGTGGACATTAATTGATGAAGATCTGGGTTCTCTTCAGAGTGGCTTTTGCTGTTTCCCACGTCTCTCTGCTCCATATAACAGCTCAGACATGATGTTTATGTTGAACAGATGAAGCTTGGTGGCTTGGCTGAGCTCTCTGAAGTTCCAAATGTTCCTTAGTTGGGTAAATGCTGCTCTTGTCTTGCTGCTGTCTCGAGTCTTTATATTTGCATCTCTTCTGCCTTGTTTGTCTTTGCTTGATTTACATATATTTTTCACTTTAGTGTTTTCCCCCACATATTCAATATTAGATAATACTTTCATTGTGGTCATTATCAGTATGGAGCATGCAAGTTCTTTCTGTGTGTGTTTTCCTTGGATAGTAAAGTTTTCCTCATAAATTTCAAAGATGTTCAGATTATGTGACCTGGTGACTCCACTTTAGCAGTGTGTGAGTGCCAGTGTGTATGTGAGTGGGCCCTGTGGTGGATAGGCACCTCGTCCATACCTAGCTCTTGCCTTACAGCCAACACTACTTGAATATACATCAAACTGGAGAAGCAGGTTATAAAATTGATAAAAGATCTTCCAAGGCAGTGGTGCCATGCCAGTTGTTCCTGTGATATGTAAACTGTTAGATGTGCCTGCTGTTTAGTGGCACAGACAGCATTGCCATGGTTATGTAATATTTGCTCCTCCAAGACCTCTGCTTTTTTACCACAAACCTTTACAATAGCTGGCGCCAGACGATACCCAGCCTAATATGAGCAACACAAAACTGACATAGCATAGCATGGCATTCTAACATGCTATGCTTGATTCTAAAAGCAGAATTATTTCATAGCCATCAAGATGACAGTCATATAACATTAATGTAGTGCAGTGTTTTATGCCAATCTACAAACATTATCAGTAGAAATGTATTGAGTGCCAGGATGTGCCAACTGTTTGTATCACTCTATTCTTCACTCAGGGATCAAGAAATAATTAACTAGTGAGGCTTAGCCATTTATTAGTAAATGTGGCTGTGTGCTTGAGAGAGTCTGGTCTAGGGACAGTCCCTGCCTTTTGTCCAGTGCTCACATAATAGATCTCTGCTGCCACCACTACTACAATAGGGCAGTTGAAAAAATTAAAAGATATTTAATTCATACAAATTGCACCAAATATGCTGTTCTTAGGGCCATTATATTCACAGTTCCTTTTAGCAGAAGTAGTAAAAGTCATAGTCTTGTCACTTGCATGGAATTCAGTGAATTCCTTACTTGAATGTCCAACCAACATTCAATATGTCATATATATATATACAGTGGCTTGCAAAAGTATTCGGCCCCCTTGAACTTTTCCACATTTTGTCACATTACAGCCACAAACATGAATCAATTTCATTGGAATTCCACGTGAAAGACCAATACAAAGTGGTGTACACTTGAGAAGTGGAACGAAAATCATACATGATTCCAAACATTTTTTACAAATAAATAACTGCAAAGTGGGGTGTGCGTAATTATTCAACCCCCTTTGGTCTGAGTGCAGTCAGTTGCCCATAGACATTGCCTGATGAGTGCTAATGACAAAACAGAGTGCACCTGTGTGTAATCTAATGTCAGTACAAATACAGCTGCTCTGTGACGGCCTCAGAGGTTGTCTAAGAGAATATTGGGAGCAACAACACCATGAAGTCCAAAAAACACACTAGACAGGTCTGGGATAAAGTTATTGAGAAATTTAAAGCAGGCTTAGGCTACAAAAAGATTTCCAAAGCCTTGAACATTCCACGGAGCACTGTTCAAGCGATCATTCAGAAATGGAAGGAGTATGGCACAACTGTAAACCTACCAAGACAAGGCCGTCCACCTAAACTCACAGGCCGAACAAGGAGAGCTCTGATCAGAAATGCAGCCAAGAGGCCCATGGTGACTCTGGACGAGCTGCAGAGATCTACAGCTCAGGTGGGGGAATCTGTCCATAGGACAACTATTAGTCGTGCACTGCACAAAGATGGCCTTTATGGAAGAGTGGCAAGAAGAAAGCCATTGTTAACAGAAAACCATAAGAAGTCCCGTTTGCAGTTTGCCACAAGCCATGTGGGGGACACAGCAAACAGGTGGAAGAAGGTGCTCTGATCAGATGAGACCAAAATGGAACTTTTTGGCCAAAATGCAAAACGCTATGTGTGGCGGAAAACTAAGACTGCACATCACTCTGAACACACCATGCCCACTGTCAAATATGGTGGTGGCAGCATCATGCTCTGGGGGTGCTTCTCTTCAGCAGGGACAGGGAAGCTGGTCAGAGTGGATGGGAAGATGGATGGAGCCAAATACAGGGCAATCTTGGAAGAAAACCTCTTGGAGTCTGCAAAAGACTTGAGACTGGGGCGGAGGTTCACCTTCCAGCAGGACAACAACCCTAAACATAAAGCCAGGGCAACAATGGAATGGTTTAAAACAAAACATATCCATGTGTTAGAATGGCCCAGTCAAAGTCCAGATCTAAATCCAATCGAGAATCTGTGGCAAGATCTGAAAACTGCTGTTCACAAACGCTGTCCATCTAATCTGACTGAGCTGGAGCTGTTTTGCAAAGAAGAATGGGCAAGAATTTCAGTCTCTAGACGTGCAAAGCTGGTAGAGACATACCCTAAAAGACTGGCAGCTGTAATTGCAGCAAAAGGTGGTTCTACAAAGTATTGACTCAGGGGGCTGAATAATTACGCACACCCCACTTTTCAGTTATTTATTTGTAAAAAACGTTTGGAATCATGTATGATTTTCGTTCCACTTCTCACATGTACACCACTTTGTATTGGTCTTTCACGTGGAATTCCAATAAAATTGATTCATGTTTGTGGCTGTAATGTGACAAAATGTGGAAAAGTTCAAGGGGGCCGAATACTTTTGCCAGCCACTGGATACATATATATATATATATATATATATATATATATATATATATATATATACAGTGCACCCGAAAAGTATTCACAGCGCATCACTTTTTCCACATTTTATGTTACAGCCTTATTCCAAAATGGATTAAATTCATTTTTTTCCTCAGAATTCTACACACAACACCCCATAATGACAACGTGAAAGTTTACTTGAGGTTTTTGCAAATTTATAGCACATGTACATAAGTATTCACAGCCTTTGCCATGAAGCTTAAAATTGAGCTCAGGTACATCCTGTTTCCCCTGATCATCCTTGAGATGTTTCTGCAGCTTAATTGGAGCCCACCTGTGGTAAATTCAGTTGATTGGACATGATTTGGAAAGGCACACACCTGTCTATATAAGGTCCCACAGCTGACAGTTCATGTCAGAGCACAAACCAAGCATGAAGTCGAAGAAATTGTCTGTAGACCTCCGAGACAGGATTGTCTCGA
>JANRMT010027041.1:36058226-36083554 GCA_026402145.1 Polypterus bichir lapradei | reverse complement strand
TCAGCATGGCGCAGAGCATGTAAATTAACATAATATTAATAAATATCAACAAATTAAAAATAAACTGACAAATACAAAAACACATTTTGGCTAATTTTATTTTTAGTATCGCATCACCAAATTTCAAGTCAAATCCAAGAATGCATTTCTGAGATTTTGGGGCACTTAATTTTTGTATTGTGGGGTTTTTTTAGCAGATACCTCATTGAAGCACTACTTGCCTGAATGTACTATCTTACCAAATTTCAGCTTTTTAACTAAACATGAAATAACTGTTTATGTTTATGAGTGAATGAGTCAGTTAGTTTTGCATGTTATATATTCATATATCATTTATTTATTATTATAATTTATTAATATATTTATATATGCATATATATTCATATAACACGCAAAATGTATATAGTAGTATTGTAGTGCATGTGAGCTTGTGGACCACCTTCCTGTTATGGTAAGCAGTTCTACCCTGGCGCGAGAGCAGGAGCTGACACTAGCAGTATCATTTCTTTCCCTTGTATCATCGAAATACTTCCAAAGGATGGTGCCAAGCTCCGCCCCCAAGGCTCTGCGAAGGCTCCACCCTTCCAGAAGCAACGATATAAAAACTGGTCGAACAAGGAATGTGGCGTCAGACTTTGACACGTCAGAGAAGAGGAAAGAGCCTCAAATCCACAGCTAAGGAAATGTAATTCAAGATTAGGCTATCAAGAGCTGCATTTTTGTTTTGTTTTCGCTACTGCACGGTAGTATTTTTGTTATAATTAAATGGAGTTATTTTGCTGGCACCCCAACTTTTCACCTGCCTGCAACAGTCTGTTTCCTGGACATGTTACTAAATATTGATAGACAGATATAAAGTGAATTCAGTAAGTATTCAGATACCTTCATTTTTTTTACATTTTGTAATGTTTGGTCTTGTTAGGTATTTATACATATCATTTATGTTAGGTAGAATACCCAGAGGGGACTGGGTGGTCTCTTGGTCTGGAATCCCTGCAGATTTTATTTTTTTTTCTCCAGCCGTCTGGAGTTTTTTTTTTGTTTGTTTTTTCTGTCCACCCTGGCCAACGGACCTTACTTATTCTATGTTAATGAATGTTGACTTATTTTTATTTTTTATTGTGTCTTCTATTTTTTTATTTCTTCATTTTGTAAAGCACTTTGAGCTACATTTATTTGTATGAAAATGTGCTATATAAATAAATGTTGTTGTTGTTGTTGTGTAAAATAATTTAAATGAACTTTTCCTACATTAAGCACTGCTCAATACCACAGAATGACAAAGCAAAAAGATGGTTTGGACCATGAAGTTTTGTCTCATGTGTATCTTATTCTACTGATCATCACGGAAATGTTTCTTCACCTTGTTTGGAATCCATCTGTGTTCAATTTAATTGACTGATTAGGAATGGCATACACCTGTCTAAAGAAGTTCCCACAGTTGACAATGTGAATCTGAGCAAAAACCAAGCCGTGAGGTGAAAAGTATTATTAGCAGTGCTTAGACAGAGGATTGTGATGATGCACAAAAAGAAAGGCAAGAATTCTCCATAGATGAAGGTTCCCAAGAGCACAGGGGCCTCCATAGGTTTGGAAGTTTGGAACAATCATGACTCTTCCTAGAGCTGGCCACCCATCCAAACTGAACAATCAGGGAAGATAAGGGCCTTGGCACGAAGGGTGACCAAGAATCTGATGGTCACCTTGACTGAGCACCAGAGATCCTGTGTGGAGATGGGAGAAACCTCCAGCAGGACAACCATCACTGAAATACGTCACTAATCTGAACTTTATGAGTTTATGAGTGGCCAGATGACACATGAAAGTCCACACAGGGTTTGAAAAAGGCACTTAATGGACTCACAGACTCAGAAACAAGATTTTTCTGAAAAGGTGAAACCAGGATTGATCTGTTTGGCCTCAATTCTAAGCATCATGTCTGCAGGAAACTAGACACTACTCAGCACCTGTTCACTACCATTCCAGCGGTGAAGCATAATGGTGCCAGCATCATGCTGTGGGGTTTGGGGACTGGAAGACTAGTCAGGGTTGAGGGAAAGCTGAACAGAGCAGAGTACAGAGATACCTTTAATGAACATCTGTTTTCAAAGTGCTCTAGACCTGAGACTGGGCCGAAGGTTCACCTTCCAACAGGACAATGACCCTAAGCACAAAGCAGAGGCAATAGAGGATAGGCATAGAGACAACTCTGAAAATGCCCTTGAGTTCCCAGCCAGGTCCCAGACTTGTACCCAATCAAACATCTCTGGAGAGACTTGAAAATCCTTGTCCAGTAATGGTCTCCATCCAATTTGACAAAGCCTAAGGATCTGCAGAGAAGGTGTGTGAAGCTTGTTGAGTCAAATCCAAGAAGACTCCAGGCTGTAATCACTTCCAAAGGGGCTTCAGCTAAGTGCTAAGTAAATGGTCTGAACACTTGTGTCAATGGGATATTTCATTTGTAATACATTTCTAAAAATTCTTAAAATTCTGTTTTCACTTTGTCATTCTGAGGTATAGTTTGAACAGAGAAAAAATGAATTTAAAAGATTTTAGCATAAGGCTGCAAGATAACAAAATGCGAAAGACGTGACGGCGTCTAAGTACTTTCTAAAGGCACTGTGTACTTCTGTAGAGCTAACCACTGAACCAAAAAATGTAATTTGCTCATACACTTAAATTTATGGACCTGCTGGATAAAGTCCACGACAGTCATGTCTATTTTATTAGACCTTAAAGTGATGGGGACTGCTGGGGACTGGAGTAGGCGGAGGAGGTCATGCTTGACCGGACAGTGAGCCATAATGTAGAAACTGAATGGAAGCCCTGCAAGAAGCCGGACATATTAGCCCACCTGCGGCTGCGGGAAACGTGCCGAGTCTTTATTCCAGCTCAAATCACCTCTTGATGGAGGGAGCTGTGAGTGCAGAGGTTCACTTCGTGCTTAATTGGAGCACTTGTTCTCGTGCTGCGGCCTGAATGCTGCCATGCCTACGCTATTGTGTTTTGATGTATTGTCCGAATGAGCAAACAAAACAAGGCAAATCAAATGTCCCTCTCCGGGGACTGCTTTTAACCCTCCCCACCCCTGACGACTGTAATCAGGCCATTGTACACCCGGAGCTCCTTTTGGCACTTTGTTCTTAAGCTTTACATTCTTTCCCCACAGAGGAATTCCAGGCTATTCTTCAGCAAGGCATGCTGGAATGTGTTTATTCCACGCATGTGAATCAAGAACCAGTTAAAAGCACTTCGGATTAGCGGTATGAAAGACGTCCGCTGACTTTGCTGTTCCTCAGACCCTGCCCAGCTTTGAAAAAAACAATTGGGTGCCAAGAGCTCTTAAAAATGGCAGTGGTATGGAATAGTGCCATGCTGTAAGTACAGGGCAGACCCCAGAAGTGTCTTTCTTATTGACTTTAAACCATAAGGCAGCTTATGTCTGAATGTGACCTGAGCAAGTTTATTAACCTGCCTGTGAAAGAAATGCAAGTGAGCAATTGTAATGTGTCATCGTAAAAATTGCCTTGGGTAAAGGCGTCTGTCACATACTTTAATAACAGAAACAATTACATTCTGTCCAAATCTGAGCCATACATCTATTGTATTTCTTGTCAACTTTCTGAATGCACCTACATTAGTAATACAAGGTCACAAAGGTGTCTGTCACATATACAATAAAAATAAAAGTAATCACTTTTTGTCCAAATCTGAGCCTCATTTTCATTGCATCTTTTGTCACCTTTCTGAACACATTAATACAAAATCACAACAGTCTGAGGGCTGCTGCACTTTAAACCTGTCCCATCAGCACCAAGCGCTAGAAGGAAGCCAACCCTGGAAGGAATGCCAGACTATTGCTGGTCTCCTCACTCACATGAGGCCAATTTAGAGTTAAGCTAACCCTTACACTACCGGTCAAATGTTTTAGAACACCTCAGTTTTTCAGGTTTTTCTTCAAATTTAATCAGTTGAAATACAATAAATGACCTAAAATGTTGAAAACATAAGCAGTGGACTGCCAGAGGTTTATATTTAAAGTTTAAGTTAGCAAAAACTGAAAAAAGGGTAATATCAAAATATTACAAATGGGCCTTCTTCAAGGAACAACTGGTTACAACCTACAGTTCTGCAGCAATTAAAGTAAATTAAACCTTGCAAGTTGAAGCAAACGATTTGCACGGGTGTCCCAACTTCTGTTGATTACTTAAAAACCCTCTTAGTCTTTCTTAAATCACAGTTGGAACAGACTGTGTTACTACACCCTCTGAAGTACTACTTAGACAATATTACACTGTCGTAGAAGAAATAAACAATGGCAAATGGATGTTACATTTCTTCAATCATTCATTTAGATGTGCAGTCAGAAGGTGGATGTTGTGCAGCCTCATCTGTGCATCTGCTTGGCAGATTTGTTGATTCAGGTGTTTTGAGTCCTGAAATCTGCATCTCCACTGGCTCTGTGTTATCAGCTCTCTAAACGGCAGTCCTTCTGAAGTAGTGTGGCACATCGTTTACTTCAAATGCATATTCTGCATTTCATATTTTCATATTGCCAATTCTTTCAACTCCTACACCTTCATTGTAACGCTGAACAACAGAGAGCACACAGAGCGCCTGCGACAACATTTCGTTCATGTTTACCACTTGGCCAATGATGCCGTTGAATGCCAATATGTAATATAATGCTACAGAAAGGTATTTTTCCTTGCATCAGGTTATTAGAACATTAGAAAATTGTAGACGAGAACAGGCCATTCAGCTCAACAAAGCTTGTCAGTCCTATCCACTTATTTCTTCCAAAAAAACATCAAGTCTTACTATCTACCACACTACTTGGTAGCTTACTCCAAGTGTCTATCGTTCTCTGTGTAAAAAAGAACTTCCTAATGTTTGTGTGAAAGTTACCCTGAACAAGTTTCCAGCTGTGTCCTCGTGTTCTTGATTAACTCATTTTAAAGTCACAGTCTCGATCCACTGGACTAATTCCCTTCATAATTTTAAACCTTCAAACATGTCAGTTCTTAATCTTCTTTTGTTTAAACTGTAAAGGCTCAGCTCTTTTAATCTTTCCTCATAACTCATCCTCTGTAGCCCTGGAATCAGCCTAGTCGCTCTTCTCTAGACTTTTTATAGTGCTGCTGTGTCCTTTTTGTAGCCTGGAGACCAAAACTGTACACAGAACTCAAGATGAGGCCTCACCAGTGCATCATAAAGGTTGAGCAGAACCTCCTTGGACTTGTACTCCACACATCAAGGTTTCTGAACACTGTCTGGGAGTTGATAGTGTTGAGTCCACTATGACTCCTAAATCCTTCTCATAAGGTGTACTCTCGATTTTCAGACCTCTAATTATGTATTCAAACCTAATATTTTTACTTCCTACGTGTAATACTTTACATTTAGTGACATTAGATTTCATCTGCCACAAATCTGCCCAAGCCTGTATTCTATCCAAGTCCTTCTGTAATGATATAACGGATTCCAAATTATCTGCTAATCCACCTGTCTTGGTATCATCTGCAAACTTAACCAGCTTGTTACTTACTTGTTACTTATGTTCATTTTTAAAACGTGCAATGTGCTATTTGCACATACAACACACATTTGTATGTCTAATAGGGTTTTTTCAGGAGTCTTTTCCACTGTAGACAGTTCATCGTAAACTGAAGTTTTCTCTCTGTCCGACCAGGTTAACGAGAGCACCTCTGACCTTTGCAGTTCAAAATAACCGCCACCTACTTTGAGTGCCACCTTCATGATGCATTGGATTGGTTTAAATATTTGACACTCAGTGAGCCATCTAATTGTTACCACCCAGTTTTAAGCTAATTTCATTCATGGTCGTCTCCAGATGTATATCTTATACGTCTGGCTTCAGCAAGACTATTTTAGAAGTGGCACTCCATGCTTTTCTGAAGTAGGTCCAACAATCACTCATCTTCTGGCTGCTTCTCTTTCACTCTAGAGAGAATCACAATCAGAAGACATTTATTGGCACAGGATGCACATGTACAAGGCATTTGATTCTCATTTGTTGATTTTGATACTTGACAATAGTACACAATTGAAGAAAACAGAAAAGGAAGAGTGAAAACATATGCCCTTGTTGTACAAACCAGTGAAAGAAATGCTGAATGAACACTGAGTTAAGCACTAGCTGTATGTAAGAATATTGGGGTGGGAAGTGGGTGCGGAGCCAAGACTGAGCAGGGACAGATGAATTAACTTTTTATGAGCTTCATGGACTGTGGGAAGAAAGTATTCTTATGTCTACTTGTTCTGGAGTACTTTAATCTGTAATGCCTGGCAGATAGGAGAAGTTCAAAGAAGTTGTGGTCTGCATATAAGTGGTTGGTGATGATTTTCTGTGACCATTTTATGACTGTGGAATAGTACAGGCCCTCTAAGGTGGGAAGGGAAATGTCAATAGTCTTTTTGGCAGGCCTGACTATTTGTTGTAGCTTAGTCTTGCAATATTTAGTTGCTGATCCAAACCACACTGTGGTGGATGATCTGAGAACAGACTTGATAATTGCTGCGTAAAACTGAATCAGCAGCTCCTGTGGTTGATTAAACTCCTTCACCTGTCACAAGAAGTACATCCACTGCTGGGTCCTTTTATGATGGAATCTATGTTGGCCTTCCTGTTCAAGTGCTATAAGAGTATGGATCCCAGATACGACACATTATTATTAGGTACGGTGAAAGGAGGAAATAATGAGGGGCCACTTCTAAAATCCACAGGAATCTGCAGTTTTGCGTGTGTTTAGCTCTAGACTGTTCAGACAACACCAATTGGAAGAGCTGCTCAACTTCCTGGGAATGAACACCATATTCATTTTAGTGCATCACTCATGGTCTTCCCCCTGTAACAACCTGAAACATTATCCATTAGACACTTCATGGACTCACATGTTTAACAGCTCATAATGTCCCAAACAGGTGTATTTTTGATAAAACACTGTTAAATAAGCAGAGGAATGCATTCAAGACCTGCCTCTCGTCCTCATTCAAGACCTGCCTCTCGTCCTCATTCATCGGTAATTAAGCCACAACACCATATGTCTGGGTTCCTTAAGGCAGTTTGTGAAACTGCACTGTTGCAGCGACCTTCTGCTTGTTATTGTGCCTCTGAAACAGAGAAATATGAGGCATACAATTCACCTGATAATGTTTTCACTCACTTTTTTTTACATTTAATCTCTGATTCTTCATATCTCTCAGATCACATTCTGTAATTTTAATATTACGTGAATGGTCATAGCAACCAATGAATGAGCTTTGACTGGGCCGATTTCCAGACCAAAGATTGGGGTGGGAATGGGATTTTGTTGATGTCATTTGAGCACACTTCCCCTCCACTCACAAGAAGTGGTATATTTAACAATATTTTAGCAAAAATACATGCGTTTTGGAAATTGTGAGGATTCCACTGCTTATATGACATGCATGGGTCCCTATAGAGGTCAGGAATTGTCATTCAGGGACTTTGTTATCTCCGTTCTCCTTAAAGACATGAGATTAAAACTTTTTCTTTACTATTAATGCAGACAACATAGTGAGTGAAAAAATAATAAGTATTTTCAAATGTAATTACATTTCTTTCCTATTTGGAATTTTAATCCCTAATGCTGGTATTGCAATGCCCACTCATAGGTTTGAGCTGCTTAAATGAAATGGAGTACAGTGAATATAAAATCTTAGGCAAATGAAACTAACTAAGTCATCCAAAAAGAAAAACAAAGCAAACTAATAACCAAACAATTTTAAATTTTATTTAAAAAATGGCTGGCATCGATACTGACACTTGCACAAGTGCTGTGCTATTATATACAAAAGCAGTAGTTAAAAATGTTTGGTGGTGGTGGCCTTTCAGCCAGGATTTTTTCCATGGCTAATGTTTAAATTCCTTGTCTATGTTTTCTTTGTTAATTATTGTTCATGTGTTTATTATATTCAAGTATTTGTTGTATTATTTACTAACTATTGCTTGTTTACCTGTTTCCTGGGTAGAACACCCCGCCCATGAGGTGTGGCCACTGTGACATCACTGCTGAAGGACCGCCCTCAGTCTGTATATTGTGAGGCTGAGAAATGAGCCTTTCAGTGGTTCATTGTCTTTTCGAGTGTGCAGTCAATTGTATCGATTTTCTGGTTTATGATTTCTTTGGTTCTGCTTTCTGGAATTTGTCCTGACATTATGGATTAGGACTTGTTTTAATGTGTGTTGCCTTTTTAGGCAAACCGCTTTGCTTTTCTTTCTGACATTTTTTATACTTCTGGCATTTCTAATTATTCCTTTTGTTATAAAGATTCTTCATGAACTTGTTCATGTGTTCAAGTTCAAGTGTAGATACATAATTATGTATCTACACTTACCTACTAGGCATGAGAAAGCTGTTTTTGTCATAAAGAAAATGTGAGTGCTTTACTTTGGTAAAAGTTGCAGACTAAGGAAAATAATGGCATTACTGCACCATATAAAGGTATTTGTATAGCTGAAAGGAAAATAAATCCAACAAAGTATATAAATTGTATCATTTTGATGAAACTCTAGGGATGTGTGTTTACATTTGGTTAATCCCAAAGTGTATCTAATTTTAAATTTGTACACAATCATGCTAGTCTAGCTTTATAGTTCAGGTAATGGTGCAATGCTGAAAGCAGCGTCCTCCACTCTCTGGAGAACCAAGTTTACTTCTTGGCTTGGTCAATCACTGCATAGAATGTGCGCATTTTACCTGGTCGGGTTTCTCTAGATAATGCAATTTCCTCTCATACCTCAAATGCATGTCAACTATTTATTAGGTCCATGTATAACTAGTAGTGGTAGTTTCATGACACATGCAGAGTACAGTGAAGTTCTTACTTTCATGTCCAGTGAACATGTAAAACATCACCAGTCTTCGGTGTAATGATAAACAAATGTATTCAAATGTATAGCTCCATAGTGACGGTGGTTTTGCCATGAGGCTGCCCTACAGTGAACAGCTACTCTGTCAAAAGAAGTTATGCCTTGCGCCTGATCTTATACAGGTGTAGTCTCCCTGAGACCCTCTTAGTGTAAAACATGCCCTGTGATTACACAGTTGATTGCAAGTCTGGCCTGTGAACAATTTATACCTAGACAGACCTATCATTGCTGCTTTAATGCCAGTGCTTCTATCTGATGCTGGGCATAACAGCTCTGTTGCGTCTTTCTAGTGTGAGAACCCTAACTACAAAGAGCACTGTTTCATTTACGTTAGGTAGAGGGGACTGGGCGGTCCCGTGGCCTGGAACCCCTGCAGATTTTTTTTTTTTTTTTCTCCAGCCGTCTGGAGTTTTTTTTCTGTCCACCCTGGCCATCGGACCTTACTCCTTTTCTATGTTAACTAATGTTGTCTTATTTTAATTTCTTATTTTGTCTTTTACTTTTCTTCAGTATGTAAAGCACTTTGAGCTACTTTTTGTATGAAAATGTGCTATATAAATAAATGTTGTTGTTGTTGTTGTTCCTCAAGCCAAATGGTTTTATGGTGTTTCTTTCCTTTGAGAGGCATTTTGATAGAGATGTAGATATTTAAGGTATTTTTGAACTTCAAAAGACTTTTCTTCAATTCTGGGGCCTGGACAGGTTGAAGCATAACAATACACATTGGGGTCAGTCTGCCTGGGGTTAGGCCTATTTCTGGGTAGGCTAAGGAAGGCCCTGGCCTGGTTCTGAGGGTCTTTTGGAGGCCACATATCCTTTTGCATTTTTGAGTGCACTTGATCCTAACAGGTTTGACATAGAATATCTGATTGGTCAGATTTTGTCCACTTTGATTAAAAGTGGTGAGAATACACATAATGCACCCGTGTACTCCTACCAAATTGCTCTATGGAATAAATAGATACAGTGTAATGTATGAGTACTTTATTATAATTAGAAATGAGCAACATTTAATACATGAGACAAATAAAGGTATTCATGCAGTTTGGATGCCCAGGTTACAAAAAAGACATTGTAGAGCCTGAAAAAAACAAGAAAGGAACGATTAGCCTGATTCCAGGACTTCAGGGTATAAGTTATGAAGAAATGTTAAAGGTGATGAACCTTCTCAGCTTAAGCAAATGGAGATTAAGAGGTGACATGAGTGAAGTTTTTAAATTAGAAAATGAATTAGCACAGTGGAACAAGACTTCGAATGAGTTCGATATAAACATGAGGATACAGACACATGGACACATGGAAGAAATCACCAAGTAGTGTGGTAGAGGGGACCTTCAAAACTAGACTTGATGTTATTTCAGAGAAATTAGGTGGATAGAGCTGGAAAGCTTTGCTGGTTTGGTAAGCTCTGTTCTTGTTAACATGTTTCTAATGGAGAACATCTTAGTTGAGGCTGACCTGAGATACATGGAAAGCTGGTCCTTATACTTCTGTGTGGAGTCTGCAAGAATCTATGCTCACTGAGTTTTCTTTGGACTATGTGTTTCTTCCACTGATTCAATGACATGCTGTTAGGTAGATTACTGGCACCAATGGACCCAAGTAAGTATAAACATACAGTAGGTACACCCTGTCATGAACTGGCACTTTGTTCAGGGTTGGCTTCTGCTACATGAAAATTGCAAGCAAACTGCACACCTCTAAAGGAATTTTATAAAATGGCTGTACTCACTGGTACATTATATGGGATATACATCTACCACCGATTACTGGAGGAATACCTAGGATATGCTGAAGGGGTTATATTTATTGGACAGAACACGTAGATCTAGAAAGAGGTTAAATGATTGTGTTAAAATGGATGTGCTAATGTCTAGAAAGTGGTCAGATAATGTCTGAGAATATGCTTGTATTCTCTGTTCCCACCAGTGACTGAAAGCCAGGAGCCAATCTTGGATAGAGTCGTCATCTATCGGCACACATTCACATGAGGATTTGCTGATTTCCTGGAGAAAAGCCCACACAGACACAAGGAGGACGCGTACACTCCACACAGACAATGATGGTATAGGATTTGAACATGTGAGGCTGCAACTCCCACCGCTGTGGCATGATGCTGGGCCTTAGGACACGGTCTTTTACCAGATCACTTACTTTTACTATTTGATATCATGAATGGTTAAAGTTTTACACAAAAGAAAGTATTCTCTTAATGTTGCATTATGGCTGTTGACTTGTAACTAGACGAGCAGGTAGAGTATTTACCTGGAAAGAATTTCAACATTCCTTTCTAACCAGAAGACTAATACAGTCTTGATCTTTCATTTTAAATTCACAAAGGGAGCCTTTAGAATGCACCTTTCAGCTTTATTATCCATAAATGCACAGCCCCAGGCTAATTGTTCAAAGGAGGAATGTGATGCACATGAATTATAATACTTAATTATACTGAAAATGATGAGAAACTGGAAAGTTTGCCATTCTCTGGATTCTGTCTCTAACCGTTCAAATTCCCCAACCTTGCAATTGCACAAAACGAGAACAGTGCTGCCTGCTGATTCAACGCCTTCTCTGTGGCGTTCTGCAGTCTGTGCCCTCACATGTCTGTGGATGCATGACATCTCTCCATTGTGGGTCAAGTCACGCTGTGGCATCCGTGCCAGGTGCTGCTTCTTACAGGTGTGAGCCTTTTTATTAGAAATGTCAGCTCCTGTGAAAGAATTAGGAGATAATGACAGTGTGGCTTGTAGGGGTGCTCGTGAGCAGCCATGGAACCCAGAAAGACAAAACTGAGGCCCAGGTACAGAAACCCGAATGATCATTAATGAAAAAAATATGCAAAGGGTAAGGTAATGCAGAGGTTATGTTAAACATAAAATAAAGCTGATTCAATTCAAATACAGTGGTGGCTCTGAGGCGAGGGATCTGAGCCAGCAATCAGAAGGTTGTCAGTTCAAATCCTGTAAACGTTAGAAGTGATTCCACTCTGTTGGGCCCTTAACCTACAATTGCTCTGTCCTGGGTTAAGATGTGTGGCAGATGACCAGGGACCTTGCCCCGACCTGGACTTCTGGAACAAGGAAGGGTCGGGAGAGGAGAAATATATTCCTCCGGATGTAAGAGGGCAGCCCCCCTGGATTCCATCAGGGCCACGGATACAGAGCTGGGAAGCTCATCCCTGTGGGGGCCCGTGGCCGCTACCAGGGGGCAGCTAGATGGTTTCCAAGCCATGGACTGCAGCACTTCCACCACACCGGGAAGGGCTGCCGGAAGATCATCAAGGAGGACTTGGAGCACATCCGGGTGTGCCATAAAAAGGGCCGCCTCACTCTATTCAGGAGCTGGAGTCGGGTGGAAGAGGATGGAGCTTGCAAGGAGTGGAGTAGAGGCGGCAGAAGAAACGAAAGGACTGTGAGCATTGTGGCTAATTGTGCACTGTAGTGTTGAGGAATAAAACTTGTGTGGTTTGGACATCTGGCTTTCTCAGTGTCTGTCTGTGTCCGGGGCATCTTTCACAGATGTTAACTTTCATCCAGCCCTGCTAGCAGGTCCTCCAACCTGCAGAAAAACCTTGGTGGTTGCTGACAGGATTCACACTCCATTCGAACTAGTGTGGTGCTAAGGTATCACCCATTGCACGGCTGCATTTGGGTCCTAATTTGTGATCCTGAGATGGTTTGTCATGTGGTGGGTGTGGCAACATGCTGTATGAGTGCCTGCTCCCAACCTCTCTCTCGCAGCTCAAATCAGAGACCCTGTCTACCCCTGGTCACTTTCCTCATACTATATTGTTAAACACAATTAAAAGACTTCTTTTACCTTCCACACCTTCTTCTCATACCGGACTGGCATATCTTCTTCACTACCAACCTAGTCCTTGCCCTTAAGATCCAACTCCAAGCTAACTACACTCCCAGCCAAAGGGGGCTTTTAGACACCTGCTGGCAGGCCCTGAGGACATTTCATGAGACCGGAATGTTCCTGAGAGCTCCTGAGCCACCTTTGTTGAATTTCTGCTTGGGAATTCTGATCTTCACGTCTCACTTAAAGAGACAGGCCCTCCTCAAGTCATACGTTACAGAGCTTATAAAAAGTATTCACTCCTTGCAATGTGTTCCCCTTTTGTTGTTGTACATCATTGAATCAGAGTGGATATAATTTACATTTTGTGACAGTAAAAGACTCTTTAATGTCAAAGTGATGACAGGTCTCTGCGAAGAGGTCTAAATTAACAACAAATATTAAACCAAAAATAGTTGATTGCATAAGTATTCACCCCCTTTAATATGACACCCCTAAATCACCAGTGGTGTAGATTACTGATTTTAGAAGTCACAGAATCAGTTCACTGGAGACCACCCGTATGGATAAACTACCTGTGTGGAAGTACCAACTTGTGGTGTGTCAATATGGTGGATTAACCAGCACAATGAAGGCAAAAGAACTCTCCAAGCAACTCCATGAAAATTTGATTGAAAAGCAAAATTCAAGGGATAGAGGCAAGAAAATGTCAATGTCACCGAATATCCCTTGGAGTCAAGTTAAATCAGTCATGAAGAAATGGAAAGAGCATGGCAGAGCTGTAAATCTGCTAGAGCCGGCTGTGTGACTGTACAAGAAGAAGATCATTGTGAGAGGCCACCAGGAGACCTATAAGAACTCTGAGACTGAGACTGGAGAAACTATGGAGACAACAGTTGTTACCCGAAAGTGTCACCAGTCACAGCTTAATAGGAGTGTGGCAAAGAGAAAGACATGATTAAAAACACAGGGAATTTGACAGACAGGCACACAGAAGTCTCTGAAATCAGCAGATAAAAAGTTGTAACGAGACCAACGCCATATTTGGTGTAAGCCCAACACTGCACATGACTATGCAAGCAACAATTGTTGGCCAAGTGGCAAAGAGAAAGCCACTATTAAAAGTAAAAGCACATGACATCTCGGCTACAGCTTGCAAGTGAGCTCAGGGGAGACTAAGAAGAAGGTTCTATTATTCTGATGAGAACAACACTGAAATTTTACATATCAGACATAACGCCATGTTTGAATGCTGCAC
Organism: Polypterus bichir lapradei; assembly: GCA_026402145.1. Lineage (NCBI taxonomy): Eukaryota > Metazoa > Chordata > Cladistia > Polypteriformes > Polypteridae > Polypterus > Polypterus bichir. The sequence goes on along the minus strand of JANRMT010027041.1, from coordinate 36,069,578 downwards.
ATTATCAAAAAAACACCATCCCCAAAGTGAAGCTTGGTGATGGCAGCATCAGGCTGTGGGGATGCTTCTCTGCAGCAGGCCCTGTAAGAGTTCTGCGGGTAAAATGATTACAGCAAAACACAGGGAAATCCTGGGGGAAAACCTGATGGAGTTTGCAACAAACCTGCACCATGGGAGAAGATTTGATTTCAAGTCAGACAACAACCACAAGCATAAAGCCAAAGCTAAAGAGAAATGGTTTTAAAATGGCAATGTTAATGTTCTGGAGTGGCCGAATCTGAGTCCAGATCATAATCCAATTGAGAATTTGTGGCTTGACTTGACAAAGGCTGTTCATTCATGATCTCAGTATGACTGACGAGCCTGAGCAGTTTTACAAAGAAGAATTGGGACAGTAGGGCAGATGTGCAAATCCGATGGAGACCTGTGCACACAGACTGAGGGCTGTCATGTCTGCCAAAGGTGCATCGACTTAATACTCACATGAGGGGGGTGAGTACTTAATGTGACGAATTATTTAGTTTCTGTTTTTTTTATTTTTAGTTCTCCTATGTTCCTTGTATTTCGTGGGTGGTCCCCTAAACGGTGGGGCCACCAATACTTCCCTGCAAAGAACTGCCCCCTGCCATTAAAGACAAGCTCAGAGAGCGAGTTCCTGGCAGTTTATTGGATGCGCTTTGGAGGAGAGTTAAGCGAGTAGAGCTGTTTCTTTGTTTTGTGATTTTTTTTATCTTATTGCAGGATTATGATTTATGCATTTAGGATTGGACTTGGTTTCTTTGGACCGCCTTGTTGGCAACTCTTTCTGTTTCATTTTTTGAGACTTGTCCTTGTTAATAAATTTTTTTATGCACAGAATTCTTGAAGGATTATTGTTTTTGAAGCCAATCTTTTTTCTCATTCTCTTGAGAGAGACTTTGAATTATTTCAGATATTTAAGCATAGCTAAACATTTTGAGTCCAAAGTGTCACTCTGCCAGGTGTAGACTGATGCCAGCCTTTTCAGTAGCCAGTCTGGTTGCAAGAAAGCAAAGCTAGGTGGGACGCTGGCCTGTTTTCAGCTCTAGTTTGGTGGTTCCACACTTCTTCTATTTCTGCATATATTGAGTCACAACACTGGCTTTGAAGGTTTCAAAAAGAATTTAAAAGTCCCAAAATATATAAAAATGTCCTATAAGAAAAAGGGTAGCTTTAAACCTTTGGCTTGTTATGACAAGTCAAAGAAGGATCTTTATAAATGAGGGATTTATTTAAAAAAGAGAACACAACTTCAAAAAAGGAGAAAACAAAGGAAGGCATAAAGCATCTGCCTGAAAGACAGTCCAAAGCAAACAAGTCCCAAAATGTTTTCCAAACTCAATAATAGAAGGAAAAAGTTCACAAGAACAAAAGATCAAAAGAAAGCAATAAACTCCGAACACCAGAATATAAAAGTGGAGGGCGGTCCCTCAGGTGTGACATCATGGTGGCCCCACCCCTTGGGGTTTCACCCACAGAACACAAGGAACATGTATAAACGTATAAAACACAGTACACAGAGAGAGAGGTTAGGAGCCCACGCTGGTACAGCGCATTGCCGCACCCACCACATGACAAACCAACTCAGGATCCCAGATTAGGACCCGAGTGCAGCCATGCAACGGGTGACACGTCAGCGCCACACTAGTTCAGATGGAATGGAACCAATGTGAGGTTTTCTCTTGTGGCTGGAGTGCCAGTTCTGCCACCAACCCCCAGGTTTTCAATGCAGTTTGGAGGGCATTCATGCAGGGCTGGTTGCAGATTAACGACATACCCAGGATTGAGTAATTGCAGGTTAAGCGTCTTACTCAAGGGCCCAACGAAGTAGAGTCACTTTTGGTGTTTACGGGATTCAAACTGCCATCCTTCCGATTACCAGTGCAGATCCCTAGCCTCAGAGACACCACTCCGCCCATAAATACTAAACACAGTACATAAATGCTAAATAATAAAAGAATAACAGAAATTACATAAAAATATGTATGATTCAAAAATAACAAAAACAACAATAAAACAGAAAATACACATAATCCAAGGAATAAACCTGAGCTGAACTATAGCACCAGGTGGGCAGCATCGGGCATGTGGTAGTCAAGGCATTCGAACTGGGCAGTGTATGGCACCTTGACTTGAGAGAAGATGTCAGGTGAGTGTTATGACTGAGGATATTTAATTCACTTTTTCAGGATCTACCACTCAAATTGGGTGTTTAGTGTGTCCTACAATTTGATTCTTTCGTTAGTTTTTATGATTTGTTGCTTACTTTCGTTTTTTGCAAAATATCTTAAGCCAGTCGTCCCTTTTTTTTTTGTTCACAATCGCCATTTTCTTCAGTTGCCATCACTAGAGTAGCTTCAATGTTGTTAGGGGATGTGAATTTTGACTAATGACACACAGATTTTAAAGCCTTGAGATCACATTACTGAGTTTGCGGATTCAAACCCTTTTGCCATTTGTTTCCATTCAAAGAATTTTCTCATTCACAGAAGTCCATTCATGTTTTCAACACCTGGCAGTATTTTTGACTTCAATTTTTGACTCTCGTTTTGGTATACGTAGTAAGTATGCCTGAGTGCTCAGTTCTGACCTTTATTCTGCTTTCAGCTATGCCTTTTCTGCCAGCATTACCTTTTTATTAGTGACCTAGCATAACAGTGAGAAGCAGAGACCAGAAGCAGTAGTATAATAATTAGCTTGTGACATTAAAAGCGATCGAGGAGCTGTGCAAGTTTGGCAGGATTCTGCTTTTGCTGGGTTTTGTTGTCTTTCTTAGTGTACCTTTCCAAGACATAACTACAGGTGCCTAAATTAAGGAGGTGTTTTCCAATAAACAGTCATGTACTAACTCAGTGTTTGATTCAGTATACTAAATCTTCTACTTTGTACCTTATAATATGGAATTTATGGAAAAGAATATGCCATTCGCCATAGGTAGCCCTCCATATCTTTGACTTTCACAAAGTGGTCGTCGATCCAAAACACTTTGAGAAACACTGCTTTAGTGGGTCGTATGTTCAACTTTTCTGATGTTTAGGACCCCACAAAGCACAAGAGTCCCAATAACTGGTCAAAATTCCCACTAGAAGGGGAAACTGTCAAAACCCAAATAGCAACAAGTGATAAACAGGATCTTTAAAAAATAAAAAGGCTTATTTCCAAAAATTCCTGAAGGTGCAAAAGAAAGCTCTGTGAAGCGCAAAGGAAGATGGAATTGCCCGCAGCAATAAAGACAATCAAGTAGCAAACAAATTCTCTCAAAAAAGTAATCTGTTGGCAAAGTAAAAAAAAGAAAAAATCCAGAAATCACAAAAGCACAGCAAAATCATAAAGAAACAATCAACAGCTCCCTAATGCATTTGTAGGAACTGCAGGGGATTGTGGGTTACCCCTGCCTTGATAGGGCTGAAGGTAGTATCTTGTGGTGATGGGTGGGTGGAGAACCATCCACTAAACACATGGTACAGTATTTAACACACGATACATAAACACATAGAAACTAAATGGTCAACAATATTAATATACATAAAAGACTTAAAAATGAACAAAAGAGACATTAAACAAGAATTTGAACCACAGCCATGGAAGGAACCCTGGCTGAAACCCAGATTGTAACTGACAAAGCTGCCAATTCAATCCCATCCACTGACTCAGTGTTTGAGCCGATCAGCTCACCTCCGGCTGTACTCATTGCTGAAATGTAGAAATACGCCATGCAGTCAGATCTTTAAGTATTTGGACAGTGACACGATTTTCATATTCTTGTTTCTGTTCATCACCACAATGAGTTTGAAATAAAGCAACCCTTATGTGAGTGAAGTGTTGACTTTCAGATTTCATTTAAGGGGTTTACCAAAAATATAATATGAGCCATTTTTCTACATAACCCCCCCATTTCTAGGGGCTCAAAAGTATTTGGACATTTAGCTGATAAACTTTTCCATAGACAGGTGGGAGCAGTTCCCTCATTATTTCATTAACTATTAAGCAGGTAACAGGTCTGAAGTTGATTCCAAGTCTGAAATTTGCATTTGTAATATGAGGTCCAAAGAACTGTCCATGCAAGTAAAAACAGCCCATCATTAGGCTGAGACCCTTTAGAGAAATGGCTGAAACACCAGGAGTGGTCAAATCAACCATTTGGTACATCCTTCAGAAGAATGAACACACTGGTGACCTCAGCAACCCCAGAAGACCACTGTGGTGGATGACTGCAGAATTCTGTCTTTGGTGAAGAAGAACCCCTTGACACCATTTAGCCAAACCAAGAACACTCCCTGAGAGGAAGGCCTATCATCACCAAAGTCTACAATAAAGAGAAGACTTCATGAAAGTTAAAACAGAGGGTTTACCACAGGGTGCAAACCACTGGTAAGTCTTAAGCACAGGTAGGACACATTAGACTTTGCCAGAAAATGTTTTTTAAAAGCCTGTCCAGTTCTGGAACAATTTTCTTTGGACAAAGGAAGCTAAGATCAATATAAACCAGAATGTTGGAAAGAGAGCATGGAGAAGAGAAGAAACGATTCATGATCTGATGAATACCACATCATGTGTGAAACATGGGTTGGGGGCAATGTTCTGGCATGTTCATGTCTGAGTGCCAATGGAAGTCGGTCACTGGTGTTTATTGATGATACGACTGTTGGCAGAAGTAACAGGATGAATTCTGATGTGTACAGGGCTGTACTGTCTCCTCAGATTCAGCCAAATGTTGCAGAACTAATAGGACGACACTTCGCAGTACAGATGGACAATGAGCTGAAACATACTGTGAAAGCAAACCAAGTGTTCTTCAACGCAAAGTAGTGGAAAATTCTTCAAAGGCCAAGTCAGAAAACTGACCTCAACCCAAATGCACATGTGTCTCGCTTACTGAAGACAAAACTGATGGCAGAAATCCTAACACACAAGCAGCAACTGAAGGCAACTGAAGTAAAGGCCCAGCATAGCATATATACGGCAGAAACCCAGCACTTGGAGATGGCTGTGGGTTCGGACTTCAGGCAGTCATTAACTGTAAAGGATTTTCAGACAAATACTGAAAATGATCTTGGACTTGAGGCCAGCACACCATCCTGGAACAAGGCCATGCTGTCTCAGTGGTGCAGACTTTTGGTGCAGGAGATTCACTAGCAGGAGGAGGCAAAAGGCGGGCAAAGACTGTTACACAGGCTAAGCAAGGGCAATGGCTGAGATGGGAGGGAATAGAGAAGAGGAAGTTCTCCTGGAATGATCTGTGGGAGATGGAGGCATTTAGAGTGAGCTTTACCATCAAGGCTGTCTATGATGTCCTGCTGTCTTCAAAAAATCTAATCCAGTGGTATGGAGAAGATCCCACATGCTCACTCTGCCTGTCACCAGCAAGATTAAAACACATCTTGGTGGGTTGCCAGACCAGCCTCTCTCAAGGCCTCTACACCCTGCGGCACAACCAAGTGCTACAGTGCTTGGCAGGAGTGCTGGAGAAGCAATGGACAAGTGTTAACACCCTCCCTACCCCTTTATTCCATTGGCCAGCAATAACATTTGTCCGGGAAGGAGAGGGTCAAGACGGACATGCCACTCTAGGACCAGACTCCTGGCAGCTGGGTGGTGCACAAGATTGGAAATTGTTGGTGGACTTAGGTCAAAAACTCTGCTTCCCAGCTGAGATTGCATCTACCAACCTCAGACCTTACCTTGTGCTATGGTCAGAATCACTCCAGCTCGTCTAATCATTGAGTTTACTGTACCATGGGAGGATGCAGTGGAGGAGGCCTACGAGCGCAAGAAGCTGAGATACGCCGATCTCACAACCAATGTGCAACAAAGCGACTGGAAAGATAAGGTCCAACCAGTCGAGGTAGGCTGCAGAGGGTTTATCACAACCTCAACATCAAGACTACTCTGGGAGTTGGGAGTGTGAGGACAGGCCAGAGCTGCTGAAAAGGACAGTCAGTGTCTCTGGCTCAAGTGGAAGAACTCCAGCTGGGCCTCAACTTGGTAGATGGTGTCTTGGGGGTGAGCCTGGGATGCTGAGATTCACAGCTGAACCCTCTGGAGACGTTGTGGGCCTATCAGCAAAACGTTGAGGAAGGGGGCGTCCACTTGATAACCCAGAAAAGCGCCATCACTCATTTGACAATTCCACAGTATCTAAGCTGAAGGTCTCATGTATGCAATTAGGGATATAAACACCTAGTCCTATGAAACAGAACTATTTGTAATTATGTTAGTTTGTCCAAATACTTTTGAACTCCTGAAAATAGAAGGACCTTGTATAGAAATGTCTGTAATTTCTAACATTTCATGCAATAGTTTTGGTAAACCCCTTGAATTAAAGCTGAAAGTCTACACTTCAATCACCTCTTGATTGCTTTATTTCAAATCATTTGTGGTGGCGTACACAACCAAAATTATGAAAATTGGGTCACTGTTCAAATACCTTTGGAACTGTCTGTAAGTAAATTGGAGTTACAGTGTCAGTAAAAAATTGTAACATTTAAACAACTCATTCAAATTCAGAGCTGCCTATCTCAGCAGGAACCAACTCTGGATGGGCTGCCAGCCATTCACCAGGCACACTGACACACAGTGCGTTCATTTAGAGATAGTTGTTACCCTAACATACACATCTCTGGGATTTGGGAATAAGCCACAGTAATCAGAGGGGTACCAAAACAGACAGAAGGAGAACATGCAGTCTCCACACAGAAAGTGCCTGAAGAAAAATTCTATTCCAAGAAACAATAGTATTTAAACACCTTTTCTCTGTAGCGGCCATGTTGTAGTTTTATATTTAGTTATGTCAAGCTGCTGTGAAGAGATTTGTCAGGATTTAATGCATTGTCCTGCTGCCACATGATTACCTGCCTAGATATCTGCATGGGTAAGCAGGTGTACAGGTCTTTCTGATAATTTGCTCTGTGAGTGTTGTGACCACGGGGTTGAGCACTGAGCCCCAAATCCCAGACACATGTGGACCAGACACACTTTCAAGTCCAAGCAAAAGTTCTTTTATTAATCTCAATAACTTCTTTTGATGAACACAGTCCAAATGCCACAATCATAAATAAAAAACAGCCCTTCTCCTTCCACTCCTCCAGGTTTGTGTTGCACTCTGTCACCTGGCTCTGAATCTTTGATGAAGACGAGGTGGCTTCATTTTTGCTGGATCTGAGAGTATGTCTGGTGCCACAACACTGCATATTGGAAGTACTGTATTTCCAAGGGAAGTAGAGTGAGGATATCAGTACCCTGCAGCTCCCCATGGCGGCACCAAAGTACCACAACAGGGCTGACTATTCGCACTAAAACTCCCACCGTGCCCTTTAGGTGTTTAAATGGGAGTTCCACCAGGGGAATGCTGCCACCCATTATATATGACCCTGGGAAGCAGACCCCCTTTGTCCTTCTGCTATGATCTCCAGAATAGGAAAGGTACTCTCAATCAACCCACCTTGAATGCCTGTGCATGCATTCTCCTTCATTATGGCATCCCGGCTGGGCAAGGACTCACCCTCCATTCCAGTCGGGATGCCAATCCATCCACTATGGTACTCACAGTGTATTTAAATGGAAGTTAGAGAGCACAAGGCTGATGACCAGAGGACATAGAGACATCTGCAGCAAGCAAACTAAGGTCAATGCAAGGAGCAGGCACAACAAAAGAAGCAGGGGCTTTCATGACCCTGAGAACAAAGGGCAAAAACTTGAGATACTTTGATTTTATATAACGTTGAAGCAGTCAGACTCAAAAGAGAACTACAATTGCTAGGTAGCAGTGTGTTGGGTGCAAAGGACAAAATTATCCATAAATTGTGAAAGTAACACCTTAATGTTGCCTTATGAGAGACTGGCATTTTAAGACTGCCGGAGCAAACTTCTGCTCGCTGTCCTCTTCCTAATGGGTTCAATAATAGATGAAAATGAAAAAGGACAGATGATTCTCTCAGCTTCAAGATCTTTATTCTATATTTTTCCCATTTCAGGTTAGATATTGAGATGCCCTGCAGGCACTTTGTTGACATCTAGATGGTCTTCTTTAGCTGCAGGTAAAGCCGAAATGCAGTACATTACATAGACTCAAGTGTGAAAGGCAAAACACGAGCAGGTCTTCACTGAGAGCTGACGCAGATCAGGCTATGAAGTATTAAAAGGGCGTCCCATCATTAATAAAATATTAATTTGCTTTTGGATACAATGATGCACCCTCCTATTGGGTACTGAAAGGCTTCTTCTTCCCAGCCTGCTGCAATGGCAAGTGACTGTTATGTAAAGACGTCTGGGTCCCAGGAGGGGCAGTGGCATACTTCCAGTGCCAGCTCATCAAAAAAACGGCGTGTAATTAGTGAGGACGTTGAACAAGTGGCTTTAACTGTTTTGACTTCTTCATTACACAAACTACAAAAGAGAAACAAAATGAACAAACAGTTTAATAAAAAATCAGGACGTTCCTGCAGGGCACTCTGGGCAGCTGATGGAGATGTTGATTACATAAGTGGCAATTAGAGAGAGCCATTGGCTGTGCCAAAAACAAGAGCACATTGCAGGAGATAAGAAAGGGGTGAGTTACACAAGTCAGTGGCACTCGGCCCTCAACGTGGAGGCAACTGAATGTGCAACCTTTTTAAGGTGCTTGCTTTACTTTTGTGATAAGAGGACTTGTGGTGGGGAGATTTCTTCATCAGCAGTTTGACCTCGTGCTTGATAAATTGCCTATGGCACATGTTGATGTCCTAGATCAGACAACAATGGGAATCTACGTAGCTACTCAAGAATGGAGGCTGTCCATAAGAAATGAATAAATCTGGAATAGACCCCAAAGCTTTAATGAAGTGAAGAACAAAGAGAATAAGGTAGGTGAGACAGGGCAGGGTAGGAAGATGATAAACAAGAGGATGTCAGCTCACCATGGCTCTTTACTTGGTGATGTTACTGTTTCACAACAATCCCAAGGAGGGTTCTCATTAATTCAAAGACTTCTGTGAGTTTTTCTTTCATCTCTTTGTGAGGGACTGAAGCTTGCCAAGCTGCATCAGATTCAGATAAGAAACTAACACTGGGTGGGGTGCCAGTCCATTACAGGGCACACTAGTTCACTTAAAGATGGATTCATATGAGCATCATTGTTCACTAAGAAGAACATTGAGACTTGTGTGAAATTTGCCAAAGATCACTTGATGACCCTTAATTCCTGAATAAATAAGTCAGAAATTCATCCCATCATATGTGAGATTGTCAAGGGTGGTTAAAAATGGTGGTGACAGTGGTGTGGTTTAGGGTGCTCTGCTATCTCAGGACTTACCAATTTACCACCATAGGGTCCTCTACTACCTCAGGACCCCATGATTTGCCATCACCATTCAGTTTGGTTTTATCTCAAGGAATTATACAGGAGAATGTCAGAAGCACAACTGACCAGCAGATGAGGCACGGTGGGGTCAGACAGGTAAACACTGAACGTAGATGAAATGTGATGTTCTAGCATGGCCATCTAAAGTTCACTGAAAACGTGAGTGATGGTTCTGTGGTTAGCACTGCTGCCTCACACATCCAGTTGTTTGGGTTTGAATCCTGAGCCTTTTCACGAGGTTTCAGGAAGCAGAAGCATAACCAAACAAGTGGTATAGAAAAGTGGACAGGATATCTCAAGTGTTTTGTATTAAAAAAATAATAAATAGTGTTTATCATGACTACAGAGAGGGTAGGAGTGTTGCAGGGTCAGAGTTGACAGTAAGAATTCCACCTTACCCTGTGCACATGACGGTACCACCACTATTACTACTACTGGACGTAGTCTATGTAGAGGTGAGATGTTCTCCATGTGTCTCTAAGGGTTTTCCTCTCACATCCTGAAAAACAATGCATATCAATCAGCAATGTGAATTTGGCCCAGTGTGTGTGAGTGAGCTAAGTGGTGGTCTTGTGCCCGGCCCAGGTGTCTTGCTGGAAAATCAACCTTCTCGCAAGGTGCAGGTTTCTGGCAGACTCCATCAGGTTTTCCTACAGTATTTCTTTATATTTTGCTGCATTCATTTTTACCCTCACAGTCCTTTGAGGGTCTGTGCCAGACTAGCATCTCCACAACTTGATGCTGTCACCACCATACTTCACTGTGGAGATGGTGTGTTTTGACAATGTGCAAAGTTAAAATAAGGCAACAAAAAGCTCAATTTTGGTTTCATCAGACCACACATCCTTCTTCCACCTGACTTTAATATATCCCATGTGTTTTCTGGCAAAGTCTAACTGATGTGACATTGGCATTTTTAATAGTGGCTTTCTCTTTGCTACTGTCCTATAAAGCATCTGGGCAAAAGTTGTCTCTACAATCTTAGGTGGTGTAACTTGTAACTTCTCTTCTTGCATGATCACTCAGTTTTTGGGGATGGCCTGCTCAGGGAAGATTTACAGCTCCACCATACTTTTTCTATTCTTTAATGGCTGATTTAACTGGACTCCAAGTCATTTTCTGTAACTTGGACATGTTCTTGTCTCCTTCCCCTGACTTTTCAAACACCTTTTCATGTAGGTTCTTGGAGTGTTCCTTTGTCTTCATTGAGTAGGTTAGACCACCATACTAACACACCACAAGTTGGACCTTCCACATACAGGGTCATTTAGACCACAATTAACCGAAACGCCAGACAGGTGATCTCCTTGAACTAATTGTGGGACTTATGAATCTTATGACTTATGGGTAACATTATGCAATCAATTATTTGTGGTTTTTTATTTGTAATTAATTTAGCCCACTTTACATAGATCTCTTTTCACATTTACATTAAAGAGTCTTTTTCTGTTGATCAGTGCCAAAAAAGCCAAATTAAACACACGTGATTGAAGGTTGTTTAACAAAAAAATCTGAACATGTCCAAGGGGGTGAATTCTTTTCCTTGGCATTGTATGTCTTATTATGTGAGAAATGTGGCATGGCTGGAAATAATCTGCTGACACTGGAAAATCCTACAGGTTACAATTCCTTCCCCATGACACAAATGATCACTTGATACTTAAAGGAAGAATTTATCTGCAGCAATCACAACTAAAGAAGGTGCACTCAGTAAGCAAATATAAGGGTGTGGGGTTGAGGGAAGTGGGTACTTTAACTGAACACGACATGAGTGTTGGCTTAACTGGCAACTCTAAATTGATATCGTATGAGGGACTCTGTAATGGACAGATGCTCAGTCTTGGCTTGGCTTGTGCCAATATTGCTGTTGAGTAAGATGGGATTAAATAGATTGAAGGACACCATATGACTTTGCCTGTGAAATAAAGAGACAAATATTCTCTTTTTGTAATAGATAGATAGATAGATAGATAGATAGATAGATAGATAGATAGATA
>JANRMT010027041.1:36031967-36049960 GCA_026402145.1 Polypterus bichir lapradei | reverse complement strand
AACCCCGGGCAGGACGCCAGCCCACCACAGTGAGACTTAATACTATTATATATATAGATAGATAGATATGACAACAACAGTCATATCAATGACAAAACAATTACATTAACAATCAAGTTACGTTATTTTTTAAATTTTTCCTTTTCTTTTTCATAACTTCTTTAACACAGTACTTCTCCGCTGCGAAGCGCGGGTATTCTGCTAGTAGATAATATAATAAATGAATAAAGATAAATGGAGTAAAAGAGGGAAGAGAACCTGCTTCCTCAATTTAAATGCTTATTCTAAAATGTTATCAATTTGATCCTGCCAGGTTTTGAAAACGTTTTTTACAGATCTTCTAAGTGAGAATTTGATTTTTTCCAGTTTCAAATAGTATATAACATCAGTTACCCGCTGACTTAAAAGAGGTGAGTTAGGATTCTTCCAGTTGAGCAAAATAAGTCAACATGCTAATAGTGAAGTAAAGCCAATACAGTTTGTTTGTTCTTCTCCACTTTAAGCCCATCTGGAAGCCCACCACACACAGCTGTTAATGGGTTAGGAGGGATTGTGACACCAAGGCTGTTTGAAAGGCATTTCAAAATTTTGGTCCAGATTGATATTAATTTGGTGCAGGCCCAAAACATGTGACCCAGTGAGGCCGGAGCTTGATTGCAGCGTTCGCAGGTTGGCTCCTGCCCTGAAAATGTTTCGGACAATTTTAAACAAGAGAGATACGCTCGATATATAATTTTAAGTTGAATAATTCTATGCTTTGAGAATATGGAGCTCTTAATACTGATCTTTAGTAATGAAAATATACCAATGTTAGAAACTAATAAGAATAAAATAACACAAGAATATTGTGTTTCATGGGCATTTAGCATGGCTATTCGACCAATTTCAAGATGAAAAAAAATGATGAGATCTGGAATCCTGAGTTCAGCTCCTACCCTGATAGTGCAGATGTTGCAATTTCTCTTTTTGTCTGGGGGTTAACCTCGCATGTCCCCAAAGGCCTTGCTGTTAGGTCAATTACTGTTTCCACATTGGCCTTGGCGGAGTGTGGCAGTACGTGAGGGGGGCTGCAATCAACTGTCACCTCATCCAGTGTTCCCAGCATATCTCTTCCCTCTAATTTGGTTTAGGAAGGTTTGAGGAAGTATTCTTATTTAATAATAAGGTACCATATAATGCATATGTAAAATAATAATGTGTTATGTTAATGCTGCGCATGTTCAGGCAGAATTATTATTTTTTTTTTTCATTTCATTCTAACAGTTGGCATGGAACTAAATCTCTTGCTTCTCATATCCCAATAAGGGTCTCACAGGAGGGGACACTCTCATAGCAACCATTCATATTTAGAATAATCCCAAAGAAGCCAAAGGTGTACACAAATAGCTTTTTATGGAATACTTGCTGTGTAAACCCATGCTGCAAAAAGCACAGGGTCCTAGAAAGTATTGAAATTATCAGAAAAAAAACCTGAAATGTAGAGATGTCAGGTAATTGGAAGGAAATACTCTGGGCATCTCTCTCCTAGGAGGTTTTGTGTTGCCGATGTGCTCGTATCCTTTGCGTATTAGCAGCTAAGCGACTGTCTTTCGTTGGAGGTTTCCTTTTGCCGATGTGCTTGCCTCGCTTGTGTATTAGCCGCTAAGTGAGTGACTCTTTCAGAGGTTTTGCTTTGCCGACGCGCTGGCCTCGCTTGTGTATCCTCGGAGATGGAGCCCTTAGCCCGACTCCACCTCTCACTTCTGGGCCGGAGAGACAGGCACACACACTTCCACACGTAGATGTTTATATTTAAGATAAACTACACAAGGGATGATAAACAAAGAGAAAACAGGAAAGAAAAAAATCTTGTAGCTCCTCTGGGTCTGTCTTTATGGTAATGGCCAATCCTGGTCTCTGCTCCGAAGGTGAAGTGCTAATGTCTTGTTGGATGCTCCACTGTTCTTCTTCAGACGCCTCTCTCGATCCGTCTCACAGGTGCCCCTTCCTCTTGCCCATTCATGCAAATCGCTACATTTCCTGGAGTTGTTGGTGTGATTGATGGCACGCACATCAAGATCATTGCTATAAATGTGGATGAGCACACATATGTGAAGTCACACTATCAACACACAGGTGGTCATGGGTGCAAACAGTATACAACCTTGAAGATAGGTGGGGTTGGTTGGGTGATTGATAGAGAAATGTCACAATTGTACACTGAGCTCTGTATTCCACAGACCCCAGGAACATCCACTTAACAAGGCTAAAGAGGTCCAAGAAGGGAGGCAGAGATAAACAGAGCCTCAAGAAGACAGAGGTAATCAGTATGGAAGACAATCAAGAACACTGGAAGAGTAGACATGACTTCACAACAGCGCAGGGATAGGCATGGCTGGTTTCAATATAACTTGTTACTTTATGAGGTGTTCCTCGTGGCCATAACAGCGGGAAGACGATTCTCCTACAAGTACAATTGTGGATCATTCATCATTAAATAAACAGGCCTGTTATTGGACTTAACTCTCATTTGATATGTGTGCCTTAATCTTTCCAACTCTGTGCTCAATCTTGATGTGATTGCAAGGTGCCAGGTTCATCGCATGACTCTGGAGTACTTCAGGAAAGGGGTAAAACCCTTTTATTTGAACATAAATACATACCTTTGAATATTATTATCATTATTATAATCTTTGTGGTTATCCCTTAGTTTAAGTGTCAGAAAAGCATCATTGTTCTGCCCCACATACTGTTAGCTGCTATTTGTTGAGCTGTGCTCCCCCTTTGTCTTGTCAGTCATGTCTCACACTCACAGTGGTGTCATAAATGTCTATGAGACTCACATAAAGCATGCAGGTCCCATAATAAACATTTGAATACCATACACCCCATGTGTCTCATGTAGGCACCCCTTTATCCCTTGTCTCGCACATGTCCAAAGCGTTATCTTTAAGGTATACGAGGTGCGATCCAAAAATTCCCGGAATGCATTTATTTAGACACATCAAATAACAATTAATGGTGAACAGTTCCTTCAAAATAGTCACCCGATGAGTTGATACACCAACCCCAGCGAGATTTCAACCTTTCGAAGCACCTCTGCATGTCGTTTTTTGCCAGTATATTCAAGACGTCGATTGTTACCGCTTGGATCTCCTCCACTGTCTCAAATCTGCATCCCTTGAGCCTCATCTTCATCTTAGAAAATAAAAAAAAATAAAAAAAAAAACAGACGGCACTAAATCAGGGGAGTACGGAGGATGGGGAATGGCAGTAAACTTTGTAGAAGCCAAAAATTTGCGCACAATCAGAGATGTGTGAGCTGGTGCATTGACGTGATGCAAAAGTAATGACTTGTCAGCCCACATCTGATTTCGCAAACGCATTAGCACTAAAACATAAGTAACATGATAGTTAGAATTGAATACTAACCCTCACCTATTCTGTTTCTGTTCTCGGTACTCAAATGTGGCAATTGGTGCCACGACCCACCTGCCAAGTTGTTTGCCTGCCTATGGTAAAGTCATCCCTGATGGAGGATCACAGGAATCATGGGAAAAAGGGGTCCTTTCATCGGATTGGCTGGCCGAGCAACGTTTCAGCCGTGGAATGACCAAATGGGGAGGCAGCTTGATGGATGAGGTCTCCAGGACTCTAAAAATATCCAAATCTTGTTATGTGATATCATCTACAGTTAAATTCTGTTCCGTGCTTCTAAAATTTTTATTTTTATGCTGTATTAAGGATTTGTTCTGTTCTGTGTATTGTATTGACCCCCTTCTTTTGACACGCCCATCCTACCTGGAAAGGGGTCTCTCTTTGAACTGCCTTTCCCGAGGTTTCTTCCATTTTTCCCTACAAGGGTTTTTTTTGGGAGTTTTTCCTTGACTTCTCAGAGAGTCAGGACTGGGGGGCTGTCAAGAGGCACTTCCTGTGTGATTTTGGGCTATACAAAAATAAATTGTATTGTATTGTATTGTTAGAACATCCCTGTAGAATGCTCCATTCAACGTCTGTCCTTATGGCACAAATTCCTTTTGGAAGACCCACTTCACATCAAAGAAAAAAGAAAATGAGCATCGACTTGGTGTTGCTGTGAACTTGTCGAGCTTTTGGGTCTTTCAAATCACTAATTTTCACGAACAACCCTGCACAGACACAACCGAAGTTTAAACGAGAACTGCGACTTGAAAAACAACTGCGCTGACGTTATAATGCGTGATAACAGCTCTCAAGGACAACTTGAATCGCACCTCGTATAAATCCCTGGGTCTGGTTAGTTGTATACACAGCAATTTGAACCTCTGTGTACGCGTTTCTCTTTGTCTCGATCCAGCCGTGGAAATCACTCGCCTTGTAAGTGTCTTTTAAAGCTTTATTGTTTAACGGTCTGTGATGTATTGCTTTGTAAATCATTCTTTATTGTCTTTGGTTGTACACCTGTATATGCCTGTATGTTTCTTTTGTATATATTTCAGTTTATAATGCGGTACGTCCAGTAAAAGCCTTCAAAAAGCTCACCCTTGTCGTTTTTATGCGGATGTGCCGAGTTGTTTAAGCTCTCTGCGGCCGCGTTGCACGGACAGTGCAGAGTGAGGCAGAAAAATCAACATGATTTCCAAGGAAACTAAAAAAAAACACAATCATCAATACCGTGTTGTGGCGCGGGGTGCTGTAAATTCATGACGTCATTCATTCTCAAATATGAATCTCTACAATTTGCCGGCAGTGGGTGTAAGATGCTTTATAACTACTTCTCAGTGTCATATTCTGGAGTAGGACAACTTCTTATCCTAATAAGACTTCCTAGGAATAATTCCGAAATGCTTGTTAAATAAAGGCCCAGACTTCAGAAAAGGTCTGCTGGGATTCTGCTTTAATAGCTGAGATCAGACAGCTTTGGTGCTTTGAACATAAGACAGCTCAGTGGGCTAATGGAGCCACAGGTCCTCAGAGATTAGAGGGGACTGAAATGCAAGTCGAGAAAAAAATGGACACTTGAGAATCCACAGTCTTGTGGGAAGTTTGGGCAAGGACTGAACAACAAACAGGAGGTGGATCCAGGGACAGAGCGGACAGCTTTGGGCAAGTGGATGAGCCGGTCAAGAAGATCACTGGTTCAAATGGGGTTTTGTTAGTTATTTTTCTGTTACACTGAGCACTGTTTTTGTTAACTTATTTTTTTTTATCAATAAACACAGTATTTCCAGTTCATTTGTAATTAATTTAGACCACTTTGCAGAAATCTGTTTTCACTTTGACATTAAAAGGTGACTTTCTGCCAAATCCACTGTGATTCAATACTGCATAAGAATAAAATGTGAAAACTTCCTGGGGGTAAATACTTTTAATAGGCACTGTAGATAGTCATCTTTAGTCCATCTCTTATGGCAGGAGTGTCCAACTCCGGTCCTAGTGGGCTGCAGTGACTGCAGGTTTTCTTCTTAATTATTGAGCCGTTTTTGCTGCTGATTAACTATTGCCTTAGTTTTAATTGACGTGACTCAGATCACTTAGTTGTTTCTTTTCCTTAATGAACAGCCAAACAATAATGAGACACAAAACAAGGTGCCACATCACCAGCTCACCTGAAAACAAAGAAAGGTGAAGGCTTCGTTCATGATGGTCTGCTCAGGTCACCAAAACAGCTTGACGGTGGTCTTAGAAAAAACAGAAAATCAACAGTCTGCTGTGGCAGAATGAGAGCAGCAACGAGTCATGATATTCAATAACGGCTTTAATTAACAGCAAGAATTGGCTTCTCATTAAGAACCTGGTTGGAGTGAAATTGGCTGGAGTTTGACATTCCAGTTTAGCTGGTCATCTGTTGTCTTGTTTCACATCTCATTTCTTTTTGGCTGCCATTTAATGAATCAAATCAGTTCAGAGGACTGAATCTTTAAAAACAGGGCTATTAAAATGAAGGGAAAAAGAAGGCTACTTGTGTACTAAATGGACAGCACGGGCGGCAGTTCCTACCCATTCTAGTGTTGAGCTCCGTGGGGCAGGCGCCCCGGTTGGTTAATTTTTGGAGTTTAAATTATTAGACTGACCTACCCCAACCACAAATACCAACCTTAAAGTTAGTGGGGGTGGAGTATAGTTGCCTACAGGTCCCTAATGTTAATGTCCCCTTTGGGTGCCTAATGTTAAAAATGAAAATCCGATTTGTGTCACGATAACAGTAAAGGGTACTAGCTGTCCGTTTAGTACACAAGTACCAAAAAGAGTTAATTAGCAGTGAAAACTGCTGACTAAATAGGAAAAGGATCACAATGAAAACCTGCAGCCAATGTGGCCCACCAGGGCCAGAGTTGGACTCCCCTCTCTTATGGGGAAGACTTCCAAGGGTAACAAGGAGGCGTAATTTGAAGTGACAGTGACTTATCTGTCTTCCTCTTCACCCTCAGCCAGGAAGAGCACCAGTGACCCCGCCTCTGACTCCTCCCCTTCCAGTCAGTCCAGCTTAAAATACTGCACAAGTAGGAAATAGGCCTGCAGCCTAATAAACAAGAATGTTGTTTTGATGCCCCCAAACCTTTTTTATTAATAACTTGCAAATTTAACAGCACCTTTCATATATTTGTTTTTTAAGAAGTGTCCAGCTCAAGACCTCAATTTAAATCTGTGGTCAGTAGATTTAGACTTGCTCACTTCTATGAAACATCACTAGTTATCTCATCATCCTTTATGAAGAACTGAAGCCAATCCTTACTGGCATAGCAGGATATGAGAGGCACTTGAGGCATACTTCATAGCTGACAGACCTCTGAACCCCACATATTTGATGTTGGTAAAACTCCTTTTAATCTTCATCATCAAGTGTAACTGTGTGTCTCTGCCATGCTATAACATTCGGATTGGATAAATACAATACCTCACCTAATGGTATTAATGGGCAAAGTACTAGAGGTAGTCACAATATTGTCACGTGTACAAAGTATTGTGAAGGTCTTACCTGCATGTTGTAGTTCTGTCATGCATATGTTGTAACTGTCAATGTATTAAAAGGGTTCTCATGCGAAACACAAATATTGTCAGAGTTTCTTTACAGCCTTTGTCGATTTTCGTAAAGTGTTCGACTCAATTGATCGAGCTGCCCTGTGGGTCATCCTGAGACTTTGCGGGATCCCCCTGAAGTTGCTGGATATCATAGCCTGTACACTGGTACTGTGAGTGCTGTGCAGAGTGGAGGCAGGACCCCTTTGTTTTTCCCAGTTGATTCTGGGGTTCATCAGGGGTGTGTTCTTCCTCCTACTCAATGCTTGTATGGACTGGGTGTTGGGCAAGGGTCATGGGGTCCAGCGGCTGTGGGGCGTCTGTTGGTGAAGAGAGATTCACGGATCTTGACTTTGCTGACAATGCTGTGATCTTCACGGAGTCAATGGAGGCTCTGATCGGGGAGCTCGAGAGACTGAGTGAGGAGTCTGAGTGTCCGGGACTGTGAGTGTCCTGGATAAACCCAAAGATCCAGGCCTTTAATGACCTCTTGGGCACAGCCATCAGCAGTGTGTCTGTCTGCGGAGAGAGTGTCGACCTTGTTGAGAGGTTTACTTACGTCAGCAGTGACATTCATGTCTCAGGTGACTCTTCCTATGAAGTCAGTAGACAGTTTGGGAGAGAATGGGGGGTCATGAGGTTACTTGAAAGGGATGTGTGTGGCACTCCCGATATCTATGCAAAAAGACGAAAGTCCAAGTCTTTAGAATACTGGTGCTTCCTGTTTTGCTATATGGTTGTGAGACATGGACGCGATTCAGTGACCTAAGATGAAGACTGGACTCATTCGGTACTTTATCTCTTCGAAGAACCCTTGGGTACCTCTGTTTTAACTTTCAACACGTCACCTTCAAGGACTGATTGATCACTGCTGCCTAATATATCCCACCCCTTGTCAGGTGCCATTGTAACGTGATAAGTAATGTCAGTGGTTTTAATGTGGCTGGCCGGTGTATAAATGCTGTTTGTGCCACCATTCTGGAATACTTACTATTTTAAATGTACACCTTACAGCTCTCTGTATGCTTACTCTGTATTTTGGCCCCTAACTCTGGCACATCTGGGTAAGGCAAACTGCAATGTCACTGTCCTGTTTATAGATTACAGGTCTCCATTTAACAGTTTTACCGTCAAAATTCACTGCAAAATTCCCCAATTTAGGACTCTCTAAAACTGCTGATGACACCACCATCATAGACCTGATCAACATCAGAGATGAGATGGCTTTCAGAGAAGAGGTCTACCTGCTGACTGAGTGGTGCCACGACAACAATTGCCAGCAACACCATGAAGTTGGACATTCCCTTCAGAAAGTAGGCCACGCTGACCTGTGCTGTATATCGGATAGGGTACTTTGAAAAGAAAGAGCAGCTTTAAATTTCTTGGGAGTGACTATCCCTGATGAACTGAAGTGGGCAAAACACATTTCGGCTCTTGTCAAAAAGGCTCAGTGAGGGCGACTCGCACTTCTCTCTCTCTTCTCATAAACTATTACAGGTGCTGAATGGATTCCATCCTCGCTAGCAGCGTAACACCTTGGGTACGGCATCTGCTCGGATTGGAGAGCACTACGGAGAGTGTGAAGGAGGCCCAGAATACAACTGGCACAACGCTGATTGCCTTCTGGATACAAACAACACTCACTGCCTTAGAAATGTAAATGAGGCCATTAAAGACCTCAGCCACCCTGCACAGCCGCTTTCTCATTCCTTCCGTCTGGCAACTGGTAGAGGCCATTGGCACTCACACAAGCAGATTCTGGGACAGTTTTTACCAACAAGTCATAAGGTTGATGAACAGTCAATCATAGGAATAAAAAACAGGGGGTATAAAGATGGTAGCAAAAATATCTATATCTATATATCTTATACATAAACGTCTATGTGTGGAAGTGTGTGTGTCTGTCTGGCCCAGAAATGAGAGGTGGAATCGGGGTAAGGGCTCCTCCATCGAGGAAACAGAAAACTCGCTTAGCTGCTAATAACACAAGCGGGGCGAGCGCATCAGCAAAACAAAAACCTCAGAAGAAAGACAGTCGCTTAGCTGCTAACATCGGCAAAACGGTATCCCTTTTACTTTTCCTCCCGCCGTTTATACACAAGCGATGCGAGCACGTCAGCAAAATGAAACCTCCTAGGAGAGAGATGTCTGGAGTAGTTCCTTTCAATTACCTGACATCTCTACATTTCAATTTTTTTTTAAGGCCATTACTGCTTAGCTTTGGTTGTATGCTTGGGGTTGTTGTCCTTATCTGTCCTTAACAGATCTTCTCCTATAGACACTTGGAATAAGTTACCAAGTAGTGTTGGTAGACAGTAAAACTTAAAAGGACTTTCAAAACTTGACTTGATGTTTTTTGGATGAAATAAGTGGATAGCACTGGCGAGCTTTGTTGGGCTCAATGGCCTGTTCTCGTCCAGATTGTTCTAATGTTCTATGAGACAGATGTCTTGTAGTCTGTACTAGGTTTTACTTTAGGAATTTCCCCGGTTTTGCTGCATTCATTTTACCCTTACACTGCAAAAAATGCATGTGTAAAAGCTGGACAAGAAAACTTTAAATGGGAGTTGTTTGGTTTTATTTAGCAAAAATATCTGTCAATGGTGTAAGCAAAATTTACTTGAGAATATTTCTTAAAGTAAGCTAAATAATTGTAAATTCAAATTTTTGGATAAGTCAATAATTCTTACGATAAGGGAAACTAGATTTAATGTCGTGCTATGAAAACTTTTCACTTGCTTAGATTTCAATTTTTGCAGTGTACAACCCTTGCTATATGGTTGAGAGACATGGACGTTATCCAGTGATGTGAGACGAAGACTGGACTCCTTGTGTCTCTTCGGAGAATCCTTGGGTACCACTGGTTTGACTTTGTTTCAAGAGAGCAGTTGTTCATGGAGTCCCGAATGAGGCACATTGCCTGAATTATGAGGGAGCGTCGGTTACGGCACTAAGCCATGTGGTGCGATTCCCTGAGGGTGATCCTGCTCGTAGTGAGGATCCAAGCGGCTGGACCAGGCCAAGGGGACGCCCACTTAACACCTGGCTGTGGCAGACAGAGGGTCATTTCTGGAGGGTGGGACTGGGCCACATGTCTGCCTGGAGGGGCGGCAATACACTGTACCAATGCATGCTCCCCAACCTGACCTGACCTGACCACCCTTTCAGGGCCTGCTGCAGAGACGACTCCCCACTGCCTGATGCTGCCATCGACATGCTTCACCGTGGGGATGGTGTGCTTTTGATAATGTGCAGCATTCAAACATGGTTTTATGCTTGATATCTAAAATTTCAATGTTGGTCTCATCAGACCATAGAACCTTCTTCTAGATGACTTCATAGTCTCCCCTGAGCTCACCTGCAAGCTCTAGATGAGATGTCATGTGTTTTTACTTTGAATAGTGGCTATCTATTTACCAGTTGGCCAACAGTTGTTCCTTGAATAAACTTTTCAACATCACCCTGTCTAGCTTGTAATGCTTTCAGAGTTCTCACAAGTCTCTCGGTGTCCTCCCACACTTATCTTCTTCACTTGCATGATCACTTGGTTTTTGTGGATGGTCTGCTCTTGGCAGATTTACTGCCCTGCTATACTCTTTCCATTTCTTAATCATTGATTTAACTGAACTCCAAGGAATATTCAGTGACTTTGATCCTTTCTTGTTTTCATCCCGTGGATTGTCCTTTTCACGGAGTTGCTTCAAGTGTTCTTTTGTCTTCATTGGGCCACTATACTGACTCGCCGCAAGTTGGACCTTCCACCTAAACTGAACTGAGTTGAAATTCCAGGCAGGTGATCTCCACTGAACTAATTCTGGAACTTCTAAAACCAGCTGGCTGCACCACTAATGGTTTAGGTGTGTCGTACTAAAGAAGGTGAACACTTATGTGATCAATTATTTTGTATTTTATATATGTATGTGAATTTAGACCATTTTATACAGATCTGTTTTCACTTTGACATTAAAGAGCCTTTTTTTCTGTTGATCACTGACCAAAAAAGCCAAATTAAATTCAAAGTCGTATAACAATAAGACGCAAAAACTTTTGGGCACTTCTTGTATATAAATGTCTACGCGTGGAAGTGTGTGCATCTGTCCGGCCCGGAAGTGAGAGATGGAGTCGGGGTAAGAGCTCCACCTCTGAGGAAACAGAAAACTAAACGTCTACACGTGGAGGTGTGTGTGTGTCTGTCCGGCCCGGAAGTGCGAGGCTACTATAGCATGAAGCTCAGCGAGCCGGCAAGGCGGCTACAAGTTAACGAGTTGGAAGAAGAAAGCGACGCTGTTGCCAAAGTAAAACTACAGAGAAATTCTTACGCAAACGAGACAAGCACATCGACAAAACTGTAACCCTTTTACTTTTCTTCCCGCCACTGATACACAAGTGAGGTAGGCACACAGCCAAAACAAAACCTCCGAAGAAAGAGAAAGTCGTTTAGCCGCTAATACACAAGCGAGGTGAGCACGTCGGCAAAACAAAACCTCCTAGGAGAGAGACGCCCAGAGTTATTCCTTTCAATTACCTAACATCTCTACATTTCAATTTTTTTCCTGACGATTTCAATAGTTTCTAGGACCCCAGGCTTTTTACAGCACAGGCTTACACAGCCAGTTTTATATAAAAGTCTGTTTGCTTGATTGAAGCTGAGCTGCTACTCTCACTCCAGCTCCGCTAAACATAACCTAACAATCTACCCTCTTTCGAAATAAGTCTCTCGTTGTTACCATAAACAACATGCAGCAAAGCTTGCCCGCCATTTTTATACCTGACCCTGAGCACTTAGCGACGTGAATGCCTTAGTTAACAATTTTTTTCCATTTCAACTGCTCAAGTGCAGTATTTCCTTGTTTTTTTTCCCTACCACCTGTTCGCATAACACTGGCAAGAAGTGGCAAAAACAAAGTAAAATAAACTCCCCTAGCAGAAATGACAGTGACATAAATGAACAAAAGAAAAAACAAAAAGGACTGCCGTTTTGAGCAGCTGGCATTACCAATCTTTGCCAGCACACAACACCCGAGGATAAACAAAGGAGCCTGCACAGAGGAAGCCATTTTCACAGACTATGTGCTGCACTTTTGGAGTTAAGGTTAAGGCCACCTACTGGAGCAGATGGTGAAACTGCTAAAAGTACTGATGCCATTTTTGAGCTGATTAATATTTGCTAATATTCTGGCAGAGAGTAAACTGAAAGACACGTTTGTGAGCGTGAGTGGGATGGCATAAATAATTAGAACACGCTGGAACTGTACATTCATTTTTATTTCTTGACAAAATGTGTTTATATAGATTAAAAAAGTAAAGTGCCTTTTTTTTTTAAATGGAACACCAACAGTCACACCAGAGACAAGATTGCCATCAGCCGAAACAGAGGTCAGAAACATATCATGAAAAATACATCCAGCAGGGGGCGATGTTCTCTAAGAAAATGCAGGGTGCTGCCTTTTACTGATGTAGAGAAGACCTTCCCCTCTTAAAATACACTGTGCTGGACTGGAACGAGAAACACAACAATAACAATAAAAACACTCTTAAAATGCAGTAAAAACCATTTTGTAAAAAGAAAAAAAAAATGACTGCAGCCACACAAATTCTCTGATTGAACCTACTGAACACAATTCAGTTTCACAGAGAACTGAGGAAACACCTTGTCAGGCTAGTCTGCTATTTTCTCCTCAACAGAAACTGACTCTTAGCATGACAGAGCCATACTTTGTCCAAAGAGACCTGAAGGGAACCTTTTTGTCATGTCAGCATAACAAAGTTGGCACATTGGTCACAAACAGCTGCACTTTAGCATTCCAGCTACACTGAGCCCTATGCTCTCTTGACAACTAGGAAAAGCCAAGGTCTGATATGCCAGCTGGAAAGAGTGGAACCTGTTAAGCCAGACGGAATAAGGCGGACTTGGCATGCCACCGAGACAATACCATACTTTGATATGATTGCCAGAAGGATCTCTCCAAATAGGTGGTGCCATGGTCCAGTACCCGTCCTTGACAGAGCTCTATCAGTCAAATGAGACAGAAAAAGCCTGCTTAGTATGCCAAAGAGAGACAGACACAACCCCACAGAGCCAAACCATCTGGTGGCGCAAGAGCTGCAACCTGGCATACCAGTGATACGGTACATCTGCATAACAGACAGACATCACTTATCCTGCAGCATGCTAATAAGGCTGTGACATATTTCTACATGGCACTGACATAGGACTGTTCCCCTCTTTTAAAAATAGAACAATGTAACATATACAATCATACCCTGGCATAGCCATGTCACTGAGCCCCTTGTTTCTGGGAGCCTGCAGAGAGGATCCAGAAATCTGGCATACTTCTTGGATTCAGGCTCTTAATCAACTGAGCTGCAGGAGGAACTCGAGAGACTATAAAACAAATACAATGGTATTTAATTATTCCTACTTGCGACCATCTGAGGCCAGCTTAATCTTTTCATGCTACAAACTGAGCAGAGCAACAGCACTGGACAAGTAGACTGCTATGTGTCAATGTGTCCCTCTAGTGGTCTAAGTCCAGAATGGCAGACATCGGCTCTTTTGGGCCGGTAACCTAACCTTCTTTTCTGGAATGAATGCAGTGTTGACCACCAAAGTTAGGAACCACACCATACACTTGAGCTTAGAAATTTTAAGAAAAGAATAACTAACGGCAATTCGGCTCACTTACTTCATCATGGATTCCATGCTAACAATTACAGATCTGTCTTTGAAATAATGATTTTGCCTAAGTTATTCTATCCAGCCTGCTATCTGTCTTAACATGGAGTTGGTGTTTGTGAAATATGCATGTGGTAAGTTTGTCAGCAGCTGCAGGCGGGAGCATCAAGCCTGTTGGCAGCATTATGGCTGCTGGCTAAAGAAGACCAATGAGGGAGAGGGCAGGGTTACATTTCTAGAGTAAAGCTATCCCATGCATTAACTCATACAGTAAGTAAAAAGTTCTGCCCCAGGATTTTCTGCCAGAAGATGCCTGCCTCCTCACTGCTTTGCACTTCTCCATTCACACACAAAAAACATCACTTTAAAAGAAATGGAATTGCTGCTCTGAGGCTGATAACAAGATAATCAGTTATTGTTATGGCATTCACCTCGGCCCAAACCCGTAATGATGCACAACGCTCTCTAACCATTCTTATAAACCGATTCAGATTGTAATCAATAAATTAATCAATAAATAGAATTAAAAAGGGGAAAAAATAATGTCACACATACACTCTGCAGTTATCAGAAGAGGCAAAATTAAAAAAAAATAATAATAATAATAACGTCTGCCTCTTTCCAGTCACCTATAACTGACATCTTCTTTCCAGGCCTCTTGCTGGTCAAAAGCCTCAAAGTTCCAAAATCCAAAGTTTCAAAAAGCAGCCATACAAACTGAAGCATCTAAGAATTTTCTATAACCCCATCCCCAAAAGTTATTAGCCATCTTCTTCTAACCAAGGCTACAGTAGATACCTCAAGATGTCATGCTATGCATGAGTAAGGAGAGCCTTATACAGCAAAATGAAATGTAAAGATATTCAAAATGACAGAATTATGAAAATATTAAAGTTCTTTTCCTTGAGGAGCTATCACAGCTAGCCCACAGTTGGCTGACGTGTAATCTTATGCTGTTCCTCTTTTCTCTCACCACATATGCAGTCCGTAGCCTACTTATTATCTCTTGTTCCTATTAAATCTTCTGCAACTTTTCTGTTTTTTTGCTCTGTTCAGCGCTTAAATTGTCTACTACCTTCCAGATTCTTCTTCACACCTATGTCCTATTGCACTTCCACGCATCTGATGAAGATATTCCCACCCTCTGCTAACCTGGCAAAATTTCAGGAAGCATGGGTTAGATTATGGAGGCGACAAAAAAAAGAAAGAAACAAAATGACTCAATGGCCTGATGATTAGAGACTTAAGAAAAAAGAATCAGGCTGTCGCCGTCCATCCTGAAGAACTGTGGAACGTCTTCTGTTGCCTTTGTATGCAAAACATGAGAATGAGCCAGTGGTCAACTGGACATTGATCAGCCCACCACCATTCACAGGTGATATTCAGCTAGGCAGGAGCCAGTTTTCAAGCACATAAGCTATGCTGTCCCAGTGCTTCCACAGGAAGACAAGGAAGAGAGCTATGAAAATACTGCTAAACACCCTAAGCCGAGTCTTCATGAGTGGTGTGATGAAATTGGCCAGTGTTGATACAAAGACCAGAAGGACAGCCATCAGAGCCAGAATGACATTGATGAATTTGCCCAGCAGTGCTCGAGCATTGGCATTCTCAACTCCTTCCAACTGGACAACCTGCTGTTGCTGTTGCTGAAGCTCAAGCTTGGTGATGCGAGTCAAACATGACTCCACTGCTTCCTGGAAAGACAAAATCGGCAGAAGATTAAAGGCCATCCTCGCTATCTAAAATAATTACATGTAATGTAATGTCTTTTTTTCCTATAATTGAACAATATTGCCACCTGCTCACCGCCCTCTCCCTGAAGTTTGGCTGTATTAATCTGATTTTTACATTTATAATGTGCTTGTAAGTCCTTTTATATCTGCAGTAATCATATAAGATCCTTTAACCTCCTTAGCGTTAGACCTGAGCATCACTCACGCTGTAAAAAAGTGTTAAATACGCTAGTCCCGATATAGACATGCCTTACGTAAGACCCAAGATTTACTTGGGCTGCAAAAACGGCAACAGCTTTAGTGCCGAACATTACTCGGAAAACAGTATAGGTGTGTCTTGTGTAAGCATCAGACCCGAGCATCACTTGGGGAACAATGCAGACGCATTTTCTCCCAGCCTCATAATGGCATCTCGTAAGAAATGCCTCTCATCAGCAGTGACGACGAGGTGAATCAGGTAGTGAAATTGAAATGGACAGTGAAACCAAAAGTGATTCTGATGAATCACTTGTGTCACTCACACATGTACAGTGTGCTGTTCATATTATTATTATTATTACTAGGGAGCTCTGCTCCCTGCTCGCCAACCCCCAGGCAGGCGCTACACGCTAGCCACTTCGTGGATCTGCGCTTGGCTCGCGTATTGGGAAGCGGATGTACAATTTAAACAGATTGTTATTGTCATGGGAATTGTTACATATGCATAATAGAACTATTTTACATTACAGCGAGTAATTAACCATAGTAAAAAATAATAAAATGGAAAGAAAATTATGTTTCATGTTGCGTTAGAGCTATTAGTTGCGTTATACGTTTTAATTCGGCTTGACTTTTTTTAATTAACTTTTCGTCAATATCACATTGAATTTTGATTCCATATTTGGATTTACATTATGACAACGGATAACTGCCCGTGAGTGAATATCATTTCTTTCTCCCTAATAAATAAACCGACTTTTTCGAATGTTTGTCCCTGTGAGTAGTTGTCACAGCAAAAGCTATTCTAATGGGAAACCGTAAAAATTTTAATACGAATGGCATATCAAGATCTCCTTTGGTGTCTAATGTTATCTGTGGAAGATGTACTACATTACCTTTCTTGTCGCCAGTTAAAATTGTACATGCAATAACATTACAATACATCCTTCTTTCAACAGTAATTTAGCCGGTGGAAGACCGGACGGTGTTAATGGTTGTAGATATTCTATGGGATATTGTAAGTTGATGTTTTCATCTTCTGTACCATCACCACCAACTGTTTCAGTATAGTGTATTGAGATGCATTTAACTAATTTGCCGTGTAACCCATCGCCAATTTTCGCATTAATTCTTTTGACTTCATCGTTTCTCAGTGCTAGGATTGCCCGTGTACTCATTTCTTCTGTTGACATCCCTTTGGGATGAAATTCTTCAATAAGATTTGGACATAATAAGTTTTATTTTATTGGGAACGTAAAGTGAGGAAAATGTAAAAAATTCTAAGAGCTGAAAGCGCAGGAACTGTGTCTGACAAAAGCATTCATATGAATGAGAGGTGAGAGGACCGTAGGCGTGGTTGAAAATGGTTGAGGGGAGGGCGGGACTTGAAAAAATCTCTTGGCAATTGTCTCGTCTCAAGATTTTCTTTTATAATAAAGAGATTTATCATTAGTATTATTAATAACTAGCAAAATACCCGCGCTTCGCAGCAGAGAAGTAGTGTGTTAAAGAAGTAATGAAAAAGAAAATGAAACATTTTGAAAATAATGTAACATGATTGTCAATGTAATTGGTTTGTCACTGTTGTGAGTGATGAGTGTTGCTGTCACACATACATGTATATATATACTAGCAAAATACCCGCGTTTCGCAGCGGAGAAGTAGTGTGTTAAAGAAGCAATGAAAAAGAAAAGGAAACATTTTGAAAATAATGTAACATGATTGTCAATGTAATTGTTTTGTCACTGTTGTGAGTGATGAGTGTTGCTGTCATATATATATATATATATATATATATATATAAATATATATATATTTACACACACACACATAAACATATATATATACATATCTATACATATACACATATATATACACACACACATATATACATACATATATATATATCTACATATATACACATACATATACATACACACATACATACATACATACACACACATATATACACACAAATACATATATATATACATACACACACACATATATAAACATATATATACATATACATACATATCTACATATATACACACACAGCTATTTCGTATCAGTGCAAGACGCTGCTTGTTAAAATGGATAACTCCCGCTCTTACGTGCAAGTCTGCGTGGATATTATGAACTATCGTATTTGTTCAAGTTCTATTTAAATTTTAAATAGAAGGAATTTTTATTTAGTCGACAGAAATATCTTTGGTAGGAATGGTAAAAACAGACAGGAATATTATTCCTGAATAAATCAACTCAAACCTTAAACAACTTATAATATTTTGCTCTCCATAAAAATATATCCTGTCTAAATTATACAAGTTAGAAATAAAGTAAACGTTAAAAGAACAAACATTCAAATTTCTTTACTCTTATGTAATTTTATATAAAAAATAAACTTA
>JANRMT010027041.1:36016167-36026967 GCA_026402145.1 Polypterus bichir lapradei | reverse complement strand
AGCCTCCCATCGGTTTTTAAAGGCTCTATTTTCAGAATCAACTTTTCTCTTCAGCATCGTGTGGGCTAGCTTCGCAATAACTTGCAGCATCATAAGCTAGACTTGATTAACGCGGTAAGTGTTCGGCAAGGCAGCTGAAGCGCTGCATTATGGGATCTGTAGTTTATTGTGTTACCAGCGCTTCATATACCTGGGCCATTAATAACAATAATACAGTATATAAAATGATCTCGCGGGCCGGATATAATTACACGCCGGGCCGGATGTGGCCCGTGGCCCTTGAGTTTGACACATATGGACTAAATAGAACTTGAAAAGATATATTTTTTCGTACATCGAGCCCGCGTGCTATTGTGGTTTTGCCTGCATGCCTCAATAAGTCACCCTCCCCTCGCTCTTACTTTTTTACCGTTCATCTAATGAATACACTAAGTATGGCTTTACCAAAACAATCATTGATGGCGAATAAAGTATCCATTATTCGAGTATGTAGATCGGGGTATATATACATATATATATACCCGCGTATCGCAGCGGAGAAGTAGTGTGTTAAAGAAGCTATGAAAAAGAAAAGGGAACATTTTAAAAATAACGTAACATGACTGTCAATATACAGTAATTGTTTTGTGAGTGTTATTGAGTGTTGCTGTTATCAAGGACTTGATTATCATTATTTCTTTCAATCAGGTTCGTATTTGTACAATGTGTTGTGTTCAAGTTACATTCCGTGTTTGTCAATCGTTGTAAAGATAACAGGTTTCATTCATCGATTCGTTTCTTACTGCATCAATAAACAGCTCGTCTTCTTCTTTATCTGAGACCTGACACACTGTATGCACGGGTTTTTTTTTTTTACACTGTCTTCCTTTAGCGGGACATTGACTTTTTCCACCGTGTGCTTTGTTTCCGCAGTAGCTGCACTTATGAATATGCTTGTATGTATCAGACGCTTCATATTTTTTGCTGCCTTTTCAATTGTGTAATTCGGTTTTTGTTCAGCGCTCTTTAGAACTGTTGCTTTTTGTCTGTGCACTGCGTCAGTTCACGTGAGCCGCTCGGTGTTCTTGCATCGAAGTTTCCCAGCTATGCTGGTGCCATGTCGTGCTATGTCCATGGCTGTATTTAATGTTACCGAAGTCCCGGCACTTAAAACTTTCTCTCGCAGTTTCGCTGAATTTGTGCCAAACACCACCCTGACCATCTCATCTTCCTCTGCATAAGCATAGTCCTTCACCCGTGAATATTTAGTGGCAGTGTTTCTATTGGATTGCCGCTGAC
The DNA here is from genome assembly GCA_026402145.1 of Polypterus bichir lapradei. NCBI lineage: Eukaryota > Metazoa > Chordata > Cladistia > Polypteriformes > Polypteridae > Polypterus > Polypterus bichir. Next base: position 36,025,689 of record JANRMT010027041.1, on the reverse strand, counting down.
GGACGGCTTTATATGGGCAGGCACTAAATTACAAACGCCAGCGGCAGCCTGTCTATGAACTTAATTTAAAGTGTAGGTTTACATCGTGCTTTGTTTCCGTAGTAGCATCACTCATGAATATGGTTGTATGTCACTCGCTCGCTTCTTATTGTTTCGCTGCCTTCTCAATTATATAATGCATGTTTTCTTCAGCGCTTTTTGGAGGTCTTCCTGGTTTTCTACGTACTGCGTGATTACGTGGGAGGTGTGATGATGTCACACGAAACTCCACCCCCACGGCTTTCGCGCTCATCTCCATTACAGTAAATGGAGAAAAACAGCTTCCAGTTATGACCATTACACGTAGAATTTTTAAATGAAACCTGCTTAACTTTTGTAAGTGAGCTGTAAGGAATAAGCCTGCCAAATTTCAGCCCTCTACCTACACAGGAAGTTGGAGAATGAGTGAGTGAGTGAGTGAGTGAGTGAGTCAGTCAGTGAGGGCTTTGCCTTTTATTAGTATAGATATCATTATTATACTTTATGCACTTCTTACTTTGTCCTTTTAGTGTTTTGCACATTTTATAGTAGAAAGGTGAGATTTAATAAAAATGTAATTTTTAAGCCAAAAAATGCAAGCTTTTTACATGTTTTTTCAGTAAAAAATTAATGTTAAGGAGGTTAATGAATATTCAATCACCAAATAGAGCAAGGCATCTTATAGACATGGCCAAAAATATTGGTACCTGTGCCTTTTTAAGTAAGGAACTATTCATCTTGAAAAGGTTTTGAAATTACTTTTGTTGGTTTACAGTGGAACATAACAAAAAAAACTGTGAAAGAGCTTATTGTTTGCTTATTCTACAAAGACATTCCAAAATGGCTGGGACAAATTATTGGAATCCTTTAGACGTTATAAGGAATAACCATCTTGTAGTGATGCTTCAAGCAGACTAATGTCTATAAATGTTTATTTCAGGTGTCTTCAATCCTGTATACACTCACTCAGCCAGTTTAAATGGAGAAATGAATTTACTCAATTGTTGTGTTTTACACTAAATATGGGAAAGAGAAGGAAAACTAGAGAGTTGTCTAAGGAGGCAAGGGAGCTGGCAAATGCCAATCATGGTTAATGTAAAGGCGACAAGACCACATCCAAAGAGCCTTATGTTTCTGTGACCACTATTGTCAATATTATCAAGACGTTTATGGCCGATGCAACTGTAGCAAACACTGCTGGACATGGACATACAAGGAATTTGACTCAAGATTGAAAAGAATGACCAATGAAACCTTCAAAACTGGCCCAAGCTGTTCTTCAAGCTCGAGTTGCAACAGTTTCAAACCAAACCCTCTGTTAATATCTGAATAAAAACAGACTCCATGGTAGAAGACCTAGAAAGACCCCACATCTATAATAGAAACACAAACAAGCTCTGGAGTTTTCCTTAATGCATGCTGACAAGCCACAGTCCTTCTGAGAGAATGTCCTTTGGACAGACAAAACGAAATGAGAGATTTCTGGTAAATCACACCAACTCTGTGTTCACAGTAAAACAAAAGGCATTCAAACAAAATAATACCATCCCTACTATGAAAGATGAAGGGGGCTCAATGATGTTTTGAGGTTTGCCTCTTTGAATCAGAGCAGGGCACAATAAAAGACTAATAGAGCTTTCTAGGGTGAAACATCCAGCCTAGTCTCAGAAAGATGCATCTCAGTTGCAGGTCACAGGTCCACCAGCTGGGTAATGACCTGAAACATACCTCAACAAACACCCAAGAATGGAGGAGAAGAAAACATTAGACCATTCTGAAGCAACCTGATTTAAACATCAGTGGAACTAGCTGAAATTCACAGTTGGAAGAAGATGTCCATCAAACATGAGAGACCTAAAGAAGAGTGGGCCAAACAGACAGTCGAGAAGTGTATATATATTTCACTCAGAGGTACAGAAAATACTTGATGGTAGTTATTGTCCCCAAAGGCTGTACCAAGAAATAATAAGTTAAGGATGCCAATATTTTTGTCCATGCAAGTTTTATCGCATTTGTTTATTTAAAATAATATATTCAGTCATAAATCAAAAGCAACATTTCTCTTTCTGTTGTATTAAATATGAAATAAAGGACTGTGGATACCAAACAATTTTGTCAGTTTCAACTTAATTTTTCAAGTGAAAGGGTACCAATGTTTTCAGTCTTGTCTGTAGGTCATGCACAATGTTTAAAAAACAGAGCAAGAGTACACAGCAGGTTCAATGGCAACTCATTCTTACAGATTCTGCAATCTAAAAATGTTGAGATTTTTTTAAATTCTAACCAGAATGGTCCCTATAAAAACAAAGTTCATTTTGTTAAAAAAGACAGCATGATAACACACTGCTACCTCCAATCATCCAGTGACCTAGAATTAATATCCCACCCAGCCACTGTCTCTCGCTGTGTCTAAAAGTGTTTTGTCTAAGTGCTCTCTAGTACATGTGAGCCTGGCCTGATGTGAGGGAATTGAGTATCAGTGTGTGTGAGTGCACTGTAAGGGGTCCTTGGCTTTTTAATGTATGCTCTTTGGATAAATTCTAGCTGCTTGAAGTCCTGTAATGCAAAAAGCACAGAAAACATACCTGAATGTCACGAGCCCTCTCATAGGACTGGTAAGCCACCTTTTCTTCCATACTTGCGAGTTCCTGCTTTAGGTTGGTCATTTCATTTTGATGGAGCTCTGTTAGATCATTCAGCTGCTCCTCCAGACGCTCATACCTGTAGAAATAAAGATAGCCCCTCATTTCAATCAGTGGGGAAAAGAAAACTTATAATCTTCTAAACCAGTACAACATTAACATAGTATAAACAGATACACTTCTATACTCCATGTTGCCAGGTACAGCTCAAATTCCATCATTATATTTTCTGATAACACCACCAGATTTACCAATGGTGATGAGAAGGCCTACAGAGATGAGATCTGCCTTGTTACACAGGGTGTGCAGACAAAGCCTTATTTCTTAATGTCAGTACAACCAAGGAGCTGTTCAAAGACTTTGGAAGCTGGAGTTAGACCACACTGTCATCAACATCGGGGGGATGTTGAGAGCAAAGTCAATGACTCTAAACTACTTGGAGTCAACTGCAAATGAAAAGATAATATATTGTACAGTAGAGGCTCTCTGCCTTGCTGCCCCCATCCCATAATTGTAAGACATACCCCCAAATGACAATGGTGAGAAATCTCTTGGGGGTCTCATCACTTGCTGTTGTATATCCTTAGATGTACAGGTTGGCCACAAATTCAGGACCTCTGAGTGAACAAGCTTCGACAGCTGAGAAACAAAAGGGAACTTCTGGTGGCAAAGCAGTAAGCCAGGTCTGCTGCTGCCATCTCAGAGAGAATGGGCAGCTAAAAGTGGAAGAGGTGAATGAAATGGAAGGGGAAAGTGCAGCAGAACCTGACAGAGGGAGAGAGAAAGAAAGAAAGGGAGAGAGAGAGAGAGAAAGATTCTGCAGCAAGGGCCCCCATGTACTCAGAAACCTGATAGACTGACAGATTACTCCTTAAATATAGAGGCAGAAAAGGTGGCTTTATAATCTAGGGCCCCCAAATTCAATCCCTGCCACCAACGCCACCATCTTGGGATTAAGGGGGAATTGGGTTAAGGTGGTGGGTGTCTCCTTGAGAAAATTCTGTACTGTGATATATTGCTAGCAGCCATTGCAAACATTACACTAATTAGCAACATTCTCAAAAATGGCTGAAGAAACTCAGCAGACCAACTCATTATTACAAAAGGAAACCCTAGTGAATTCAAGAAGATAATGTATGAGGAAACACAGCAGAACATCCTAACAAACACAAAAACAAAAGTCAGCCTCTTCTTAATCCCGTTATCCCTTAGTCACCTGTATCTCTCCTCTTGGAGACACTGGGTCATGTATGTATAGTCTCTCTGGAGCTGCGTCTTTAGGTCATCAATGGAATCCTCCAGGTGAGACTGGCTTTCCTTAATCTCACGAAGCTCATCCAGCAGGGTGTCCAGACTGAGGTGATGGTGACTGTCCAGGGTGTTGGACTTGGGGCTACCTATGTTTGGGCCCAGACCTGTTACACCTGCTCCTGAATTACTGCCTCCAGCTGAGCCTGAGGTGGCACTGGAGCACTCATCATCACTGCCATTGTACTTAGGGCTGGAGACCAGAGTGGCACTTCCGCTAAGTGCCCGTTGTGATTCCTCCGGCAGTGGATCATCCAGAGTATCCTTCAAATGAGCAATGTTGTCTGCACTGCCAAACTTGTTTCGGATGAGGCTGGCAAACTCGCGGGGTTTAGATACAACAGCAGTGTGAGAAAGTGCTGACACACCACCTTTAACTCCTTCTACCACACCTCCACCAAATCCACTGATGCCAGCTCGGACATTTGCACCCACATCTTTCAGACCTTGCTGCATGTCCCGCAGAACATCTTTGGGTTGCCGAGTAGGTCCGTTCTAAAAAAAAAAAAACAAAAAAAAAAAAAAAACCATATTTGATCAGCATACAAATGAAGATGGACATTATGGCTTCTTCCTTACATGTCTCCAGGTTTCCAAGTTCAATGAATCTGACAACCCTAAAAATGGCACAAGATATTGCAGCTCAATTTGGTTATACCAAAGCCCTAGTGATAAATAAGGGTTTGAACTTCACTGCCTTTCCAGCTGATGACTTCTACTAGTCTTGAAAGACAACTAAGAAGCAGAAAAAAAATGCAAAATGATTATTTTTAAATAAAATCAACAGATTTTCGGGGCAAATTACAATGGCCAAAATAAACAGATAAGCTAATTGTGTTAAAACAAATGTATATAATTCTCACTGAATATACTGTATGTACAGTACTTCACCATTTTTATTTTTATGCATTGTGCCAAGTGTTGCCAGCATAATCTCCCACAGCTCTAAACTGGATTAACTGGTTTTATTTCTTCAAAGTTTAGCTCTGTACTGTATAGAGATAATCTTTCTCTATGGGTGCAAACAGTACTGTGAAACACAAATACTTGGTCTACCTGCTCAATTTCCTTCAGCTTCTTGTGGTAATGCTCAAGTTTCTTGTGAAGCTGTGAGATGGTTTGGGCCGACTTCTGGTTCTTCTTCTCAAAGACCTGTTTAATGCGTGACGCCTGCTGCTTATCAGCGTTGTGAGCGAGCTTGAGGTACTCTGCTACATTCTCATCTCGGGCCTCCTGCTCCACTCGAATCTGTTCAGTGATCTTCAGAATTTTCTGCTGCAGATGCTCGATTGCGGCTTTAGTGCGGTGGGGGTCTGGAGCTTCTGGCACATCCAGACTGATATTCCCATCCGAGCCGCCATGACCAGTGTTGGCAGGAAGACCCAGTGTGGTCAACTCTCCCTTTTCCAACTGCAAAGCATAACCAAAACAAAGGTTTTAGATTAGATATACTGTACATATGTATGCATATAAAGAGAAATAGATTGATCTAAGAACTTACTAAAAACAAGTTAACCACCTGGTTACATTAAAAATTGTGAGCCCGATTTGAACATGTGTGAGGCTGTTCTCATTACATCAAATAAAATGCTTATATAAAATGACTTGCCTCCATTTTTAACTTCTTCTTCAACTGCTGCCTACTCTAAGAATGTCATGTGTCCTGCCTAATTCTTTGTTTCCTGTCAATTCCTTATTTTATATTTTAGTTCTCCTTTGCCCTGGGGCAGAGGGGTGGTCTCTTTAATGTACTTGTTATTTAGTAAATCCCACTGTATGGATCTGAGCATTTTCCATATTTGCTATTGTGACCTTGATTCTATGAGCAATAACCACTCCATCATCTGAATACAATATTTCAGAATGTTCAGTTATGCTCAAACACACTCATAATCAAAATCACACAACTTTAGATGCTGTACAACTTATACCACAGATACCAGTCATTAGAAAGCTTTCTTCAGACCCTCTGTGCCATTTGTGTACTTTGGGACAACTACGAGGTGTGGCAGAAAAGTAATGAGACTGGCAACACCGCAAGCGATCTGGCAACGCTGCGCTGTTGTCCTTGATAGAGCACGTGTATCAGTACCCTCCCATAGCTCAGTGCGAGTTTCAACTCCTTCCGTTAACTACGTGATTTTTGTGACTGCTATTAGCGAAGTTGTGTTTTTGGTTGTGCGTCACGCAAAATGGAACAGGGGAATTTGGAGCAACGTTGTGCCATTAAATTTTGTGTTAAGCTTGGAGAATCGGCAAGTGTGACGTTTGAAAAGTTAAAACAGGCCTATGGGGAACATTCTTTATCCCGAGCTCAAGTTTTTCAGGGAGGCCTTCAACTTCGAAAACCAATGAAAACATCGAACGTGTGAACACTCTTGTGAGATCAGACCGTCATTTAACATTAAGAATGTTGAGTGAACAATTAAATTTGAACAGATTTACCGTTCATCAAATTTTGACTGAACATTTGCACATGCGGAAGGTCTGTGCCAAAATGGTGCCGAAAAACCTCACAATTGAGCAGGACGACAATCGAAAAAACGCATTCCTGTGGTTCCCCAGCCCCCTTATTCACCTGACCTCAGTCCGTGTGACTTTTTCCTTTTTCCTAAACTGAAAAATGTCCTCAAAGGACGTCATTTCGGGACTTTAGAAAACATCCAAAAGAGTGTAACGGACATGCTGAAGACCATACCGGTTGAGACATGCTGAAGACCATACCGGTTGAAGACTTCCAGCGCTGCTACCAACAGTGGGAACAACGTCTCCATCGGTGTGTAGCTGCCCAAGGGAACTACTTTGAAGGGGATAGCATTGATGTTTGAAAAAAATAAAAACTTTGGTAAATAAAAAATCAGTCTCATTACTTTTCTGCCACACCTCGTACATATGTTTATGTTTTTATATTACCCTCTGGTACTTTCATTTTGGATGGATAAAACCTTAGGTCCACCAGATATTATTAACTACAATTTGCCTTAAACTCTACTGATTTATATATGTCAGTCCTCTCCACAAAAGAGTTCTTTTCCTTGGTGTATAATAATACTGCTGTACAACTCCTGGTAGCTTCTTGATGGAAGTCTCTTGACAAGCTAGCTCTTGGAGAATGGTAAACCTAGTTATATAATCAGCCGCTTTGGGAGTTATATGCAGATAGGATTAATGATGCAACTCTAAATGGTCAGCATAGAATATAAACCGAATAGACATTTTTCAAATTCAACATTCAGTAAGGTGTTGTTTTAATATGTTTATGCTTCAGATGAGAAGCACGACTGCAAAGTAGAAGGCTGAACATAAAGGACTTGGTAATAATGCTCTGTATCTTTCATCTCTGATTAATTGTCTACCTTCATACAAGGAATATTAAATTATTTTCCATATTGTAGTAATAGTGGTAGTGATAGAAGTAGTAATAGTAGTAATGTCAGGTGTGAAGAGTAAAGTGAAATTCTGGCAACACTTCACCACTGTCCAGTATCACAATAAACAAAAAAGTATTAAAATATTACTATGGTCAAATTTGTCATATATATATATATATATATATATATATATATATGGGGTCAGCCTGTCAGTGCTCAGACCATACATATGCTGCACACTGCATCAAATTGGTCTGCATGGCTATCGTCCCAGAAGGAAGCCTCCTCTGAAGATGATGTACAAGAAACCCCGCAAGCAGTTAGCTGAAGACAAGCAGACTAAGGACATAGATTACTGGAACCATGTCCTGTGGTCTAATGAGACCAAGATAAACTTATCTGGTTCAGATGGTGTCAAGCGTGTGAGGCGGCAACCAGGTGAGGAGTACAAAGACAAGTATGTCTTGTCTACAGTCAAGCCTGGTGGTGGGAGTGTCATGGTTTGGGGCTGCATGAGTGCTGCCGGCACTGGGGAGCTAGAGTTCATTGAGGGAACCATGAATGCCAACATGTAATGTGACATACTGAAGCACAGGGTGATCCCCTCCCTTCGGAAACTGGGCCGCAGGGCAGTATTCCAACATGATATCGACCCCAAACACACCTCCAAGACGACCACTGCCTTGCTAAAGAAACTGAGGGTAAAGGTGCTGGACTGGCCAAGCATGTCTTCAGACCTACTGTAAACCCTATTGAGCATATGTGGGGCATCCTCAAACGGAAGGAGTGGAAGAGGATTCCAGTGGCAACCTGTGAAGCTCTAGTGAACTCCGCTGGCATGGACATGCCCAAGAGAGTTAAGGCAGTGCTGGAAAATAATACACAAAATATTGACACTTTGGGCACAATTTGGACATTTTTCACTTAGGGGTGTACTCACTTTTGTTGCCAGCGGTTTAGACATTAATGGCTGTGTGTTGAGTTATTTTGAGGGGACAGCAAATTTACACTGTTACACAAGCTGTACACTGATTACTTTACATTGTATCAAAGTGTCATATCTTCAGTGTTGTTCCATGAAAAGATATAATAAAATGTGAGAGGTGTATTCATTTTTGTTAGATACTGTGTGTGTGTGTGTGTACATATATATATATATACACACAGTGATACCTTGAGATACGAGTTTAATTCGTTCCGTGACTGAGCTCGTAAGTCAAAATGCTCTTATCTCAAATCAGTTTTCCCCATTGAATGAATTGAAATGCCATTAATCTGTTCAGGACCCCCAAAAAACACTGCAATTTTTTGTTACATGTTTTTAAATAAGAAAAATGTACTTATAAATAACGAATATTGTATAAAAACACAATACAATAGAATGTACTGCAATAAACTGGTTTTATTAAGTACAGTACAGTATAATGTACAGCATTTACCTTGGAGATCAGACGAGTTGAAGATGCTGACGGAGGTGGTGGAGAAAGGCTGAACTGAATAACTGAATGTTATTCACTGCTTTTTGCCTTTTTCGCCGCACCTTCCTCACTTTCATCTGCAGGGGTTTTCGATAAAAACCTGTCCAATGAGGTCTGTTTCATCCACTCTTTCAGAATGTTTCTAAAATGCGTTAGGCAAGTGTCATTATATACAGCTGCTGCGCGATCAGTTGTAACTTTTTCAGGATGTTTCTTTTCAATAAAGTCAAGCGTTAGGCAAGTGTCATTAAATAGCACGGCTGCACTATCTGATGCAATTTTTTTTCAGGGTTATCTTTTAAATAAACTCAAGCGTTAGGCAAGTGTCATTAAATAGAGCCGCTGTGCGATCAGTTCTAATTTCTTCAGGGTGTTTTTTTTCTTTAAAATTCGAAACTTTTTTCCCAAATTGCAAACACTTCCTTTGTCTCACTTTATGAGGTAACCTCCTCTGTGATACCGATCTCCTGCATGCGTTTGTTGCCGCGTCTGTAGTTCAGTCAACTCCTCCGTCGTCAGTTCCTCTGAATGTGGGGCGACAAGCTCTTTGATGGCTCGTATTTCGAATTTTTGCTCGTAACTCAAGGCAAAAAATCAACTTAGTGACGGTTCGTATCTCAAAAAACTCGTACATTGGGGCACTCGTATCTCAAGGTACTACTGTATATATATATATATATATATATATATATATATATATAAAAC
>JANRMT010027041.1:36000653-36016067 GCA_026402145.1 Polypterus bichir lapradei | reverse complement strand
AAAACCCTTGCAGACATGTCTCTCTAGGAAGACTTGGAAGGAGACGAGACGTGATTTTCTCGGAGACACTTTAACGTCCCACGAGACAAGGTGGTTAGACAAAAGGACAGCTGCTGTACAGGCTTTTAAATGTTCGAAGTGCTGTGTGACATGCAGATCATGCTGCACAGCACAAGTAGCAGCAGGAGCAGCAGCAGCAAGCCAGCTGATCGAGCATAGAGGAGGTAAAAAAAAAATGTATTTGTTTCCCATTGTATCACCGTTTAAGAGGGGGTTTTGGAGGAGTGACCGCATCTCCTTAGTGTGCGTTCAGCCCCCCTCTTCACAACGCAAGAGGCAGAGATGCAAAGTGGCTGGCGCAAAGCGCGCCCCAGGGAGGGAAAGGGGTGGGCGAGCGAAGCAAGTAGGGGGCAAAACCCCCTAGTCTATCCTAATATTTAACAAGACAAACCAAAAACAAACATTAAGAGCTACTGTACAGTGCCTTTAGAAATTATTCACCTCCTAGTCAATTTTGGCATTTTATTGTTATTGAACATTGATTTCAAAGTGGATTTAATTTTGCTTTTTGACACTGTTCAACAATAAAGACCCTTTAATTTCAAAGTTAAAGGAGATGTTTGCAAAGTGTTCTAAACCAATTACAAATATACAACGCAGAATAATTGATTGCCCAAGTATTCATCCTCTTTAATATGTCACCCCTAAATCATCACAAAGTGGTTTTAGAAGTTACAGAATTAGTTTGACGGAAATCACCAATCTGCAGTCATGGGGTTTCAATTGATTGTAGTATAATTGCTCGAATATGTGTGAAGTCCAGCTTGTGGTATGCCAGTATGGTGGCCTAACCTATACAATAAAGACAAAAGAACACGCCGACCAACTCCATGAAAAGGTAATTGAAAAGCACAAGTCAGGGGATGCAGACAAGAAAATACCCAAATACACACCAATATTTCTTGGTGTCCAGTTAGACCAGTCATTAAGAATGGAAAGAGAATGGCACAGGTGTAAATGTGTCTACAGCAGGTCATCCACAAAAAATTATTTAAATAAATGAATAAACATTTTTATTAATTTAGACCACTTTACAGAGATCTGTTTTCACTTTGACATTATTTGACATATTATTTTTCCATTGATCTGTGCCACAAAAGCCAAATTAAATTTACTGTGATTCAATGAATGAAAACTCCAAAGGAGGTGAATACTTTTTAGGCACTTTTGATGACAATGCCTATGTCATTTTCCATAGTTCTGTTTATTATAAAACACCCCAACTTCATACTTTAACTCTGATGGTAAAGTAAACTAAGAGCTTATATAGCCATGTTAAAAACTAAGACTTAACTTGACTAATAGTCTCTGTGTTCTTTGTAGCCAGATGAAAGTTCCATCCTTATTGTGTACATAAGTGTGGCCATATTTTTGGAGAGTACCAGCTTTGAGTGCAATCATGCCAGGACACACACCGCTTTCAACAAACCTTAAGTGGATAAGCGGATTTGAAAATGGACAGATAGATGAAGATTCGCTGGGCCCTAGAGAGCTAACACCCATTTAGAATTAACAATTAACCTAACATACATGTAGCTAGAATGTGGGAAGAAACCACAGTACATGGAGAAAATCCACATGGAAGGGAAAGCAAGTGCACATTCGAATCAAACAGTTGTAAACTCGGGAATCAAACTCATGTTTCATGTGTATGAGGTAGAAGTACTAACCACTGTGACAGTGAAGGGGTAATATATCTAATTTAAGAATATCTTAAAAGCAAGATTGGTTCTTGCCTTGAAAATTAAACTGCTGGGATAGACTCTAGCCCCTGTAACCCTGAATTTGATTAAACAGCTCAGAAAATGGATAAATGAATTGATAAGTGGTTTATTACAAGATGGGGTGATGAACACACCCTGTGATTTTTTTCTTATTTTCCATAGTGTGCCATCAATGCTGTCTTCCTTGGCTCTAGTGAAGGGTAAGATGTGTCAGCTCTGAGGAGTTAATGCCTACTGCCTTCTCTGCTCCACATTACCCGTCCCATTGCATATCACTTCTCACCGTAATGAAAGCTGGAGGACTTGATCTCGCCTCTTGCACAGAGCTGAGATTCTAAAAAAAATAAATCTTTAAACTGCTAATTACAGTGCCACTGTCTCTCTCGTTTGTGTTGCTGTCTGCCTCACGCTCTCTGCCACATACCGCCTTGCTCGCACACTTCAGGGCACTTGATTCAGCAGCTCTGTGACCCAGATAAATCCATGCATTCTTGTGCACCAACTTCTCATCTGAAGTACTATAACACAGGCTAAAGACCATGGCTGCTGGCAGCTGGAAGAGAACATGGACTTGTGGGCCATTGAAAAACAATGCAAAACCAGTTGAATCACACCTGGAACCCCCAAAAGCAATGGCTAGAATCATGTATACTCCTGCCTAAGGATATTACTGTCAATTTTAAAGTGACCAGGGAAGTCTAAGTCAACACTTACAGTAAGGTAAGGCAGATACTTCTAAATCTGCCCTGAAAGGGAGCCGACATGACCAGAGGCCATGACATTACTGAACTTGGAATTGCACTGCTGGTCATCTTTAAAGCAAAATGGAGACAGAGGGAGATAACAGTTGATCTGGGCATAGAAACATCCCCTCAGTCTCTTTTAATGCAGAAAAAGGAAAGAGTCAGATGTTAGAAAGGAATCAGCAATGTTAACCAGTTTTTAAACTTTTTTGTCTCTCACAGTGTCTACTGAACCACCAGGAGATGACCACTGATGCCAGACAGTTACAATTGCTTGCCGAGGGTGACACATAAAGACAGTTGCTGAAATGAGACTATTACCTTCTAATACTTCACAGCCTTCTTTGCAGCACCAAGTGGTGAGGAAACTGAAATCAAGAAAACCATGACCCTGGAGTGAACACTTCTGGTTTCTCATAGGCTCATCTGAAGCATCCTTGATACACAAAGAGCAAGTGGACAAAGGGGGTTTGAATTTCTGTGGACAACAAGCCAGCAGCCTAACCCCTGTGCTGAAATGAGCAGTTGAGCTATTCTTGGCCTGAATGAGACTTAAATGTATTCCTCAAGGAAAATCCATGCTGCACTTCATAGAGATGATGAAGATTTTACGCTGAGTCAGTCTGTCACTTCAGAGAAATAATGCACACAATCTATAACACGGGCAGCACTATCCAAAGCTGATGAAGGGACAGTTCAAAATAAGATGAAGCAGGCAGCACTGGCTTAGGCACTGCCGTTTAAAACTACAAGGTTGCCTCTTCACTGCTTTATTGTATGACCCCAAACAAGTCAAATAACCAGGCTGAGCTCAAACTGTAAGGAAAATCCTTAAACAGTTATAAAGTATACTCATCTTGTAAGTTACCTTGGGTAAAGGGGTCAGCCTAATTCACAAAACAATAAGAAGAAGAAGAAGAAGCTCCAAACCTAAAGCTAGCACCCAAGAAGGTAATAAACAGAAACAGTACAAAGAGTTCAAAGGATAAAGGAAAGACCAGGCAATTGTCACATTTGTCTATCACAGAACCCACCTGTCCAATTTCACTCCAAGAAAGGATTATGAAGAACCTGAATAACCAAACTGGTTTGCATGACAATCACATCAAAGCTCAGGAGAGCACCACTGTAATTATTTTAATTCATACCACCGTCTTTATTTATTTTATAGTACATTCCTCAAAAATAAAAATTAGAACAACGCCCCCATTCTGACACCAGGCCAACCTAAACATTTTTACTAATGCCAGCTCAGAAAGCTAAGCCACATCACCTCTCCTGGTCAATGCCTCCCAACCCCACAACCCAGCTACATTACCATGCTGCTTCATCCCAGGGCTCCGTGGTTCAGTTTGCTACCTTAGGGTCAGTCCCATATTTTAAAAAATAAAAAATAAATTGTATTGTACTGGTCAGAAAGAGCCTAACAGTGGCTGAATTCCCAGAGAAAAAAGGTGAACCTTCTCTCACGCTCTCAGTTTCTTCCATGTGTGCCGACACAACAGTGAAACTACAGAAATGCTCCTCTTTTTCTATTCATTAAATTTTTATCTTCGCATGTTAAAAGAGATGTGAAAATTCAGACTGCCTGAACGGTCCAAGTCTGCTCGGCTTGCAGCTGCTTCTCCAACTGCAGCAGGGCTGTCACACTCTCTCTCTCTCTCTCTCTCTCCCTCCCCCCACCCCTTGTGTCTCTCCAAATCCTTGGATGGGAGGGGGGAGGGGGGGGGGTGTGGGGCTGTGATGCGCAGAAGGACGTCTCAGCACTTCACTGAAATGAACGCAGACGTTTCTCATGTGCCAGGGTCCCAAAGGTTCCGCTCTTGCTATTGAAACAAGGGTTCACATTTCATGGTCTCGAACAAATCATGACCCGGTTATACTGCCTATCTTTTTTTCTGTCAGACACTCGAGAAGTGAAGACATTTGAAGGCGTTTTTAATTTTTGTTTTGAAATTACAGTATTTCCAATTTCAATCTTGTAAGTGGATGCTCTTCCTACTCTTGGGGTAACGGTGGCCATTCTTTGAAACTGATCAGTACAAACAGAAGGTAAGTGGGAGTGCAGACTCGAGGCATTGACAGAGGTACAGAAGGTTGTCCCCAGAGAATGTGTTTTGTGTGTCTCTAGCTGCTCACTTGTCACTGATTCTCCATATCGCAGCTGTGCTTGCTGTGTCCCTTGGGTCTTGTGCTATTTAGGCATGTGTTACAAAATACTGAGAGGTGCCCTCTATCATCCTGGCATCATCAAGAATAGGTTCTGCGACAAAGTGGGGGTAGGGGCTGGCACTCCACTCAGGATGGTGTGAAAATGACTAGACCTAGGTAGAGCAGAACAAGTTTTCAAATGATGACTGGTGACACACCTTAGGTAGCCGAAGGAGAACGACTGCCCTTTCAGGCTCAAGAGTAACTGGGCATTCTGTCGTGTCTCACTGGACAAACTCAGTGGTCTGTCATATCCAATAAAAAAATATAATTCTGATGCCATATTAGGATCTCTCTTCTCATAATTTTGACCAAGGGAAAAAATGAAAAACATGTTTTGAATAAACATACAAAAAAAAAAGAGAAAGTAATAAGGTTTAGAATAGAAATCCATGAGGCCAGCAGAACAGTAAAAAATCACAGGACGTGAAGGTTTTTTTAATTCTGACATGTCAGCACTATTGAAGATTCTGACGTCAGAAAGGAAACCCCACCAGAATACAGGAGAGGCTGGTCTGCAGCCAGAGAATACAGTTACTATAAGTATGATTAAGCTTGAAGGCATGTGTTAGATGCCGCTAAAATGACACTTAATATCACTGCAGGAACGTGAACATGCAAATAATGCAAATATTTTATTAAAGAAATACCCGTGTACAGACATAAAACCATCTGTATTCACCAGACACATCAGCCCATCTTTAAACACTGTTGCTGTGTCAGCAGTTATCAAACTTCTAACATGGCTCTTTGAGCATGATTATCTACAAAAGGTTCTGACTACATGAGACACAACCTCGATACTGTCCACACTGCTACTATTATGGACAACTTTCCAAATGCCCACATATCACTTATTATGTTGTACAGCAGGTGTGTCAAACTGAGATCCTGCAGGGCTGAAGCGGATGTAGGTGAAGGGAAAAAAGAAACAAAGGCACTGAATCTTAGAAGGCAAGAAAACTGAAACGAAGGCAAAAGAAAGAAGTTCCATTAGCAGCAGTTATTGGTTACTAATCAAAAAAGGGACCAGAAGCCAGCCTGGCCCTCCAAGATCTAAGTCTGATACTCCTGCTATAAAGGCAGAACAGGTATGTTTGCATGGTTATCAGCACGGGGAGCTTTTACACAGGCCTGGTCAGGGCCGGATTTTCCTATAGGCTAACTAGGCTTCAGCCTAGGGCCTCAAGATCAAGAGGGGCCTACATTCAAATTGTTAGCAATTTGAACAAACTTAAAAATGGGAGGTGAAAGGGCCTCATAAGTGGAATAGCCTAGGGCCTCTTTTTATCTAAATCCGGCCCTGGGCCTGGTACATTACAAGGTCCTGAAGAATGGCAGAGGATGGCAGTTAGAAGAGGGCAGCATGTAGATTCTACATATTATTAACAGATATCTTGGTGGGAGGGGAGGAACGAGAGGTGCAGGAACACCAGGGGCCTGCCAGAGGAAAATATCTATGCACATAGCCTCGGAGCTTCTGTATGGCAATTGTAATACATAAGTGACTTTGGTTTGAGGCTGTAAAGGTGTCCTTGTTTCCATTAGTCCACTCAAACTAGAGTACAGAGCAAAGTTAGAGGCGAGGCCCAGCCTGCCAGGAAGAAGACAGGCAAGTTTGTCAGAGATGGTGTGTTATGTTTGGAGGGAGATAAGGGACTTGAATCTTGTATGTGTGGGAAGCTTCATCAGTCACTCCATGTGCTAGTTAGGGCCCTCCACATGAATACACTAGTCTGGCCTAGTGAGGTATACAGTTTTATTGTTTTGTATTTTCTTTGTTAGTAAACTCCTTTTTAGCTGTACGGCTTTGGGTTTGGCTTGATGGTAGCCAATAAAGACCACAATGTTAAAAAGACTTTCTACTGCTTGTGTACTTTGATATTTTTTCCTTATGCATGTAAATGCTGCAGGGTTTGCCCTTTACTATTACAGGTTCACAGGATTCATATTGTCACATGTAAAAGCATGATGAAATTCTTACTTGCATGTATTAAGCAAAATGCAAAATGTCACCATGATCAGTGACTGTTACTACCTTACCTGGGATCGTTCTTAATTTGAAATGTCTGTCTTCTTTATCTAAAATAACTACCTTACCTCAAAGTTAAAGCTGTGCACTTTATCGAAAATTTACAATATACTGTATGCACTTGCCCTTGGGCTGCACTAAGTGAATAGCACTATGCAAGAATTAATCAAATTATACCAAGTAGAACTGATGTTACCAAAGAGCACACATGCAACCTATTTGCCCCCTAAAACTGATACTCCTGAGAAGCATACTGGCACCTTACTAAGTCCATGTTAGCACTAATTGAAAATTGTGTTTTTCATTGAAAACAATCTCCATCCACACTATAGAGTTTTCATATCATTTACGAAAGTGTCTCCGCTCACACTAAAATTAATAACAAATGCACATGAGAATCATTTGCATAACTGGGCATGCATGCTTCGGCTGAAACAGGAAGAGGAAATGGCCTTCATTCTAGACATTCATTTGCACTGGCAATGGCAACTGTGATTGCAATGACGATTACAAAAAACTAAAAAACATTTTTTTGTTTGGACTGACAATGGGAGTAAAGCACAAGTATAAGGCAAGCAACGCGGCTGAGAAATGTAGTGAGTAGAAACAAATCAGGAAAGCGCTACATAATAAGCACAAACCAATTTCAGCACAATTAAGAGTCTGCAGTTTCAAAAGTCTCTGTTTTTGGGGGTTAAAAACACTAGAGTAGTGTGGACGAAAGGCAAAAACAGAGAATAATGCTAGTGTTCTTAAACAAATACACAGAAGTGTGGATATATCCTAAGAGGAAGAAACGCAACAAAGACACCCCAGGAACAGGCTTAAAAGTGGGACAAACCTGTCCCATACTGGTAACACCACCTAATATTACAGAGGCGGAAACACAGGCATATGAAAAGCACCGGATTATTGGTATTATTATGAAGGAAAGAAGTATCAGAGCTCTGTTATGAACATACATTATAGGTGGTTAATTAAGGCTTTAGTTTTAATAAAGACTACAATACACGACTAGAAGGGAATAGTAAAGCCTCTCCTGATGTTATAGCAAGCGTGACAGGTATTCTATATAGGGAGAACAAGCTGTATAAAAAATTGCTTTTTATCTTAAAACATTCAGTAATATTCCCACAGAACACACAAACCACAAAGTATGCGATGGGAAGACGAAATACGTGAACACTGGAGAAAAGCAGCACTTAGTATCTTAGTGAAAAAAAAACAACTGCTTTAAAACACTGGAAGGCTATACATTAACATCAGCAAAATATGAGTCTCTAGTAAAGACAGAAGGAAGTGTATTGTCTGTTATGGAGTTCTCGACTCTTCAGAAATCTCCAAGGGACTTGGTTTTGAGATGAGATTCAAAGGCTGGACAGCATGAAAAATTTCAAAACATTGTACTCAGATGTTATATAATTGTGATGAAGAACCTGCAGACCATATTTAGAATTCCATTATGGCAAATACAGATTATTTTTTGTTTAAATTCTGAATTTTACTACTATCATTTTTTTTACTGTCAAGATCTCACTTAGGAATTTCCAAATTAATTTCATTTTTAGAATTATTAAAATTGTAATTTCAGTTACTAAGAATTTTTTATTTTTGTGATATCATCGTGGAGTCATTTTGTTTGAGGTTTTGTCAAGTAGTGTTGTCATTTCGATTTGTTATATTTTATGGGCTTCACCATGTTGTCAACACCAACAGCACCCATTATCAACCACACAGGTCAACAGCAAGGCAATGCCTGATATCATCTAAGTGCTGCTATAAAAGATAACAACAGGCACAAATGCACATCAAATGTTTTGGATCAAAAAGAAAACAAACTGCAAGAGCCAAGCGCAAAGATATCTAAAAATAAATCTCTTTATTATAAAAAAAAAAAAAATCCTGGAGAGAAACACTAGGGCGTCGAGACGTGATCTTCACATGAAAATCATGGAAGACACTTAAAAGAAACCACGAGATGAAAGAGATTGGCCATGGAGCGTCTCGCGGGGACCTTAAACATGAGACTTTGTGCCAAGAGATTGACCCAGAACCGTCTCACGATGATGTGGAACATGAGATTGTTGCAAGACAAGCCCTACTTAAAATCAATATCAAATAAGCCCAGAGGCAGCAAAACACTCAGTCGTGTAAAGCAGGCTTTGAGCACACACATATCCAGGGCTCTCAGTGCATATAAAGCGTATAAGGACAATATGTTATAAATGAAACACAGACGACTAAGTGAAGAAGAAAGCAGCGCAGAGAAAAGAGACTCAAAAGCATTGGAGAGAAAAAAAGAAAAAGAAGAATCTAGGTGTAAATTCAGAAAATAAGGAAAGTAATTATCAGCCCGGAACAAGTGGAATTGAAAAAAAGCACGTTCAATTAGAATTAAAAGACAGAGAGTAAAAGACAAAGTAGAACTTCATAAACACGTTCACAAACGTTGGCGCTATACACATGCAGAGCAGGTTAGAGATTATGAAAGCAGTGGAATTTGAAAGGCTCAAAAAAAAAAGTTGGCAAGATACACGTGGAGAAAGTTAAAGAATGTGAAAATAGGAAAATTAGAAAGTACAAAAAAAAGAAAAGAAAGCAAAGATCGCAGTAGCGCAAACAAACGGAAATTATTACTCGAAAAAGGGAAAATAATAACCACAGACCAGGTGTCATTGAAGAAAAGCAGGACAAAGCGAGGCCAGAAATAAAAGACAGAGTAGAAAACAAAGTAAATCATCATAAAGAGGTTAAAAAACAAGGGGGGCAAGCACATGCAGAACAGGTTAGAGAAAATGAAAACTGGAATTCAAAAGACTCAAAAAAACATAGGCGCGAAACACATGCAAAGCAAGATACAGAATATGAAAGCAGAAAAAACGACAGTGTGAAAACAAAGAAAGTAAACATTGCAATAGCACAAAGAAAGAGAAATTGTTACTCTGAGAAATAACGAAAAGGCAAATAGAGATCGAATATATGGACATAAGTGATACGTCAGAAGTATTTAAATATCGTAAGGCTTTGAAGTTTAAGTCAGAGAATTTTAAAATCGGAGTTTACCTCACATGCATTTACTGGTTACTTTGCAAAAAAAAAATTATTAACTGCTGATGATGTAAATCATTTTGTCTGTGCTGAAATTCCAAACAGAGAAGCCTATCCTAAATTATGGTACAAAGTCATTAAACACATGTCTCACTGACCTCATTTAAAAGATTCAGCATATTGCGACTCGAAAGATTCCAAATATTGTTTTTACAGAAGTTCTGAAATAAAAGTGAAACTAACGAAATAGCAACAATTCAAAGAAAAAAAATGGCAAGCGAAGCGAGCAGGGGGCAAAGCCCCCTAGTAAATAAATAAATAAAAAGATTTAGTTTAGGTAACAGCAAAAAATGATCTGAGTTAGCTTTGATGAAAACGTACAGTAGGAAAAACAGAGAATTAAATGCTTCAGTTTGGTTACAGTATAATTTTTAACTCATGTTTTGGTTTTACTTTGCTTGACTTTTCACTACATCCATAATGGCTAACACGGTACAACACCCTAGTACTACAGATAAAAGAATAGACTTACGTGAATCAGACCTCTGCATGTTTAATGACTATTTCTTTGTCTTACCCCAATAGTAACAACTCATCACTTTACTGTTCAAACAAATTTCATTTTACAAAAGTTCCCAATTACTTGTTGATATTTATAACCCTTTTCAAGTATGATTAAGAAAGTTTATTTCAATAAATGATGTTTCTGCAGTAATTGTACCTTCTTCTTTCTTACTCTCTGTGAAAAGAATTCTATATCAAGTTCTTGATTACTCCGTTTAAAGTTCTTGTAAAGTTCTTCAGATCTGTCTTATAATTGACCTTGTCTTTGGTTGTTTCCACTTGAAAGGGGCCTTGTCTCACATCTATAAAGATCATTGTCAATAGTGTTTATAGAATTTTAGTATAACCTAAAATACTTTTATACAATGCGAAGCATATGAGAACTGAGAGAAATATGAGGTCTTTACCAGTACAGAACACTGATATTAAGATATTGATGTGCAAGATATTAGATCCTTAGTCAGAAATTTGCAATAGAAGTGCTTTAAGTGCCTGGCAGCAGCAGTACTCGCCTGTTAAGACTCAGACTCATGCAGAGGCTCCTTGGAGTTGTCCTCATTGTAGGAGTTTCTGTTTTGCTGCACTCACAGGCTACTGACCAGGTTGGAAAAATGGTTTCCCAGAAATTTTACTTGAAGGACCTTCCAAGTTGGGAATCCCAGGCAGTCTACCCAAATTCCCTGAGTGTGAGGTTAATGATGACCTTTTTATTGGTATTTGGTACACTTTACTATCATGTCAGTCAATAAAATAAAATTAACAAATAACCTAGTCAGCCCAGAAATTATGTTGTTAAGGTTTAACTGTATTTAGAACAATATGATACACTTTTAATAATTTAGTTTGCTCTTTATTTTTATTTAAAAAATGATTGGTTATTTTTAATTGCGCTTTTGTGTGGACCAAGTAGCAAATCAATTGCGGCCTTGCATTTGTCCTAAAATGCCAACAGGAAATGAATGATATGAATTTAATGAACTGGGAACTTCAAAAATTCTGAGTATGTAAACATGGCATTACATGAAAATGTGATCAGGAAGTGCTTCCTGGAAATACCCCTGGGTCTGGGTTCAAAAGGGGCTTCACCTCCTCAGGCAGACAAGAAGGTAAGAGATAATCTAGAAAGGGGGCTGCTAGACTGAGGAAGACAGGGAGATATGGAGGAGCATTTTAGTTAATCAATCTTTTAGCAAGACTAGGCAAATCTTAAGAAGGCCCAGCAAGGGCAGTCTTTTTCATTTTCTTCAGAATTTTATTGTGTACATTCTTTCTATTCACCCTCACTTACACATCTTGTGTTGTTTAATAACCAACCCTTCGTAACCCTTATCTGGAATTCACTGTGTGAGTCTGAAATCTGCTCTACAGTGCCCCCACAGAAGGAGACGGGCACCATGTGGGCACTCCAGGTCCTGATAAATGTGTGGTAGATGAGTATACCAGCTTTATGATGTTATAGAGGTTAAGGCTTTGGAATTTGGACTTCAGACCTTGAGGTTGTGGGTTCAAATCCCAGTGCTGACACTGTGTGACCATGAGCGAGTCACTTAACCTGCCTGTTCTTCAACTTGAAAAACAATAAAAAATGTAAAAAATTGTATCTCAGATGATGTAAGATGCCTTAGATAAAGGTGTCATCCAAATAATAAATAATAATAATAGACACAAAGGCACACCACTGGACCCATCACAGATACTACAACTATTAAGTTCCATTAAGAAACAGACTGTACTACTTGAACAAGGAAACAGCAGTTTTGAGAGAGAATGGAATCAGAGAGAGGTGGCAGGGAGAATTCAGAATTTTTGCAGGGGTCCTAACCAGGTAGACATTAACTAAATAAATAAGCTCAGAACCTGTAGCCAAACTTGTAGCTAAAGAGCAGAGTGGTAAGTAATAAGCCTAAGAGGGTACATGCAACTAAAGCAAAGAAACATGAGATGTAAATCAAAATCAGAGGGCCACAGGAGAATGTGAATTATTTTTAGCATGTTAAAAACAAAGGAAGCAAAAAATGAACATAACAAATTCCTTGGCCTCAGAAACCCAGAAAAGCATACTTAAATAATTTTTAGTGGTCAAGGAACAGTTGGATAAAATATAATTCATAAGCCAGATCATGACACAGACAGGAACCCCAGATCCTCATACTACTTATGTATGTGTTCCACTTGCACAGAAGTTCAGCCACTGTATATGAACAAACAGGCATGTGACATCTTGATGTGCACCCTAACGACATCATGATGGCTACCAATCAAACAGTTTGTTGCAAAATGCAATACTTGATGATCTCCAACTTCATCAAATGTTTTCACTGAAGCACTGTTTATGTTGCATATCTAATTATGCCAATAACTGCTGCCGCCAATTCGCTAGGCTCCACAAGCTAAGCTCATCAAAAGGCATGCAAAAGTGTACACAGACTCCCAAGTTACGTATGTTATACAGTACAGGATAGTGCAGTGCAGAAATATAGCCTGGTCTCCAATTTTTCTTTTACTAACATTACAAGCTGAATGGTTAAACATGCTTCTAATAGCTTATATACATATTCTTTAAACACAATTCCTTTGAAAAGGCTATGATAATTACATTAAAGGCCTGGTGTTATTATACCCAATATTTATTTCTTAAATTTAAGAGATTTGCATTGCAAACGACACTAGACAATATTGCTTATCTCATTATATTATAACTAATAAAATTAGCATACTAACTTCTACATGGCCCAGACATCAAAGATTACCTACAAGTGGTGACCTCAAATATTTTGCCCCTCAATCTGGAGGCAGTTGGAATGCTGCAACTGGATTGACTGCTGCTAGGCCTCACACAACTGTTGAGATTTCCTTTTGTTGGGATTCCGTGTCCTTCTTTATTCTGCTTAAAATTTTTCCCTTCGAAAATCAAGCCATTCTCCTGCTGGACTTAATCACCTTGAGAAAGCTGTGTCATTAATACAAAAGGATACTCACAAAGACTCCCAGGACCGAATTCAAGAGGAAAGCATGCCTCTCGGATGCTGAGCTAGGACATGGGGCTTCGTGTTCCACGCCACCAGTAAACAAGTGCCCCTCCGTGCGCATATGGGAAGGCCGGAAACGAGGAGCGTGTGCCCCTCTGTCCTTTGATTATGACAGATGCAGGAAGGTTTACTGTCACAAAGCTACAAAGGTAAAGAAAGGCGAAAAGAACTAAAGGCTGTGTCTCAGTGGCCACTCCTGGGCTTGATCAGTATTCAGAGGCAGGCACAGCTCTGGAAACTCATTATCCCCACATGGCTCTGGCTGCTGGCGGTTCTGCCTCTTTTCCTTTCTTCTTTTCTTTTTCTTCTGCTCAGATCCTTGGATGGGGGGGTGGGTGGTTTTTGCTGGTGTAGGGAGAAGCAGCAGACTGAAGAATTAGCTCGACAGGAGGTCCTTTAATGGCTTTTATCTAACAAGGACCTTACTCCTATCCTGGAAAAGGATTTATTTACGTTCTCTTCCAGCTTGCTTCCCTAAAAACATGCTGTGCTGAACGCTGATGTGAAAGGCAACAGAATGAGGAGGTGGGGGATATGGAGCTGCTCTGGAAAAGTCCCGATTCCCCATACTGCAACAAGCTCATGCCCTCAGTGCGAGCACCTGTTGCCATATTAAAAATAGAAAAGTTCAGCTCCCATTTAACCCATCTGTAGCTGCTGTTGTGCTCATCAGCCTTGCACAGGACCGAGTCTTTACTTTCTGTTTCCAAACTCCACAAGCTACGAAAGACTTCTAAAAGTACAAGCTACCAACTGTTAAAATATTCTTTCCAAAGATAAATCTGCCATGAGAGGGTGAAAAATGGGGTCATTTGGCGAAAGGCAAACCCTTAAGATGCCAATAGACTACAGAACACAGGGCAATATAGCCTCTTTCACTTTTAAATCTAAAATCTCTGTCCACTAATTCACTCTGAGATCAAGAGTAAATTTCTTAAGATTGTCCATTACAGAAATAAAGGAATATACACACTTGTAATTCATAACTAGTGTGGATAAAATATCAGCTAAGTATATAGTAAATAAATGTAAATATAAACTACAAAAAAGGTGCCACAGTAGCAGAGTGCTACTGTGCAGTTTGACTATTCTCCCTTTGTCTGCACCGTCTTCTCTCCAGGTTCAATAATTTAACCTCTCAAAAACAGGTCTGTTAAGCTAATTTTGGTGAATAAGAGTGAATAGATCCTGCAATGTACTGGAATCTCATCCACGGCCAGTTCCTGCTCTGTTTGCCAAATGCTTGCTGAATGAGCTTCAACCCCCTGTAACACTGATTTGGATTATGAGGAGCTGAGAGTGTTCAGTTATTTAAGAAACTGGATAATATATTTTAAGGTTGAGAAGAAACCACACAACATAAGATATCATGAATCTTTAACTCATCTCTTTGTATTTTATCGTGTTAAGATAATTATTGAAAATATGTGATAGGGCAGCAAAAATGTTGAGGGTTCTGCATGTTGCAGTTTTGAGTGTGCTACAAATTAATCAGGTAAAAGAATAAATAAAGCAATCTGAAGGGCCATGCTTACTAAATGCATTATTACTTTGGGCCCTTGACAATTTATGAGGTTTCAAAGGCCTCAACAATACTGATTTATCCACTAGCTAGATTACTAAGAAAAAGTAATATGTTTTTTTTAGTGAAATGCTAAAAGGAAGCTGAGACCCACCACCCATACTTTACTCCTGCAGCAGAGAATGGTGTGTGCAGATGGAGATGGTTATACGAAACATGTTGCGTATGAGGCATTGTGTTAGAAAGTGACAGAATGCCCACTCCCCACCACTGCAACACGTGTCCTTTTTGCGACACGTAATGTGCTAAACTGCGGTAAAAATGATATATGAAAACTTCTCCCTCCTGACAAATTTCTACCAGTACTATGCACCACTACAAAATATGGTAAATTATTTGTGTTTTTTGTTATCCATTCATTGTATGTTTTAAGGCATTAGATGCCTACGTTCAGGGTATTTTTAGCTATATATGGCACATT
>JANRMT010027041.1:35952188-36000643 GCA_026402145.1 Polypterus bichir lapradei | reverse complement strand
TGACAAGCCTCTAATTCTGACATCATTGTCATATGAGTGCTTTTAGATTTGTGATTCTAGGACAGCATACCCACATTTTGTGTTTTTAACATGGATATTCAATGCACACACACACACGTAAAAACAGTAAAGTCCTATATGTTGTGTATATTAAAAGTAAAATATACAAATTTTACCTTTTTAATAATCTATTTAACCTTTCTCTATTTTGAATGATTTGATACAAAAGCAGAAGTACTCTCAAAAAATAAACACAGGAAGAAAATATTTGGAAGAAAATCCCTGAGAAGTTACAGTAAATGGAACGAATATTTTGAAAAGGCCAAGCACTGACAAGTCAGACCACCACAATCTTCTCCATGTTTAGACTGTTGTTACAAATGATTATCAGTACAGAGGTGTACAGATAATTTACTGACCAGATAGGTCTTTTTTTCTTGTGCTATAAATTCTTGACTGAATATGCTCTCTTTATTAAGGCACTCATCACGATGCAAGTACTCAGTCCTCCTGCTGTGCACATAGCACAAAGTCAGTCAATCAAACTCCAATGTTCCTTTATAATAAAAGTGTTTAACACCAGCAGTAAACATACAAATTCTGTGATACGGAATGACACTCTTGCATTTACTATAGGAAGGAAAGATTTACATGTAAGAAGCTTAGAAAAAAATACACTATAATCTAAGGAAAAAGGGCTGTAATTTCATTTTGCTTAGTGAAACTAAAAGAGGCATCCATGGCAAAGAATAAATAAAAGTTATCAAGTAAGACAAAGTGATGAACATTTCCAAGAAGAAAATACTTAATTTTGCTCACAAGTTTCAGCTGGAAGTATGCTTTTATTTTGATAAAGGTGTAATTTAAATATTGTAAAAAGAATAGAAAAATGGTATACTGAACATTACAAAAACAATCTGGACCAGAACCTACAGTACAAGGGTACCAGTGTCCTCTTCTATTGAAATCAGTGGGCAGGCCACCCAGTAATCCACTGGCCCAGTTGATGGTGATGGCTATGCACCATCCAAGCGAACTGAATTAACTGTGACCAAGATTCTTTAAGGTGCCTGGTAACTTTGTTCTGTTCATATTTCAGCACTGTTTATACTGAATAGCTGCCAAAATCTCTCTGACGCTTGTATTAATATGCAACTCAATGTGTATCATGGATTCAATTTGAAAACTGGAAGCAACCTCGTAATTAGTCATACACTGTGAATTGTCTTGTGGTGACAGCTCCAGTGGGGAGATTTTAGTAAATGCAGTCCTTAAATGTAACATACCTTCCATGTAAAACTTATTGAGAGTTGTTTCAAGATGTAAATGTGATACTGCCTTTAGGACCCCTTAACATTATCCTTCTTGCCCTCAAAGCCCATGCTTCCTGTAACTCTCACAAACTTTCAATGTTTTAACTTATAACGTGAATTAATTAAAAATGTGTGTCTTTTTTTGGGCATGGCTTTTATGTGGGTATGCTTGTAATTGTTTTTAATACATTTTTATGTATTCCTTTTTGTTGTATAAATTGCTTCAATTATTTATTTGTTTGTGATGCCCATCATTTTGGCAAACCAATTGCCCTCACTGATAAATATTTTCTATTGAAAACACAGAGTATTGTGCAGTTAAATAAAGAAGTTTACTTTTCATAATCAAGCCATTCAGATCTGGCTCAAAGTCAGCATGTGTTTCTAAAATAAAGGTGCAGTAATTCTACATCCTGTTCTACCCATTATTTAAGTAACAGCCTAAAAAGAAACAGCATGTTTGTATAATAAAAAGGGTTCTGATAAAACACATCTGGGGTCTGTGGCAGTGTGTAGTTTTATAATAAAAACAGTGCGCTCAGGCTCTGCACGGGTGTACACTGGTGCAGTTTTAGGCATCCGCAGGGTGTTTCGGTGTGGACAGCAAGGTGATTGTTTGATTAGGTCAGCTGCTCCACAGAGGCACTCTGTTGGTTGCAATTAAGACACCACACCCATAGGAGAATGGAAAAATGAAATCAAGGAAATTGGGAAAAGAGAAAGAAAGAGAGAACAGAATTGAGTGGAAGCTAGTGATTGTGAGAAGGCAGCAAAGCAGTCTGGGGAAACTTTGCGTTACAGTAGCGCTAGGGGCACTCCAGGGGTAGATTGGACTGCTCTTGCGGCACAGTGGAGAACAGGAGGAATTGGGGCTCTAAGAGATCCAGTGAACGCCAAGCTGACAGGGAAAGTGGAGCCAGGTTCACTGTGTGTCGGAGGATGCCAAGGGATGTTGGCTTGAACCAGAGTCAAGAAAGGGGCTCATAGGGAACTACTTGACCCCAAGACAGTAGTGAAGATGAAGCCGGGCTAAGCGCATCCCAAAGGACACTGATTGATAGTGGCCAGGACAGCGATTCTGTCTTTTGCTTTTATCCTTGGTTTTAATGAAATACTTCTTGTTATTTATTTGACTTTTAGCATATTCACCTGCACTGGTTTTTATGGACGGATTATTTATTTATGAGGATTTTGCACTGCACTTTATTTTTGATTGGACACTGTTTGGATTGTTTTAATAAAAGCACTATGCACAATTTTGCACCAGCCTCTTGCTGTGTTGTGTCGTCATTCAACCTAATCCATCTCGGTTTCAAGACTATCAATGTCCCAGGTTCAAGGAGGATTATGCAAGCTACAGGCAATGCAGATGGCCCAAGAGTGAACAATGTAATTGCAAAATGATAGTAAGGCACACAAGATCATATATATGTCTGCTTAAACTGTGGAGAAAAATTACATCAGAAAAATCTTAAACCTTTGCCTGTAGAGCTCAGATAGTAAGGCAGCTTGCTTTCCCAGTGTTCAAGAAAGCTGTAAGCACAATGAATAAGGTTTAACATTGTGTTCCATTAGTGAAGAGAAATATGAGCTTCCTAGTGAAAAATATGACATAAATCCCCTTCCCAGTGATAGGTCCCAGTAGGACAATTGAGGGATAAATTTGTTATCCAAATTCACAAGAGTTGTAACACAGCACTGACCTCTCACCTCATTTCATTATGTAAGTTAAAAAATAATAATCTGCTCAGCAAGAAATGTGCCATTTGGCCATCACACGGCATTAAAATCAATGCAACCACAGCCTGAGCATTTCCGTTCCTTTTTATTTTCAAGGAAAAAAAGTAAGAGGTAATCTTCATTTGCTTTTTAGTTTGAGCACCAAATCAGTAACAACTTTGCAGTCCTTCTAAAAACTCCAACTTAAAATGCAGGTAAACAGAACAAAGGTGTGCAGTTACAAATTACATTTCTGAAAATTCACAGAGGATGCAACGATGGAATTAAAATAATGTTGAAATAAATAAGTTATACTAATTACCACAAAAGAAATATGGAAAAACACCTACAAAAGAATACCAGCGTTTCTCGTCATTGAAATTAGTGGATGGGGTCCAGTAATCTCGATCATCCACCCAGCAATCTATATATGCATATACTGTACAGTGGATTCAGAAAGTATTCAGACCTCTCTAATTCCTGCACTTTATTGTGTTGCAGATTTACTTTTAAATGGATACATTTGCCATTTTTGCACTACAATCAACACTCAATAATCCCTAATGATAAAGGGAAACATTTTATAAGAAGGGTTTGTAAATAAGATAAAAATTAAAAACTGAAAATTCTCATTCATATAAGTATTTAGCTTCAGTAATTTATAGAAGATACGTTGGCATAAATTGCAGCTTTGAGTCTTCCTGGGTAAGTCCTATAAGCTTTGCACACCTGGATTTGGGTAGTTTGTCATATTCTATTTGGCAGATCCTCTCAAGCTTCATTAAATTGGATGAAAAGTATCTGTAAATGGCCTTCTTCAGGCCTCTCTTATGATGTTCTATGGGGTTTAAAAGTCTGGGCTTTGGCTGAGCCACTCAAGGACACTCAGAGGCTTGTCCTGAAGCCACTCCAGTGTTGTTTTGGCTGTGTGCTTCAGGTCATTGTCGTGATGAAATGTGAAATATCGCCCCAGTCTGTGGTAATGTGTACTCTGGTGCAGTTTTTCTTTAAGGACCTCTCTGCAGTTGGCTGCATTCATCCTTCCCTTAATTATGACCAGTCTCCCTATACCTGCTACTGAGGAACATCCCATAGCATGATGCTGCCACCACGTTACTTCACAGTAGGGATTGTATTAGACAGATGATATACAGTGCCTGGTCTTGGACAGATATAGTGCTAGGAGTTCTGCCCAAAAAGTTCAATTATTGACTCATCAGACCACAGAATCTTTTCCCTCATGTTTTTAGATTTCTTTAAATTCCAATTGGCAAACTCCAAGCAGGCTGTCATATGCATTTTACTCAAGAGTGGCTTCTGTCTGGCAACTGTACCATAAACACATGACTGATGGAGTACTGCTGAGATATTCATCCTTCTGGCAAGTTCTCCCATCTTAGCTGAGGACTCCAGAATTTTTGTTACAGTGACTTTTAGGTTCTTCATCAAGTCCCTGACCAAGGCCCTTCTTTTTGGTTACTCAGACGGTTCCAAACCTCTGCCATTTCACAATTATTTAGGCCTGTGAACAATCAAAGCTTTAGAAAGGGTTTTATATCATTGCCCTGAACGACAATTTGATCAAGGAGTTCCTTGAACTTCATGGCTTGGTTTTTGTCCTGACATGCACTGTGAATTGTGGAGCTTTATATACAGAAGTGTGTACCTTTCAAAACAATGTGCTATGAATTCTGTTTGCCACAGGTCGACACCAATCTAGTTCTCGATAAATCTCAAGGATAATTAAAACAAGCAGGATGCTCCTGATCACAATCAGCAGTGCCACAGCAAAGGGTCTGAATATTAATATGAATGAGAGATTTCAGTTTTAGTTTTTTAATAACATTTGTAAACGTTTCTGGAAACATGTTTTCACTTTTCATTATGGGTTGCCAAGTGTAGAGTGATGGGTACAAATGGCAAATTTACCCATTTAAAGTTAAATCTGCAACATACGGCTCCAGCAGACCCCCATGATCCTGTAGTTAGGATATAGCAGGTTAGATAATGGATGGATGGATGGATGGATGGATGTGCAACATAATAAAGTGTGCAGAAAGTGAAGGGGTCTGAAAACTTTCAGAATCCAAATGTATATTATGGACCATCATAACATAAGATACAATAGCAGTACTTCTCTATATAAAGTTTTTATACATTCTACTTTTAACAGTATTCCTCATATAATTTATTTATGAAAAAACTAGGGGGCTTTGCCCCCTGCTCGCTTCGCTTGCCAAAACCCTGGCCTGCACTAAGTGTTAGCCTCTTTGCGGTTCTACCACTCGCGTATGGGGATGTACAATTTAAACAGATTTTTATTTTCATAGGAATTGTTACATATGCATCAACGCAACGTATAACTGCCTGTGACTGAACTTTGGTTCTTTCTCTCTATTTAATAAAACGACTATTTTGAATGTTTGGCTCTGAGATTTGTTAATTGTCTTTGCAAAAGCTATTCTAAACGGAAACTGTTAATATTTTAATACGAATTGCATATCAAGATCTCCTTTGTTGTCTGATGTTATCCGTGGAAGATGTACTACATTACCTTTCTTGGATGCATCCTTTTTTCTAAAGTAATTTGTGCGTTGTTAGACCAGACATTGTTAACGTTTGTAGATATTCTTTAGGATATGATAAAGTTGTTGTTTTCATCTTCTGCACGATCACCAACAACTGTTTCAGCATAATCTATTGATACGCATTTAACCAATTTGCCGTGTGTCCGTCTGACATTTTTGGACTTATTTAACCAATTTGATGTGTAACCAATGGACATTTTTGCCGTTAATGTGTTTGACTTCCTCGTTTCTCGGTGCTAGGATTGTGCGTGTACTCATTTTTTATGTTGATAACCCTTCGTGATGAAATTCTAAAACAAGATTTGGACATAATACTTCTTTAATTGAGAACTTAAAGTGAGGAAAACGTTAAAATGTAAAAGAGCTGAGAGTGCAGGAAGTGTGTCTGACAAAAGCATTCACACGAATGAGAGTTAAGGTCTGTTTGAGAGGAGGACGTGACTTAAAATGTCAAGGCAAAAGTATAGTCTACAAATAGTCTTGTCGCATCAAAGGATTTTTTTTTTTATAAATGAGAGATATATAACATAAACAGAACAGAACAAAACAAAGTATTTTCCTTACTTCATTTCACCTTTTTCATTGTGCTGTCTCTACAAATACCAGGCCAGCTTGCAACTGCACCTTGTCTATCTATCCCAAATTCTAATATAAATACGATTGTTGTCATGCAGTCTTCTTGTCTGCTATAGCAGCACTGCCATTTGAGATGCAGAAATTCTGAACAAGGTAAAACATTATACTCAGGTGTGAACAAAAACTCTGCTTATGATCAAGAAACTGCACACTTTTCGAAGAGAAAGGTACCTGGTGAAGATGTTGATATAATCAGCTTTCACTTAAATGTTCATTTAAAGACAGTATTCCTGAATTCTTAACACCATACAAATTTGGTAAGGATTTTTGTCTTAAATACAATGTAACATGTCGTGTGGACATTCAATGTATTTTTTAAGAATGAGGTTGATGTTTTTGTAATTGACTATACGAAAGAGCAAATTTTACTATGACAAGGCCCCCTGCTTGTATTTTTTTCAATTAGTTTTCAAATCAATTTGTGCAAAGCAAGATAATGCTTTAGCATCCTACTGCCAACTCTGTAATAATAAATTTGAATAGAAAGGTGACAGAGTTTTTATCCATCCATCATCCAACCCGCTATATCCTAACTACAGGGTCACGGGGGTCTGCTGGAGCCAATCCCACCCAACACAGGGCGCAAGGCAGGAAACAAAACCCAGGCAGGGCGCCAACCCACCGCAGGGCACATGCACACACCCATACACCAAGCACACACTAGGGACAATTTAGAATTGCCACTGCACCTAACCTGCATGTCTTTGGACTGTGGTAGGAAACTGGAGCACCCAGAAGAAACCCATGCAAACACAGGGAGAACATGCAAACTCCACACAGGGAGGACCCGGGAAGCGAACCCATGATATACTAATATTGAAAAGTTGCATTATTTTTGAATGGCTCTTGCATCCTAAAGTCATAATTTGAAAAACAAACTACAATTATAAATATATGCATTACAGATTATGCAGCAAGGCTCAGTTTACTGAGGTCCTTGAGAAGCAAAGCATTCTGGTGAGCAAGCTGAGATTCTAGCC
Organism: Polypterus bichir lapradei; assembly: GCA_026402145.1. Classification (NCBI taxonomy): domain Eukaryota; kingdom Metazoa; phylum Chordata; class Cladistia; order Polypteriformes; family Polypteridae; genus Polypterus; species Polypterus bichir. The sequence continues at coordinate 35,993,407 of JANRMT010027041.1, read as the reverse complement.
TGTGTATGAAATAACATGCCTCTCAGTGAAGCAACACGGGACCATCTTCTCTAATTGCAGTCTAAATCCAGAGAAAGATGACATGCTAGTTACACCAAAAGAATGTAGGCTGGCTAATGATGGCATGAGACCGAATTTACAAAGATTGCCAGTTAACCTTTTCATAACCTTCTACCTTGATTTCGGATGCAAATTTAGTTTACCACAAGTTAGGTTTGTATTGTTATAGTTGAAAGGGCCCTGAAAGGTCTTTATGATGTGAGACGTATAGTCAGTGCCACTGGTCTGTAGTCACTAGGTGAACAGGCCCAATACAGCTTTTGGAACAGGAACAATGTAGGATGTTTTCCACTGCAGTGGCATTTTTTGCAGCCTTATCAATAGACTGAACATACAAAAGAGGACACCACAAAGTTAGTCAGCACAAGCTACAAGAACTTGAGGTCTAACTCCGTCTGGTCCCACACCACTTCCTGTGTGTAGTCCCCACCATTGTTTCATTACTTGGTCATCAGTTATGGACCAAGTTCCTATTGATGATCAGAGGTGGACTCATCACTAGCCATTCCAGTTGAAGTAGTAGGATTTGGTTATGTAGTAGGTACAGTAAGTTTTGCGGGGACTGGTCATTGGAAGAAGGTGGCAATGGGAGGGAAAAATCTATTAAAAATTGGTTCAGGGTGTCAATCTTGTCCACATTCCCTTCTAGCACAAGCCCTGGATTTTCTGAGTTTAGTAATTATGTCCAGTCCATTCCAGACATCTTTCATGCTTGCAACACAGTGAGAATTACATTTTCTGAATTCTCCAGTTCCTTTAGTATCATCCAGCCATCACTGTTAAGTGACGAGAACAGAGCTATGCAGATGTATGAGCCTATGGTGTCCTGGATAATGGAAGACAGCAGTTTGTGAAACACAAGGACTGTGCCTCTGCTCTGGATGTGACCAACACTAGGAACAGTCCTGTTTGGTTTTCTATTCACTCTGTATATCTAAGACTATAGATATACATATACATACATAAATATAACACCAGATCATTTCATTTGCAGAAATTCTCTGATGATTCTACACTTATAGTGTGTATTGATAAGGAGAATGAGAACTTTGTTTTTTGGTGCAAAAAGAATTGTCTGCAACTTAACATCAGCAAAAGCAAGTAACTGGTTATAGACTTTTACTGCACCAATAAACCTCTACACCTGGTAACTATTCAGGGTGTAGATGTTGAGGTGGTGTACTTTACTATGCTTAGCGGATCCATATCTCTATATCTCTACATAAGGAACTATATAAGAAGGGGTAGAGTAGACTTTTCTTTTTTAGGAGACTGCATTCTTTTAATGTGGGTAGTGACACATGTCACATATTTTACAAGTCTGATTGTCAATGCAATTTAATTCTCTATGGTGGTGTGCTGGGCCGGTAATATCACTTCAGGACAGGTGCAATGAATCAACAAGCTAATTGAAAGAATAGACTCAGTTATGGGACACACTCAACTCCCTGAAGCAGTAGCAAAGGAGTGAATGAAGAAAAAAAAAAAAAGTTTCAATATGAACAATGCTGCACATCCTCTCTCTGACACACTAACATGGAGTACTTTTAGTCAATGAATTGTTCAGCAGAGGTGGGTAAAGAAACACCACTGAGGCTCCTGTATATCATTTGAAATAAGCCTTTATAACGCCTCACTGTGACTGTAAGTCAGAAGTTTCCTTTTTAGTCATTGTGGGGTGTGTGTATGTATATATATTTGTGTGTGTGTGTGTATATTAAATACAGTATATATTAAGAATGACCATTCACACTGTGCCTTGTCCCCTGGTACAGTATCTGCCTTGGGAAAGACACATTTTTATACATCGTTCTTTTATACATCTTTCCATTGAGAAACTAAAGAAACATACCCTCAGATTGTCAAAAACTCTTCTATACAGGCATTCTAATGTAAAACAAACAAAGCCTTGAATCACATAATGTAGGATCAGTTGCCGCCGGGCCATGTAAAGCACTTATTGCACGTTGATATGAGTCTTTAAAGCCAGTTTACTCACCTGTTGTTCGGTTCTCTCTTTGTCCCGAACCCTGCTATGGTTCTCCCTGTGGCTGAATCCCCTTGAGAAAGACACCTACGGCTTTCTTTCTTTCTTTGGCAGTCATTATTAAATTCACTACTGTTCTAATAGACTATGACTTTCTGTGCCTGAGACCACAGAAATCAGGCAAATTAAAAAGATGAATGTGTCTTTTCAGCTAGTACACCTTGTCTTTAATGAAGTATTTATTTTGTTGCGGCGTGTATCATTTTTCCTGGGGTTCAATAATTAAGAAATATACATATATACTAAAAACTATTTTAATATATTGTATCTCTAAATTTGTTAATGCTCCTTGGGATGGTTTTAAAAAAAATCAGGTAGGCAGTAACACTTTCAACATATTGTATGACCCTGAGCAATATAATATTTCTTAATTTGGTACACTGGAGTTTTCCACAGGGTTTTTTCAGCATTGATTCATAAACTGGGAGCATAACTGACAATAAGGTGTGGAAACAGGGGTGAGGTATTTGTTTTCTAATATACAAAATGAAGTTACTATGTATTTTCATAAATTCTTATTTATCGTGGTAATGGAGAGCAGCAACACGTTGGTCAGATATGTAAATTAGGATTTCACTGTACTCTGTACATGTGACGATACTAAAACTACTACGACAAGCCAATTATGAGGAATAAACCCTACAGGAAAATTAAACCTCAAAATCAAATATGTAGAGAAACGTTTAAAACAAACGTCAATGTGAACAGTGGTGTCTCAAAACTCTGCTATCTCCAATGTTCAGCCAGAAAATAAATGGATGAGTGAGACTTTGAAAATTGGTGCTTAAATACTTGTAATTTCCTATTAGATTCTCCTTCTATCTTATTTCAAATTGCAAAAGTAATCCTGCTAGACTTAGATATATTATTTGTTTCTCTTCTGTCATTCAAACATATCCAACTGCAGGCAAAATTCAGTGGTCCCCAAGGCCACCAGTGCTAAAACATCTCTCTTTGCTAGAAAATAACAGAACAATTACATTCATTTCGCTACAAAACTGTAAGGACAGGCGTGTGGGCTATAATCTGTATGCGAGAACCTAACAATTTCGTTTTTGTGCTAACCCTACAGGAGAGTGCTTACTGACAGGGGATACACTTCACTGTTGATTAAACCTAGGTAGTTAAAGCACCGAAAACTGAAATCATTGAGTTAATTAAATGATGCTATGAGAACGGTTCTTTAACTTATAAATCATTCCACCAAAATGGATTCCCAGAAGGCTTTCTAGTCTTAACATCTGTATGTGGCTGTAACATCCAGGGTGGATGTAATGGACTTCTGCTCCTAACAGGTTAAGGCTGACAGAAGAAAAGATTGTCATGAAACGATTCCCACCCGCTGAAAATATACCTTGCCAGGATGCCTCAACTTCAACAAATTCTGAAAATCACAAAAAGAATCTCAGAAACAGTCAGGAAGAAAATGCATAAATTCTCTCCCCCTAGTGACAGAACATAAACCTTTTGGCAATAAAAAATGTTTTGATCTGTCACCACTGCTAATTTCAGGGGTTGACCATGTCTGTATATGCAAAAAAAATGTTAAATAAATATAATTTCAGGAAATAGTCAATAGAATAAATTGATATACTGTTAGGAAATTGCTAATTAATCATTAGTGAAATAAAATCAAAACGAAAGTTAAGCAGGTCTTGAATTTCTGCACAGAATTGCAAGTGTCTGGGCTTACCACTTAAAAATCCTGCATAGTTTAATTGAAAAAAACAGAAAAATCAAGCTGTGCTTTTAAAACTGCCACTTTAAATGTCATTATAGAATCTGTTGAGGAATAAAAATATAACAATTCATACATGCTTTGAGAGTCTGATGATGTGACCAATCAGCTGTCAGATAAGTGACTGGAGATACTGCTGGCTTTTTAATACAGTGTGTGATGGACATCAGGGATAGATTATTATCTCTCCTGGGATGGATCTGGTTTTCTTGATTGTCAGGAGGTGCTCCCCGTCTCAGCCATTAGGTGAACATGCTATGCCAACTTGGTAGGACAAGTCACAAATGGATGGACTGGCATCCTGGTGGGGCTGGACAGAAGACCCTTGCCAGGAGGCCAATGTGGTGAGGACTGACATGGGGAGACAGCCTTCAAACACCCAGAGGGCATTCTGGGAATTGTAGTCCCATAGGTACCACCAAATGGGAGTTGCAGGGAATTACTGCCCCTACTTTGAACACTGGGAGTCCTCCCGTTCCTGCATAAAAGAAGCTGCCTTATCCTTAGAATGTTATGCAAATATCTACAGTTGTCCATCCAACCATCCAACTTATAATCGCTGTATCCAGTTCACAGTTACTGAGAGTTTATACCTATACCAGCAGCACTGGGACATGATTCAGTACAGGATGGGGTGCCAAACTTGCACAAACCTGTCCACACATATTTCCAAAATAAAAGTATTATTAGTGTTTCAAAATGTCCACATTGGCCAAACATTGTAGAATGTTCTGAAGCACAACACAATTCTCTCCAATCATACAACATACAATGTATTAACAGAAGCACATAAGTTCAGAGACAAGTAATTAGCAGGGCTACTGAAAAGGCAAAATTAATTCCTGAAAATGTGAGGCTCATTTGTATGGTGGGGTTTTGCAATCAAAGTAATGTTTATTAGTGTAACAACTACAATGTGAGTAAAACACATACAACATGTCTAATTGCATGCTGTCTCCAGGTATGGGTAATTTCTGCATTTATATTCTCTCCAGTTCCAATTCTGTATTAATACAGAGGCATAGGCAATCACAAAGTCTCATCATTTATTTGAGGTGGCTTGAAAACAAGTTTGAATTCACAAAGGTAGAAAAATGTAAACTAGAGGAAAAGATTTGGAAAATGTAACTGAACAGGGGCAATCAGAGGCAGCTGTCCATCACTGGATCTCCGTGGGTAATTTTTGGTGCACCTTTACACACAAGAAATAAAAGGAGTCTGAGCAGTATAGGAAGGGAATGGTGACAAGAAAGGAAAGAATAGAGGGACTGAGCCAGTAGAAAGGAGGGAAGGCAATCTAGAAGAGGCTCTGTGGGGAGAGAGAGGCATGGCACCCCAGGGGCAGATCACTCCTGCTAAGCATCCAGGGAGCAGGAGCAGCCAAAGGGCTACAGACGCCTAAGGATGGTGCTGGGACGATGGGACTGGGCCTTAAGCGTTCCAGTGGGAGACCAACTGAAGTGGCTGGGACAAGAGCCGTTTTAAAGGATGATCATGATTGCCGGTGTCTCAGTTCAGCTGAGAAGACCCAAAGGGTGTGCAGGAGAGAAGAGTGACAAGGACATACTCAGCTTGCAGGAGAGAGAAAGAAAAGGGTTTGAGAAAGAGAGGCAGAGCAATTGAAAGGAAAATTAAGGAAGATGAGTGAGTTGGAGAAACGAGAAGTAAGATCAGAAATGTGAGCAGGTACATCGGACAAAAGGCATGGCTAGCGTAAAGAAGCCCTGTGGCAAGTGAGAGAAATGGTGTTCCTGCTGAGAATCAAGTGAGCAGGAGCAGGAGCAGGAAAAGGGCTTTAAGGGATCATACTGCGGATGCCTGGGATGGTGGCAGGATGATGAAGCCAGGCTTTGGCATCCCAGCAATGATCGCACATTGTGGCTTCTCAGCCCTGCTGCAGAGACCTGATGGGTGAGTGGGGCAAAGACAGGAGAAAAAAAGGCATTGAGGCTCCAGGAACCCAATTATAACCCTTTGTTTTAGACTCGATTTTATGGGTTAACTTATTTATTGATGACAGATTTTAACTCACATTATAAGCACAGGTTTTTTTTCTCTATTATTTATTGGTTATTTATTTTAAGAAGAAATTAAATGCACTCATTTATTTGGACAATGACTTATTCACATGAATAAGTGAATGCACTATGAACTTTCATTGCACCAATCTTGTTGTTGTATGTCCTTATCGTGTTAGTTCATCCTGGTCATGACTATTAATGTCAAGAAGATGCCAAGGCTGCAGGCTCCTGGGCATCACACTCCTTCATATACTGCTGTAAACATAAATCTCACAAGAGCAAATGCCAAAACCTTGACAAAGTGATTTTTCTCGTAGAAATACTGAATTGTTACAAGACTCTGTGTAACTGGGAAACCCCATAATTATCTTGATGTTTAGTGATTCATGTGACAATGACTATGTTTGAAGATTTAGTATTATTTTCAGCTACTAGAAAGAAAACATCAGTAAATAAATTTAGTGCATGCACATGTCCATGATAGTCATACCATTCTTTACACACACCCCAAGCCAATAAAATCTAACTATTCGTTATTACAGTAGGGAAAATCCCCCTCTCTGTCACACAAGAAATTTAAGCCCTTAATGGGAAACAAATCACAAGATGCCAAGATTTTAGAGTTGACTGTCATAATAAAATTAAATTTATAACTAATATACCTCACTGCCGATGACAATGATTATGTGACTAGCGTTAAAGTTAATAACAACACATTACACTGGGACTCTTCATTGTGATATTGTGGTACCTGAGCCATGTGATCAGAATTTTTTTTTCTGTAATTGCTGAGTTTCAACTTAGTTGAGCTTGAGGTTTAAAACTGGATGCATGGGACAGTGAAAGTCACCTACACCATTATTTAAAGAGGCTCTAAACTATGGGAAAGGCAAAAGAGTAACAAGTGAAGACATGGTTAACATGCTTGAAATTTGAAACATGAACTTGAGCAAAAGGGGATGAAAGGGCAAAGCAGGAATCTGTTTCAAGAAATAGTGGAACGTTTAGGCTCAAGTGAATCATAACCAGATCCAAAATGATAACTTTTTTTATTCCATATATTAGTTTATTTACATAATTGGCTTAATACAGAATAAGCCTCAAGGGAGGACACCAAGCCACTGCAGACAACACTGGCAACAATGGCAAAGCTTAGGACAAAAAATTTCAGTCAGACTACTGGTTGGCTAATTGCAACGGGCAACTTCAAGGTTCTCCTGTTTCATAAACCCTCTTTTTACCCTTCCATGCTTTAAACTGGGAATGCACTGCGTAATTCTGGTAAAATTCTAAGTCTGATTTGTCACCATCAAATTTTCTGAAATTTACTACTCAGCAACCACAGTCACATTCATTTTTACCTTTTTGATATCAAAAGGCTATCATTTCAACGGCCAATGACAAAATTAACTTAGGAAATGTTTACTGGATGTATCCGAAATAAACATGCACACTCTCTGTAAAGCAAAAAGAAAGTACTGTCCGCACCTTCCCTTCCCAACTACCCATGTCTAGTTATGCCTTTCTCTTGTCTTTGTAGTTGTAGAGCACCGTACAAGAAGAGTCAGCTTTCTTTATTGACATTTTGAGAAGCGTGCAGCCATATTGCTTTTTTTGAATGGGTAAAGCTTTACTGCAAAATGTCATTCCATTAAACAATACTACATAAGGAACAACAAGGTCATTTTTAAAAAAAACATTTTATAGTTCACCCAACCACTATTACACAAGCAGTTTTCATAACTATAAATAAGAAACATTTTTTAACATTATAACTAGATCACAAAGGCTTCTAACTTTATACTTGAGCACAAAAATGTAACAGGTCAGGTAAACAACCCTTAATTATAGGTAACAGTCCAGAGGGTCTACAAAGCATAGTATCCTGGATTTGAACTTCTAACAATGAATATTCATATTGTTGTTTACCAGGCTGATGGGTTTCGGAACGCTACCCCTTCATCAAGGCCGGACAAACTGGAAACTAAAAGTAAATCATTTTCATATCTCAAAACACAGCAAAAATACATACTCAGAAAGGGGTATTCACAAAAACACTAATGGGCAGACCAGAATCTTTTAACTACTACCATAACTACCACATAGACAGACTGCCAGATTGTGCAATCAGACTGCTTCAGCTCATTCAAAATGCAGCTTTTGCCAATGTCTATAGTTAAACAACATTTGTAAACCACTCTCTTCTTAATATCTATTTCACAGCCCATCAGATGTAATATGAAATAAAGTCAAAAAACAAATGTCTGTTGGCCAACAAGTACATCAGCCCCAGCATAACTTCAGAGGGCTGTCAAAATATTTATACCACTCAAGTCTTGTCAGTTAACATTCAAGGGGTATTTAATTACGCCACTATTAAGCAAGAGCATACTTACTCACTCCTAGAAACACAGTGGTGGATGGTATTCCCAGCACAAAAAGAAATTTAAATTCCAACTCTGGCATTTGAAAAGAACTAAAGAATAATCTTTACAGAGTTTATGTAGCTTCTTATGTCTGACCTACTATCATGGATTTTTTGTAATTGTGTCCACAACTCACTAAACAATTCCTTGTATATTTTAGTACTCTAAAAAATGTTTTAATAACTATTTGTGCAATTACCTTTATTCATCATCATCTTTAACAGTTTACCTGTGATTTTCCAGGTTTGCAGAGAATACCAGCACATCTCTCAAATCCATTTCCTTTACTCTCTGAGGTCTGGGTCATCCTTTGTGGCGAGATCCATTCATATAATCTTCTCCACATCTAACCATTTTTTCCACTACCTCAATCTTGGCATACCTACTACATTCGTTCAGTCATCCTTGTTTTTAGTTCCACATGCCCTGAACAACTTAGTCAGTTTCTCCTCAGCAGAACCCCTATCATCTCTGCACCTACCCTTAACTTCACATTCGTCTTCCATTTACTCCATGACACTCCACATATCCACCTGATCACTCTCACCTTACATTCTGCTTACATCGGTTATGAATCTTGCCTGTATAACACTACTATTCACGCAGGTTTCATGAACTTTTCCCTCCAATGCTAGAGAGGTTACTTTATAGGGCTGTGAATTGGTAAGAATTTTGTGATACGATACGTATCATAATACAGGGGTTACGATTCAATATATTGTGATATATTGCAATACTATAAGCAAGGTGATATATTACATTTTTTTAAATCTAATTTTAGGAAAACTTTCATAGTATAAAGAACACACCACTATATGCATAAAATCTGAGTCAAAAAATACTTTTTTATGCAATCAGAACAGTGGGATCTGCAACTGCATTTATCAGTCCCTATAACTTCAGACATCATAGCAATACCTTTTGTGCAATCTGAGGAAAGGAATTAATATGCTGCTATATCACTAAAAAATCACTGTACTTTTTGATCCTGCTTTAAAGGTTCACAGTATGCTACACTATATTTCAAGTAGTTTATAAGAATATAAGAAAATGTATAACATCATAGCACTGTAATCTGAACAAAGGAATTAACATTTGTTTACAGTATATCAGTAAAAAATAAAAAAAGTTCTTGCAGGATTATTTAGTTAAACAAATTGAGTAAATAAAAAAAATCAAAAAATCATATAAATTCAGACAGTATATATATTAAATTCTGCTTTAAAGGTTCACATTCTATTCTATGTAGGCCATTTTTTAATTTTTCAATCTCAAGTGGTTAATAAAAGAAAATGCATTGTCTCTGTAACATCCAACATTATAACACTATATTTTCTGCAATCTTAAAAAAGGAACTACATCTATCTATATCAGTGAAAATTAAAAGTGCTTGCAGGATTCCTAAAGAAAATATTAAACAAATGTAAGAAAATACAAATATATCGATAGTTAACATTTTCAGATGTTAAACTTGGATTGCACAAGTTATTACAGTTTGTATGTATGTCAGTGCTTATTTTTTAATGTCAAGGTTTTTGTGGAGGAAGATGAGCTGGTCAACATGCTCAGCTTTTAGAACATTTCTCTGCGGTAACAATCTCTTGCGGTGGAGCTGAGAGATTCCAGTACCTTCATGTACAACTTGGGCACAGTGATGTCAGTGATTCAGTGATGTGTTGTCAGGAGGGTATGATATAACGAGGCTCCATTGTATTCACCATATTTTGGGGGCTTCATTCTCTATAAAACTCAGAGGGCGCATATCTTTGCAAATGGAATAGTGTATTGACTGAGTTCTTTTGTTTGCATGAGTTGAGGTCTGTCTACGAACTTCGATGTGTGAACTTGTTCCATAGTGAGTTGAGAGGGACCCATTTTTTTAATGCTTGCCGTTTGTTGCTCCTTTATCTGTACAGTACATCAGAATGGTGTCTTGCGAAGTGTGCTCTCAGATTCATTGTGTTCCCAGAATATTTGATTTTGGCATGGCACAATTTGCAGACGTCATGGCTCTCGTCAATCTCCTCAGTGCCTTCTTTATTGTGAAAGCCAAAATGAGCCCACACTTCTGCTTTGTACGCCGCAGGAGACAGTCTATCTCCTCTGGATTCAGCCATCGGTTGTTGTGTTACTAGTCAGCTCAGTTTGTCACTGCACGATCCACATTGTCTGCCAGTTGTGCTCGCCTGAGCATTGAAAGCCTACATACGTCAACCCTTATGCTACTTCCTGTCTCAATTTATGTTGTTACGTAAGTTGCTATCTTGTGATCGGGGATTTAAACGCAAAATGAACTATGTGCCTTGAATCTTTGAATGTAAACTAGTAATTAAAAATCGATACTATTTTTTTGAGAATCGATGCACTATCAAAAAACATAATATTGCAATATTGAAGTGTATCGATATTTTTTACACCCATATTACTTTAAAAGTCAGAATACTTGACAACTTCTGGAATTGTCTTCCATGTTCCCTCACTATCACTGTTACGCCTCACTTAAGCAGCAGATCTTTCCTACTTTCTCTAAAACAGTTCCACGGCCGATATCTAAATTTACACTTACTACATTAGCATTCTACACCCCTTTCACGCACTTTCTTAAAAAAATGTTACACTTGCTGCCTGCAGATTTCCCTTCACACCACATCGTTTATGCACCCACTTCTGACAACCCGTGCCACCTATTCTTAGGTTCAAATTGTTTTTTAAGCTGTTTTAATCTTTTTGGTTTTAAAGCGGTAGCTACCCGAATTATAAGGGATCTGGATTTGATTCCAGCTCACTGTCTGTGTGGAATTTACCCGTCCTCCCGATGTTATTACTTACCTACAAAGCTGTGGAGGTTGGGTTCAAAGGCAATTATTACAGTGGGTGCCAGCTGTTACTATAATATGGCACCTCATAGTAAAATACTGAGGCAAAGAACTAAGTTGGTTACAGGTAAAGTTTACACAAATGTATGAAAATTGCTCTTCACACAAAGAACTATATACTGTTTAGACAGGAGTAATGTAAGAACCTTCACATCATAATTTGATTGTATTTAGTAAAAACTGGGTGAATAGGTCTGATGAGCTATGCTGAGCTGAGTTGCCAGTTCTTTGTTCTTTAAAACAAGTCACTGTTACAGTGTGTGTGTGTGTGTGTGTGTAAGGTACACTGGAAAGGCCAGCTGTCAAATCCATGACTGTTTTTCCCCACTCAATACTTAAAAACTGGGTTACTGAAGTAGTGGATAGATGGATGTTTTTCCTTAAACTTTAACATTCTTAATGAATGATATACTAGGAGTAGGCGGTATGGCCAAATATATAAACAATAGGGTTGCTTCAATAGTGAAATTTTTTAAAAACATTTACATTTAGGAGAAAACATCTATAATATTGATTACACTGAATTACAAGGCCCTTGCCATCATATATGATTATGACATTAAGAATATATTTTCTATTACTTTTAATTCTCATTTACGATATATTGTTATTACAATATATGTTCAAAAATCAGTCTGATATTAGTGCTTTCCATGTAGAAGGTTTGCTGAGACAACACTTCATTATGCGGGACGGTTGATTTGCCATATAATGTGATCCCACATCATTAGGGAAAAAGCTCTACACATTTTAATAGTTTGGGACAGCATGTCACATAGGCTATAATTATTCAAAACATATGATTAACTTTACTTCTTTAATTTTTTTAATCATGATTTATTGCCCAGAGGAGTAGGGCGAAGGACTGCAGCACATCAGAGTGACAACTTAAATAAAGGGGCAAAAAAAAAAAAACCATACGCAAATAATAATAAAGAATTCAACCACACATAGTAATTTACTAAAACACCTTAACAAAAAGCAATACATTTTAGATTCCCTCTCTCTCTCTCCCTGACTGGCTTAATCAATAAAAAAAAAAAGTTTTTTTTTAAGCATGTAAATACTGAATTTCACATCTGAATTAGACAAACTGAAACAGGCAGATCTGTAGCAAGTGATTAAAATTCTGCACTCTGCAGTGAAAGCTGCATTTCTCCCTTAACTCTATTGTATAATTCATGGACTGTTGATTTACTGATGTATTTTTCAACCAGGCACTGTACTGGAAGTTAAATGCATGGATCACATCTTTAACAGTGGCCTTTTCTACTGTGTGATAAGGGAGTGAATATTGAGTCAAAAAATGGGTAATAGCATTGGTGCAGGCCTTCCATCTGACACTGTCTTCTATGTATTTTGCTTGCTTTGCAAATAAAAACTGTATGTCTGACAGATCCTCTGATGAGCCTCCATGTGAAGAGTTCATGCTGATGTTCAGTGTAACATACTGTACAGGATGTGCAGTCTTCAAATGTACAAGTAAATTAATTTATTGCTTTTCCTTAATACTTTTTACTGCTCAGCTAACAAATGGCAGTACTGGGATTAGCCGCTTCACTGCATTCATTCTGTTTAAAACTGAAAAAATGCTGAACATGTGCCATGAGTTTTTTTTGGACACATCATCATGCATTTGGCAGCAAAAGATAGCATGCTCTGGTGTCGTCACTGGAATCTTATTTTCTTATTCATGTGTGAGTTTGTATCCCAGCAATGCTTTAAGATCCAGAATCTTTTGTTTCTAATCTGCCTAGAGTAATTTTGAAGGTCATTTATAGTTGTTAAAGAAAAAATAAAGCACGAATTACAATTATCTTAGTAGAGAACAAAACTGTCGATAAAAAAGCAAAATACCAAATCATTAGACGATATACACTTGAACCAACAGACGTTTAGCTTGCTCATGCCAAGCAAAAACAGGACAATACATGGATTTTTGTCTGACCTTACTCCCTGTTGAAAATTGACAGCTTCAAACACCCATATGTTGTCAAACCTGCTTAAATAAATGCAGATGTGCATGAGGCCAGAATCACGTTTATCCACACATCACTCTGGGAAATATTCTTAATGGAGTAGGTACTACCTATAGTCGATATACAAGTTCATACACAAGACATCACCTTTAAGACACTATTACACTGGAATAAAAACTAATTTCCTGTTTTCTTTCTGCATGTACAGATTTACACATTTTGTGATATAATGTGTTTAATGTTTAACTCTTTGAGGGCTGAATATTTTTTTCAAAAAACGATGGTTTCACACAGAAATCAACATAAAACGTCTGTTGCTGCATGCTGTGGCTGCCAGTTTGCCAAGAATGGGCGACAGGCTTGCTGCCAGGCTGTCTTTGCATGGCTGTGACAGCAGCAGCGGTGGTCATGGTCACAGTGCATTACAATCTGATTGTTAAGTGGCAGTCCTCCCTGGCAAACATTGTCAGTACCACTACTAGCTGGGGACTGATCAGCTGAAGCTGGAACTTCACATTTGTTTTCGATCACTTGTATCAAAATACGAGTCCGACAAGTCATAGTCCAGTTCAGAGATAATAGGCAAGACATTGTCCAAAGAGTATTTTGCTTTTCGCATTCACTTTAATTTCTTGCCAGATGTCACTGCCATTTTTGCCATTGTGTGTGCCTTGCTACTCACGTGAACGCAGGGAATCTCGGTCAAACCAATGAATCTAACTTTCCTTCTAGCAACGAGAGTCCAACGTAGCGGTTGGTTTTGTCACAGTTTACAGTTCGTTACCACCAACTCCTCCTTTTGACAAAAGTATAGTTCACCAATTTTTTGTATACAAGTGAAACATTTTTTTCCAAATTCACACTGCAAGAAGAATCGTATCCTTGTATTCCAGATCAACCAATACATTACCCACTCCTATGATGTACAGCTGGCTAAAATGTGGTTATAATAATACTTTAATCACTGCCTTTGCATTTATGGACTTGTGATTTGTAAAACAGTTTGAAAAAATGTGTGCTAATTTAAATAAAGTGAGAAAAAGCAGTTTTGACAGGTTTAATTTTAATGCTGAAAAATGCCAAAAAAATCCAAAAATAGGTATTTGTATTGGTCCATAAAAATGGACTGGAAAATCAAAAATCAATATGCTCTTAGTTTTCTTAAAACTTGCACATATTGCATAAAGTAATGATTCATAAGATAAACAAAGGATACATGAGGGCAGCGTCCTCTTTGTATGTGTGCTGAGCTTGAACTAATCACCACCTGCACCCCAATGCCCACACCATGTGCACAACAGCCACCTCTAAAGCACTGTGTGTCCTTGTCTGCCAGAACTCTTGTATTTCTGCTCAGTGCTACCTTGCATATGTGTCTCAATTCTTTGGTTATTTTTCAGCACAGTTCAGCTTTTATCTATTTCTTTTTTGTTCAGTCAAATAGCCTCTGAATGCATGATTGGACAAAAGAGGTTTTGACATGGTCATACGATCATGTGGAATGCAAGGGCACAGTGAAACAAAATTTAAATAATCCCAGCATGAAAAGCATGAAGCTAAGGAAAGTGTTGTTGTTCTATTACATAAAACTAAGATAATAGCAATACTGGTCATTATTATGTAAGTTATCAGTCCATCTACTGTATTCATATAGTGAATGTTGTGGCAACAAACCGAAGGCCAGGAAACAGTGAAGCACAGAGCTCTACTGGAGGGCACATTCATCACACGCCCAAGTTCATTCACAGACGGCTAATACAATTTCCAGTCAATTTTCAGGTTTTTTGGACTGTACACAGTCTAGTGATTGTGTATGCCGTTAATAGCATTATACATATGTTCATTGACTGGCTGCTGCATAGCGACATCCAATAAATTCATTACTTTACAAAGCAATTATTACAAAGAAGAAGATTAGGAACATAATCTCAAACCCGCAGTGGCAGTGGTATCTGAGCACATATCAGAGTAAAAAACAGGAGTGAGCTATAATAACATTACTAAGTTGAAATAAAAAGAAAAAAAGAGGAAAAACAAAATAATAATGTTTTGTTAACATTTAACATTATCTTTAAATGTTTGGCTCATCTTGGATATTGCGTTATATTACTATTAATAATCATACGTTAGTATAAACCAAAAAAGGGCTTCAAAGAAAGTGAGGACAATGTTGGTGGTGGAGGTGGGAGATTTGGCTTTTTTCTGTAGACCTCTCTAATGACATAACTGTGGCTGGAAGTCATATTTGGAAATGGAAAAACGATGGAGAAGCCTTGTGTGCTTATGTGCCGTCGCTTAGCAGCCAGATACCAGGGAGCTCATTACGAAATAAGAGATGTGGCATCAAATATGGTTAACCAAAGAGAATCAAAATTCCTCACTCCTGCTTTTTAGCTGTTGCGTGTGAATCAATCCACAGCAACATGACTAGTTAAACATAATAGAAACTGGTTCTGTATAGAAAATGTGCTCACTTCCAGTCTGGCTCAAATCTATCCCAGTAGTAAAACGCTGACACCCTCCACATGGACACCAAAGGAACAACAGTTTTGCTCAGCTGGGAGAAGAAATTATTGGGTCTGGACTTTTGGTGCCACCTTGTGTCTAAAAATATTATGGCAGGAGATTAAAACAATTTGGGTTCAACATTTAAGATAGATAGATAGATAGATAGATAGATATTGCATTATTATTATTATTATTATTATTATTATTATTATTATTATTATTATTATTGCATTATAACAAACTGGGGACACAAATAATCCGAAGTTTACTAACCATTAATCACACTGTAAAGTGTTTTAGTGTGGAAGTGTGGCAGACATACAGTACAGGCCAAAAGTTTGGACACACCTCCTCATTCAATGTGTTTTCTTTATTTTCATGACCATTTACAGCACTCCATCACTCTCCTTCTTGGTCAAATAGCCCTTACACAGCCTGGAGGTGTGTTTGGGGTCATTGTCCTGTTGAAAAATAAATGATCGTCCAACTAACCTGACTTCTGCACAACACAACTGCTGGTCCCAACCCCATTGATAAAGCAAGAAATAACCCTGATAAGGCACACCTGTGAAGTGAAAACCATTTCAGGGGACTACCTGTTGAAGCTCATCAAGAGAATGCCAAGAGTGTGTAAAGCAGTAATCAGAGCAAAGGGTGGCTATTTTGAAGAAACTAGAATATAAAACATGTTTTCAGTTATTTCACCTTTTTTTGTTAAGTACATAACTCCACATGTGTTCATTCATAGTTTTGATGCCTTCAGTCATGAAAATAAAGAAAACACATTGAATGAGGAGGTGTGTCCAAACTTTTGGCCTGTACTGTATATTCCTTAAGCTTCAGTCACAAAAAGACAATGGCAAAACTCAACAAAATACTACCGAAGTGCCCTTGCTGCTATATGCTATAAGGTAAAGGTTATAATGTTTGAAAAAGATCTGGAAGTTTTGTTAATTTCTGAATTCCAAAAAATGAACACCATTGATAATAAATAATCTACTTCAACCCCACAGACAGTCACATGCCTTATACCATCTCAAAGAGATACACTATTATTTTTTTATGTGCGAGACTCTGTAAGGTCTCCAGGCGGCCAGATTCTGTGCAACGAATGTCAGATTTATTTAGAGTCATATGGCATCTAACGCCCAAGGTGACAGATGCACCATATACAACCCAAATATATATTCCAGGCAGCTCTACCATTTCTTCCTTTCAGGTGACCTACCTGCGCCTGCACCATTTTGACATCTGTTCAAGTCCAGTCAGTAAGAAAAAAGCCCTGAAGGGCTCAGCCAGTCCCCAGGTTCAAGATCCAGAGAGGGTCATTGTCTCTTACAGCCCAGTTTTTGCGATCCAACAAAAAAATTAAATGACAAAAAAAAATAAACAAAACAAGTGGCTGATAAAAACATAAATCCCCCAGAACAAGAGGACACTGGAAACGATGGGCAATGACCTCGACAAAGAATATTCTGTCCGCAACAGGATCACAGAAGCGTCTGAGGACAGGCTCACGGCTATAATCCACTTGTGTCTAGGCTACAGAGCACATGGCAGGCCAGCAGTAGTGCAGAAAGGGGCTGGGGTGGGGGGAACGAGTGATCATTCAACCTTGTAGCAGAAAGTTAACATGCCCAAGAATCAGCTGCCACCAGATTTAGAAAGTCTAGTAGTAATGTGTGAAAATTTGAGTTTAAAGAAAAGAATAGCATGTCACTAGATATTAAATGCATAAACTGAATGAGCTATACATTTCACGTGTGGTCTTCAGCATAGGAAAAAGAACTAAAAGAGCAGCTGCAGAAACAGTCTGTGTAAGCAACTTCATATACTAGCTTGCTTTTCCTCTGTGCCCACATGATGACTGTGCACCGACCTTTAATGCAAGTGCATCCAAAATGCCACCAGGCCACTGCACTCCATTTTTAAACCTCAATAATTCAAACAGACAGGGAGCTGTTAATCCTCATTACCATCAAACAAATGCATCCACGCATAATCCACCCGTGTCTCTTTCTACTTGTCAAACCTCTGACACTTCACAAGTATAAGTGCAAATAAGAAAAACATGAGGGGTCAGGAGGGGTTTATTTATGCAGCAAAGACTGCCAGCTTACTCCAGATTGCTATATCCAATGATGAGAGTCTGTCCTATCAATTACAGGCACAGGCACAGTGGCACACACAAAACTTTCTTTGCACATACAAAAGGCCACACTTGGGCAGAACTCCAGTTCCTCAAAAGTCACATTTGCTAACATTTCTGGGCAATTTAAAAGGAACAGCCTTGTTTTTAGAAATGCAGGAGGAAACTCTTATGAGTACAGGAAGACATAAACACTATTAGCTCTGCCACAAAGCCACACACACCTGCACTATAAATCACCACACAGAGCTTCTCTCATAGTTATGAGCAAGATTCAGCAGGCTTTATTTGTAGACAAGTACATTCACCCAGGCAATCATTATTAAATATAAGTGAGCACAAGTGTTCTAATACTACTAACATTTACTGTGAAAGACATTATGATGTAGGAAAGTAGTCACCTAGTTCTACTTAGGTGACCTATTGAAAACTGTATGAGGAGTTAAGGCTTAGGACTTCAAACCCTGAGGTTGTGGGTTCATATACCACTACTGACACTGTGTGACCCTAAGCAAGTCACTTTGAAATTCCTGTGTTCCAATTGGAAAGCCAAAAGAAATGGAATAAATTGTATCACAAATGTTGTAAGTTGCCCTGGATAAAGCGTCTGCCAAATAAGTGAATGTAAATGTAATGAAGACGTAACATGAAGTAAAGTTGGAAAGACCAAAGAAGAGAATGATCAGGTGGATGTCTGTAGGATCACGAAATGAGAGTAAAATAAAAGTTCTGAGAAGGAGCTGGTGTATACTAGATGCAACAGGTGTTGTGGTGAAGAGAATGTGAATTTCCCCTTCGGGGTGGGTACCTACCTACCTACCTACCTACCTACCTACCTACCTACCTACCTAACCTAACCTAACCTAACCCTAACCTACCCATCTATCCATCTATCTATGGGAAGCAGACTGAGGTGGTTTGGTTATGTGGAGCAAAAAGGCAGAGGATGACTGGGTGAAGTGGTGTACCAACATGGAGTCAGTGAGAATGAGGCCCAGAAGAATGTTGGTTGACAAAAAAAAAAAACCCTACCTTAAAGAAAGCTCAGGATGGTGGGCAGTGTAGGAAGCCCAGGCTAACCTGTACCCAGAAATGGGCTCTTAAACTGGTGATGCTAATAATGAAAAAACACTACATTGTTTAGCAGCATGACACAATAAGCGCAACTGATCAACTGGCAATCTTTAGTGACTTTCATATACAGCTATGTCATTCATTCAGAATCCGTATTACACTATGCAAAATCACGATAAGCACTACGAATCAGACATTATGCTATTTTCATGATTTACAATATTAAGCATTATTTCATAAACTGCCCTTTATGGAAGGCATCTATTATTTTTTTCATGAAAAACTTTTTGCATTGAGCAATATTACTCATTCAAACTTTATTGTACTGGGTCAGTCAAAGAAAATATTACATATCCATCATTCAGAACAATATAATTCACAGCAAGGATGCTGAAGCAATCATAAGGAATAATGTGTATAATCCATCGTTTTCACAACCTGCTAATCCATGGCAGGGGATCACGGGGCAGAGGGAACCTATCCATGAATTCATCAGGAACAAGGAAAGGACAACACCTACACAGGGTGAAATGCACACAATAATTTAAATACATTTTTACAGCAAATTTTTCATACTAAGTACTTCCAGTGTTCACCTTCTGTATGTCTTGCCTTGAGGGTTCAAATGTTGAAGAAACATGCAATGGGGTGTCTTTCATCCTAAGCGCCATGAGATTATTTTTATTGTGTCCATTTCCTCACTATCACACACAGCATCTTGTTGACTGTACTATTGATCAATTGTTACACAGTGTGTTTCAAAGTGGAAATTATAAATCAGTTATTGAGTGCCTTTCATGATGATCATTGCCAAGTGCTAAATCTAAATACTCTACGTAGCTTGCTGTTAAAAACACTATCAATCACTATTTAATATAACATTTTTCACGGTGAGAATCATAAATTAATCTAACGACTTTCTAAAGCAAATAATATTAATCAGTCATCACTCTTTATAGATTTTTTTTATAGTGAGCAACACCAATCATTCAGTTTCATAATTTTACTGATTCTACAATACAAGTCAATGGTAATCAGGCTTGGATTAAAAATGTACCGTTTATACAGAAGGTTTTCAAGTTCAGTACTGGGCTTCAGGTTTCAAGTCAACCAATTTCTTCTTTTATTTGGACTCCTTTCTCAATTAAGCAAGTGGTTATTTCCCAGTTTCTATGTTTATTTTTATCACTCAAGAAATCACAAACTGGTCATACTAAATTTTGATAGACAGAAGCAAATGTATATGTGTGTTAAATAGGTAAGAATGATCTTTTTACACTTTTTAATATTTTGCTCATATTTAATGATTTGCTATTTAAGCCATTATGTACTAATAAGCTCACAAGTTGGTGACAGTGAAATGTCTGTCCTTTAGCATTCTGTGTAATTTGCAATTGAACTGTATTTGCTCTCCTTAACATTACTTGTCAGTAGCTGAATACAATTAATGAATTAATTAATTAGAAAAAAGTAAATTAACAAAAATTAACAAAAAAATAACATAGTTAAGCATTACAGAACATAGCATAAAAACGCAAATATTTCATAATTTCTAAGAGGTAAAAATGACTCACTGATTATGAAATTGTTTTTAACTAATGCCTGCAGCCACAGTGGGCTCCCAGGTCTGAACTTGAGAACTGAAACCACCGGTTTATACTTAACATCCTTCATTGTGCATATTACCAATCATGACTGGACTAACGTTTTTCTGATATTTTTATATATTACATTTAAGTTAAATTTACTTTTTGACTGTTTATACTTGGGTGTATTCTGTTCACTTGTGGCGGTTAGGCTGCTATAACACTATGATTTCTGCTTGAAATCAATAAAGTATCTGTCTATCTACACAGCTAGTCAATGAGAGTACTGATATTATGTCTTTCTTTATATTATCAACCAACTGCTGTAGTGCTTTTCCAAGGAATCAGCATCATTAATCAAATATAATTCTATATACTAACATATAATGATACTTTAGTTATAATATTGTGCAATGAATTTAGTTTTTCAAATTCTGTTCAACCTGTAATTAAGGACACTGATAAATAAACACCGTTTTATACACTGCAGCCTGCTCTGAAAGCATGTAGAGCAAAGTAGGAATTAACCTTAATTAAAGCAGAATGTCTTTCCCCCCAAAATAATCATCTACACACTTTAAAATCATATGAATTTACATTTATCAAGCACCATTACATGTTTTTGAAATGTGGGAGGATGTCACCACTAGCACTGGTAAAAACAGCTAAACTTTACAAGAAAGGCATTGTGGCGGGGTATTGAAACAGGGTACTAATGACTGAGTGATAATGGCACAATTTACACAATACTGTAAGACACACCATAAATATTTTATATAGCAACTTCCAAGGACAGGAATTCTTAACATAACCCTACCATTTGTTTGAATATCTACTCTATATACTGTATATAAAATCCTAAGCCTAAAAGTGCACGTTATTTTCTGATGCTTTAAATTGGGCTTATTTTAAAACCTACATACATATGTTTGGTATCATTCTTTTCAGAATTTATCAAACTTTAATGTGATGTTGTTAGATTTTCTGATTCGTTCTCCATTTTTAAATTATAAACTAAAAAATATCAAGACTTCACGTCCCCCACGAGACGAGACTTTGTGCCAAGAGATTTAACCACATCCGGGGCCAGAAATAAAACACAAGCAGGACAGCTGCTGTACAGCCTTTTAAATGTTCAAAGCACCGTGCGAGATGCAGATCATACAGCACGGCAGCAGCAGCAAGCCAGCAGCTGATCGAGAAAAAAGGAGGTAAAAAAAAAAACTACATTTGCTTCCCATTGTATCACCATATAAGACAGGGTTTCGGAGGAACGACCGCCTCTCCTTGGGGTGCATTCAGCCCTGCTCTTCACAACGCGAGTGGCAGAGACGCAAAGTGGCTGGAACATTGCGCAGGCCAGGGGGATTGGCGAGCAAAGCAAGCAGGGGGTAAGCCCCCTAGTATATAAATAAATAAAACAGAATGTCTGTGTTTCACCTATACAATCATAAACCTTGTAACCGATCTGGACCAAATGCTGCATACAAGTAGTTGCCCTCTAGGACCATACAGACAAGATAGACTAATTCTGAACCCAAAAGTCTGACCTGGAGGTCCCATTGTGTTTTTTTTTTTTGCCGCTCTGCATTACAGTTTTCACACCCTTGCCATCTGCTAACTCAGAGCAAGTGAAACATCTGAATAGACTGTAGCTAGACAAGCAGACAAAATGACCAAAGCTTAATATTACTTACCCGGGCAATGCCGCGTGTGGCTTCTGTCTACTGTAATATAAAAGAAGTATTGTGCACTTTTGCAGGGTGGGGGGGTATTGGGTAAGGCCTGATCGTGAGTGGAAGTGCAACACAACACAAAGAAGAATAATAGGTTTGTTGTTGTCAGCTTTTCTTCATAAGTTAAGCAATACAAACTGTCCACCTTGAACTAAGAGGACCAGTCAGACCTGACAGCACTTAAGGTTATAACCCAGCAAGGAGTTACTACAATTTTGGAATCCAATAGCATCCAAAACTAACATTCTTCACTCACAAGAACAGAGACATTGTTAGAGAGGCAGTGTTGATGACGGATGGGACAGCTAACAATAACAACAGGGTTACCATTTTAAAAAAAAGCAACACATAAATCTTTGCTTTCTTTCCTTAACACATTCTATAGATATACCCAGGCTCTGTGCACTTCAACTAGTTAAGAAATTCTTTAATTAGTCTGCAAAACCAAATTTGAAATGTATTCAGATTGGTCTGTTCTGAGGCCAAATAATCAGTCGATCTGAGGTCACACTACCCTTTTTTAATACTCAGGCAAGGAAAATGGTTTACCTAGTTATTGACTATCTACCCAGGTACGAAATTAACTGGGGAGCAAACAATGGCTTCAGCTGGATACAACATTAAGTTTCTTGTCAAAATTTGGATACTACAGCAATTGTAAGTTGTGAAAGAACAAACTAATTAGATTATCCAGGAAGCACCCCCCCACCACACACACATACACACACACCTACATTTTCACCCACCTGATCAGATGGTTCACGAGGACCATAATCCTAAAGATAAGTTGAAGAGGGGAGGGGCGTATGGTTATTCAGCTGTATTGATAAATGCCAAAAATGTCACCTATTGTACAGAACTTTGACAATATATAAAATATGTACAAAGAAACCAACATATCATAATCCTGTGACCACCAGGTCCTAAACCTCCATAAATGATAATTAACACCAAGCCATTCTAGGCTGTCACATCTATAGCCCTATGCTAATAATTCTAAGTTGTTTTTGATAAATGTGCAACTGAAAACATTTCCTATAGTGAACTGCAACTACAGGTTCAAACTAATTGCAGCAATTAACTGATCTTGTAATTTGGGAGAAAAAAACAGCTATGTAGTAAGTTGTTTGCCTGCTAAAATTAGAATTTATACCAAAAAATGTTCCCCACCAAGTGAAAGGCGTTAACTGTCTGTACATTGCAGGTTCAAGTTAACCACTTCCTTGAAGTCATCACGCCATAAATGCTCATGTCAAGGACCAAGGCCCAGCTTTCTGCCTCTGGTCACATTGAATGGATACAAAAATGCAGTTCTGTGTAAGAAGGGTGGCTCTCCCAGCTTTTGAACTCATTCAACTAAGGACTGAGTTCATTTGTGTTTCCATTACATCACTGCCCTAACAAAAGGCCCTGGTATCACGTTACTGCTAGGGCTCTCTCACAGTGTTAGGACCAACTGCTTCTTCACACAAAAAATATCAAAAATATAGATTCATACTGAATTGCAGCTGTTGCTTGGAATTTGTGGACAAATGGGCTATCCGTCCTAAACCAAGGAGGCACGGTTGCCTGGAAGGAAGTGGTGTTGTCTTAAGAGTCAATGCCACTTGTTCAGTGATGTTTAGTTGATCTTCACAGCAGCACTGTCACCCAATACTCACTCACAAACTCCCAAAAAGATTTCCAACAGGAATGCTACTGTTCTAAAGACTTCATGCCACAGCTCTGTTTATGCCCTTACAGCCCAACTCTAACATCACCCCCACCTCGCCTTCCCCTTAGGCTTCCAGGACATAAGCCAAGAAAAAACATTTTGCTTGGTGAAAGGCTCCATTGAGTAAATGTTTCTCAGTTGAAGAGATGGAATGGCCCCCAGTCTTAAGACACTTTAGACACAGTCAAGAGGTCACTCCTCCCCACCCCCAAATCTATCCTTCAGAAAGGCAGTTTACTTTAGCTTAAAAAACAGACTAAACATTAGAGAAGGGCTTGGCATTGGGATGTTTAAGTCCGACAGTGTGACCTTGCACTTAAAGCACTGGACTCCACGCCAGTTGGTTCAATCTCCAATACTAAATAAATGCATGACCCTGTTTACATCACTTCATAAGACAGTTTTCATACTGTAGAAAAGATACAATTGTATAATTTTGTATAATTTAGTTCTGATTTGTATATTACTTTGGATAAGTATGCAAGTTAAACAAATGCAAATGTTTAAAAGATGCAGTACAGTGGTTAACACTGTTGCCTAACAGCTCCATGGACCTGTGCTTACAAGGCAGCCTGACAATTACTTGCATGAAAGATGAACGGTTTACCTGTGTCTAAGTTAATTTTCTTTATGTACTCAAGTTTCTTTTTACATCCTAAAGCTTTGTATTATATGTTGTTTGGTGAACCAAAATTGGGTGGCACAGTGGCGCAGTGGTAGCGCTGCTGCCTCACACTAAGGAGACCTGGGTTCGCTTCCCGGGTCCTCCCTGCGTGGAGTTTGCATGTTCTCCCTGTGTCTGCGTGGGTTTCCTCCGGTGCTCCGGTTTCCTCCCACATTCCAAAGACATGCAGGTTAGGTGCACTGGCAATCCTAAATTGTCTCTAGTGTGTGTTTGGTGTGTGAGTGTGTGTGTCCTGCGGTGGGCTGGCTCACTGTGTTGGCTGGGATTGGCTCCAGCAGACCCCCGTGACCCAGTGTTAGGTTATAGCGGGTTGGAAAATGACTGACTGAATCAAAATTTTATGCATGTGGGTGGATATGTGCATGACATATGCATAAAATATGCAGTGTCACACACGTATGCCTGGAATACGACTTCAACTACCATTCCACCACGAGCCATGGGTTGGTGGTGCCTCCTAATATCTCTCTTCTCCTTCCCTCTGCATATCCAGAAAAGCACAGGTAGATAAGACATGATGTAAATTCTGGGGTTTGGAAGCCTGAACCAGCCCCTTCTGCCTCATCAACTTCATAACCGGTACCACCACGATCTCTTCCCAGTCTGGTCGGAGGCTCTCATCTGTAAAGATTTGCTTTCCGTGAAAGTTTTTCTTGCCAGACTTCATAATATATAGGGACACCATTCAGTGCCCCAACTCTTTACCTTTGTTTGAGTTTTTTTATTTCAGCAAGTTCAGGAAATGAAAGGATTATGTAACAAGTGAGTTTGGGCTGGTGATATTACAGTGAGAATTACTTCTATTTATTTCCATCCACCTGTTGATGCACATTACCAAACAAAGCAAATGGTGTGTTGTAATGAGATTTTGAGAATACATTTTATATACTCGTATTATAAAGAAGAAAAAACATCAATATTGATTTTGTAACTAGTATTCAGTGTTAAATGATGGGCATTCCTCTGGATTCCCCCCAACAAGTGGGCTGGCTACAGAGTTCAGGTGGTGCATATACCATTCACTGGAAGCAGAGGTGAATATCTAGCATTGATTTTGATCCAAAAAAAAAAAAAAAAAACTTCTAGTAGGAGTCCCTGGAAGTGGTCAAAAATTTCTCAAGTTCAGAGTGGTTTTCGTGTACAGCTGCGGAGGAGTCTCTCCTTTTCAGATTATGAACTAGTAGGCCGCACCAGTGCTAATTCCAGACTAAGCTTCTGGGAGGACAAAGCCATCCATGTGATGAAAACGCCTACATAACCCGGCTGTTTCACAAACCACACTAGCGTGAAAATGATGCCTCAGAAAAAAATAGCTGCTGGGGGTAAAGAAGACATGTGGAGGAGAGTGCTATGATTGCGTCTGCTTGGTAAATGCAATTAATTTTCTCATCAAGGTATGCAAATGAGAGAACAACTCCAAGGTGAGATCCAGAGACAACTGGGAAAATATCTATCAGTTAAGCAAAATGGACACTAGTGATCGGGCACTTCTCCTCCATTTCCCAGATAGGGAAGTTATTAATAGAGTCAATCTAAGATTCCACTAGCCAATGCAGAACATTGCAGTTTACAGTAAATATGCCCTTGACTACCAGCAACAACCATCATTTTATGGATTATAGCAGTTGTCAGGAAGAGGCCAACAAACAAGCTAACACAGATATATAACACAGGCACGGTTGTTTAAGTTACAACCTCTTCCTCAAACAGTTCTTATGTTTCCTTCCGGCCATTGTTTATTTTTGCCTCAAGTCTTATAACCAGGAAAGGCAGTAGTGTAAAGAAAGAATTACTTCAAGCACTTAGGATGCAAGTGGTGAAATGAGTTCCTACAGCGGAAAGGCAACTATGTACTCGGAATGGGCTGAACCTAAATCTGATATCACGGGCTGAACCTAAATCTGATATCACAAAAATGCAGTCCTTAAGTCTCCAACTGTATGTCTCTCAAAAGCATTTTGGGACATATCTTAAAGTCAGAAAAATTACATAGGTATGCCTTACACCCCAACACATTTATAACTCCATACATCCACCCCCACTGGAGCATCCACTTAAAAAAAATCACCTTTACAACCTTTCAATTAAAGGTAGACTTTCTGTTCTGCTTTGTGGTTTACTAATCAACGCTGAGTGAAGTTGTTGGTTCTCACTTAAAATTCTGAATAATGCTTCCTGCAGCTGTTGCTTATCTTTAAATTAAGGGGGGTGTAGGGTATAAAATGGTTCCTTAGTTCACTTAAGTGAGAAATACACTGCAGAAGGGCTAAATAGCATGCAACCTCTTTCATTTTTATTTAGATCAATCAAAGATGTCCGACTGTAACCCATGAGTTTCCAAAAAAATGTATATCATACTTACATTACAAGTTAAATGAAGTGAGCTAAAAGAAACCAGCTACCGATATGTGAACCGTGACCCATTTCCTGGATAGACTTATATTTTTTTGCACTGTGTCTTCCAGGCATTTTGCTTCAGTTTTAATAGTTTAGAGTCCACTGCACAATGGGGTAGCCACTGGAAGGCTAAACTACAGTCCACAAACCACTACCTGGCAGCTTGGCAGGACCTCTGGATGATTTTATTTTTTATTTTTCTCTCCTCTGTTATCAAATAGCCTTATGAGATTCTCTCATATATATGTACTAGCTGTGTAAGCCCGTGCTGTAAAAAGCCCGGGGTCCTAGAAACTATTGAAATCATCAGAAAAAAACTGAAATGTAGAGATGTCAGGTAATTGAAAGGAACTACTCTGGGCATCTTTACCCTAGGAGGTTTCGTTTTGCCAACGTGTTCGCATTGCTTGTGCATTAGCGGCTAAGGGAGTGCCTCTTTCTTCGGAGGTTTCATTTTGCCGATCCGCTGCCCTCGCTTGTGTTATTAGCAGCTAAGCAAGTTTCTGTTTCCTCAATGGCAGAGCCCTTACCCTGACTCCACCTCTCACTTCCAGGCCGGACAGACAGACAGACACACTTCCACACGTAGACATTTATATATATGAGAATGAGATACCATTAAATTGATTTAAAAATACAGCCAATACATTACTAATGTCGTGAATGGCTAATGCTGTTTGAAATGACTGATTTTTACTTTATTACTTACATATGACTGCAAAGCCCCATTTTCAGAAGCCATTCCTTCAGTGTCCCAATGGTCAACTCCCTTAGCTTATCCTTAATTATGTATAAATGATAATTTGTTATTAGAGAAACCTTTGTAATTGCAGAAGTCAAGCAGAAACCTGATATTCTGTACATTTGGCTTGCAAGGTACTGGCATTTCTAATGTTCAGTTCTGGATTCAAAAATGGCCAAAATAGAACAGCTTTCTCCAGAAACATGTCCGTCTACTGTTTTTTGCAGTATGAAGGTTCTCCATGTGACAGATTCCCAAGAAAATGAAGATTTCAAACAAAGGTGTCTATTACTGTCATGAGAGAAGGCAAATTGGACTTAACAAAGGGCAGAAAAAGAAAGGGAAGGCCCAGATGCACAGCTGCCTAAGAGGATAAAGACATCAGAATCTTATTTTGAGTAACAAAACATTGTATAATTTCTCAGTTAGCTTCTTTATTATATACTGTACATGCCAAATACTGGTGTAGTCTGCAACACATAAAAGATAATACCAGGATGCTGATCGTAATATGCTTTTTCCAGTTATCTTCTGTTCAATTGTGTTCCTTTGCTCATTTTAACCTTTTCTTTTAATTTGTGAGTTTCAGATATGGATTTTCCTTTGAAACTACACCTCTAAGGCCAGCATTCCTAGCAACCCAAGTAAACAGAATAACATGTTTCAGCAGTGCTAACACAATTACAGAGGTTTCTCTAATAACCAGATAGCATTTAAAATGGCTAATTAAGGATATGCTTTCAATGGTACAGTGCCACAGTTTGGTCTTAATGGTAAATTCCAGCGAGGGTGGCAGAGGGTTAAAGCCTGCCCTGTAACAGAACACAATAAGTCTATACCTAAGTGGAAACAATGGCTCTCTAGCACTAAGGCCAGATTCTAGAGGTCAGAGGAAATGGACGAGCAAGAGGAAATGCAGGTCAGATGCTTTCCCATACACAAGTATTCCCATACTGTAAACTGGACCTATACAATATGTCCAAGTGATTTACTGTTTTTGCAGTGGGAATCTGTGCTTTAGCTTTTACTCCATATTTGCTCTTCCCTAAATTAATTTAATAAAAATACCATCAAGATAAAAAATAAAGGTGTCTTTGACTGATACTAAAATGTACAGCAAGGGTACTCCTAGAAACAAATGGAAAGAAATCCCCATTACTCCAATAGTTTTCTCAGCTCACCTCCACTATGTACTAATTTTGGACATTTTTTAAATCCTTTCATTCAATTAGCAATACACATTGTAGTACCATAAAAATCTGTGCCCTCCAAGAGTCCCTTGAAATCATACCTTTTCTGCAGTGCGCTCCGAATCCTCCACGCTCCAGTACAAGCTGGGTTCACCTGCGAGAAGAGCAGTGTCTGTAGTAGAAGATGATCTTGGTCTGCCCTGGTGATGGTGGAGCAGAGCTGTCAGTGAGCTATCCTGGGGACCCTTACGGCCTAAGTGGGGACTGCTGCCCTTCTGAGAGTCAGCAGAGGTTCCACTCTTGGTCCGCCGGCTGCTGCTATGGAGGCTTGTTCCTCTCTTGATGGATGGCCGTGCCCGAATTTGCTGTAGCACTCGATTAAAAGCAGTGGGACGTGCCGGCAGGTCATGCAGAGAGACTGCATAAGACACCCTTTGCATCTCTGGGGAACGCTCTTTCTCATCAGCAGAGTCATGATCCGAGTGGCCAGTGGCACCAACTGGGGTGCCAAGGGTGCCGGCTAGCTGCTGGAACTGGGGAGAGTCCTGGGAACTCTGGTGATCACGCTCCCTGGAACGCCGGCGGCTGTGGAACAAGTGCTTCAGCCCATGGCCAAACATAGAGCCTTCAGAGAGTTGTTGAATTTTCTGCATAGGCAAGGACAAAAAAATAGAAAAAAAAAAAAGAATGCATTTAAAACAACATAAACAAAACTAACATTCTAATGTAGCACCCTATGAACACTGAGTTAAAATGCCTATCAAAGACCTGGCCTAGCTTTAAAACCCAACTGGCTGTTTAAGAGGCAAGTTTACTGCCAATGCACATGGAAAGAATCTCTAAACTTACAAAACTAAAATGACTGACCTGACTCTCAAGTAGAAAAATGTGATGTCCATAATGAAATTATCCTTGGGTTTGTGACAGTCTGGCATTTACTCTGTTTTAAAGACAGGGCTACAATTTATGAAACAATTCATCCATCCATTTTCATAACTCACTTAAGGGATGTGAGAAAGCTGGAGCCAGTTCCAGCAAGCAAAGGGCGTATCCACCCAGTGCAGGACAAACACAAGCTAGTTTTAGGAATACAAATACATAGATAAATGTAGAGATATATTTAATGCTATCCAGTAACAAAAACTCTGGCATACTTTGGTAAATACATCTTGCTACCTGATGAATGATTACAACCGACTTTTATACTCAAAACTGTCACTTAAACTGGAGCCAGAATTCAAAATGGTTGTAGAGATTCAATCCCCATGTGCTTCTACCACAAAAGACTCACTTAGGCAAACAAAGAAAACTGAATAAGGCATAGGCAATTGAGACATGGGTTAAAATGATATTGAAAATGAGATGAGACTATACAAGAAAATTGGTAAATAAAGCCTCTCCCACAACCATTTAGTAGACACTAATACATTCATGTCGAGTAGTGTTGATATAAAGGCACTGCAACACGTTAATCACATCAACTAATCACAAATCTTTTTAGACATCAATTGCAACTAACAACAGACCATTTAATTTAACATTTGTTTCCTCTCTGTAACTGCTCAAGACAGCAAATTCATGGTACAGTCTATAATTCCATTTGTTTATTTGATTGCCTATTGAATGAGTAATCTATTCACAGACAGACAATCCAACTGTAATGTTAGTAAATCTTAAGTCTACTTTGCTCAAAACCGTAAGGTGGCTAACAGAAAAAAGAAATTGCCATTATATACACAGAAGCAACTGTCATATCTAATGGATTTATGTGTGCCATGCTATGCAAATAATGAGTATTTATGTACTGGCATTGTAGCCAACACCCACACATTAAAGTTGCTCCTCAGAAATATCTATCTGCAGCTTTAAATATTCTGTTTGGCAGGTATGATAGATGTTCATCTCCGGTTAACACCTGTTGCTTGTGTCAGATAAATTACAACTGTTAGGATTTAACAAAAGGCAATCGGAACGTGAACAAATGGGAATAAAAAAATGATTACAATGGTAGCATTCCTTTATACTTCTTGGTTTCCTAAAATTATCAGTAAAGATAAATGTATGCATCTGTTTACATACTCTAAATGAAACCATCTACTACACTGAGTAAGAGTATAAAGCCTGCCTTAGACTAGATAAGGCTCCAGCTCACGGCAACCCTGAGCTGGACATAGCATGTTTAGAAATGGATAGATGGATGAGCAATATAAATGTCTAAGAGGTAATACATATTTTTTCAATATTTTTGCCAAAGTGGGATTAGCTTTCTTTGAAAAATATTTTCAATGTCTTTTACTTGATCCTCACTTTTGTGAGACATCCGTCAACGTTTGCCTTAGCAACAGAGGTAGGCAGCAATCAGTGGGCACTAGATCAGCAGACCAGACGCAGAAAGATCTCAAGAAACTTAAATGGAAAAATTCTCAGGATCACCGTAAGAACTCTTAATTTAGTGATTTTTAATTTT
The DNA here is from genome assembly GCA_026402145.1 of Polypterus bichir lapradei. NCBI lineage: Eukaryota > Metazoa > Chordata > Cladistia > Polypteriformes > Polypteridae > Polypterus > Polypterus bichir. The sequence goes on along the minus strand of JANRMT010027041.1, from coordinate 35,962,012 downwards.
TTCTTGTATTTTAACACTCAGGGCATATTAATCTACATAAAAGCCGTATATTTTGCAGTATTACCAATGTACTTTCAATATCACCTAATGAAACCGATTTTTTCATTAGCCTCTACAATATGTGCACTACTGCAGATCTGTGTGAAACGGATGGAAAATTGTATTTCTGTTGCACACACAGGACACACGACTCTCTGATAAAGGACATGTTGTAAAATTTAGGCAAACTGGAAGCTCCCTGTTTCAAACCGAGTTTTGTTAAAAGCAGTTTGACCTTTGTGATTTGCTTGGGCAATATAAAAGAAGCCAGCTCTCACAGAGCATTAAATTGAAGACAGCCTGTGGAAGCAAAAATGCTGACAATGCAAATGGGCCAGAGATTCTCTTCTGGTGCACCAGAGCAAGCAACCTGTGCTATCATCTGCATGAAAGAACTCTCATTACTAAAAGGACAAATCTGCAACTGGGTACACCATACAGTATAAAGCAGGCTGACTGATGACTTGGTGAAATGGCTGGCAGTTGGGTTGCCAGATTTGTTACGCTCTAAATAACTCAAAGCTCATTAAAAATTTTAACAAATGGTCAGAAAGCCATGACACTTTGGCATGTTTCATTAAACCATTTCTTTTTCTTTTTCTCTCTCTGTAAGTTGTTTTTTTTCCCTCTTTTTAAGTTTTTAAAATTCAAACCAAAGTTTACGTTTATGGAGCTGCAAAAAAAGGGGATAATATGTGTTCACAAATTTTTCACTAAACACTGGTGGAGCTGTAAGCAAATATGCTAAGAACATAAAGTATTAAAAAAAAGTTTAAAAATTTGGACCACAATAAGGCAGACATCATCTCTCCATCCCCAATGGCAAATATACAAAAATGGCCCAATTGGCTAAAAGTATTAAGTATTAATATTCTCCCCAAGAACAATTTTGACTGGGAACAGGGCCTGCTTTGCCGCTGTTCTTTTCTGCCAAATCAGTTCTGGCATAACAAACCAAACCCAATGCACAACATGTGCAGAATATTAAAGATAAGTCTTCATTTAATTTCAGAAAGCTGAAACCTAAGGCCATTATAATTAAAGTTAAAAGGCCAGACAATTGCAGATGTGAAGATGACAGCTTCACCCTTCAACTTCTGTTTCCAGTAGTGTCTGTCACGGCAAAGGCCGTGAAAATGGAGTAGTGACTACTTTATGTAAGTTTTTTTTTTTTTTTTAAATATGATGAAATATTAACTGAGCAAAAACACTTCCCAGATAGCCAGTGGCCCAAAAATGCATGGCAGTAAAGTATGGCAAATGCAGCTTATGTCTATTTATTCACTGAGGACTGACACACCACAGTAGGTTCTGTTTGAGTTAATAGATGGCTATGGCAGCAGCACCTTAACTTCTGCAACATAAAAATAGAACTGGTAGGCCAGCTCTCACAATGAATTATTGTGAAAACTCTGAAATGTGACAACTTGCCTGCAAGTGTGCACTCCTAGGAAAAATGTGTAATTACAGTGCAACCATTGCGGTTTCTTCTCGTTTGAATGATACCCATCCTTTGAAGTATCCACCAGAGAAAAAGACAAAAAAGCAGGAAGCAATGCATTATTCTGAGCAATGCTGAGACAATAATGGAACACAGATTTTTGACTTGGAACAGATCTAAATAATGTCAGCATGAGGTTGTGTGAGTATAGCAATGACTATATGAAAGTGTCACAGTTATTCTGACACTATTGCTATGAGTGTGTATGTACAGCACAAAATTGTTTATGTGAAACTAAACATAAAATGTCTGTTACTGGAATCTGTGCAAGTGCCCAAGTATGAGTATTACTATGATTGCCTGAATCTCATTGCCATTAGTATTTTGAGTCAATATGTGATAATATGTGTATGTACAGTATACCTATACAGTAAATAAGGAAATTTGTGACAGAACAATGAAAATGTGTTTGTGTAACTAAAATTAGTGAGAGTGTCATCATTATTCCAACTAAAGGTACAAGACCAGAGTTTGTGAATCCAACCACAAACCTGGTTTATTCCCATAAGAAATTGTAAATGCCAACATCATTCAGAGTGTGCATGAACAAATTCTTCAGCAGCTGAACAGCATGAATAAGAATGGCTGTGTAAGCGATGACATGTTTTTCTAAATGACTGCCATTTGTATGCACATGTTTGAAAGAGTGATTGAGAAGCTCACTTGTTTTCTCAAGCTGAAGTTAGTATGGAAGTAACCTGTGAATGTCATTAAGTTCAGCATCATTACTACCATCACTATTACTATGAACAAGTGTGTGTGATTAAAAGTAAGCGTGAATATAAACTCAAATAATCACAGACCTCCACAAATGTGACTACTGTATATGCATGAGTAAGAATGGGTGTGACCATGCTTGCGACTCTATCCATGCCACACTAGAGAAGTGATTACGAACAGTGGGTTTCAATGGAGAGTTGTGGATAAGAAAATTAATTTGTTGTGTATGATGGGGGAATGGGTATGAAACAATTGAATGTTTTACAAACAATGTATACATATGACTTGTGACAGTAACTTTTTTATTGTGACAATACTGAAACTGCCATGAATTTATATGCATGGGACAGAACTGCAAAAATATGACTGTTTGTAACCATTCTGTTGTGACAGTGATGAGCCTAACTATGAATTTGTATTGTATTTGACTTAAGTATGTAGGAAGACCAAGTTGACTAGCCAGTGTGGCTATATGGATTGATGAAGGCTTTGCTTTTTAATTAGTAAAATGCATTTGTGGAAGTAATGTATATATCTGTAACTCTCAGTTTGTGTCTGTGACAAAACTGGGAGCAAGTGAAATTGCTGACTTGTTCAAGATATGTTTCAGTCCATCACAAATACTGTCGGGAAAACTAGATTTCTTATACAACCTGCTCAAGACTGATTAAACATGAGCAGTGTGCTGAATTAGGGCACATAATAAATGAACCTAGACAATTTGCTGTTAGGTTCTCTTACACAAAAGTCTAAGTGGGATTAAATGTGAGCAGTCCAACCTGAATTATACTTCTGCCACAATCTTCAAAAGAAATATTTGATGCTAATCAGGAGAATTAACACTTATCTGATCTGAAAAGTTCAGATAAAATAGGAATTCATAAAAATAGGAATTTTAAACACAGTTCTAGATGTCATACCTGTGATTATGATGGAATCACAATGAACACAGCTGAACATAAAAGGTACCTTGGAAAAGAAAATGTGAATTCTGTCCTTAAATACAACGTGTAATTGTAGTGTCCAAGTTCAACAATGCACAGCTATGCAAGTAGGTGTGATTGTGCAACAGAAAACTACTGCATGTGTGACTCAGACTATAATTGCCACTGAGCTTCGCCAGTTTGTGTGGGACTAGGTATATGTCATGCAGATTGTTTGTGTCTCAATCCATTTTAAGAATTTTTTTGCTTTCCCCTCTCTGAAGCACCACACAGAAACAAATATCCATCTCTTTCTTCCCCTCAGTCATAGCCTGGGGTGCACAGCATTTACAGTGTGGCCACTGCATAGCACCAGCTTACATTTCTGCAATTTCAAAGTATTGCCGAGTGGCTCAAAATTACATGACATAAGACTGACAATCATTCTTAACAGAAATTGTATTCTGTGTAAACTGGTGATCCCATACTTTAATGAGTATGTTGTTTGTCAAAATGCATGAAGTGTGTGCTTGGTTACATTGAACATACAGTTTGGGAAGGTCCTCCATCACAGCTTTAAAAGCTTCATAAAGTGCATATCCTAGGATGCTCTTTAATGTAACATAGTGTAGTACAGAATATTTTAAGGCAATATATTTTAAGTTAGTTGCTGCATCATGGATCCTGAGCCGTGGTTGTTATTTGTGTGGAGTTTGCATGTTCTCACTGTATCTGGGTGAGATTTTCCTCAGGTTTCTCACCTTTACACTCATATCCCCAAAGAGAATTTATGACTTTAAACTGGCCCTGTGTGGGTGAGTGCATGAGTGGGCTCCGTAATGGTCCAGCATCCTGTCGAGGGCTAATTCCTTGCACCTGGTGTAATTTGTTCTGCCCCCTTCCATTTTTAGCATATTATTCTAAAGAGGTATACTTTGTCCATGTGGAACACTGAAGTAAAGGTACAGCTCAAAAGATTACAACTAAAAAAGCACATATTTAAATGTCTCGACTTCAAAGGATTGGGTATACATCAAGGGCCATTGTTTTAATATAAAAGTACCCTGTCTTGCACCCTGTGTTGGCTGGGATTGGCTCCAGCAGATCCCCGTGAACCTGTAGTTAGGATATAGCGGGTTGGATAATGGATGGATGGATGGTTTACTTTAGCTATACAAATGTGGCCATGAATGAGTGTGAACAGCACCGTACTTGAGCACTGTAAGTGAAAACCTAAGACTACTACCTGTGGCTGTTCATCAAGAAGTGTGTTATTCTAATGAACTCATTGCCGCTACAAGTGCACTTGCCAATGTAAACAGACCAATGAGTTTATGAGTGAATATGCCTCAGTAAGCAAGTGCACTTAAGTGGCGGTGTCACTGTAGCTGACAAAATGCAGTTATGATTGATCGTCCATCTGACACAGTAATAAAGTGACTGCAGCCATGGGAGTTTCACTAGGCAGTAACTGTGAATAAGAGTGTGTGGCTGTAAGTAATGCTGCTGCTTTCATCGAGTGTTTTCATAGGTGAGGGTGTGACAATAGCGAATAACTCCGCCAGTAACTAAGTGTGTTACAGAGGCTGCGACAAACAGACTGCGACTGTCAGCGTATGCGTTTCACAGGACCAAGAAAAACAATAAGTGGAACAAATGGCGCGTCTTTGCCAGCACCACCACACGGATCCTCCCACAACCATGTTTCGGGGGCGCGGTACCTTTAAGTCCGGCGGCTTGCTACGGCCGTGTGGAATCGGTGCTGTTGTGCCAGTCTCGCCAGCATCTCCGGGCTTCACCTCTACAACCACCACACTTGGGGCGTCCTCACCGACAGCCTTGCCTCCGTCCTCATCAGGGGCGAAATCGTCCGATTTGCAGCGTTTCATGTTGAAGGCACGACAGAGGCGTAACTAGATACACATCTGCAGGGCACTTTTCTTGGTTGCCGGTGCACAGAAGGAGCTCTTTAGGTAAGCCATACTCATTATAAGAACGAGCCGAGGGCTCAGCGGGCAAATGTGGCCCAGGTCGGAACGTCACTCACGTGCGCACACCTGCTCTGAGAATGAAATAGAAATCCATTATGCAAATGTTTGCAGGTTCTTTCACAAATCCGAAATGTCCAGAAATCCGGAGATGTTCATGGGTGAAAAGGCACAGCAGGAAGCAGGTGTGTGCGGCCCGGGAAAGGAAGGAACCCTTACTCTGCAGGGTTAGGCGAGCCGTCTGCCCCCTCCTCGCTACTACATCCGCATTCGCCCTAACAGGGGAGCGCATCACAAGTCGACTCAGACAAGTCGAGTCCTCGTCTCCTTTATATTATAAAAAGTGGATTTTTTGTCCTCTGGTCCCTTCTTTCCGGCCCGCACAAAAGGTTTTAATTCCTCTTTCTGCTCGCCTCTCGGCGTTGTTGTGTAATTTAGACCGCATACCCTAGGAAAAAGGGACGAAAGGCGGCTCCACCTTCATAGTCGGACTAGCTATCTGGGATTGGATGATAGGCAAAGGGGCGGGGTTTAGAGGCCAATGATCTGCAGGTCCATCCCAATAACGGTTTTTTTTGGCTGCCACTGAAAATGCGCATTAAGTCAATCCATCTTGTAAAGTAGCGGGATGCGTTCCTAGATACACGAAGTGCCGGGAGTGACTTGTGCAGCCGTGGACGTCTATTGGTTAGTTTTTTAACACTAGCCAATTAAGTTCAATAGTTGTGTAGCGTCTGTGCAGCTTTGTCTTGCATCTCGTGGTTGCCGTTTAAGCACGACAATGACTTCGTACGCCTTTATTTGTAGTCCAGCTGAAGTCAGCAACTGTAAAAACATGTAATCTCGCAAGCACATGTGTCCAAAGTGCGAAACCAGAATGAGTTCATGTATTATTTTTTTCTTCGAATATGGTACAGTTTTACTTTCAAATTTAGATTTGTGATAATTAAATATTTGTTTTTAAAGACTTCTAAAACTCCTCAAAATTAAGTCATTTTGCCATATTTCTTGACTAAGAAGCAGTAGTTACAGAAGGCTAGAGGACACCACTGTGACTGTGTGCACACTAATGAATATGCCTTCTTATTCAAGACAATGCCTTGTTAACACTTTTCATGCACAAATTCCAGTTTTAGATATCTTCTGTGGAATTAAATGTCACTAGTCACAGTTCGAATTAGAGAGACTTTTATGAATTCGAATTTTGAGATATCTGAAATTCCATTTTGACTAGTTAGAATTTGCAGATTTTTCCATTTGATTTCTATTGAGGTTTTATATACTTAGGTATATCTGTAATTCAGATCTAATTAAATTATGTAATATTAATGTTTGAATTAAAGCTACAATGTATAAAATGCCATTTTAACTATTCAAAATGTTGTTGATGGTATCTGTAATTAGCGTTTTGACTAGCCAAAATGTCAGTCAGTCATTTTCTTAACCTGCTTTGTCATGAACAGGGCTGCCAGAGGTGCTGGAGCCTATCCTAGCCAGCATAGGGAGCAAGGCAAGAACAAACTCTAGACAGAGCACCAGTCCATTGCAGGGTGAACATACATATACACACACCCCCAACCACACACTAGGGCCAATTTAGTATCTCCAACTACTTTGGACTGTGGAAGGAAACTTGAGCACCCAGAGGAAACCCATGGAGACATAGAGAGAGCATACAAACTCCGTGCTTGCAGATATTTTTGAAATTTTAAATTTCTCAGTACTGAATGGGAATGTTCCCTCAAATATGTTTAAAGCAGAGTATATCATAGATATCTGTAATTCTTCTTTGGACTGATAAGAAATATATTGTACGTCTCAAATTTGAGTTTTGACTAAACTTTAAAATTGACTGACTAAAATATAATTATTACTGGTCAAAATAAAATGCTAAATGTTAAAGTGGCTGGCTGTAATACTTTATAATTTCATGCAAAATTCCAAATACCACCAACTTTCTTGTGACTAGACATCATTTAATGTACAATGACTCTCTTATGTCTACTAACCACAAAAATTAAGTACCAGTACAAGACCAATACCCTGGTTTGAGGCATGTTTTCACTACATAAAAGAACATGAATATATTAAAAGAAAACTCCACCTAATAATGAAGATCTGCCTCTCCTCCTCATTCATTAATCAAGACTCCTGTTTCAGTTCAAAACCACAGTATTATGGAAATGTCTTTCCTGTTTATGATGTGAACTGTTTTTTTTTTTTTTCCAGAAGTAACTATTTAATTACATTTCAGAAAGAAAATGCATGAATTTTGCACATTTTCAGCCTTCAACTGGGTAATGAACATGTGGATTACGTAACACAAGTAACGTGTTGTTTTCTTTTTGTTTTGTTTCTAATTTCCATGGATGTTTTTCACTTTGTTTATCATTGTACAACATCAGTCACCATTGGGTTCTGTTATATCATTATCTTTATCCTCACTGTTTTGGATGAAAACATGAGATTAAAGTTTTTTTCTCAACCATCACTACAAACTACATGGGGTAAGTAACATATTAAACAAACACAGTTTTTGGGTATTCTTTTTAAACTGGATTCTCATAACAACTTTTTCTGATCAATTATTTATTGTAATTACCGTAAATAAGAAAAGGACCCCCTTAAAACTGATACAACTCAACAAATCACAATGAAGATGAATAGTAAAAGGAGTAAAACAACACCCCAGCATATCACCCTTCTCACACTAAACTAAAAAGGCTTCTAGAGCATCAAAATTCATTGATGCCTTTGCAGAGCAGGAATAGAAGTATAGCAGATACAGAAAGGTAGAAAACAGAACACATACAGAAAAAGGGACACAGTAGAAATTAAGATTGGAAATGTGAGGCCATGCAGTCACAGCCAGCTACCTCTCAATCTCACAGTAGACTACCACTTCTCCATTTTGGAGCCAGATGAACTGTCAGTGTACAGTAGAACATTGTGTAAAGTATGGGTAGGATAAAGGAAAAAAGTTGGTAGAGAAAAACATTACTGCAAAACACTGAATTTCCATAAAGAGGCAATGATTAATTTGGCAAAACTAATTTCTGCTGGTTAAAAGTAATAGTAAAAAATGAGAGGTGAAGAAGAAGAAATTCAGGAGGTAAACGTAAAATGTTACCAGAAAGAATGGGATACAGGCAGTTATATGTGGCAGGCCAAAAAGCAGAGACAGGTTGACAATCCCAAAAGATGGGGTTTTTAAGGGAAAATAGTGTCAACAGACACCAATGCATAGCATAAACATGTGCAAGGGGTAATGCACAGGCTCCATTGATAATTTGGGTTTTAAGAGAATGTAGAGATATGAATGAAAGCTTTTAAAGAGATGGAGAGAAAAGGGAGGTCATGGTGCCAGCCTGAAAATAAAAGAGAAGGTCTTGCAGATGTCTTGCATGGAGTTCCATATGATGGCACCACTGGCTTTAAGTTTGGAGATAACAAACATGAAAAGATAAAAATCAACATTTTTCATTTGTTTTTAATAATTCCTCTATTTCCCCTTCCCCACTGGTTAAGAGTCTGGGTGTCATCCTTGATAGTACTCTGTCTTTTCAGACTCACATCAATAACATCTCCCGGTCTGTATATTTCCACCTGCGTAACATTAATCATAATTGCCCCTCCCTCACTCCCCATACAACTGCTATACTAGTTCATAGCCTTGTCACTTCTCGTCTGGATTATTGTAATTCCCTTTTTTTTGGACTTTCTCACAGATCTCTTTATAATCTTCATCTGGTCCAGAATTCAGCTGCCCACATCATTACTAGAACCACCTCTACTCACCACATCACTCCTGTCTTCCAGCAGCTTCATTGGCTCCTGGTTAAGTACCTCATTGATTTCAAAATTCTCATGTTGAGGCTATCCACAACCTTTCCCCTCCACATTTGTCCAACCTCCTCCATGTTGCCATTCCCTCCCGCACCCTTAGATCCTCTTCTTCCATCCATTTGACTGTCCCCTTGGTCCATCTTTCCACCATAGGGAGCAGAGAATTCAGTTGCTCTGTTCCCCAGCTCTGGAACTCATTACCATCTGAGCTTAGAAATATTGAATCATTCTCACTATTCAGATCTAAACTTAAAACTCATCTGTTTAAGACTGTTTTTTCTCTTTGATCACATTTACACTGTGTGATTTAAAATTTTGTATTTTTAGTTTTGTTTATAATGTGTGTTTTATCTATTGTTTGGTGTCCTTGAGTGTTTAGAAAGGTGTCTATGAATAAATAAAATGTATTATTATTTATTACTATTAAAAAGTGGTTGTAAAGAGAGTTATCATTGGGACACCATTTGCCAAAAGGACTGATAAGAGTAGTAAGTAAGAAATTGTTAAATAACAATACATTTAATTAATCTTTATTAATAAATTAAAACTACAATTAAACAAAACCAGAGGGGCAAAAAGATAATGAACGAATTAATAATAATAACAATAATCTCTCTATTATAAAAAAAAATCTTGGGGAGGCAGACTAGGGAGACAAGACGTGATCTTCTCAGAAGACAATTTGAAGTCCCACGAGAGACACTTTAAGCAGCTCTCAGCTCTTAAAACAATGACAAGCGACAAGCAAAACACGCAACTCACAGCAGATGATCCAACCACTTCTCCTTGCGTGCGTTCAGCCCCCCT
>JANRMT010027041.1:35929433-35951788 GCA_026402145.1 Polypterus bichir lapradei | reverse complement strand
ATATGAAGTCCCACGAGAGACACTTTAACTTGCTCCCAGCTCTTAAAGCAATGACAAGCGACAAGTAAAACACGCAGAGCAGACCACTTCTCCTTGTGTGCATTCAGCCACCCTAAGAGCAGCAGAGACACGAAGTAGCAAAAAGGACAGCAGCTGTACAGGCTTTAAAATGATTGACATGCAGCACGACAGCAGCTGCCCTCCCTTCACAACATGAACAGCGTTATACGTCCTGCGAGAAAGAGATTTAACCATGCCCGGGGCCCGAAATAAAGGACAAGTATTGATTTTACAACGTCACACGAAACAAGGCAGTGAGCCATCATTTAAAACAAGTCCACAAATATCTAACCTAGCAGTTGTTGGATTGCTTTTGGCAGACACATATCATGTGCTCCCAGCTCTTAAAACAATGACATGCGACAAGCAGAACAGGCAGCTTGCCAGCAGCAGAAAGACAGCAGATGATCCGACAGCATCTCCTTAGTGTGCATTCAGCCGCCCCCCCTTCACAACGCGAGCAGCATTATACGTCCTGTGAGAAAGAGATGTGACCACGCCCGGTGCCGGAAATAAAGGACAAGTATTGTTTTTACAAAAGTTTTTAAAGTAAAAGTGAAAATAATGCATATGTAACAATTTCCATGAAAATAACAATCTCTTTAAATTGTATATCCGGTAAACCAAACACGGGGGTGGGCGAGCGAAGCGAGCAGGGGGCGGAGCCCCCTAGTAATAGTAAAAGAAATAAAGTCAATGGGTATTAAATACAAGAAGACCCCTCAAAATGAAGCTAACTAGCAAAGAACAAAGGTATCAATTACTAAAAACTTCAATCCTAAACGCTAAGTAAAGATTGATAACAAATAGCTGGACTTGAAAATCCTAAACAAGCCTAACCCAGCCTTACCAGGGAATTGAGGTTGCAGCAGCTTCTATATTACAAGACCTCAGATGGCAACAATTTACCTGAGGAATTAACAGTTTTTGGTGCTCCCACCTGCTTGTGCTGAATGTTAAGTTGAGGTGAAAATAGTTAACAAAGAAAGAGAGCAAGGAAAGAATGTATCAAAGAATAGAGACACAAGATACAGGACAAAATTCCAAATAAATCATTACAGGAAGGAGGCATTACTTGTGTATACCTGTTGTGGCCTACGGCTGGCAGTTTATCCCGGCCAAGACCCCCAAGCCACCAGATGGAGCCCTCCCTGCAACGTGGAGATGCCCTGAATTCCAGCAGGGCATCATGGACTTTGGAGTTTTAATACACAGCCCTGCTGGATAACGTTGGGGCCGCCAGGGGACGCTGAAGGGAGGCACAGAGACGTTTATTTTCCATACAGCCCAGAAGTACATCCCAGTCACATGGTTGAAAGAAATAAAGTGCTTCCGGGCTGATGAAGAAAAGGAGTTTTCACCTGACCCGGAAATGCTGGATAGTCACATGGACTGAGGGGTCAGAAGCACCTCCAGGTCAAGGACTATAAAAGGACCATGGGAAATCCCAGACATCGAGCTGAGCTGGGTGGAAGGGTGGCAACGCATCTGGGAGTGGAGGATTATTGTTTACTAGTGAGAACTGTATTGTTGTATGAGTATTGTGGAGAGGAGGGTGCTTTGTGCACTGTTAATTAATAAAAAGTCAGCTTATTGGACTTTTACCTGGTGTCTGGTATCTGATCAGAGGGTTCAAGGGGACGACAGCGCCCCTTATCTGTCACACTGTATAAGGTCAGGATGGGGAGCATGCACTGGTACAGCACATTGCCACACCACCACACAACAAAATAGCTCAGAATCCCAGTTGGCAAGCCCACAGGCAGACACGTGGTCCAGTTCCACCCTCCTGAAATGGCCATCTATTTGCTCCAGCCAGGTATTATGTGGGCATCCCCTTGGCCTGGTCCAGCTGCTCGGGTCCTCAATAATGAGGATCCTGAGAGCCGGATCACCCTTTGGGGATCACGCCATATGATTGTAGTGATGTAACTGACTCTGTCTCACAATACAGGTAATGTGCCACATTCGGGACTCCATGAGCAACCGCTTATTCAACACAAAGTCAGACCATAAGTACCCAAGGAGTCTCTGAAGAGACACAGTACCAAAGGAGTCCAGTCTTCCTCTCAGGTCACTGGATAGTGTCCATGTCTTGCAGCCATATAGCAAAACAGAGAGCACCAGGACTCTAAAGACTTGGACCTTTGTCCTTTTGCAGATATATCAGAAGCACCACACACCCCTTTCCGGCAAAATCATAACCCTCTGTGCTCTCCCATTCTGTCTGCTGATTTCATACAGGAGAAAGTAGGGAGAAATTACACCTTTTATTGGCTAACTAAATAGATTACAAATGCAAGCTTTCGTGGTAGCTAAGGCCCCTTCATCGGGCATATCATAATCCCTTGGATCAATAGTGCGAGTTTTCTGCATTCAACTTATACGACCGACATTATAAAATACTGGAAATTATACAGTAAAATCAAGTCCTGGGAGAGCTTAAACGTGAGTATATACGGTAGTTATATTCTGTGTGATGTATTCAGCCAGTAATAATAATAATAATAATTTACATTTATATAGTGCTTTTCTCACTTCCCAAAGTGCTTTTCATAGTGAGTGGGGCGCCACTTCAACCACGACTTATATATATTATCCACCTGGATGATGTAATGGCAGCCATTATTGCACCAGTACACTTTACCACACAGCTGTTGGGAGGTGAAGTGGTGTGAGAGAGATAGATAATTAGAGACAGAGGATGATTAGAGGACCAGAATGAATGAGGCTGTGATGGGCAATTTAGCTTAGACATCGGGATATACTTTACTCTTTATAAAGATTGCCCAGGGATCTTTTTTGACCACAGAGATTCAGGACCTCAGTTTTATGTCTCAACCTGAAAAGAACACAGCAATGATGTTGGTGTCTGACTGTTTTACGAACCTGTGCACCCAAGCCTGAAGAAGGAACTTACTTGAATCTGAGCTTTTAACTTTTTGGACTATATTTTTGTTTATTGTATTGTTTTAAAAGTTCATATTTTTTTAATGTCCTGATTTTACAAGGAGCCATGGGTTTGGTTTATTGTTTGCTTTCAGTGGTTTTAGTGTAGTGCAGCCAGGCCATACCATGAACCTTGGCCACCAGTTGCACTGAGTTGGTTTGAGTATGGAGACTTCCCATGCCACTGGCAACTTATGGGGGGGAGAGGTGTGAGGGGAAAGGTTTGCTGGGCTGCGCATTTGAAATAAATACATGAACATCCCAGAGCATGCAGGCACCATGCAGGTGCAGGTGCACTTTGGAATTCCGCTTTGGGGTTGTTTAGGGTGCCTGGCTGATTGCGCATTCATGTGTAAATGTGGGCAAATCAGTCAAGTGCTTCATTCACACCTTGGGGCAGGTGATTGTGACACCTGTGCCCAGATGCAGTTTTAAAAGGAACTTGTACAGTGAAATTGAAAGGAGACAATAGAAGAATGAAAAAAGATCGAAGTGACAGGGCTGTAGGGGGCGATTGTGGTGTCCATTCTAGGGATCCCAAAGATGCTAAGAAAGCATGATGTTAGACAGAAGGACAGTTGCTCCTGAGTGGTCCAGCCAATGTCAAGGGATGGGAGCCAGAAGTGGGAATTCTAGCTGCAGATGTCTCTGCCGGCTGGGCGACCTGTGGGTGAGTTGAGGAGTCAGGGAGTGAAAGATGCACTGGACTCAGGGAGGGCAAGAGAACAGATCCAATGTCTTTTTGGTTTTATTCTAGTTTCAACATTAGAGTATATCAACTCACGGACTTTCACTATTTTTATGGATTATATATTTAATGAAAAGAAGCACTGTACTTTGGACACTCTATTGTTTTTGTTTGTGAATAAAAGCATTGAACATTTTGCGCCACCTCTTACTGACTGTGTGTGTGTCCTCTTTATCCCAACTCATTCTCAGCTTCATTATCACCGTCTCCAGGGTTAAGATCTGCCAGGGACAATGGAGCCAGCCCAAAACATCACAGTACTTAGTTATATTCTGTGGTCTGCTAGATGGAGTAACATCAGCTAAAAGTTTTGTGGGTTGCTGTCTAACATACCAGGAAGTATAGCTACATTACAAGTTAGATCCTGGGTGTTAAATCTGCACAATGTCCTGAAGGAATTGCGTCTTCTTCCTCCTAATCTTTTCCTTCCCACATAGACCCCATTACCAGACTTAAAATATGATGGCTCAGGTCTATCATTTAATGATTACTGATAGGAAAGACATGAACAAGCTCACAATCTACTTTTTTTGACAGGCTCATCAACAAGGCAAGGTGGTCATCTGTAATTAGTTATACCCTGGAGAGCAGTAACCTGATTCAGCTAATAGATTAACAGAGATTAAGAGTGACAAAATTGAATTTATCAGAAAAAAACAGCCTGCTGACCAGCATTTAATGTCACAGAACTTCCTTCGTTATGTAATTTTCCAGATTCACCAAGGACATGCCCTTTTCTTGGGAGGGCAAACAGAAACTCTCACTGATACGCTGTTCATTGATACTTTTACTTAACCTCTTTATATAGAAATCTGCCCACTGTTTTTACCTTTAACCAAATCAGAATTTCCTTTTCATTGTGTTAAAGTTTGGATGTAAATCAGAGGAATGCAACATGCTAAAAATAAATGGGCAGTTTAGCTCACATATAACAATAGTACAATGGTAATAAAGGATAGTCTACTATCTGGGACATCTAGCTGACTCTGGGCTGATTTATTATTGCAGACAAGATATATTTTAGAAATTGTTTATGCCCAGGTTGGGCCCTCACAGTTATTCTAATAACATTGTCTGTAATGATAAACATATGTATTCACTATTAATGGCTATAATGACAGTAAAGGACTATAAAAGAAATGTGGAAATGTTCATTTATTTCATTTTTCCTTGCACATCTGTGCTAAATATTAAAGAAAAGAAAATTGTTACCTGAAATAAGTGTGAGCAGTTGCTTTGTTATTTCCTCTGTTCATTAGAGATAAAATGAGTATAGAGTTGAACTCTTAATATTTCAGGGATAAAGTGTTGAATGCAGATATCATGATTCAGTCCTGACATATAAGGCAGGGTAAAGAGATGAGTGCAGATATAGTCAATATAGAGCAGGCAGAGCAAACTGTCGATCACAGATGTTTAGAAAATGCTGATCTAGATATATACTTTACTGAAGCTTGCTTAATCCATTCCAGGGTTGCCAGGGCAAGAGTCAAACTGAGCAGCATCGGATTCAAATCAGGAACCAGTCTTGGATAGGGCACCAGTTCATGTTAGGACATCATATGCTGACCTCTGCACTCCTGGAGGGCCAACTTTGCGCCGCCAAATAAACCTAACACACACATCAGCTCTGTTTAAGAAAGGGTAGAGAAAGTCAGCTAAGTGTGAATATGTGAAGGTTTTTTAACAGTCAGTTCAGAGCGTGGGACATAAAACAGCCAACCTGCAGACGAAAGTCCCCAGAGATTTAAGGAGAATGTTGAAATTCCACACAGACCATGACTGGAATTTTAGTATCCTTAAGACAAAACTCTAAGCACTACATGTTCCCCAAATATATAGAGATTTGCAACCTTATTTATTTTTTATTTAGAAATTGCATATTGCAATTTAAATACTTCTGTTTTAAACTTGTGATTTTTGTGCTTTTATAATATTTTAAGTATGCAGCAGTTTGGGCTTGTCCTATGCAATAAAAAAATGAACAGGCTTGAAAAAAAAAGATACTGCTTTCAGCTCTGACAACATAAACAGCATGTAGATTTACATGTTTGTTTTTAGCCCTAACAAACAGGGAAGACAGCCCAGTGAACATACCCTGTTAATTCAAAACTGACAGAACCAACTGGGCAGAGAGTCAGGTTTTAGGAGAAGTACACAAGATGCTAATTTCAGCTTTGGAATGATACACAGAAGGGAGTGAAAGGCAGAAGTATATTCGGATTTTATCCACAATATTACAGGTAGGACAAATAGGTAGTTTCCAATGTGCTCAATTAAAAAAATGATAGATTGGTTAGAGCAAAATGTTAATTATTAATGTGTTTAAGTTGCAGGCCCTATGAGTTGAGCACAGATGTACATAGGATTTCTGCCCAAGTACATAGCCAGTACAGATATCTTAATTCAGATGTGCACAAGATGCAGAATAATCTGTGGAAACTGATATGTGGAAACATTTTTGTTCTAATAGAATAAATAGGCCCAGCACAAGATGCTGATTTTTATCCCCAACAGAATAATCTGTGGAAACTGATATGTGGAAACTCTTTAGTTCTAATAGAATAAACAGGCAAGTCAGTCAAATGCAGGTGTATACCAGCCCACAACAGGATAAAGCTCAGTCAAGTGTACACATCTACAAGATGCTAAGGTTTAGATCTTACAGAATAAAAACAGAAGAGATTCACGTGTAGAAGGGCACACATTCCTAACTTCATTTCTGACAAAAAATTAGAGGTTCTAAAACTGCAAAGCTTCAGTAGAACCATAGACAGTTAAGTGCCAGTTTAAACTGCTGAGTCACCAGTGCAAAGGTGAGTTGCAAGATCTAGGCTCTAGAATTGACAGCCAGGGAGTTAAGCATAGACATGCAAGTTAATTTTAGTTCTTCTAACAGTTAATAACAGTTGAGAGTCATTGCATTACAATTTGCTCTTTCTTAGTGTTATGGATGTGGCTTATTATTCACAGGAAGTACTGTAACTCAAGTGCAACTCCACCACACCTTGGTCTAGATGACCTCAGCATTAGGTTATTTATCTCAAGGATTCTTTGTCACCGGCAGGATATTGAAACTGCACAAATGGTTGAATGTGACACTAGGAGCTTATGAATAATTAAAAGAACCTCACTGTGGCACGTTCTGACAAGCTGACATAGCCACTGTGCAGAAAATGAATAATTCATGTACAGTGTTTAGTTTGTGTCAGAGATTATCTGGCATGCATTACACCAATAATGCCAACATTGATGTGTCTGATGCATTTTTACATTTTTTGTTATCTACGCTGCCTACCAATTGTTACTTCTTCAATGTCTGAGACATGAAGTTTTATGTTTGTGTTGTGGCTTACTCCTCTCCCGTTCCTCCGTCATTAAAGAAGTCTGAATGACCCATTATTGTGGTCATATGAAATACTTCACTTACAGGTAGAACATTGACAATACACTATTACCCATATATAAAAAAATGATCTGATTCCAAATATTTACCCTTTTTTCAGCTTCAGAGACACTCAGAACTCCTGCAAAAGCTAAAAGGTCCTGCCTTTCATATAATCCTGATCAGAGTCAGTAAGCTTAAAGTCAGTTGTGCTGTCTGTGCTCAACAATGTTTATATTACCCTGTCACATGTATCTGCAGTGAGCTGGCGCCCTGCCCAGGGTTTGTTTCCTGCCTTGTGCCCTGTGTTAGCTGGGATTGGCTCCAGCAGACCCCTGTGACCCTGTAGTTAGGATATAGCGGTTTGGATAATGGATGGATGAATGACACATGTATTGTATCCCTCTGCAACTCACTTTTCCTTTTAGTTAAAAATGGATGCTTAATCTCATATGTTGTGTCCTTTAATAAAAAAACATGACAGGCACTTTATAAAATAAAAAAAAATGACAAGATAACAGTGAAGTCAAGATTGTAGACATTTTGATAAGTAAGATGTTTTAAGCATCAAGATGTTTTAAGCATCTTGTCCTGCCAATTGAGAAGTACGTTGTAATCTATGTGAGATAATTTATGATGTTTTTTATAATTTTAAGTAATTATTCTGTTTACTTGTCTGATTTCCTGACTGAAGGACAATAGTATTATTGTCAAGCATAATAATGTGTCAGAAACACAGTGGCATGGTAGCAAAAGCCTATGCAGGCCTATCAAACTAGAATTCAGGAGGGCTGTAGTGGTTGTAGGTTTTGATTTCAGCAATTTTTAAAATTAGGAACAAATTACTGCACTAATGGAACCTACTCCTTTTGCATTAAGGTTCAGAACAATAACCAGTAGCCAGACAATAATGACAATCAAAGAGAGCCAAAGATGACCAAGTTACTTGAGCCCTACAGTATGTGTCCATCATGCAAAATCTGTTTTATTAAAATATATTTGAAATAAAAAAGAAAAAGTGTAAGAAATAGTGTTTTCGGTGTGGCCCAGAAAAATCTGAATGGTGCTCTCATTTTCATTGTTGTCGGCACAGTTTCATGGCTTACCCAGATCAGCTTGTTGCCCTTCTGTTCTCTTTCCTCCTCTCTCCATGGTTCTCAACATCTTTTGAGGTAACACCAAATCTTTTCACATCATTCAATACCAGCTCCAATCACTTCTTCTTTGGCCTCCTTCTGGAACTCATCCCCTCTACCTCCAACATGGTTTACCTCTTCACCCAGTCATTCTCTGTCTTTAGCTTTACATGTCGAAACCTCATTAAGGTCCGTTTATACTTGGGCACTGACATCTGCAGACGCGGTTGACCACAGGGGATATGCACCTTAGTCTGTTTACAGTTCAACATTCAGTTTGCAGATTTTCTTTGCCTTTACATTTCTATCTCTCATATATTTCCATTTCTGTCTGCACAAATTTTAATTCTTGCCTAGGGCCTGGGCAATTTCTTACCATGAATTTGAACACATTTTTCTGTCTCTGTGTGCTTTGAACATTGGATTGTATAGGTGCAAGTAGCAAAGAATCACTCAGACAATTGTTCCTCGAATGAGCTCATATTTTCTTGTCTAGTACATGCACAGTCAGTGCACACATGACATTGCAGTCACAAAATTCCAGAAACATGTGGTCACCGATGCAAGGGTCTGTGCACCTTGACTGCTGCCAAAATGTACATCGTGAACACCCTAGCAGACCATTGCGACAACACTGATACGCTAAGCATAAATGGTTTTTCAGCACTGTTCGCCTTGGAGTAACACCTTTGCCCATCACACCAAGTCTTTCTTAGCATTCATCTTCCTCTTACTCCATGACACTCTACTCATTTAACTGATCAAGTTCATTTCTTTCAAGTTGCACCTCATGTTCCGAGGAGATGTGTCGTGTTCTTCACCTGTCATGTCTCACTCATTTACAACAAATTAAAGTTCATCACAGCATAAAATATATAAATAATAAATGTGTTTCATTAAGAGAAAACATTGCTTTCTAATTAAATTGGTTGAAACAGAAATAGTGGAGGAGTTTGATTCCCCCTGAGTTAGCAAATTATCCTATTTAAAGTTTTGGAACCTTAAAAAGCAAGCCAATTAAAATTAAGACAAATCAAGTCAATTCTATTAGAAGCAGTAATTGTATATGAATTTAAAGAAAGAGTCTGGAATGAAAACCTGTGGTCTTTCAGGGTCTTAATTTAATACCCCTGACCTACAGCATCACTTATAAAACAAAATGTCAAGAAGAGAGGATATCAACAACCAAATCACTCATTCAGAACACTAGATGTGCAATGACACACAGACACAGAACTGCATCTGTCATAAATAACCTCAAAATAGAATGTCTGCCTTTCAATTTTTTTTATTAATTATCAATACTAAAACCCACAAATTTTCAATTTTACATCTGTTTACAGACAAATGTCTTGTGTAATTGTGACATTGATTTACATTGCAGAATTAATGTTTTTTTGAGAAAAATAATTGAAATTGAAATTTTTACTCTCAATTTTTATACTAAAAGGGCTATATTTTTTCTTTTGTTCAGCACATGCTGACTTCCTGGTACAAGAGAATGCTCACATACTACTTGTGACGCAAGACATTGATGTCTATGAAGATGTCACTTCCGGCTCCAGCCCCGATTACATCACCTCCTCCACTGGCCTTTAAAGCCACCATCATGCCTCCACATAGTCAGTGCTATTTTGGACTAAGTATTGTGAACAACTCTGTTCAATTTTCAACCTTTTTACAGCCAGGGAATATTATTATACAGGTGGCTGCCCCAAACCTTTATGATGTCTTTTGGTCATTTTTCTGACAACCCCTATGATAAAGAGTAAATCAATACATACATTTCTTATGAATACCCCGAATTTTTCCTCAAAATGTGTCAGCTTGAGAACTTAATTGTATCTTTAAAAGCCAAGCAGTCTCCTTGACTGCTTCTTTCACTGAGTGCTAAACTGTGTTGCATTCTCTGCTGTTGCTGTAACAAGAGGGAGCAGGAAGGGGTGGTCTATTAGTCATCCTTCAACTTATTCCAAGAAGGTCTCAAATCAAACAGTGAAAAACATTGTAACGAGATATATGATGGCAAGGGATAATCAGGAGCAAAATTAGTGCAAGTTGTGTGTTTTTACAAACAGCTGTCCTTCAAAAGAAGAATATACACTGGTGAGTACCAACGACACCAGAGCTGATATGATTACATAGTTTTGTGGATGTAATGAAACTGAAACGCAGGCGGGAGAGTGATTATTAAGGCGGGGTAGTATGCTGGCAGATTTTCTCCAGATCAGTAGATGGCAGTCAAAAATTCCTTCTTGGGATTAGTGGAATGCTGTGGCCCATTTACTTGTGCTGTCTGAACATGCCTTCAGGGTGAGACAACATCACATTGCTGTACTCAAAAGCTGGATCCTAATTTTTATATGATAAACAATGAGAAGATATATTTATTTGGGTTAGCTGATAAAACCCTATAGATTCATTCTGTCATTGCACACAGACTTAAAGTTAACATTTGTACAGTATCAGAAGTTTTAAATATGGTATTTCTAAAAAGATTTCTTGTTGTAAATCATACTTGGTTAATGTGTACTCATTTATTATGTATAATTTTTAATTAAATGTAAATATGTTTGAAATGTTTCAGGTAAGAAAGACGGAAGTTTCAAGGTAAGGTAGTTATACTCATCAATCAGGTTGATTAGCTCATTCAAGTATGATTTTCACGGTATCATGTGACAATACTAACCCTATAGATTCAGGTAATACTATATCCATTAATCTGTTTTGTTAGTAATTGATCAAGTCAAGTCGAGTCAAGTTGGGGAGCATGCACTGGTACAGTGCGTTGCTGCACCCACTACACAATGAAACAACTCGGGATCCCGGTTTGCAGCCCCTCAGGCAGACACACGGTTCAGTCCCTCCCTCTGGAAATGACCCTCTATCTGCCGCAGCCAGGTGTTACGTGGGCGACCTCTTGGCCTGGCCCAGCCACTCGGGTCCCCAACAATGAGGATCTTATGAGCCGGATCACCCTCGGGGAAACGCGCTACATGGCCGTAGTGCCGTAACTGACACTCCCTCACAATGCAGGTAATGTGCCTCTTTCAGGACTCCATGAGCAACTGCTCATTCAACACAAAGTCAAACCAATGGTACCCAAGGATTTTCCGGAGAGACACAGTACCAAAGGAGTCCATTCTTCATCTCAGGTCACTGGATAGCGTCCATGTCTCGCAACCATATAGTAAGACAGGAAGTACCAGGACTCTAAAGACTTGGACCTTCGTCCTTTTGCATAGATATCAGGAGCGCCACATACCCCTTTCCAGTGACCTCATGACCCCCATGCTCTCCCAATCCGTCTACTGACTTCACAGGAAGAGTCACCAGAGACATGAATGTCACTGCCAAAGTAAGTAAACCTCTCAACAAGGTCAACACTCTCTGCAAACACTGCTGATGGCTGTGTCCAAGAAGTCATTAAAGGCTTTGATCTTGGTTTTTATCTAGGACACTCGCAAGCCCAGACACTCAGACACCTCACTAAGTCTCTCGAGTGCCCCGATCAGAGCCTCCATTGATTCCATGAAGATCACAGCATCGTCAGCAACGTCAAGATCCATGAACCTTTCTTTACCAACAGATGCCCCACAGCCACTGGACCCCACGACCTTGCCCAACACCCAGTCCATACAAGCATTGAACAGAGTAGGAGCAAGAACACACCCCTGACGAACCCCAGAATCAACTGGGAAAAACAAAGAGGTCCTGCCACCACTCTGCACAGCACTCACAGTACCAGTGTACAGGCTGGCCATGATATCCAGCAACCTTGAGGGGTGGCTTTCACAAAAACAAATAAGGAAATGATATAATGAAAGGGGGGTGGCATGGTGGCGCAGTGGTAGCACTGCTGCCTCGCAGTTAGGAGACCCGGGTTCGCTTCCCAGGTCTTCCCTGCGTGGAGTTTGCATGTTCTCCCCGTGTCTGCATGGGTTTCCTCCCACAGTCCAAAGACATGCAGGTTAGGTGGATTGGCGATTCTAAATTGGCCCGGGTGTGTTTGTGTGTGTTCTGCGGTGGGTTGGCACCCTGCCCGAGATTGGTTCCTGCCTTGTGCCCTGTATTGGCTGGGATTGGCTCCTGCAGACCCCCATGACCCTGTGTTCGGATTCAGCGGGTTGGAAAATGGATGGATGGATATAATGAAAGGGGACAGTCTTAGGGGTGTGTTTACTTTTTTCTTTTTTGTCCTTTTCCCTTTCTATTACTATTATGTAACATCGAAAGAGTTAAGCTAAAGTCATCTCACACAATGCCTAAACGCAACGTCTGGTCATGGGAATATCAGACTTGCTTACTGCAGTAGCTGATATGAATGCCAGACCAAGTCAATTTATGTGACTGGAAATCACTGCCAATGTCACATTTAGCCAACCTTACAACAAAATCAAGTTTGTTACTTTTTGTAACAGCCCAAAACATGCTGATTAACAGGTATGGCAAGTTCAGCCACAATCTCTGCCTTTTGTGTTCATTAAAATTAATTATAAAGGCTCTGAAATCACTTCATTTATTTATTTTTTGGTTCAGCGCATGCTGACTCCCTGGTACGAGAAAATGCCCACATGCTGTTTAACTCATCTTTCTCTCTAGTTATTCCAAGACAAGGAATTGGGTTTACCCAATATTTTTGTCCCTCTAGATCTGAGAAGCCCTAATTTTTAGGCCATTTTTAGATGATATTTTGTGCAGGAAATTATACTCATATGATAAAGAGTAAATCAATGCATTTCTTATGAACACCCCGAATTAGGGGGGCTTATATTAATTGAGACTTTTTCTTTTTTCCATTCTATCATGGTGTCTTAAGCATGAGACATCAGACAGACAAGTTTCTCTTCTGTTTGTGATGTCCAAAAACACCCTCCTTCTTCCTCGTCTCTTCATTCTTCACATGGTATTTCATGTACACAGGGTCTGCTACTGTAACTAAAGACAATATTAAACCTGTTTTATTTTATCGGAGGTAGTCAAGGGCTAGGTGAAGTGAGTCACTGGGTATGTCGCATTATGTGACAGACTTCATGGGAGCACGACACTGAAAACTTCTGACTGCCACCAACTAAGATTATGTAAATGAATGCTGTGATTGAAAACGCTGGAAAAGTCATCTAATGTGACATGGCTTTTAATATTGTCATGACAAAATTGAGGAGGCAGGCAAGTTATACTGTATATATGTAAAAACCAGGGGATAAATGTAAATCAAAGCAAAGAGTCAGTACCAGAGAGTTAGTCCTCCTTTCACTGAAGAAATGCTAGCCAGGAGTTGAAAACCAAAATAATCTTAAGTGTCCACATGCCAGCAAAGTGACTTTTTCTTTTATCTATCTTTGATCTCAGGTGCTTTTGGCACTAGTTATTTAGGCCTTGCACCTCTGAATTCAACCATCTCGCATTTCTGGCTTCACAAACATAGAAGTGCTGCAATGGTAACAAAAGGTTGACTTCTAATGCCAACAAAATATAGTATCCTTTAAGGCATGACTATAATTCAGAACTGAAATATTGCAAGTAGAGCATTTTAATTAATGCCAAACAATTCTCCATATCAAGAAAACACTGTACCTGAATATAATGGTGGCGGGGGGTGGGGTATGATACTGTGGACAGAATAATTTAAAAGTGAATCACTTAGTCCGAATGGAACTTGGCACAGTTATTATTTTTTATTCATTTCATCCATCCATCCATTATCCAACCCGCTATATCCTAACTACAGGGTCACGGGGGTCTGCTGGAGCCAATCCCAGCCAACACAGGGTGCAAGGCAGGAAACAAACCCCAGGCAGGGCGCCAGCCCACAGCAGGGCACACACACACACACACACACACACACACACACACACACACTAGGGACAATTTAGAATCGCCAATGTACCTAACCTGCATGTCTTTGGACTGTGGGAGGAAACCAGAGTACCCGGAGGAAACCCATGCAGACACGAGGAGAACATGCAAACTCCACGCAGGGAGGATCAGGGAAGCAATCCCGGGTCTCTTAACTGCGAGGCGCCACCGTGCTGTCCATATTCATTTCAATAGTTTTAAAATCGATTAGGTAAATAAGACTGATGAGCTTTGTTGGGCTGAATGGTCTAATTTATATAATAATCATTTTATTGTGCTCTAGCTGCAGCAGATTTGAGTAAGGGGTATATACATTTTTTAAAGGATATGATTCTTCCATTTCATTCAACATATTAGAAGCAGCTCTGAAAAGGGAAAGCCCACTACAGAGACAAACTTGAGCACAATTTTCAACAAAAAAACATAATGGAAGTGTGGAATGGGTTGCAGACTATCACTGTCTACAACCAGGCTGTTAAATGTGGCGAAGAAGGGAACAAGAGCAGTGCTAATGAACTGAACCAGTTCTTCAACAGTTTTTACTCATTGTTGTCAGAACAGCCCTCCTCCAACACTGCTAGTCTCTGTGTGCAAGCTGAGGAAGTTCTAGAATCCCAACTTCCATCTGCACACTGCACAACCTTCCCCCACAATGACATCACGTCTGTGGTCTCCAGCTCCACTGAAGCGTCTGGACTTTGTGTCTCTGCTGATGAAGTGAGATGAGAGCTGGGAAAACTCTTCATAAACAAGGCTTCAGGACCAGATGGAATCAGCCCCAGGGTGCTAAAAACATATGCTAGCCAGCTCCTTGGGGTCCTACAATAACTGTTCTCTCTTTCTCTGTATTTGCAGATGGTTCCTCAGCTGTGGAAAACATCCTGTGTGGTCCCAGTGCCAAAGAAAGGTCATTCCAGTGATCCCAAGTGATTCCAATGATCCAAAAAGACTTGAGGCCAGTTGCTCTTCCTACATCATGAAGACCTTTGAGAGGCTGGTTCTAAAACTGCTATGGTTCCTGGTTCCAGAACAACTAGATCCTCTGCAGTTTGCCTGTCAGACACATATAGAGTATGAGAGGAAGATGCTCTCATTTATATTCTCCACAGAGCGTACTCCTACTTGGACAAAGCTGACACCACAGTCAAGATAATGTTCTTTGACTTTTCCAGTGGTTTTAACATCATTCTGCCTCATCGCGAGGCAAAAAGCTCAAGGCTTTGAATCTTGATGACCCCACATTCTCCTGGATCATGGACTACCTGACCAAGAGACAGAGTTTTATGAGGCTCAGGGACTGTGTGTCTGAAATGGTGGTGTGTAATACTAGAGCACCTCAGGGAACTGTTCTGACTCCCTTCTTGTTCACCCTCCACACAACAGACTTCCAGTACAATACCAGCATTTGCCACCTACAGAATGACTCGTCTATCATAGACTGAATTGATGGTCAGAGTACAGGAAGATACAAGCACACAGTTACACAAGTCAGAGTCCGGGAAGGTCATGAAGAACTTCGTCTTGTGGTGCAGGGACAACAACTTGCAACTCAACATCAGCAGGACAAAAGAGCTGGTGGAGCATGCCTCTGAGACCTGTCACCATCTAAGGGGAGGACGTGGAAGTGCAGAGTACCTAAGGGTACATATAAACAACAAACTCGACTGATCTGACAACACAGCTGCGCTGTACAAGAAGGGTCAGCAGCAGACTGTATTTGCTAAGGAGACTCAGGACTTTTGATGTGTGCAGCAAGCTGTTGGAAATATTCTATCAGTCCATAGTAGCTGTCAGGCATTTCAATGCTTCCTCCCGGGGCACTCATTAAATTTATTTTGCATACCATTTTGAAATATCTGAACAATATTTATTTATCTATTTTATTTATTTATCAATTGATTGGCTGTATTAGTTGTCCTGTGAGTCTATATCCTTGTTTTTATGTTTCTGCTGCTGTATACATGTGAATTTCCCCTTGGTATTAATAAAGTTTATCTAATCTAATCTTATCTAATCTGATAGTAAAATGCTGACCTACAATATTATACTGCTGAAAAAGCCCAGATTTATGTAGAGAAAGTTTCTCAGTATCGGCCAATATTAGGAGAATTTCTCAGAGTTAAACAGGAATTTACAGGTGTGGATTATCAACCTTCTGGAGTGAAGTGCAGATCCCAATTGTCTAGGCTCCATGAATATATTCCCTCCGATTATCTCTGTTTCCCTTTTTAAATCTCAGGTTTTTTTTTCCTAATTCTATACATTAGAAGCAGCTCCTGTTACTGATGAGACTAATTTCCTGTATTAGAAAGACATTAGTGTTGCCATCCACTGTTTGTCAGAAAAAATAACCAGCAATCAATGACATCAATGACATTGAAGAAATTGTTCACTGCTGTTGCCCCTGTGTTTTGATTGGTTTTGTTGTATCTAATATTTGTTTTTCTTTTTGTTTTAGAATATCCTTACTATTCTGGCGACTTTGTGAACTATTTATAATAAATCATTGAGGTTCATACAGTAGATCTGTTCTTTCATGCAGAATGATAAACACAGCTGGATAAATGTGTTTCTGGATGACTGTGACTGCGCTACCTTCCTACAACAAAAAGATATTTACCTAGGGCAAAGATGTTAAAGTTGCCAAGTAGTTTTAAAGATTTTGGGATCTATCAATCAGTTTTCTGTTTAGTGCTTTCACTACTATCTGCATCCAAAGCCATTTTCATGAAGGTTTAAATGGAGTCAGCTGGGATTTACAGTGTAGATCTTGCTGCATGTGAAATTGGGACTGTGTTTGTTTGATGAGATGACTACTTATGTTTATATTCTGCTCACAGAATATTTTTTTCTTTATCAAGATGGTTAAAATTTATAACCGGAAAATCAAAACTATCAGACCTGGCCTGGTGGATGTGTATGTGAATGTGCACTGCAATGGGCTGATACTCCATTCAGGATCCACGTTCAGATTTAAATCTGTTGTTGCATCTACAAAGTACACATATGTTCACAACTGACTAACTGCTTGGTTTCTGCCTTGCACTTGCTCTTTGTGGAATAGGTTCAGGACCTTACAATTCTGAATTAGATTAAGCAGGTTTGAAAACTGATGGGGGCGGCACGGTGGCGAGGTGGGTAGCGCTGCTGCCTCGCTTAGGAGACCCGGGTTCGCTTCCTGGGTCCTCCCTGCGTGGAGTTTGCATGTTCTCCCCATGTCTGCGTGGGTTTCCTGCGGGTGCTCCGGTTTCCTCCCGCAATCCAAAGACATGCAGGTTTGGTGCATTGGCGATTCTAAATTGTCCCAAGTGTGTGCTGTGTGTGTGTGTGTGCCCTGCGGTGGGCTGGCGCCCTGCCCAGGGTTTGTTTACTGCCTTGTGCCCTGTGTTGGCTGGGATTGGCTCCAGCAGACCCCCGTGACCCTGTAGTTAGGATATAGCGGGTTGGATAATGGATGGATGGATGAAAACTGATGGATGGTTACCATTTATTCCTGGTGTT
Source organism: Polypterus bichir lapradei (assembly GCA_026402145.1). Classification (NCBI taxonomy): domain Eukaryota; kingdom Metazoa; phylum Chordata; class Cladistia; order Polypteriformes; family Polypteridae; genus Polypterus; species Polypterus bichir. Next base: position 35,934,150 of record JANRMT010027041.1, on the reverse strand, counting down.
AAAACTGTGTAATTTGAAAATATTTAGAACTGGAAAAAGCCATGAGGTTGTCTATCTCTCGTAAAACTCAGGTACAAACCAATCAGTTCACTGTTGCTACAAACTTTCTTTAGTATCCCTAGAGGCTGTATGAATTATTCAAGACATCTATTATTCCCTCTGTAAACAATAACTGAACAAATGCTTTCTTTTTTGTATGTGTTGTACACAAAGTACATTCACCCATAGGATCTGGAAAGAAATGATACTTGTTTTGGTAAGAACGTCTGAACCTGGATGTTTAACATCAGATGAGTTAGAATGATGCTTATTATTGTTTCTGAACAAAGACCTCTGCTTATGGACTAGAAAGTAGGTGATCTCCATGGTGATTTTCACTTAATTTTTTTTGTTTTGCTTTAACTAATACATAAAATAATAATAAAACTACATTACAGATAGACTTGTAGTACAAGTAATTCTGAAAATCTATATTGTCATAATTTTCTCTCAGATTTAGGAGAGATGTCAACCAGCTTAAGCCTGAACCCCAAACCCAAGCCCTAAGTCTTACAGATAAGGAAGAGAGAGGGGGAGACAGAAGAATAGTTTTGTAGATCAGGAAAGTGCTGTTCTCCGAAACCACTAAATATACCCTGATGAACTCTTTGTACTGATGGCTTACTAAATGACAAATAAGCACATTATGAACTGTATCCTTATACATAAAGAGTCAGCTTCTGGGGTTAGGCTATGAGGTTAATGCCACAGGCATTTCTATGATAAGGGCGGCAATTTCATACAACAATATTTTTGTAACATTATTAAGTAATAATATGAAAAATAGGATTTAAATATAAACAGTAAGAATTACACATATATCCACTGTCTTAATTATATACCACCTATCCAAAATGTAAGAAATATCTAATTTTAAAAGTTTCACATTTTTCACAACTACAGTTTGCATTGCTTTTGGCTTTTAAAGCAAAGTTTCTTTTTTGCAACCGGTGTTATATAAATTATAATGGTGTCCCCAACTCTGGTCCTGGGGTCTCATTTATAAAGCTTGCATACACACATTCCGAGCCTCTTTTTCTGTGTATGTCGAGGGTGCTTCAATATGAAAAATATAGCCACTGAGACACAATATTTGCCAGCCACATCTTGGCTGGCTTTTGCATTAATGGAATGTCATTGCTTACGGTTAACAAAAGCAGCTTCATTCACACTAGGTGTGCTTATTGCAATATGAATGCAATAAAGTGCTCCGATTACATTAGGAGAATTGGACACTGCTGCAAATTGCCTTTTATGCTGGCAAAAGCATTTTTTCTTTTGGATATAAACACACACCATATGATAACTGGATGTAGTACCTCATTGGTTGGTTAATGGCTTCCAGCACAGCAGGAATGATTGAGTTAGGCTGAGATACTGTTGACCAGTTCCTTGAACAGTGTCAACAGGTAACAGATATAAACTGATAAAAAACCTAAAAAGTTCTTTACTGTAAATGCGTAGCATTGGCCCACTTAAATGGATACTAAAATATAGTCTGTGAATCATATTAATCATTTTTGAAGTATGTTTATCACATCAAGACACATTGTAAAAACAGCTCAGTGATATGAATTATTAGACACATAAGTCATCATTTTGCTGGTTCACCTGAATTTCCCAGCTTGATCCAGAATGTCATTGTTTTCCACTTTCTCCAAAATGCTGAGTACACATGGGTCAGAGCTACCATACATATACACATTCCCTCATAAAATTTTCTTTTACAAATCCAAATTTTTGCAAGGGAAATTGCATATACTCATTTTTGTGCATACACAAGTTTTATAAATGAGTCCCCAGGACTAGAGTTGAAGAACCCTGTATTATAATCATTATTTTAATAGTCATATTATTATTACTTTGCTGGTGCTTTTATCCATGGCGACTGACAACATTTGAAAGATACTATTGGTTACGTTTTGTTTTGTTTACCAACTGGAGCACAGACAGGTGAAGTGACTTGCACATGGTCACACCATGCCAGTAGTGGGATTTGAACCCACAACCTCAGAGTTTTAAGTCTAATGCCTTATACACTATTCCACATGGTCTGTAATATTGTACTCTGTCAGCAGAATCTGAAAATATGAGAGCCATTTGTGCTCACATAGGTTTCTGAGATTAGAAAAATTTCATTTACCATTTGCTGAAGACCAAACCTGGCCTGTACCTTAGAACTGAGCTGAGATTAAAAGTTACTATTAAGTTGGAAAGTCAGAGCTAAAACTGAAGTCTCTCTTTTCCTGCTAGTGGGAACAGCCACTCATGCAGACATGGAGATGTGCTCTGACACTTGTCACTTGTACTGTTATAATGATTTACTTAATTATAAGGCATTTGAGTTGATAGGCAGAAAATGCTGTGCTCCATGAAATATAGTTTATTTTATTACTTTCTTAATCATTTTTGAAAAGGAGAGTTGGTGGCAGGGATAGGGTATGAGATTCCTTAACTGTAATACCAATAATTATCATATACTATAGTTTATTTCTATTTTGGATAGTAAGCAGTAGTATATCTACAAAGCTTTCACAAGGCATGTTGACTTATAGCTATTTTTTCTCTGTTTCTCACAACGCAAAGGAGGCACACAGAAATGATCACTTAGGTCCTAACTGGAGAAGATGGCCAATGATATGAAAAGGGCAAGGACTTTAGTCACTGTGGTCACCCACTGTATAGGTCTCTCGTTTTTGGTAATATGGGTATCCAATGATATATACTATAAACTAAAGTGAACTTAATATGGATGTTTCACTGTTTGCACTTTGCCTACAGCCTACATATTACTCCATAACAATTGAGGGCTTTATATGTAGGAGAAGTAGAATGCTTTACAGGGAGAAACACGGTTCGACTTCTAATATTAAACAGCATTTGAAGGTTGTAGGAACATGAAGGCAACACCTGAAAGGAAATAGTTTGGCTACTGTCAATAGTGCGATTATTTATGTGTTTGACGTGATCCTGCCAGGGAATCACAAGATGTTAGGGGACTCACATATTTGTTGGCTTTCCCTACAGCTCTGAAATCATCAACCTGAAAGAAGATCCATGACCCCCACTTTACTCTCAATACCTCTTTGTTCTTTTCCATTCCCACTCTGGTAATTACAAGGACATGAATTACACAATGAAGAGGTCTTAATGATGACCACAGTTGTTTCCAGAGTTGCGCTTGACTGATATTACATCATAAACACTCATCTCTACAAACTGTCATTACATGGGATGTGCACCAATCTGTTTTCTTTTAATTCTGTTTTTTTTTGCAACAAATAAGAAACAGACACAAACACACACATGCACCACAATAGATCTCTAAAGGTCGACGTGCCCAGATGCCTTAAGTCACTCCTGTACCAATATATGCATATTATTTAAGTTGTTCATTTCTTTCAATTTTCTGTTAATTTTACACTACATTTATTTGCATACATAGGTAATGTATTTGATTTTATATTATTGTAGAGTACAATCCTGCAGCATCACTAAAGTGAAATTTAAATGGAAATACTATATGGACTGGACCATTCCATGCCATTTTTTTTCTTTTTATTGTTGCATCTGTTATCAGTAAGTTATGTTTTATGAAAATAGAAGGCATAATAGAAATAGCAGACTGACTTTTGTTTCAGATACTCAAAGACATTATAAGTTTCCCATAGCGGTATTAAAACTATAACAACTGATTAAACTAATTGTAATTGTTGATTGACTGATAACTGAATTTCCCTCCTTGATTTTGTCCTACTTTATAGTAGGCTGTATAATCCTGGGATGTCAAGATCAGGTCCGTGTTTGACTAATTATTTCTTGATCAATTTCCTTTATAGTGACACTTTTTGCATATTTCTCAGGCATGCAAGTATGAATTTCACTGTGTCACAATATTTTAACTTGAACTTAAATAATGAACACGCATACAAGTAAATGCGAATGAGAAGATGCAGTAGACGTTTTGACATCTACAGACCACCAGGGGGCAAAAGAATCCATTATAGAATATCTAGCGTGGGTATGGTAAGCTGCTATGGCTGCTATGCAGCCAGCATGTGTGATCCATGGAAACGGAAAGCAGTTAATACTGGAAGTGGTCCATGTAGACTACATATAAGAGATTAATCTGGATGCCCAAGTTATTCAAATGAAACTAACCAAACTATGGGAGTTAATGTGAATAGCGCATGTTGTATATGAAATTTGGATTTTTTTCTACATTGTTTGACCATTCTACCCTTTATGTATCAACAACCAAAATATGCAGAAAATAAGCAGTAAAAAGTAAAATAAAAATAAAATAGTAATTTTAAGCAGTATAATGTATGTATATAGTAACATTATGGATGAATATTTCACTTGCTGTTTTTGCAGAGCAGCCCAAGCCAATGTTATTCTGTTTGAATTCATCCTCATACTTTCCCAATGTGTAATATTAAGAACAAAATGCATTGTCTTCCCAGTATAACCAGGTAATAACCAGCAGATAACTAGGAAGAAATAATAATGCAGCAAAGCATTAAGGAGTATTTGTGTATTAAGACCAAAGGTTAAGATATTTTAACGGTTCTAAAATATATATATCCTACTGTTGTAAATTTGATAATACACATTTAATCTGCAACATTTAGATAGATAGATAGATAGATAGATAGATAGATAGATAGATAGATAG
>JANRMT010027041.1:35895440-35929423 GCA_026402145.1 Polypterus bichir lapradei | reverse complement strand
TAGATAGATAGATAGATAGATAGATAGATAGATAGATAGATAGATAGATAGATAGATAGATAGATAGATAGATAGATACTTTATTAATCCCAAGGGGAAATTCAAATAATCCAGCAGCAGTATACTGATACAAAAAAAAATATATTAAATTAAAGAGTAATAAAAATGTATGTAAAAACAGACAATAACTTTGAATAATGTTAGCATTTACTCCCCCAGGTGGAACTGAACAGTCGCATAGTGTGGGGGAGGAACGATCTCCTCAGTCTGTCAGTGGAGCAGGACAGTGACAAAAGTCTGTCACTGAAGCTACTCCTCTGCCTGGAGATGACACTGTTAAGTGGATGCAGTGGATTCTTCATGATTGACAGGAGCTTGCTTAGTGCCCGTCGCTCTGCTACAGATGTTAAACTGTCCAGCTTTATTCCTACAATAGAGCCTGCCTTCTTAACAAGTTTGTCCAGGCGTGAGACGTCCTTCTTCTTTACGCTGCTTCCCCAGCACACCACTGCGTAGAAGAGGGCACTCGCCACAACCGTCTGGTAGAACATCCGCAGCATCTTATTGCAGATGTTGAAGGACGCCAACCTTCTAAGAAAGTATAGTCGGCTCTGACCTTTCTTACATAGATCATCAGTATTGGCAGTCCAGTCCAATTTATCATCCAGCTGCACTCCCAGGTATTTATAGGTCTGTACCCTCTGCACACAGTCTCCTCTGATGATCACAGGGTCCATGAGGGGCCTGGGCCTCCTAAAATCCACCACCAGTTCCTTGGTGTTGCTGGTGTTCAGGTGTAAGTGGTTTGAGTCACACCATTTAACAATTTAACCATTTAACCATTTTACGGATTATCTATTTATCTCTCAGTAATTTCAAAAGATAAAAATCACGCACAATATTAGGGCTTTTGGTATCCTGTGCTGCTGGCTTAGTCTCCAACTTCCTGTGACCCAACCAGTTAATTAAGTGAACAGACAGAACATCTCTGTCAGGCCTGAATTAAGACGATTTGGTAAATTGAAAAATGAGTGAATAAGGGAAAATTTCTTTCATACTTTATGAAAAAGAATAGGTTAACCAAACAACCATAAATCAGATTTTATCTTTAAAAATTAAAAAAAAATCAGCATATCTAATACTATCTCCCCATGTTTATGGGGAAATTGGAAGTTTGAGTTTTATTTTTTTTTAATTTCTTAAAAAAATGTATTGTTATTTATTCTTCGTAAAATTTATTGCAGCATTTGTTGTAAAAGCTGAGTAGCTGCAAACCTTTTGTTCAAGTCATCTCATTTATTTGTGTTAACAAACATCCTGCATTTTCAGACCCTGTCCTTTCCATTTTTGGATCACAGGGAATGAGAGAACAATTCTAGATAAGATACCAGTTCATCACAGAATGCATGTGGGCACATATCCACAGTGATTAAACTTTGTAGTCTGTAATATGTACATCTTTCATGTTGGAGGAGACAATACAGTAGTATCTAAGAAAATGAATATTAGTGAAATTGTGACTGGGTTGGGAATCCATCTTGGTGGACACTGCAGCTCTAAACAGTACCCCATCATGGATAAACTCACTAATAAAAAAATATAGGATTTTTTTTACATCAAACAAACTGAAATATGAGTAAACCAATTAACTAAGTTAACAGATTGAAAATATTAGTCTAGCCTGGCAGAAGGTTAAATTTCACATCAGTTTATTCCTATATTTATTGAGCATACAGTAAAAATACAATAATATTTTTAGACGTGTATTACTAATGTGAATAAACAATGATAAAATAATATATAAGTTTCATCCATTCACTGTTGAACCTACTTAATCCAACTGAGTATACAATTTTATAAGTAATCTACAAAGCTTCAAATGGCCTTTCAACAGACTAAATCAGTAACCTCCTCCATCAGTATACTCCCATGTGCCCACTAAGGTCCACTGATTCTAGGAATCTTGTTGTGCCCAGAACTAACCTGCACTGTATGGGTGACAGAGCCTTTAGTTGTATAAAGCCCAGACTTTGGAATGACCTCCCAAAATTAATTTCATCAGCTGACTCAATTCACTCTCTTTAATAAAACAACTTAAAACACATTTGTTCAGGTGGACATTTAACTTACCCTGACATCGTGACCCTTTTTCAGTTTGCCCTCTCTGTTCAGCTGCTCAGGATGATTTGTGTTTGTATCATAAATTCTATTATATGTTTAGGGTTTTCTAGTAGCATTTTCTATTTTATTCTGGTTTATTGTCTTTTATGCTATTTTAATGTTTTGATATCCTGTATTTATCTGTATTTAGTGTTTTATGCGGATATCATTTGTTTCTAACATATCTATGTCCAGTAAAGGTAGTGCCATGGTTGTGCTGCTGCCTCTCAGTAAGAACACCAGAGTTCACATCCTGGGTCCTCCCTCCATGGAGTTTAGATGTTATCTGTGTGGTTTCCTCACACAGTCCAATGACATGCATGTTAGATGAATTAGCAGTACCAAATTGGCCTTAGTTTGTGGTTGTTACGTGAGTGTGTGTGTTTGCCCTGTGATGGACTGGCATTCTGTCCAGGGTTTGTTCCTGCCTTGCACCCTGTGCAGGCTGGGATAAGGTCCAGTGACCCTGTTCAGGACTAAGCTGGTTAGTCAATAACAATTATTTATGCCCTGTTATTCTTTCTGAATTTCTGTAAAACACTTTGAGAATGAAAAAGGTGCTATATAAATAAAATGTATTATTATTAACATGGAACCCAACTACAGGGGATGCAAAAACCAGTCTTTCTTCATGCCGGTCCCAATGGGGAGGGTTATGTCAGGAAGGGCATCTGGTGTAAAATTTTACCAGATCAACATGCGGACAACAATACAGATTTCCATACCCGATTGTTCGGGTCTCGGGTTAACAATGGCTGCCACCAGTACTGTTAGCCAACAGGGTGCTGGCGGAAATTGGGCTACTGATGGCCGAAGAAGGAGAAGAAGAGGGGGGAGATGTGTCCAGAGGAAAGAGGAGAGAATGAAGGTAAGGAGAGTGAAACTGAGGGTAGGAACTTTAAATGTTGGCAGTATGACTGGTAAGAGGAGAGAGTTAGCCGATATGATGGAGAGAAGGAAGGTTGATATAATGTGCGTGCTAGAGACTAAATGGAAGGGGAGTAAGGCCAGGTGAATAGGAGGTGGATTCAAATTGTTCTATCATGGTATAGATGGGGGGCCAAATGTGGTAGGAGTTATTCTGAAGGAACACTATGTCAAGAGTGTTTTGAAAGTGAAAAACATGTCAGACAGAGTAATCTTTATGAAGCTGGAAATTGGAGGTGTGATGATGAATGTTGTTAGTGCATATGCCCTGCAAGTTGGGTGTGCGATGGATGAGAAAGAAGATTTCTGGAGTGAGTTGGATGAAGTGATGGACTGTGTATACAAGGGACAGAAAGTGGTGATTGGAGTGGATTTCAATGGACATGTTGGTGAAGGGAATAGAGGAGACAAGGAGTTGATGGGTAGGTATGGTGTCAAAGAGAGGATTAAAGAAGGTCAGATGATAGTGGATTTTGCAAAAAGGATGGGCATGGTTGTGGTGAATACGCATTTTAAGAAGAGGAAGGAACACAAGGTGGCATACAAGAGTGGAGGAAGATGCACACAGGTAGATTATATCCTATGCAGAAGAGTCAATCTGAAGGAGATTAAAGACTGAAAAGTGGTGGCAGAGAAAAGTGTAGTTAGCCAGCATAGGATGGTGGTCTGTAGGATGACATTGGAGATCAAGAAAAGGAGGAGAGTGTAGACAGAGCCAAGGATCAAATGGTGGAAGCTGAAAAAGGAAGACTGCAGGGTTGAGTTTATGGAGGAGGTAAGACAGGCATTGGGTGGCAGTTAAGAGTTACAGGTGACAGTAAGAAGGGTGCTTGGTGTGACATCTGGACAAAGGAAGGAGGAAAAGGAAACCTGGTGGTGAAATGGGGAAGTACAGGAGAGCATACAGAGGAAAAGGATGGCGAAGAAGAAGTGGGATAGTCAAAGAGATGCAGAAAGTAGACAAGAGTACAAGGAGATAAGGTGCAAGTTGAAGAGAGAGGTGGCGAAGGATAGAGAAAAGGCATATGATGAGTTGTACAAGAGGTTGGACACTAAGGAGGAAGAAAAGGTCCTTTACCGATTGGCTAGACAGAGGGACCGAGCTGGGAATGATCTGAAGCAGGTTAGGGTAATAAAGGATAAAGATGGAAGCATACTCACAAATGAGGAGGGTGTGTTGAGAAGATGGAAAGAGTACTTTGAGAGACTAATGAATAAAGTGAATAAGAGAGAAAAAAAGTTGGATGATGTGCAGATAGTGCACCAGGAAATGCAATGGATTAGCAAGGAGGAAGTAAGGACAGCTATGAAGAGGATGAAGAATGGAAAGGCTGTTGGTCCAGATGACATACCTTTGGAAGCACGGTGGTGTTTAGGAGAGATGGCAGTGGAGATTTTAACCAGATTGTTTAATGGAATCTTGGAAAGTAAGAGGATGCCTGAGGAGTGGAGAAGAATTGCACTGGTACCAATTTTTAAAAATAAGGGGGGATGTACAGAGCTGTAGTAACTACAGAGGAATAAAACTGATGAGCCACAGCATGAAGTTATGGGAAAGAGTATTGGAAGCTAGGTTAAGAAGTGAGGTGATGATTAGTGAGCAGCAATATGTTTTCATGCCAAGAAAAAGCACAACAGATGCAATGTTTGCTCTGAGGATGTTGATGGAGAAGTTTAGAGAAGGCCAGAAGGAGTTTCATTGTGTCTCTGTCAACCTGGAGAAAGCATATGACAAGGTGCCTCTAGAGGAGTTGTGGTATTGTATGAGGAAATCAGGAGTGGCAGAGAAGTATAAGTAAGAGTTGTGTGTGAGTTGTGGGAAGTGTGATATTGGTGAGGTCTGCAGTAGGAGTGATGGATGCATTCAACGTGGAGATGGGATTACATCAGGAATCAGCTCTGAGCCCTTTCTTATTTGCAATGGTGATGGACAGGTTGACAGATGACATTAGATGGAATATATTATTTGCTGATGAAATTATGCTCTGTAGCGAGAGTAGGGAGCAGGTTGAGAAGACCCTGGAGAGGTGGAGAGATGCTCAAGAAAGGAGAGGAATGACGGGCAGTAGGAACAAGGCAGAATACATGTGCGTAAATGAGAGGGAGGTCAGTGGAATGGTGAGCATGCAGGGAGTAGAGTTGGCGAAGGTGGATGAGTTTAAATACTTGGGATCAACAGTACAAAGTAACGGGGATTGTGGAAGAGAGGTGAAAAAGAGAGTGCAGGCAGGGTGGAATGGGTGGAGAAGAGTGTCAGGAGTAATTTGTGACAGACAGTTATCAGCAAGAGTGAAAGGGAAGGTCTACAGGACGGTAGTGAGACCAACTTTGTTATATGGGTTGGAGACAGTGGCACTGACTAGAAGGCAGGAGACAGAGCTGGAGGAGGCAGAGTTAAAGATGCTAAGATTTGTATTGGGTGTGACGAGGATGGACAGGATTAGAAATGAGTACATTAGAGGGTCAGCTCAGGTTGGATGGTTGGGAGACAAAGTCAGAGAGGCGAGATTGCGTTGGTTTAGACATGTGCAGAGGAGAGATGCTGGGTATATTGGGAGAAGGATGTTAAAGATAGAGGTGCCAGGCAAGATGAAAAGAGGAAGGCATAAGAGAAGATTTATGGATGTGGTGAGAGAGGATATGCAGGTGATGGGTGTGACAGGGCAAGTTGCAGAAGACAGGAAGATATGGAAAAAGATGATTCGCTGTGGTAACCCCTAACGGGAACAGGCGAAAGAAGAAGAAGAAGAAGATTATTATTATTAAGCAAAGCAATCAGCTAACAAAGTGACATGAAAAGAAGAAAATGAAGACCAGTAACATCTTTTAAGTCTCAAATCACAGACGTTGCTGATGTGATGCAGCAATATGAAGAAGAAGAAGAGCAGCACCATCTGTTGCATGTCAAGTGTGGGATACAGAATGCAAGAATGACAAAGACAGAGAAATGCCTGTGACCGATGATCCACATGATTCACTAGCATCCATATAAATTGCTAATGTTGTATGATATTGCAGTTGCAAATATTCTAATTTATTGCAAGTACATATTGAATTGTACAGCTTCTTTTTTTAACGGATTCTTCAGTGTATAGCGTCACAGCAACATGGAGCTATATTTAACTTAATACCGGGACCAAATCCTGGATAAGATATCTTGGCTGATCTCAAACAAATCGTAAAAACATGTACAATATATGTGAAGATAAGTCGTGCAGACTCAGTTAGAACATGTATGTAAAATTGACTTTAGGCAAAAACCGAGCAAGCTAACCCTTGTACCACCATGTGAACCTTGTTTTCTTATTCTAAAAACCATATTCTTCTCCGTCTCTTAATAACTCTGAAAACTCTAAGTCCCAGCAAGCTGCGCGGTAAGGGCGCGGCACTGCATTGTAGTTTTGCAGAGCGTCACTTTTGACAATCCCAGATTCCCTTTGACGGTTCAGAGTGTACTGGCTAGATCAGTTAGCCACATTAATTAATTTTCTTATATGGAATCTCATTGAAGGCGCCCGATCCCAACCACATGCGATGATAGTTGAAAATAAACAGATTGATTTCGCCTTACGCAAGCTTACTTATCTTTAAAAACTCGGAATCCCATCAGGCGTTGCGTTAAAGGTGTGTTGCATACGCAAGATCCCACTTTCATTGTCATTACCACGCCTTTAGTATTTATGCGTTAAGAGTGTGCAATGCAGGTAATCGTGCATAATTATGCTGTGACTGATTTCTCCTGGAATACGGCTATGCTGCTATGATGGTCATATGGCAAAGTTAGTTCTCAAATTCATGTAGAACACTACAAATCCCGCTATATGATGAGGGGAATAGGGTGTGTGCGCCAGATCTACTTCCCGAATTCCAGTCGAAGACTTCAATTCCCAGAAGGCTGCGGAAAGGAGCGTCTCTGTCTACCCTATGAAAGGTCCCGCCCCCGCGTATTGTTTGTTGATGTCTGTCTGCTCTAATTTTGCCAGTACTTCAACGCCACTGCGGCGAGGGTGACGTTTATTTGGACTTTCTGGAATGCATGCGGCGTAGTGGGACAACTTCATCCTTTGGAATTTATTGCATCCAAGCTGTTATTTGTATTTGGTCCGTGGTAGGATCTGTCGAGCTTCTAGCGCCGGTTTCTTCTCGGTAGATAACGAGGAGCTCCATGGGCTGATTCCAGGCTGTCTGCGCCGGCCTCGCAACCCTTACACCTCCTGGCCGAGCGAGTCTTATGCATCTGGGCGCTTTTTACCTAAGAAAAAAGAAAAACAAAAGTAACGCAAGGACCCGAGTTGAGTGTCCACTGGAAAGGATGTGGCATAAGTAGTTGAAGTCTTGGAGAACTAAAGGAGGAGATTTTTCATCCCTTTCATTGCCGCGCACTTGTATTAGTGCTGTCGACCTCAGGAAAGCTTTTTTTTTCTTTTTTTGTTTAATTTTTCGAAGCGGGTTTGCACTTTATAACCCTAAATCTTTCTTCTTCAAAGAGATGGGACACAGGGGAGCGAGGGAAGGAGGCCCACTTTGACGTAGACTTTGGGCTTTAGCCCTCTGCTCCCCTCGTAACACTCAATACTGTATATTTACCCCCCACCTCACCCTACCCCTTTGCACCCCTTTCGTGGGACTGCTTTTACTTGTCGCTTTGCTTCACTTCTTAAGATCACTGGCACAAGATGTATAATCCATTTGTCTGATACAGAGTCTGTTTTACTGTCTAACTTGCATCATTAAAGAGAACTTTGCCTTCAGGAGTTTCGTTCTCATCCCCTGAACGTTTAGAAAGGAAAAAAAATGGAGGGCGCTGGGGTCACCGGACAGAAGATCAGTCCATTGGCCCGAGAGCTCAACCGTATTTTCAGCAACTACAATAAGCATTCCAACCTGTTGAAAAAGAACCTGAAGGAGACTAACAAGTTCTTCCGAGAAATCAAGCAGCACTACAGCAACTCGTGCGGCGCCTCTGCGTTGGATGCTGGTGAGTTTAACTGTCAATACAATCACATTATCCACAGTGCTATCCGTAAATAGTGTAATAATAACTAATTAATCCTATATTTGCAATCTAAGAATGCAAAAATACAACTTCAACTCTGTTAGTTTTTCTTATTAAGCACAGTTTAGCACAGAGCCGTTTGATTTGCAGAAGAGTATATTTTAATATTAGCCACATGTATTCCTCCTGTGAAGATAGATAGATAGATAGATAGATACTTTATTAAGGACTGGTACATTGCAATAAAGGGCTTCTTAATATCTGTCCTCATTTATCTCCTTTTCATTCATCCAGCGGTATGATTGTATATTCCTAAATCATTCAAATATGTCACGTTTTGTAAGGAGCTTTGCTTTAGTTCTTCATTGTTTTGAGAAGTTTAACTGTAATGACACAAGTGTGTCCTATCAAAATAATATAATCAATTGAGCCTGGTTGTGGTTATTTCCTCTTCTAATTTATTAATGCACAATCCTCTTCAGCTGGGACAGTTTGTGTATGTCTAGGGCATCATTGACATGCAAATCTTTTTTATAAAACAGGAACATTTAGAACTTGGTCTACTGTAAGTTAAATAAACCTTAATTTAGGAGTTAGAGCATGACACCAGATTAGAGCTCTGCACAATGGTCCTCTTTTAAGAATGTCATATATTCACCAAATAATAGACGTGACATGCTACTATTAGTACCTATAACATTAAGACACTTCCTATAAGTGTTTTTTATGTGTTCATTACTTTTATTCATCCATTTTTTGTACTAACCTCCTCCTCCTTGTACTATCCAGTTTTTTATTGCTGGATACTCAAGCCCGTCCCAATGGAAACAGGAACAAGGGAAAAGGTAGATGTGTTTTGAACTTAGGTCCTTTACATAGTGCTTTCATACACATCCCACATTTTCTCAAACTTAGCAAAGCATCATAGTGATTGTGTTTTAAGTACTGTATGTCCACAAATTTCATGCATTTGACAGTTTCACAACTAGCTTTTGAAGTTCTGCTGGCTAATATTGTTTTGTAAATTTTAGGTGTCTCCTAAAATCTGTTGACCTAAAATCAATGATGGAATATCCTCCTTAATTCCCTTAAACTCATTGTTTGTTGTGTCTAAGAGATGAAACTATATAATAAGTTATCAAAAAAAAAAACACATTTTAAAATAGTTTTTTTTTTTTTTTGATAATGAAAAATACCATCAAACCTGACAATGACAGTATAACAATTTGCTGATTAAAGTTAATTTATGGATTTTAGTACATTCTTGTTTTTCAGGTCACCAGAGACTGGTAGTGTGTTGTATATTGGCTGAACATGTTAATAAGAATTTTATTGTACTCTGCACACATTACAAAACTAGAAATACTGCTGCTGTTACTATTTGGTTGAAGTTGACCTTACTTATACCAGGAGAAAATTAAATAAACTTTGGAGAAGACTGCAGACTCTACAGATACAGTGTTATCACTGGTAATTGAAACCACATTCAATGTGAGACACCTGCAGTGATGGCCAAAGCACCACCAACACAGTGCCCAAATACCAAAATGAAAAATCATGATACATACAAAATGTTGGATAGATTATTAAGACAGTGTAAAATACTCTTGACTGAAATTAAAAGTCCACAGTAGAATATGACAAGTTTACTGTTGCAGTTTAAGAGATTGATTGCAGTGAAGCAATGTGTAAATGAGAAGAGTAAAGCATAGTGTTTACCAAGCTTAAGCAGTTCCATGGTGTCAAGTAAAGATGCTGGTCTTCAGGAGGTGCTGGAAGGTCAGTTTTACTAAGTGTGGTTCAGATGGTGAGGAACATCACACTTCAAAGCATGGGAGCAAGAAGAGTGATTTTTATTTTATTTTTTATTTCTGTCTATCTGATAAAATGGTAATGTGTGTGTCTGATCCCTTGGAACAATCTGATCGGTCAGATTGGCTGTGGTTGCTCAGTCAAACGAGACTGAGGCAGAAAGCAGAGATCAAGGAGAGACATAGGGGAATTTCTAAGAGTTGTCTTTAAACATGGGTAGTATTTGTTAGAATGCTAATGATCTTTTCACTGAGGGTAATTGGGGCCTGTCTAGTATTGGTGGTAGTCAGAGAGTGGAGAGGAGGCGAGCAACACACCTTGAAATGACAGTCTGAGAAGTAGGCTTTATGGGAATTAGATTGAGAAAAGTGGCAGCTAACAAAGGTCAAGAATCGTGACAACACTCATGGCACACGTAGGATGACATATCAAATATTTTTATATTTATTCTATAACCTGTATTTAACAGGCAATACAGCTTAAGTATATCTCTATATATTTAAGTATGCTGTGTTTTATAGTTTGTTTGTGGAGAGATAAGAGTATATAGACAGGCTGTGGCAGAATTGTGGAGTCATGAAGGAACATATAAAATGATAAATATAAATGTTTAGATCAATGCTAGTCATAGTGGCTGCATGTTAGAACTTGCATCTCATAAGCTCCTCTTAAATTTGTACTTTGTAATACAACATCTGTTTGAAGTTTATTCTACAGAAATATCCTACTAACTAGAGTGAAATTTCTCTCTACCATGCCCCTTCATTACTCTGTTATGCTCCATTATCCATTTTCACCATCTGCCTGTATTACTTTTGCTCTTGGATTATTTGCTCCCAATTACCGTATACAGTGCATCTGGAAAGTATTCACAGCGCATCACTTTTTCCACATTTTGTTATGTTACAGCCTTATTCCAAAATGGATTAAATTCATTTTTTACCTCCGAATTCTACACACAACACCCCATAATGACAACATGAAAAAAGTTGACTTGAGATTTTTGCAAATTTATTAAAAATAAAAAAATTGAGAAAGCACATGTACATAAGTATTCACAGCCTTTGCCATGAAGCTCAAAATTGAGCGCAGGTGCATCCTGTTTCCCCTGCTCATCCTTGAGATGTTTCTGCAGCTTAATTGGAGTCCACCTGTGGTAAATTCAGTTGATTGGACATGATTTGGAAAGGCACACTCCTGTCTATATAAGGTCCCACAGTTGACAGTTCATGTAAGAGCACAAACCAAGCATGAAGTCAAAAGAATTGTCTGTAGACCTCCGAGACAGGATTGTCATGAGGCACAAATCTGGGGAAGGTTACAGAAAACTTTCTGCTGCTTTGAAGGTCCCAATGAGCACAGTGGCCTCCATCATCCGTAAGTGGAAGAAGTTCGAAACCACCAGGACTCTTCTTAGAGCTGGCTGGCCATCTAAACTGAGCGATTGGGGGAGAAGGGCCTTAGTCAGGGAGGTGACCAAGAACCCAATGGTCACACTGTCAGAGCTCCAGAGGTCCTCTGTGGGTAGAAGAGAACCTTCCAGAAGGACAACCATCTCTGCAGCAATCCACTAATCAGGCCTGTATGGTAGAGTGGCCAGACGGAAGCCACTCCTTAGTAAAAGGCACATGGCAGCCCGCCTGGAGTTTGCCAAAAGGCACCTGAAGGACTCTCGGACCATGAGAAACAAAATTCTCTGGTCTGATGAGACAAAGATTGAACTCTTTGGTGTGAATGCCAGGCGTTAATGTTTGGAGGAAACCAGGCACAGCTCATCACCAGGCCAATACCATCCCTACAGTGAAGTATGGTGGTGGCAGCATCATGCTGTGGAGATGTTTTTCAGTGGCAGAAACTGAAAGACTAGTCAGGATAAAGGGAAAGATGACTGCAGCAATGTACGGAGACATCCTGGATGAAAACCTGCTCCAGAGCACTCTTGACCTCAGACTGGGGCGATGGTTCATCTTGACAACGACCCTAAGCACACCGCCAAGATATTGAAGGAGTGGCTTCAGGACAACACTGTGAATGTCCTTGAGTGGCCTAGCCAGAGCCCAGACTTGAATCTGATTGAACATCTCTGGAGAGATCTTAAAATGGCTGTGCACCGACTCTTTCCATCCAACCTGATAGAGCTTGAGAGGTGCTGCAAAGAGGAATGGGCGAAACTGGCCAAGGATAGGTGTGCCAAGCTTGTGGCATCATATTCAAAAAGACTTGAGGCTGTAATTGCTGCCAAAGGTGCATTGACAAAGTATTGAGCAAAGGCTGTGAATACTTATGTACATGTGATTTCTCAGTTTTTTTATTTTTAATAAATTTACAAAAACCTCAAGTAAACTTTTTTTCACGTTGTCATTATGGGGTGTGTAGAATTCTGAGGAAAAAAAGAATTTAATCCATTTTGGAATAAGGCTGTAACATAACAAAATGTGGAAAAAGTGATGCGCTTTGAATACTTTCCGGATGCACTGCATATATTCATGTATAAGTCGGGTCTTGAAACCCTAAAAATCAATCATAAAATCAGACCCTGACTTATACGCCCGTTCAAGAATACGACACTTGAATTTATTTATTTATTTTTTTTTACATTTTTTTTGCTTCCTCCAATCTTGCACCAGTTTCTCAGACACATTGAATTTTGTTGCAGCAGCGCAGTTACCAATTTCTTTTGCCACTTCAACGACTTTTAATTTAAAACCAGCTTTATATTTTCTACTGATCGAATGCTCCTTCAAAGATAAGGGATGCTCTTATGATAAAGGTGTATGAGGGTGTGAGATACACAAAACAGTGCAAACGTCGCTTTGGAATAGTTCAGGTAGTACTGTGTGGTCACGTAGGCACAATACGTAGAAAAAAAAGGGAGTGTACTCCATGTTTACTCTCTCAGGTGGGCATTAGCATATCATAATCTCATGGACCAATAGCATGAGTTTTCTGCATTCGACTTATACAACCGACATTATAAAATACTGGAAATTATGCAGTAAAACCAAGCCCCGACTTATCTGCTGGAGAACTTAAACGCGAGTATATACAGTATGTGATGTTACATCAGATTCAGAGGTGTAATACTGATTAATTCTTTTTATTCATTAATTTTTGGTTTTTCCTATTTATGCACGTGTGCATTAGAGCCTTATAGGTTTTCTTGGGCTACTTTCATGCAGAGATTACATTATGTTTAAGAAATGCAGACTTGGAGTGTTGAAGTGAATTGGGAAATGCTGTTCATGGAATATTACTGTTTATTTAACTCTGTGATGTTTCTGCTTTCTCTTTCTCATTTTTTCAAGGGTAAATTAAATACATGTTTTCAGAAATTGGACTGCTGTAGGAATTTCCTGAGCCTGTTTTGATAACCCAGTCAGTTTATATATAAAAGCGTACTTCATTAATCTTAAAGTACTATCCTTGGCTTCACACAGACACTCATTCAATGTCAAAATCCATCTTGATGAATTTTAAACCTCTACAATTGCACTAGTCATATTTATGTATTAGGCACTTTTCTGTATGTCACTAGCAACTTTATTGCCACTTGGGGACTTATGCTACATCTGAGATGTCTGTCTCCAAATGAAATTGAAACTGTTCAGTTTTGTGTGATGTTTGTCCTAAGACTGAATATATTTATTATTGAGTTTTAAAAATACTTGTCTAACTGCACTTTGTGCAGTGTTCTGTCCAACGTGTTTTTTTTTTTTTAAATAAAAAAAATTACAGTATACTTGGATAAAATATAATCATGTAGTACTGATTTCCAAGAGCAGTAGTGCTGCTTTATTCTACTGTATAGCTGTATGACAAGAAGTTTGCTTGACTGGGCACAAACTCCTCTTTCTTCCTAATGGGGCCATAACCTTTGAGTTTGTATTATATCATTCAAAGCCACTAAATTCATTTGAAGGTGTCTTGTGTCATATCATGGCAGTATGGAGCATACAGCAGTAACCACCTTGGTACAGTGTGCCGATCCATCACACTCCACACATTCCAACATTCACACAGAATAATTAATCCAGGATTGCTGCATTCGTGAAGCAGCAGCACTTCCTAATGGACTATTCATGTTTTTAAATTAATTAATGATGCAGGTATTTCCTGCTGTTTTACATTTTCAAATACAGTTAGCAAAAAAAAAAACCCAGTAACTTCTAATTTGCAGGTGTTGCTTCTAATAACTAGTTTTGGTGGGTTGCTTTGTAGTGTCCTGCCACTTATGTCTCTTCTTAGTATCTTTTAGTATAGTTATTAGACAGCACAAAGTGGAGAACTGAGGGACATTTAAAAAGGCATGCTAATGTGTATTAGCATTAATTTTTTCCTTAATTTTCCTAACTCTGCTAGGCCATTATGGGGTCTCTGGGATTTCTTGCCTATCATAATAGACTTAGGTGCAAATTAAGTGTCATGAATGAGTTCAGCATGCATCATTGGGATATCAGAAGGAAGCCAGAGTGCCCAGACAAAAATCCTGGCTTCTGGATCTATAAGGCAGCAGCTTTAATAATATAATTCCATTCCAATGTTAATATTCATCCATTAATTTTCTGTGACTGGTTTGTCCAATTGGGGTATCCTGAGCCAATCCTGTACAGGATTACAGTCCCAAGGCACACTGATGCAGTCTCACAGAATCAGTTGGCTGGTTTAGAGTTGCCTTTTAAGTTTGCATCTTTGGAACGTGGTATGAAGAAATGGTACTCAAGAAAAGCTTTTGCACATACTTAGCAGAATTTCCGAACTTAATCCACTCCACAATAAGGCCCAGCAGTCAACCTTGTCTTCTGTACCTGTGAGGCAGCACTAATTATGTTGATATACTTTTCACAGCATGGTAAATCACTGGGATGTTTGATTAATTTTTGAATTTGAAAATACGAGGAAAAAGACCTAATAATTAAGGATGCACCAACCATGTTGTGTTTTTTCATTGACATCATGTTACTAGAATGGCTGATACAGATTCTGGTTTAAAAAAAAAAAAAAAAAAAAGTTCTCTTTAAAAACACTAAGCACCCATATAATCAAGTCTTATGTTTGATACTAAAGTATTAAGTTTGGTATTTTTATAATTAAGCTATAGGTTACATGTGCTACTTATTAATTTTTGTTAGTGGAACTCTGTAAGCTTATTGTTCAGTGACCTTAAAATACAAATAAATATATAAAATACTCCGACATTGATTCACTTAATTAAGATTGGCATTGAAACACTGTTATATGTAAGTATAAATGCACTTATAGATTTTAATAATGTTTAAATCATTAATTGCTGTACAGCTCTTTTGCTGTTAGAATTATATTTTATAGGTTTTTGTAATTCTTGAGGTGTAATTATAAATATGGATTACCATTTTAAATATGCAGTACTTATTTCTTACCAAATCTTGTACTGTATGACACACAAGCAAATAATAAACAGTACAAGCCTTTCAAAAAAGCTGCAGATCTATCTAATGTTCATAATGTTTTTCATGAAGATACAAGGCTAATATGCGTAACAGTTTTATACATCATAATGACAAATTTTGATGTTAAGCTAACAAACATTGTTTAATAAGCAGCATTTTCAAATTCTTTATCTCCTTTTTCAAATTGAAAATGTTGCTGCCTATACTTAACACAAGCTCATTAACTGTACAAACAAGACAAGCGGAGTACATTTTAATTAAAAGACAAAATGGAAAGGTCTGAATTAAAGTAGCCTTAATTGCAATTTGTCTAATTACAAAGGAAATCTCCAGTTTCTTTTTTTTTTTGGTTTATATCTCCATTTTCTTTAAGGTAAAGGCTAATATTCCAGTTTTCTTCCTCAATGGTAGTCTTCCTTACTACTCTCTTTTTACAGGAAGTAAAAATGTGTACTTGCTTAGCTGTCATAATACTTCGCGTAATGGAGTTTAACTAAATGACCATAAAGCGTAAAAAAGCAGATGCTGAAAAAATGATTTTCATGATCAGACAATTTAACATTCAGTGATAGTCTTTTATAGTGCAAATCAACCGATTTAGATTGGTGGTCGGTCGATCGATCAGAATATCACTATTAACAATCCATAGCAGCAAATAACAAAAATATTTAGTGTTTTAACCCTGGCACTGGCCTATACATAAAAAATTCAAACTCCTCCTTTAAGCCTGTTGAATCTTAAATGTATCTATTTAGGTGAATTCAGTTCCTTCTTCGGATTAAAAAAAATACTGCTCATTTCCTTTTAAATACTTCTTCCATGTGTCTCCAAACGGGCAAAGAAAAATAGGCCATCCTGACTTTAGCTATGGGCGGCACGGTGGCGCAGTGGTAACGCTGTTTCCTTGCAGTTAGGAGACCCGGGTTCGCTTCCCAGGTCCTCCCTGCGTGGAGTTTGCATGTTCTCCCCGTGTCTGCATGGGTTTCCTCCGAGCGCTCCGGTTTCCTCCCACAGTCCAAAGACATGAAGGTTAGGTGGATTGGTGATTCTAAATTGGCCCTAGTGTGTGGGTGTGTTTGTGTGTGTCCTGCAGTGGGTTGGCACCCTGCCTGGGATTAGTTCCTGCCTTGTGCCCTGTGTTGGCTGGGATTGGCTCCAGCAGACCCCCGTGACCCTGTGTTCGGATTCAGCGGGTTGGATAATGGATGGATGGATGGACTTTAGCTATGGCTTTTTGGGACTGTGGGTTATGGCTTTAAAGAATGTAGGTATGTCAAAATAATAAAGTCAAAATATAGAATTGTGTATGTTTGGTATCTGGAAGTGGCAATGGGAATGAATATTTGAATATAGCTATATCTGATGAATTTGGTTGTTGTTGTTTCCTGTCATCTTATAAGGTTACTTGCAGATGTAAACACAAATTTCACTGAATGAGATAAAACTGAAATTGTGACAGTCATTGTTCACCACTGCTTTCATAATGGGCAGCCTTTACCAACTCTGTCTATTTCAGTTAGTCTTTGAATGGCATAAGATGTGTTAATTATGTTCATTCAACTAGTTTTGCTGTTCTAAGTATATACACTGCTCAAAAAAAATCAAGGGAACACTTAATCATCACAGTCCAACACCAAGTCAATAAAGTTTCAGGGATATCAGTCTGTCCAGTTAGAAGCATAAGCGGTTGTGAATTAATTTCACCTGCTTTAGTGCAAATGAAAGTGACAGCAGGTGCATGGAGAGACAACAGCAAGACACCTCCCAAGAGGGAATGGGTTTGCAGGTGGTGGCCTCAGAAAACTGTTCTCTCCTTATCCTTCCTGACTAATTCTTTTCTAGTTTTGCATTTTGCTTATATCCTTGTCACTTCTGGTAGCATGAGGCAGTGCCTGCAGCCGATTCATGTTTCACAGGTAGTCTAGTTCCTCCAGGATGGCACATACATACATGCCGTTGCAAGATTTGCCATCTCTCTGAGAAGTCTCGGAAGCATGGGGGAGATACATGGTGATGGGCCGTTACATGAGCAGAGCTGGACAGGGACGAAGAAGGGCATCGATCCAGCAGCAGGACCGATATCTGATCCTTTGTGTGAGGAGGAACCCTAAATAATATATTGTTATTTGGAACACCTGCATTTCACGTGTGTTCCGTATCTACAAAGATGTATGTAAGTGTTGGATGATAGGAAATGTAAGAAATGTTGAACACATACCTAAAAAAACAGAAAAAAAAGATAATATTTTTCAATGTTTTAGTACTAACGACAAAATGTAGACATGGAGTGTATAATGTGTGAAGACTGAAGTCCAGATATCAAATAAGTACTTTCATAAAAGGTGTAAATATAACAGAACAAGTGTGCTTTTATTCAAGACTTTAACTGAAGAAAAAGAAATTGGGTTAGTGTGGGTTGTTATAATGACTTCTTTGGTACTACAGCGGTAAGAGCTGCTGATTCCTTTTCAAGGGGTCACTGGTTCAAGCCTCTCCGCGTCTCAAAAGAAACGTTTTGAGTAGTCAGCTGCTCATATTGTTGCTATTATACAATAAAAACATACATTTGATTTGAGTCTGTAACAGCTGGTGTAAATTTATGGTACTTATAAAGGTTACCGTTTTTTTTTTTTTTTTTTTAATTCAGTTTTATTCTCTTGGTCGTGTTCACACTTGACCCTATCTGACACTGTTAGTTTTCAAAGCAAGACGTGCTATAACAGAGGTGAACTCTGAAGGGGAAGAGGGTTCAGGTTCAACATCGGAGAAAGAGAACATAAGCACCCCCCCACAAGAAACGTCCACTCACATGCAGCTATAGACTCTTCAGTACACGAGCGACTCTCCATGCTAATGTTTAGATGTGGACGGTGTATATGCCCAAAAAAGAAGTCTGACTGCATTCTCGTACCATTGATCGTGTACTGAAGTGTTGGTAGTTGCAATTATCTGCACTACAGCTCAGAGGTGGTATACAGTATGTTGCTCTAAATATGGGGTTTCCGAGTTCAGTTTTTGGGGCCCTTATGTCTGCATATTATTTAAGTCATTGTTGCTAATAAATATACAAGTGGATAAAACTGGAGAAGCTCCTTCCTTCAGTGTTCAGTGTTGTTTGCACCTGTGTCCATTCCACTCATCATTAATGTTCACTTTACAGATGTAGTTAAAGTTGGAAAACTCCCTATAAAAGAATTGAATAAAAAAGAAAGTTAAGCATTTAGTGCTATTGCAGAAAATCACTAATTTTTTTAAAATGAAATTCTCAAACTAGTATACTTTTCAGAATGCAAAATGAGAAGTAGATAAAGGGTCAGCTAGTTTAACAAGGAGATCATTTAGAGGTAAACTGACTGATGTGAAACTGGTTGGGACAGAAACTTGTAACTTAATTGGAACCTTATGACTGAACTTTAAAACCACTGCTCTAAAATAACCACCCTTCCATGGTGCTTTTAGAAAATGCCAAAATGTGGTTAGCCTAGTTCTTGGCCTAAAGATGCATCATAAATAACAATGTACTGTAAGTGTAGTAATGGAGACCTATTTTGTATATTGCCCATAGGATACAACAGAAACTTTCCAATTTAAATTGCACAAATACGCTCTTCTTTCAGACTGTTATGCAGTGTGCAAAGCTGTGTTGTGAATTGTATGAAGTTAACTGGAGGGATCTAAAAGTGTAATATTTATTTAGAAATATCTGAATTTTAATACATCACTCCTTGGTCTAATTGAACTGGGTTAGAATCACAAGTGTTCAGAAATGAGAAGAAAGTCTTATTTTGCAAAGTAGGCATGCTAAAAAATGAAACCTCTTTCATTTCAGCTAACAGCATTATGAATGTGGCATCTATGATCAGTGATCTTGGGAGCTGATATCAGTTGTGAATGAAAAGTGGAGTCAAGTACAAGTGGCAAAACAAATCCACATCTTTTTATTCAATTACATAAGTTATACCTGTAGTTTTCTCATTGCTCAAAATATATAGGAATTAAAGTATGGTTTACAGATGGGCCATGTCAATGTATTTCTGGGAATTATATGCTTGTAAATACATTCAAGTACAAATACTCTGGTGGTGTTGCACTTTATACTTAGTGAGCAAGTAATTCTTTGTTTTGCTTCCAAAAGAAATCTGCTCTGAAATCTGATTTTTTTTTTTTCTTTTTTTTCTGAATCTGTAATATCAATAAAATGTATTCGTAATGTATAATTAACTAAAACTGTGCTATGATTTAAAAACAAATTGATACAAGTTAAAAATATGGGAGTTATGAAAGAATGTTGGTTTTTGAATTTTGTTTTTTAATCTTGAGAAATATATAGTAGTAATGGCTTCTAGAAGGATTAACAGGTTTCATTTGAAACTGTAATGAACCTTCATGTGAGATTTGATGTTATTGATTTACTATTTGTTGATGACATAAGGCATGTGGACTATATTAACATTAGAATCCTTGAAGCCTACAAAAAACTTGTAATCCCGGGCCACCTTGAATTTTTTCGTTCCTCTCCATCAGTATCTTTTGTTTTGCAAATGTGTCGATCAACACAAGCAGCAAGCAGCCGGCTGTCCCATTCCACCCCCTAGCGGAGCTGAGTCCATTGCAAAATTCTCAGAGCTCAGGTCCCTTTATCTGGCAGTGAGGTGCTTGAAGTTGTATAGGGTAAATAATATATTGTTATTTGGAATGCGTACATTTCATGCTACAATGATCTGTGTAAGTGTAGGATGACAGAAACTGCTGAACACATGGCTAAGACTGAAAATTTTTCCATGTTATACTGATTATGACATGAAGTGTATAATGTGTGAAGACTTTAGTCCAAATATCAAATAAAAATGTGTGCTTTTAGTCAAGAATGTAACCAAAGAAGAAAAACATTTGACTTTCATGTTGCTGTCTTCTTCTTCTGGCTGCTCCTGTTAGGGGTTGCCACAGCGGATCATCTGTCCGCATATGGATTAAAATTTTACACCCGATGCCCTTCCTGACTGTCAATGAGTTAAAAACCCAAGCTCAATTGTAAATTTACAGGAAGTTGATATGTATTCTTGAATAGTTTAGAGGTAAGGACTGCTGCCTTATAGCCCAAAGGTTCCATGTTCTGAGTAGGCTGCGCACTCTGTGGTTTGAGTAGTGAGTTGCTATTATTATTACTATAATATAATAAAAAACATACATTTGATTTGAGTCTGTAACACCCGGTGTAAATTTTGGCTACTTGTAAAAGTTAGAGCATGTTTTTTTTATTATTCAGTTTTATTCTGTCAGTGATGTTCATGCGGTACAATGAACTTGCCTCTCCCAATTTGAGTTGATGGCATTTATCTCCATTGTTTTCACAAGAGCAGCAAGATTGGGGGGGAGGAATATGATCAAATGACAACTCATATTAAAATGGCATAGCGTCTTCAAATAGTGACATTATTGGAGCAATTCACTGCTCTCATATTGCAATAAGGACATCTAGTGAGAGTAAAGCTGCCTTTTGTTAACAGTTGGCTGTGACATTCCATTAATGCATAAATCATCTGTGATACCAAAATGAGACTGACAAATGTCATGGTTTGGTGGTCTGGGTCAGCCCAGGATTTGTTTATTTTGAGCCAAAATGGATTTGATAGACAACTTGCTGATGGTGCAGTATGTGGTGTTTGATCTTGATAGTAAGATCTGTGGCTGAATCCTCAGTTTTTCGTATGAGCTGTACTGTTCTTTGCAACATTAATTATGCTATTACATGAGGCAGGTACGCCTTTCCCTGACCCCCAGAATGCAGAGGAATGGTGCTATGCTACGCATGATGTTGCACAGTCAGTTGCTGAGGATGTTCTTGAATGCAGTAAAAATCAAAATATTCCAAACAACGCAAGTTGTTTCTACAGGTAAATTTAAAACAATAAAATAATCTGTAATTGAAATCACACAGTGATTCTCTGTTTTAAGATAGATGAGTTTACTAATTAGCAAATGCTTTTCAGTGGAAGACTTTGAAGTCTCAAAACTCTGTACAGCATACTGTATTCAAGATATCTCAATGAAATCTGAAGTTTTCCTAACAAATTTACTTGAAGAATAAATATGGCAAGTTACAGCAGAGGAGGTGCAAAGGATGGCAAGTTATTTTACTCTGACAAAGTGATAGACGGACAGACAGACATACATGGTGATTGTAGTAGGTGCTTTTCACATTTTATACAATTGCATCTAAAAATGTGCTGATAGGAACAAAAGCTGTCTATTTGTAATACACCACTCTTCTCATTCAAATTGGGTCCTTTATAGAAAGGGGAAACATTAACTTGTATTAACCAGAATATCTATATCTCAAACTTGCTTTTTATTCAGTTAATCTGTCTGTATCTATACCTCCCTATTATGTTATTTATTATTGC
This sequence comes from Polypterus bichir lapradei, assembly GCA_026402145.1. NCBI lineage: Eukaryota > Metazoa > Chordata > Cladistia > Polypteriformes > Polypteridae > Polypterus > Polypterus bichir. Next base: position 35,907,698 of record JANRMT010027041.1, on the reverse strand, counting down.
ATACCTTCAAACACTGTCCCTGAAAGGAACTTTAGTACATTCAGTAGGGTGTAAATTTATATTTGATGTCACTGTAAAGTCACATGGACAAGAGGCAGGATGCTGAAAGGGATAAAACAAAACCAAACAGAGAAGTCTTGCACTGTTTCTGTAAAGATACTGTTCATGTAAAGTAAAATTTCTTTCACTTAGCAGAAGATGCTGGTTGTTCAGCTATATTATGTTACTAAAAGTTATCCATATTTTAAGAAGATTTAATTGGTTGAACAATTTGGAAAGTTAATGTATGGTTTAGGTTTGTGCAGGATACCTTTACTGGAAACATATCAAACGGTATGGCACCAGCATTTCTGGATTTTTGGTACCCAAAGTAAGCTTCAGCTTTCCTTTCAATCCACCACCCATCACTCGCTATTGCAGTTGTTGAAAATCGTCCATTTCATACACTCCACAAAGCGAAACTACACTCTTTGATACAATCAGAACTTCACTGTGGGCAAGACCCTTATCTTAAGCTTATCTGTCACTCATTTTGCAAAACACATTCAAAAAAACAGTTTAAGAGTCCATGCATTCATGGCATGGTCTTGGAGCTCCAAATGTCATTCTCAAAATTGAATACACTTATGGAGACAAACCTGTTAAAATGTTTGTAGTAAAGGCAACACGCACAGGGTTTCTTACTAAACAGCCAACCCCAATTCTTTCTGCCCGTGAAGTTTAAACTGCTGGGGAAAGACCAAACGAAATGGAACAAAAGACTTAATTTTGAGAGAAAACAAAAACCTAAAATTTCTGATATCTGTTCAGGGGCTTAATAGAACAAGGTAACAGAAACTTAATGATTAATTTGTAAGTTTTAATGAGTGCTGTGATAGAAGATTGGATTGGTTTAGAAATATGACACTCTGTGAGCTGTCTAATTTATGTTTGGCACAGCAAGACTACATGTAGCCTAGTAGAATAGACTGCACATGTGAATTAAATGCTATGATTGTTCTTTTTATCCCTAGTGTAGTATTTAATAGAACTTGAAGTTTCGGTTTGGTGACTTTTATAGTACAATATGTTAGATTTTTGTTCTTGCTTATACACATGTGTTGCATAATTCACCTTAAAGCAGAGCAGTTGGATGTTTATCCATGCCCTGTAGTTCAGTTATGATTGGTATTTTATTTCTCTTGGATTCATGTATTGTTTACATTAAGGGGAAGTGTCTGCAACTCTCATTATAATAGTTTTTGTTGGTCTCTGTGCAAATTGTACAATATAGATCCTGTTGGCCACTTTGAAATGGTTTACTCTTATTTGCACTGTTTAATCTCAGTAATGCTTGCACTGTTGATTTTGATGTTTTTGTATTGCTTTTTACTTGAATGCTTCGTTTTTAAGTAAATAAATAGCACCAGTTTCCTTAAATATGTTGTTTCCATTAATATCATTAATAAGCAGCAGTTAATGTCCTATTAAAAAGACCAAGCCGGACCAAGTACAATATAAGACTTTTAAAAACACATTTTTGAAGGATGCGAAATGTCTACTTATCAACAAAATCCCAGAATGTATTTAGATTTTTTTTCTTTGCTCAATATCAAACACCCCTACTTGTACCCCTTAAATAATACATCTTTTTCTCACCAATAAAATATTTATTAAAGCCATACAAAAACTCATCAGGTTTTACCTTATTACAGTTGATGATTCATTGGACCCAGGACTGGTTGCACTCTCTTGTTCTCTTGCAACTTTTTACTTCTGGTAAACCATTTATACATTAGCTTTTTTACATTATGCATTAATCTTGTCTAGGTGTTTGGTTTCACAGTTTAGGTAGTGCAGATGAGTGTGTAGACTATGGAAATACAAGCAGTCATCTTTCCTTGTATTAAGTTGAGTGACCCTTCTTTGATAATATAGGAATGAACGATAAGTAAAAAATTAAATATAGTAATGTATTGCCCAGTGTTTACCTTACTCTTATTTCAGGTGAGATTTTTTTTTTAATTTAATAAGACACCCTTTTTCCCATTTCTTGACTACATTATATTACTTTTGGAAAATTAGGATTGCATGGAGTAAACTGTGTTATTGGCATGTTTCATCTGTTAACATGCTACATTTGTGGAAGATACTAACTTTAACATACTGTAGAAAATCCAGTGTAGTATTGATGTGCCAACATATCTTCATGTATTTTGTATGTATAAATATATTGCTTAAACATATTTTGCCTGTTAATGTATTTCTCACACTTAGAAGATTTCTGCATTTTCCTGGTAAATCAATGGTCAGGCAGACATTTCTTTATATTTAGAATTTCTTTGTCTTTAATATATAGTAGATTATTATTTTAGATTTGGCCTGTTTTGACATTTGTACATAGTAGTTACCAAATGAACATTTTAGATTTGTACTCTCCTTAAAATTGCTGCAAGACTCCATAGACTCTTATTAAGGCATTAATCCAAATTTATGCATTATACACAACATATCTTAAATCTGTTATAGTAGCTGCATTAATAACCAAAATACAATCACAATGAAAATAAAATCTTAACTATGTTCAGGCAAGCAAATCTGTTTCTGCAAGTGAAGCACACATCTTTGCTAAATTCCTTAGAAAAATGCTACAAGTATTGGTTAGATATTTCTGGATTGACACATTAAATTTAGAAGCAATAACAGTAGCATTCTGTTAAACAAAGTGTTCAGTTGCAGACAGACGTTGCCCCCAATAACACATTGACTGGACTAAAAATGGCTGTATTTTGAATAGGAGATCAGGGCAGAGTTTGGGAGTGTACTGACTACTGACAAATGTCAGATTATTAAAGAGATACATGTTAGATTTAAGGTCTGTACTTATACACAGATGTGATGGTTGAGATGATTAAGCAATTAACAGCACATGATTCTTAAGGTAAAATTAAAATGTATGAAGACTCAATAGGTTACATGAAGAATACTGGCTATGGTGATGTTGATGTCTTTTATTCAGGCATCCATGCCAACATTTCAGGAGAACTGTGGGCAAAAATGTTTGTGTGGGAGGTGCAACCATTGATTTTCAGGGATAAGGGAAAACCGACGAGCAACTTAACCATTTAACAGCAGATGTCAATTCAAGGAGGGAGTAGGAAGAACTTGAAATTGGTACACAAACCCCTTATAAACACTAAATATGTACTTATGTTAATAAAATAACAAATAACACATGTAATGACCTTCTGAGCAAAATAAAAATGATTTGGTCATCTGAGTCATCCTTCACCTTGTCCACAAAAAGGCTGTAGTATATATCCTGTCATACCCCAAAAGACTTCTGCTGCCCTGAAAACTTGTTTTCTACAGAGAAGGGTTCTGATAGCTCTTTTATTGCATTGGTACGTTGGGTCCAGGGATTGTATTAGAATACAAAGGAAATGCCATTAAATATAATGCAATTGTTAATGATTGCATTCATCTTATAACCAAGCTAGTTTTATCTGATGGTTGTTGGATCTTCCAGGATGACAGTGCACACATTTTCTGGACATGAGTGGCCCATTAATAGTTTGTTAAGCATGGATGTCTCAGTTAACCAGATCTTAATATTGTTGAATGTTTACAGGACATTCTAGAAGTGCTGTTACTAAAACATTAGCTGATAGGATTTTCAAATGAAGAAATGCCTCCCTCCTGTACCGTTAAAGGTATATGGAGACCCTGTACCAGGATGGCTTGTAACTTTTCTGGTCCCTTATGGTTGCCCAATTTTATTTAGTCTGTTGCTGGATTTAGGCTAATTGCCATTCACTCCTAAAGTGTGTTCTAAGCAATAATGAGTTTTCTAGCTGAATTTGAACACCAGTATAACAAGTATACAGCACTAATAAGGTCCTTATCTTCTAAAACATGAAATGATAGATAAATTGATTGTGGCTGTAATACAGCATAGTATTTCTTGGAAAACGTAATTAATGTCTAAAGATGTTGAGCACAAACAGTGCAATATAGCAAGTTAATTGCTCCACTTTGTGAAAGGTTTTCAAAGGTAGTCTGTGAAAACCTAAGTAATTCTACCGAAGCTATTTACTAGGATGACAAAAACAGGTAGGGTTTATTTTAGGAGTGTATTCAAGTATTCCAGAAATTACTTACAAGCATCTGTTCAAGCAGTGTATTGAATGAAAAAACGCTTCTGTTAAGGGTCAATGCAGTAGTATTGATGCCAAGTTTATGAGTTAACAAAATGGGCCTACTTAATAGCAAAAAGTCATTCTAAATAGGCAGCATATGCGCCTTGCAGAAATCCCTGTTTTAGGAAGATGAGCAACAAATAAAGAATAAAGTTATTCCAATGAAGGGGAGATTGCACATCAAAATAAAATCCATCAGTCCTTGTACAGCCTATTCTGTTGAATCTATAATTAAAGTGTGAACAAAATCCCTTCTTTGTTACATCCAGTTTTTTTCCAAAAACTGAAGCAATGTTTGCTTTTAAATGAAGTTCAGCTTCAACACCACATTACAATAACCTAATATTAAAATATTCAAAATGCCCACCCTTATTCTGAAACTAAGCCTTTATCAATGCATTTGGATATATTCCTCAGCCCAGAAGATCTTTATAGATAGGCAAAAAGATAAACAGCATAATTTCAGTTTATTTGTTTTCTCTTTATACCACAGCTTTGTTTTTCAAGCCTCAGACTTTATCTTAAGCTAGTCTTTTGACATTCAGCTTTTGGCAACAAGGAAAGATTGGGGCTAGAATGAGCAGACATAACTCAAGTTTGGTAACAAATTTGGATCACTGATCATATTCAGTCTAAATCCAATCTTTTTGTCTGCTTTAAATAAGTTTGGAAGTAATACCTGGATAAACCAAGAAAAAGTGCTACAGTTACAAAATAGTGAGTTTTATGAAATATTTTAATGTGATCTGTTGACATAAAAACAATGCCATACAGGTCATGATGGTTATTACACTTGCCTTTTATCCATAAAATCTGTGTTTAATTCCTGCCAATTACATTAAATATCTTATAAGTTTTTCTTTAATCAAGCATTTCTCTCAGTGTTTTTGTTATGCCCTCCAAGACATTTCCTTTGAGTTATTTATTGCTGTTTTGCACCAGAAGGAATAACCAAGAATATTGTGTAGGTAGGAGCTTTCCAGTGCTAACCATATGCACTGAATGCAGTAAGGTAATATATTATTTGTAATTACTTTTTTCTTTCTGCCTTTCCACTTTCTCACCTGGGCAAGTTGGGTAAAATTGGGCAATTCAGTATAATTTACTCCAAACCTCTTCATCAGTTTCCTAAACCCAGTATAGGTAAGTGTGCTTCTGTACCATGCAGTTGAATGCTCATCAATTAATTGACTGATACATTGCTTGTTTCCTTCTGGACAGGCATGTACTCCATAAGACTATGTAATTAAATTAATAGGTTCATTAAGGGGGATTATATTCACACTTGTTGGTGGGGCTAAACAGAGTCTTGAATTTGTGCTTTGGGTTTATTCATCATCATAATAGTGCTGGCATATTTAACCAATTAATTGAACAACTGTATGATTACTTTAACTATAATTACCGTAAGCGAGGGTATTACTTTCCCATCATATCCAGTCAAATCACAACAATATCATATTAATTTAGAGAAACTGCAGGACAGTTATTCTGACAGAGAGTTTTATTGTTGCTCCTGTCAGGCCAGTGATGGAAATTCTGATGAATGATTGTGCTGTTACCACTTTCCAGTGTCACGTGTGTTATCAGATAGTACATTGCTGACTTTTTAAGCTAACAATAAAATTTTTTTCTTTTTTTTCTTTTTGTATGAATTGGTCATTTTGAAAACAAACTTTTAAACACATTAAAAGCAGTTTTATTCCAATAAATATCATGCCTAGTTTACTGCTAGAACTGCTCAATAGACACAGATTTTGATCACTAAAGCCAAGCTGTTTTTGACAATCTGGTGCTTGAGTTATCATTTTTCCTTCTGTAAACTTGTATTACATTTATATACTTTCATATCCTGTGGCTTGTGTAAACATTCATTTAAGCCATACAGTATGTATGTAATAATTCTTCTTTTATGGTAATTTTTCTGCTAATTTCATAATATTTTGAGTGTATATCAGTGGTTTTACTAAAGCTTTCAATGCTATACATTTCTAATTTTTCGTTTTGAAATAACACCAGCCCTCACTTGGCTTTCCTTATCCAGGTGGACTCTGTTTACAGAGCCATTAAGTTTGTTCGGTCTGAATGCAGGTTGGCATGTATGGAATGGGCCTTTTTGGTTATACCTGTTTTAAGCAGTTCACATTTTTCTATTTCTTCATATATTTTTCTTCAGTAAATATGTTCACAGGATTTACGAAAAAACATTTCCTTAAACATTGCCTTTTATCTGTCTCTGTCTCTGTCTCTGGCTCTTGTCATTGCTTAGCAACATGTTTTTTTATGCAGAATCTGTTAATTGATGCTGCAGATCAATTTTAGGATGGTACCTTTGCAGTCTTCAACTTTATGAATCTGTTTCTTACACTACTGTATGCAGAGTTCGTAACCATAAAGATGAAATGCAAATTTTAGCCCTTGGAAAGAATCGTCTGCTTACTATTTTGTTTACTGAATTTAGCATAGCTTCACTAACAATTACCTTGCCTCTTTTTTCTTTCAGTCTCTAAATACAAATTATAGACCAGCAAAAAATTCTATTATAGTGCATAGAAAGTGACACCTAGCATTGAGATCTGAAAGACCATCGCATTTATTTTTTGATAGGCATTGTAGTATCTTGTCTTTGCTTTTCGCCCTCTTTTTGTAGTTTTTTTTTTTTTTTTTGTGTGTTCCTCAATTGATGGCAAATATTCCTTAATGCTTGAATTTGTTCTAAGCTGCACATGGGGATGCCATTTTGTTTGTTTAGAAGCAGCACTGAACTATGGGCTGCTCCCAGTCTTCAATGCAACTCTTCTTAACTGCTGCTGAGTAGGCCTTTTTGTAAACTGGACTTGACTTTTTGTGCATGTTTTCTTGATGAGACAACTTCTTTTGGTATATTTTTCGTACATTTATGCTTCATATCTCTTCCCTTCTTCCTAATTAACTCCTGGGTTAACCTTTTCCCTCCTCTGTCAGTTCATCTGCTAGCACAAATGGAAACTGGCAACGCAAGGCTGAAAAGTGATTGTTCCTTGAATTCATCAGAGATGTTATCCAGATGGCAGTTCTTTTTGTGATCTATAATAATAAAAGGCAAAGCCCTCACTGACTGACTGACTCACTGACTCATCACTAATTCTCCAACTTCCCATGTAGGTAGAAAGCTGAAATGTGGCAGGCTTATTCCTTACAGCTTATTTACAAAAGTTAAGCAAGTTTCATTTCGAAATTCTACACGTAACGGTCGATAATGGTCGACAACGTCCGCCATGTTGAACTTTCTTATTCATGGCCCCATCTTCACGAAATTTGGTAGGCGGCTTCCCTGCGCTAACTGAAACCAATGTACATACTTATTTCGGTGGTATGACGCCACTGTCAGCCGCCATATTGAACTTTCCAACGTCACTAATTCTCCAAATTCCCGTGTAGGTAGAAGGCTGAAATTTGGTACTTATTCCGGTGGTATGATGCCACTGTCGGCCGCCATATTGAACTTTTAACGGAAACCAATGTCCGTACTTATTTCGTTGGTATGACACCACTGTCGGCCGCCATATTTTACTTTCCAATGTCACTAATTCTCCAACTTCCCGTGTAGGTAGAAGGCTAAAATTTGGCAGGCTCATTCCTTACAGCTTACTTACAAAAATTAAGCAGGTTTCATTTCGAAATTCTACGTGTAATGGTCATAACGGTCAACAACGTCCGCCATGTTGAACTTTCTTATTTATGGCCCCATCTTCTCGAAATTTGGTAGGCGGCTTCCCTGCACTAACCGAAACCAATGTACGTACTTATTTCGGTGGTATGATGCCACTGTCAGCTGCCATATTGAACTTTTCAACGGTCTTTGTTACTTATGGACCCATCTTCAAGAAATTTGGTACGCGGGTTCCCAACGCTAACTGAATCCTACTTACGTACATATATACGTCCATAGCCTGCAGCTCGGCCGCCGTGTGAGGCGGCGTTGGGTCCCCCATACACCTCCCACGTTGTTGGCTGCCTACCTATATAAGGCCGTCCGTCGCTCCGGTCTCTACATTCCCTTCCTTGCTTCGCCACGGGATTCACGTCTCCCTGCTGATAACTACAGCCTTTTTATTTAATCCATGGCTTCTCCACTGTTTTATTGTTCATTTATTACAATTATAGTTATTGTTTAGGTATTTTAGACTTACTTTACATTGTTCAGGTACCCATTTCCTTTATCATTCCAACCGTACCCACATTAACATGTCTATCGAGGTGAGCACTAGAAGTGTGAAATGCTTAAGCCCTTCACCTATGGTTCTGCATGTGAGTTGATGGCTACCGCTGAATTGTTCGGTTGTCGCTTTCAAGTGTACCGAAATGGCCAAATATTTTACACCTTTCGACAACTGCCAGTGCCTCTTAAACATCTTAGACTCACAGGTGACGATTTCAGTAGTGGACACTTTGATGTTTATGAATGTTTAAACTCTCAAAAGCTGGATGTGAAGTTATCGATGAAACCGGTTGTATGCTTATAACGCTTGACAGATGCCGAATGTCACTTCAGCACAACAAGTCCTGCAAATACTGTCGTAACCATGAAACTCAAACCGATTATGACAGCAGCAATCCAAGCTGTGAGATTTGAAACAAGAGTGCTGTTCACATGGCCAACTGTACGTTGCATGCTCAAGAGTAAGCTCCGCGCACAGCTTGGTCATATTACAACCGGAGGGCCGAACTCAAAATGTGGTATACAAAGAGATCCTTAACAAATAATTATTGGTATATTTTCCCTCAGTTTAAAAAGGTTTAATTTTCTTCTTAATAAAAATTTTAAGTCAGTACTTCGCCGCTGCGAATCGCGGGTATTTTGCTAGTAATCATATAAATTGAAGATTGTACTGGAATATTTCTAGTTTCTTAGTTGTCCAGTTCTTCTGAATGTGCACTAGTTGTAGCTTGTCAGTCTTTCAGAAAATTACAGTAAAATTTTTACCAAATATGTATGATCTGTCATTGATGGGGGTATGTGACTATTGAGACCTAAAGAAATTACAGTCACTAGTTAAAATACACTGATGTAGGTGTGGTTTTTCTTCTTGCTTTTATAAAGAATGTAGATTAATGAAGCAAACAACAATATAGTTAAAAGAGGTACATGAACCAATACACAGAGTGAACATAAACTACAAAACAAAGTAATCATTAGTAAAGTGAGCAAATTTCTAAAGTACAAGCAGCATGAGAACGACTTCAAAGGCGCCTGAATTGTCACCATAGCTATACCAATTCCTCTGCCTTTTGGCTTACAGAATGCTTTTTGCTTGAGAATGTGATCAAAGTTGACCACAGCCATTTCTGGTTCATATCAAAAAAAAAAAAGTATTAACACTAGAAACCCTAAAGCCTACGAAATAAGTCATAATCCTGGGCCACCTTAAATTCCTTTGCACCTCTCCATTAGTGTCTTTTGTTTTTCAAATATGTCAATCAGCACAAGCAGCCTGCTATCCCATTCCCCATCGCCTTAGCTCAAGACAGACAAAAAGTTCTCCCATCTCAAGTCTGTTTGTCTGGCAGTGAGGTGCCTGGAGTTGTATAGGGAAAATAATATATCGCTATTTGGAACACATGCATTTCATGTGTGTTCCATGTCTACAGCGATCTGGGTAAATGTAGGTTGACAGGAAATGCAAGGCAACAAACGCTGAACACATAGCTAAAAAAGAAGCCTTTCACATGTTACAGTACTAATGACAAAATTTTGACATGAAATGTATAATGTGTGAAGACTGAAGTCCAAATATCAAATAAACACTTTCACAAAAGATACAAGTATAACAAAACAAGTGCACTTTTATTCAAGAATATAACCAAAGAAAAATAAATCAGGTTAGGGTATGAGGCTGACTCGACCGCTTGGCTGGTGTAGAGGTAAGAACTGCTGCCTCATAATCAAGAGATTGCGAGTTTGATAGATTCCTTCCTAGATTTACCACTTTGAGTAGTGAGCTGCTCTTATTGTTACTGTTATAGAATAAAAAAAATACATTTGATTTGAGTCAGTAACCAGTGTAAATTTATGGTACTTGTAAAGGTTAGCATTTTTTTATTTTTTTATTCAGTTTTACTGCGATGAGCTGGCGCCCTGCCCGGGGTTTGTTTCCTGCCTTGCGTCCTGTGTTGGCTGGGATTGGCTCCAGTGGACCCTCGTGACCCTGTAGTTGGGATATAGCGGGTTGGATAATGGATGGATGGATGGATGATTAGTGAGCATAAATAAATGTGTCATCAAATTGTGTTTTGTTAATTATTACTTATTTTACTGACACCACAAGTCACATGAAAGATACCTTGAAATGAAACTGTCAGTTTCACCCGTCAAAGTTGAGAGGGTGGGCTGTAGAGAGTACTCAGTACAACGGATGTATATTATTTAGCCATCAATTGCCACATTTACAACAGACACTTCAGATGCAGACTTCTGAGAGGGTGATGAATTTGGAGCTTCTTGAGTTAAAGTAGCTGCTTCATACAGTATTTCTGAACAGCTTTTTCTTGTACTTGTATCCAATATGGATGGACACAGTCAACTTTGGTATGTTCCTTGCTTGCCTTGGGAACCCTGATCTAAAGTGCAGCCACTAGAGGCAGAGTCTTTTAAATATTCTTAGCCATTTACTAGGCTCTTGTCAGTTAAAATGACAGATTTCATTTCAAGGCACATTTTATGTTGTGTGCAGTGCTATCAAAAAATTAAGATGTAATTAAACTAATAAGCAATAAGGAACAAAGTACATATTACCTGCATTTAATTATTTATGCTCATATGTCATTTTGTTTTTAATTATTTACTGTCTTATTTCACAATACATTTATTTGCATATGCATTTATGTACAATATGTATTTATATATTTTTTCCAACATTCCTCCATAAATCACGTGAACCTTTACTTGTAACCTATAGTTAATTTTCAGAATGATACTGTCTATGCTAATGTTGTATTTGTCAGTGTTTTTTTTAATGATGTGATTTTATTGATTTGAGCAAGGTATGTTACTTGAGTATCAATTGCAGCGAAGAAAAAAGGCATGGGAGCCATGTGCTAACTCTGTTTATGAATTTCAAATGTCTTCATGTAGGTTGTTTTTAACAACATGAGGCTTACTAAATAAGTGTAATGCATTTGGCTGTACTCATTTGACTATGGAAAAACTGCAATGACTTCTTTGTACTCCATTTTGCTAAACTGCTGCTATGTCAATTGGTACCAGATGTGATGGTGGGACTGCCAGATTTCTTATTGTTACAGGCTGCTACATAAGTTGTATGTCTCATTTAAAATCATTGGGAGTGGTATATGCTTGGATTATAATGTATTTTTAAATGTAATGCTTCTGAGTCATAAGTACTTCTTATTAATTGCAGACCCTTGAGGATTCTTGTCCATGTTTTCTCATAGTCAACAATTTTTTGCCATGATACAAATAGTAGATAAGATCCATGACCAAAAGCAAGGAAACACTAGAGTTTTATTGCTGTACTATCTCTGATTCAAGCATAAAAGCTGTAAAAGAATATATAAAGCATTATACTGTTTAGATTAAACATACTCTAGTCTTTGTAAAGATGATTTTCTAAACTAATTCTGTTACAGGCTTGTTGCGTAAAAAGCCATTAGCAGAGTTGACTCGGAAAACCAGATGGATGCCTCTCGTCGTCCTTTATAATAGAGGAGCATGATGCAAGATCACTTTTTTGCATGTAGAACTGAAGAAAAGCTCCAACAGGAATATTGCAGTCCTATACTACCCAAGTGGCTGCTATTTTACAAATAAGCCTAATCTTTCTTGAAGAAGAGCTATACCGTAGATCCCGGAATACAAGCCGAGAATTTCGTCCTAGATTTTTGGCTTGGAGTTTGGGGGTCGGTTTATACAACGAGTATCATTTCAGATTCAAGATTTCCAGCGCAATGCCGGTTTTGCCGATGAATACGGAAGTAAATAATGACGAAACCACAGAGCCATCTTTCAGATGAAGAAGTAACTTTGCATGCCGGTACTTTAAATTAAATAAAGAATTTATTCAAAAAAGTGTTTTAGTTG
>JANRMT010027041.1:35818630-35865440 GCA_026402145.1 Polypterus bichir lapradei | reverse complement strand
CCTTTGCAGCAATAACTGCAATTAAACGTTTCCAGTAACTTTTGATCATTCCTGCACATCAGCTTGGAGGAATTTTAGCCCATTCTTCCGTACAGAACAGCTTCAACTTTGCGATGTTGGTGGGTTTCCACACATTAACTGCTCGCTTCAGGTCCTTCCACAACATTTCGATTGGATTAAGGTCAGGACTTTGACTTGGCCATTCCAGAACATTAACTTTATTCTTCTTTAACCATTCTTTGGTAGAACGACTTGTGTGCTTAGTGTCGTCATCTTGCTGCAAAACCCACCTTCTCTTGAGATTCAGTTCATGGACAGATGTCCTGACATTTTCCTTTAGAATTCTCTGATATAATTCAGAATTCATTGTTCCATCAATGAAGGCAAGCCATCCTGGCCCAGATGCAGCAAAACAGGCCCAAACCTTGATGCTACCACCACCATGTTTCAGAGATGGGATAAGATTCTTATGCTGGAATGCAGTGTTTTCCTTTCTCCAAACATAACGCTTTTCATTTAAACCAAAAAGGTCTATTTTGGTCTCATCTGTCCACAAAACATTCTTCCAATAGCCTTCTGGTTTGTCCACGTGATCTTTAGCAAACTGCAGACGAGCAGCAATGTTTTTTTTTTGGAGAGCAGTGGCTTTCTCCTTGCAACCCTGCCATGCACACCATTGTTGTTCAGTGTTCTGCTGATGGTGGACTCATGAAAATGAACATGAACATTAGTCAATGTGAGAGAGGCCTTCAGTTGCTTAGAAGTTACCCTGGGGTCCTTTGTGACCTCGCTGACTATTACACGCCTTGCTCTTGGAGTGATCTTTGTTGGTCGAACACTCCTGGGGAGAGTAACAGTGGTCTTGAATTTCCTCCATTTGTACACAATCTGTCTGACTGTGGATTGGTGGAGTCCAAACTCTTTAGAGATGATTTTATAAACTTTTCCAGCCTGATGAGCATCAACAACTCTTTTTCTGAGGTCCTCAGAAATCTCCGTTGTTTGTGCCATGATACACTTCCACAAACATGTGTTGTGAAGAGCAGACTTTGATAGATCCCTATTCTTTAAATAACACAGGGTGCCCGCTCACACCTGATAGTCATCCCATTGATTGAAAACACCTGACTCTAATTTCACCTTCAAACTAACTGCTAATCCTAGAGGTTCACATACTTTTGCCACTCACAAATGTGTAATATTTGATCATTTTCCTCAATAAATAAATGACCAAGTATAATATTTTTGTCTCATTTGTTTAACTGGTTTCTCTTTATATACTTTTAGTACTTAAGTGAAAATCGGATGATGTTTTAGGTCATATGTATGCAGAAATATAGAAAATTCTAAAGGGTTCACAAACTTTCAAGCACAACTGTAGTCAGTAGCATGTGGTTCTTTGGGCTGCAAATCAGTGATAATATGTTGACGTTTCAAGATTATCACTCTGAAAGTATAATGTATGTTGTTTCTTAACCATTCTAGATTACTGATGAAAGGTATATAAGAATTAAGACACAGAAATAATAAACAGACTATTTACATGTGGGGATACTTTTTAAAGACAGTGTGACCACTTCCGATCAGTAGCTTCCTCAAACCATGTTTATTTCTAAGAGTTTATTAATTGATTTTAGTAGTATTTTTAACAATGTTTATTTAACAATGACTTCTGGATTTGTTGCTGGCCCAGGCTGGGTGTTTAGATTTATAAAAGGATTATAGCAACAAAACTGACTAAAACCTTTTGAGTGCATAACGTTTAGAAAATCACACAAAGAGTGAATGTCAGAATCTAGGAAAACTGTAAACAACCTCCCCAAGATTGCTAGACCATTCACTGACACACAGGAGGGTTAGACAGACAGAAGACCAGCTTCTGTCATGAAATGGTTGCATGTTTCAGTCTCCATGGCCTAATGCAGTGCTTCATATTATTTTCCATTAGTAGCCTTACATTTTCAACAAATAGCCTTAATGATTTATGTCACTTTTATAACACTGATTAAATTTAGCAACATTTTTCGATTTCCGGTTTAGAGTTTTTGAAATGGTAACTGTTTGACATTTTTTCCCTGTTAAACATACCCATACACTAGTATGGTATAAAAGTTCTAATCTTTTTACTTATTTGAAGGAAGAATACTTCACTGGAATTGATAATATGCTACATATTTTGATCAAGGTCAGAATGGTGGTTAAAATATCTGTTATCCATTTGTCATGATACTGTAGATTTGGGACATGTATAAATTTAAATGATCAAAAATTAAAAAAAAAAAAAAAAAAGGCAATTCATATTCCAAATTATAAGGCATTAAGGGAAGCAATATTTTTTCACTTTTGTTTCAGAGAAAGATTGGTGGGACTTTAAATAAACACATAAAACCTATTATTATTTTATTTGAATTTAGCATCACTATGTGCTATACCCCAAGTGACTTTTTACCCCATTGTGCCTAGCCACAAACCCACCACTTACAACTAAGAAACTATAACTAAGAAAACAAGCAGCTCATTTAAAAACAGTTTTATTGAATGAGGGAATTGTTGTTTTTTCACAAACGTATTAAATGCTCCAAAAGGTCTTTAAAGAGAGAGTTTTTTTTTTTTTGTTCAGGACAGGACAATTCACTGTTTTGGGCTGCACACACTGTTAAATCCCAACGTCTGATCCTGCTAAAATATATAAATATGTGCCTTTGTTATGTACTCATTTCTTTAATAGGCTTTCATCATTGAACCATACTTTAATTTAAAAAAAAAATCTATTGGATAAATAGTTCCCTTTAAACATCATAGGTTAAATTCTGAAATTCCGTGACCAATTTCATATTTATACCAAGGAAACAAATTCTCTTTTGTATGTGACCTTTACCTTTTCTGCAATTAATGTATTGTTTCTAGATCTACAAAAATATTTATATTTTCATATACATTGAATTTCAGTTGAATCAATACATTTGAATAGTAAAATAGCATCCAGTGTATTGGGTTTAATCCCTCAATATGATACAGTCCCCATTAGCTTAGTTATACCCCTTAGGGGTGTACATGGCAATGGGTGTGTATCCCAGGAGTTACAGTATATTTTCACAGAAAATGCCCAATGAAAATTTTAAACTGCACTCAGAAGTGTAGCATAAGTACTTAACACCAGTTTAAAAAAACATGACCTACAATTGCAATGTAAATGTAGCAATAATAGCCAGACCCCAATCTGTACTTCGATTGCTCAATTCGTGGGGTAATCCTGCCTTAAAGGTTTCTTAGTCTATTGACACAATTGTAATAAGATTCCATATATAATGCTGCTCCCTTTTCTGCTTATCAGCTGTACAGAGACTATTTTCTGATAAGAGCTTTTTGTGTTTCTTGTTTAATAATTCCTGACAGATTGAGTGAATAACATTTTAGTTAACTTAAACACCTTGTGTAAACACTGAGGTAACTTAGTGAGCAATTAAATTGACCCTCATTTGCCTTTATTGGTTTTAGGAAAGCCAAAGCTGGGCCGGGAGCTGGGCCGTGGACAATATGGAGTGGTATACCTGTGTGACAGTTGGGGTGGCCATTACCCTTGTGCTCTTAAATCTGTTGTCCCCCCGGATGATAAACACTGGAATGACTTGGCCTTAGAATTCCACTATACAAGGTGTGTGTTTGTGTAATGCAAAATTTCTGTCTGGTTTGTTTGTTAAACTTTGTTGTACTGCAACAACCCATCTTTAAAAATTATCACAACTGAGGTTACTTTTATTAAAATCTTTCCTGAGAAGTAAGTGTGCTCTCTATCCTTAAAATATTTACTCTTTGTAGTTGGCTAGCTACCTGTTTTTCAAATGTGTTACGAGGAACTGCCTTTTTTTTTCTTTAGGTCTTTACCAAAACATGAGCGTCTGGTAGACTTGCATGGCTCAGTTATTGACCATAGCTATGGAGGTGGTTCAAGTATTGCAGTACTATTGATAATGGAGAGGCTACACCGTGATCTGTACACTGGAATCAAGGTGAGAAGTTGGGTTGATGATTTGGAATTGTTTTTTTCATCCAGTTGCATTCCACTCACAAACACAGGTTATGTTTACCCAATATTGTTTTTATTTTAGGCAGGATTATCGCTGAAGGAGCGCCTGCAGATTGCCTTGGATGTGGTAGAGGGAATCAGATTTCTTCATAGCCAAGGTCTTGTCCATCGGGACATAAAGCTGAAGAACGTATTGGTGGGTTATTTGTAGACTTTTATCCTTCTAGTATAAAATAGTTAATGTTGAGGAATGTTATATTTGATAAATATAGAAATGTTCATGGGGCTTCCACCTGGAGTAACAGTACTTCCATTGGAAGAACAAGTTACTGTGCGATTTAAAAGCCTAAATTGAGCAAAAACAGTTAACATAACAATGAGAACCTAAATCTGAGACACTTGCTGTAAGGAATTAAAACTTACTGAAATTTACCAGACCAGAAGTTGTACAGGGTGATGTTCACAGGTACTAATATAATTACTAAATGTAAAAATGTAAAAAAACTCCTGTCATAACTTTTTGCATCAAAATCTTGAAACAATGTCTAGGCATCTGGCAGTCTCCTCTTACTGTTATATGTACCTGCAAGTACATATTTTTCTAGGTGCAACCTACAAGGTCTTTGTGAGGTGTGCAGTTTGTGATAGTGATTAAAAAGGTAACACAGTTGAACAGTAACAAAGCATGAACTCAAATATACGAACCACTATGTCAAAATAAGCAGTAACACAACATAGTGCAAATAAGCCATTGATTATCTAATGGTAAGCCATTATAAGTTGTGCTTAACATTTTGTTTGTTAGAAATATCTTGTATCACTACACCCAAATGATTATCCTGAACAAATCATTGCCCAGTTAAGACTGACCTGGCGTACATGTATCTTGTTATATGAGAAGAAGAAACGGCACAATTGCTAAGACTTTTTATACTTTGAGTTGAAATTTTAAGATTCCCATTTTGTAAGATTAAAGTAGATTGTAAAGAAATTCCATGTTTACTCTTTATCCCCGTAATATAATACTTCTCACCTTTCATGTCTTTGTTGAGGAACACCATCTGACATTTGTTTTTAATTATTCTTTGATAATTTTGATTGTGATAGTAATTTTTCTATTCCTATAAGATTTCATTCTTTTAGTCATTTCTCATACTTGAAACTGATTGCAAATCAGGTTGCTATTGTTCGTGCTTTATACAGTACTGCTTTGTAATGCTTGTATTATGGTGACCACTACTCTACATAGTATTTCAATTGATACATACATACTGTTCATGTCTACTATAAGGTAGTAGCATTATTAGGCTCCATCAGATCACTTTTTAGCTTACTGTAGCATATTTTTATGCATTTGTCTCCCCAAGTAACATTCAGAGTTCTGGTTTATGTGGTTTTTTTTTTTTTTTTCCCACTTTTAAACCCCTCCCTGATAAAAAGTATATTGGGGTGCAGTGTTAGTGCTTCATTGTTGGCTCAGATTAGTGTGACTCTCTACTAAAAGTACTTTGACACAAATACTGAAGTGAAGTTCATAAATTTAGAATGAATTCATTAAAATGTGAGTCACATGCTCTTGACTTAAAATTGGGCAAATATGTTGGTGACTTTTGAGATGATTCTGGTCTTGTGGCTTTGATTAGTATTAACCCCTGAATGATAAAATATGTTATCTATTGTGGTTTTTGCACTGTAGAATTTGGCTTAATGTTTGCTGTCTTGTATAAAATAATGTACATTTACTAGTGGTTCTGGGAAAATACTTGCCTTGGGATTTCAGAGTATTAGACATGTGAGGAAGTATTTGCATGGGATCCAACATTGCCTAAGATTTCCACATCTTTACTGGTTAGTAGTTTAATTTGATTATAATTTAGCTTCTTGTGTTTCCAGCTCTGACATTATTATTAATGGGTTATCTTCCATCTTATAGATATTTATGAATGTACTAGAGACTCGGTTACAGTCTGTACTGAGTGAGTCCTTTCGCAGTGAATGTACTGATCCTCATGAACCAATGGCTGCTGATACTATCTGACAGGGTGTGTCTGGCTTGCTTCAATTTGTATTACCTCAAACTTATTTTTCTTATTATCAGCTTGACAAACAGAATCGAGCAAAAATCACAGACTTGGGTTTCTGTAAACCAGAGGCTATGATGTCTGGAAGCATCGTTGGAACTCCAATTCATATGGCCCCTGAGCTTTTCACTGGTGAGTTTTATTAGCAGTTCCTGTAATTGCTTTAAAAAAGAGGAATGTGGAAAAGTGGGACTGTTTTATTACCAGTACAGCCCATCTCTGCCAGACGTTTGAAGCAAGGGGTCAGTTGTTTCTTTTGATGGTGAATATTTTACTTGTCTTCAAAAAGCACTACAGACAAATCTACAAACCTAGGACAATTAAGGGTGCAGCTAAATTTCACAACTCTCAATGTTGGGATCTAAAAGTGGTTCTAAAATAATAGCGATTTCTTGTTTAGTAACATTGCACGTTAAAGCTGTGAACTTTCACTTCTTCAGTGGCAAAGGTCCCTAGGTAAGGGATGTTTCAGTCCAAGAGCCTGAGCTTAATTAACAGTCCAGTCACTGCCTGTCCAGAGTTTACATCTTCTCCTAGCATCTATTTTGATTTTCTCTAGACAAGCAAATTTCAGTAAAGTAACTGGAGAATCTAAATTCACTTGCTGCAGCTGAGTGTTACCTGTCACTGATTAGTGTGCTGTCCAAGGTTAGTTTATCCCAAAGATGTCAGGAATAACTGTGCTTGGTGACTCTGAAATGCCAGTGAAGGGTTTTAAAAGTGGATTGATGAAGTATTCAGCTTGCAGCGGGTGGTGTTGCCACCTAATAACTCTCAGGCACAGTATACATTTTATTCAGGGAAGTACTTTTTTGTATAGTTTAGCATGTTCTGTCTGTGTTGTGTAGGTTGCCTTTTTAAAAATTTTGCAACTGTCTAAGAGTGGACTTTGTAGAACAAATTTTATCATCAAGAAATGACAAATTAATAAGTGATATACAAGTATGGCTTGGCATTAGAGAAATGTTTTAGTTGCTAAAGTGCTATCATAACTTGAAGCATTTCTTTGGTTTTTTTTTTTTAATTTGCATAATGGGGTATACGTTAGATCTCTTGAATTATCACTGTTGTCTTAGCAGTCTTCTAGTAAATCATCCTGCCTCAAGTACAACACTGTCAAAATATCACACGTTTGAAGAGAGAGCAAACTTTACGTGGGTTGGGACTTTTGGCAAGGAATTAAAAGAAAGGAAAAAGACTGTTAGCTACAGGTTTAATTTGTATTTAGCAGTCATTTAATAAAACTGCTTGATTTGGCTTGCAGGATCTTCACTCCTTTTAAGCTTTTCTCAGTGGGTGTTTTGATGTCAACACACTGAATGGAATACATTGTGTCATTCTGTTTTTAGCAGCAGACTCTGGGTACTTCTGGGGGGATTTTCCAGGTAATCTGACAGATAGATTTCTGCAATGGGAGGCACTTCTAGGGCATGTTTGAAAAATGTCTACACTACCTCATCTGGGCCCCTCTTGATCCAGAGGAAAAAGTGGTTCTAGCTGAAGGTCCTTTCATTTTGCCGAACTCTTCACCTCTTTAACTCTTGATTAAGAACCTTAGTTTTACATGCTCTAATTTTTAAAGTCTCAAAGTTGTTAAGGTACTTTATAGTAGAGATCCAGGGATGTTTAAGTCACTTCTTATTTGATAGAATTGTATTTTTTAATTGATGTAAGGGAAATGCAAAGGAAAATGGTTTTAAAAGCAACTGACAGAGAGATGGCTATTTCTCCTTTTTTGTATGGTGGATTTCTTGGCCTTGCTTTTAGGACTGAAATTGGTTTATATGAATGCTTTTATGTAGGTTAACATCATGCAGTCATATGTTGGAGATTTAATTTACAATATTTTGTAGACCACAGTTAATCACAATAGGCATCTGTGAAGCAGGTTTTAAAATAAATCAAAATTAAAAGTTGTGGGCTATGAGTCTCTCCAAATTTTGATTTGTCACACGGTCTGGCAATAGAATTGTTTCTTTGTTCCTCTGTTTGCAAAAATATTGAATCAAAGTGATGAGCATATCTTATATTACAAAAAACAGACATTGTTACATAGATGCTTGTTTTACTCCTTTGCCTGTTTTTTTAACAGTGGTGTTTTATTGCTTCCGCTGTTAAATCTTAAGCTTACATTAGAAATACAAGCACACTGATTAACAGAAGTTTCTGACATTTGGAAAATACTATGTTGTTATTTGTGCTATATTGTTTTTATATTAGGCTTGCAATGAACATGAATGATTTTTTTTTAAATTACATAAAATATACTTCAGTGTGGGCAGTGTTTATGTTAACTAAATTAATTAATTACTTCATGTCATTATAACTTATTCACTGTTTGTATTTTCAGTTATAGGACTTTTAACAGGCACATCCATAATTTATTTTTACATTGTATTCTATTTTAGGGAAGTACGACAACTCTGTGGATGTCTATGCTTTCGGTATCCTATTCTGGTATCTCTGCACAGGATCTGTAAAGCTTCCAGAGGCATTTGAAAGGTGCTCCAGTAAAGACCAACTATGGAACAATGTTAAGAAAGGTACATTGCATTCTGGGTAATGGCTTTAGCTTGTACTTGTAGTTGTCCAGATAAGGATTTTGGCGGAGCACATCAAATCGTTTTGTGGATTTGGGCCTGTGATCCTGTGATGGTAATAATATTGCTCCATTTTTCAATTGAGAAAATAAAATAGATAAGCAGCATGTGACCACTTTAGCACCCATCAAAGAAGATATAAAAGCCTTGAAATCATAAGACAGAGTCTGAATCGCATGAGAATGAACCAAGTGACAGAGTGTTCATGTGTGAAAACTAAAAAAAGGATTGAACTTTTGAGGCTGATTTCTGAATGCATTATGAGTATCAATGGGTGTGGGCAACTGTGAAGAAAGCTCCAGGCAATGGGTGCCTTTTATACGATTAGATGATAATAAAGAATAGGCAACACTGGTAACAAATGGCTTTTTCACATTTAAGTACTTCATCACAAAATAGTCGAATTAGATTTTATATTTACTTGTTCAGCAGTTGTTTGTATGTCTCTTCATGTAAAACTAGCATTTTTATCTTACTTGCTCAGGATCACGAATAGTGACTATTCATATAGTCTTGTAGGTAAGATTTCAGACTGTATACTCTTAGTCAAAAGCCCTACTCTCGTTTTAGGGGTGCAGTCACAAACCACTGAGGAATTATTTTTAGGAAACAGTAAGCATTTTGCAAAAAATCCACATTCTACACTTAAAGAAAGGTTTTCATAAAGTTGGTTTTTACAACTGGAAATTCTGTGAGCCAGCCATGATGTTGTAAGCTGCTGTAAATATCTATAAAAAGCTGTAAAGGTTTTCAGGATAAAACCTCTGGATTTTGATTTTACTTCCCCAAGGAGCAGTCTTTCTAAAGTATAATTGGCAAGTCTAACATTTGGTTACTCTTCTGTATATTACATTTTAAATAGTGGGTTTGGCAAGAGAGTATAACTGTCTACTCCAGGACAATATGTGAAATGGCAATCATATTTTGCTTTGGTTTTCTCTCACAGTCCAAAAACATGTAGGTCTGGGGGATTGGTGTGGCTAAATTGGCTCCATGTGTATGGAGGTTTATGTGTGTGTTTACACTGCAATGTACTGGACTACCCGGTCTAGGGATTGCTACCTTGCACTCGATGCTTGCTGGGATAGGTATGGATGGGAATCAATTTTTAAGACTAGAATAAAATGAGAAGTGAGGGGGCAGAATTTTACAGTAAATTTTATGGCAAGGAATGAGAGATCCATTTGCCTCCGACTGACCAAGCATTTTTTGTATGTCTTCCTTAAGGAGCAAGACCAGAGCGTCTCCCCACATTTGATGAAGAGTGTTGGCAGCTCATGGAGTCCTGCTGGAATGGAGACCCTTTCAAGAGGCCCCTCCTAGGAATTGTGCAGCCTATGCTTCAGAGCATTATGGACCGTCTCTGCAACAGCTTGGATAGAAAAAGCCAAAACTTGGAAGACTCTAACTGACAGCCTCTAGCACATGAAATGAGGCAATAGATGAAAACCACGAGTAAGGAATCCTCAATCCAGACCAGAGACTATGCTTGCAGTTTTATCTAAGACTTTATTAAAAATAGAAGTATCCCAATTGTAGTGGATATAAATGTAATGACACTTGGCTTCTGTAGTTTAGACAGAGACAAGATTTTTATAAAAGAAATGATGGCACATAGTACACATTCACCATTTCTTTTAGCTAGTACAGTATTTAAATATGTATTGTTTGATTATAATGTATTCCGAAACATATACCTTTTTTTAATAAAAAAAACTCTAATATAACTTGCCATAATGAACTGCTCCTGGGTTGATTTGTAACTTTTTTCAGTTAAGTATTTGCCTGTCTGGTTTATTATCTGGTTTTGTTATTGCCTGATAAAAACAAGCATAATCAAAACCAGATGAACAATTTTACACAATTTTATCATTTTTAAAATATTTTCTATGTCATTTGTGCTGAACAAATCTGTGCTGACTGTTGGCACTTTTTATCTTTTTCTTTTATTGCCCAAAATGGGTTAATTTGTAATGAAATTTAGGTGAATTTTAAGGTTTAAGGGTTTTTTAATCAAAATGTCTGCAGCACACAACATATCCTGCTCCATCGACAGTGTGCTTATAATGAATGCCTTCAATATTTCATTCAAAAATCTCCCATACTGGGCTTTATTTTCCACCAGCCATACTGATCTCTGATTCCATCTCAGGCACAAACAATTTATAGACAGACACAATTTTGCCACCTTGCAGGTCTGAAAAGATATAAAAAATCAGAAAATAGATTCTACTGAGTTCTGACAGGTGTGATCATGAAAATCATGGGGCTTAGGAAGAAAAGCACTCTTAAACTTGAATCATTGTGCAGAGCTCACCCAGCTGTATTGAGGGAAACAAAAAAAACAAGCATATATTGTGAAAGTTAGCAGTGGTGAGACGTGAATAGCCAATGTATAAGAATGGTAAACCCTTTATGAGCAGAATAAGAGCAAGTAATAGGAGTATGGATAGGCACAGAACGACAGAGACAGCATCTGAGAGTAAGAGCAATATATATATATATTATCTAAACCTGCTTATCCAGAGTAGGATCGCAGGAAACCTGGAGCCTGCCCCAGCAGGTTTGGATGTAATGAAGGAAAAATCCTTGGTATGCAATATGAATGATATGGCTGATGTCAAGAACAAAAATGAATATGATATTTCGACTGTCTAGTTTGAGAGAGAGAAAAACATTGAAAAAAGGGGGACAGATATATTAAAATATAATTCTGCTAATGGATTATTTTCACAATATCAGGTATTTTGAGTTGTGAATGTGATAAAGATAAAGCAAAAGTGATTGGTCTGTAACAATATGCTGATCTTGTATGATGACCTAATCAGTCTCTTCGTCAGTGTCATTTTATTTTCAAAAACCGGGAGTGGTCTCCCCTAGACTTTCTCGTATACTCTGATATGGGGATGGATATTTGAGGAGTAAATCACAAGACAATGATTATATTTTTATATTATATACATTAAAGAACCATCAGCAACAAATTAAATCAAATTAATAATATATTGACCGATTATTATAAAAGTTAAATTGAATAATTCGGACTCTGCAGCTGCATGAATTAAAAAAAAAAATATTGAATATGTGGTTAGGTAATGTACCACTTCCAGTTGATGGATTTGGCCCAAAAGTTAATACATTTTTGTTGCAACAACCACATGCCGAATTTCATCCATCTATCTCGTTGCGTTTTTGAGTTGTCATGTTTATACTCACACACACACAGATATTTCCAAAACACGGTATTTTTGGACTCGGGGAGGTCTATAGTGTCAAGATTCATCAAAATCTCGGTCGAGTTTTTTCATGACTACTATACTTTCTCTATACTTTGTATACGAGAAAGTAAAAGCAATTTCTCCTGTGTGAAGTGGCAGGTAAATTACTGTCAACAAAAAGCAGTCACCTGAGAAATGAACCAAAACGTTACTCACTCATGATTTTTCTGTCCATATGATAAAGGTTTTGTTGGCCAGCATATTCAGATTTCAGACATTTAAATTACATCTTGATATACAACAAGCACAAAGACAGGCGGCATGTAAATCGCTTTCTATTTTGCACGTTTTACGCGCCCGCATTCAGCTTGCTCTTTCACCACAAATGCTGTGTGAACACCCGCCCTCAGTCACCAACCACCGTTCACTGGATGAATACTGTATATGCGGGTGGTTCATGGTGGATGACTTTCTGGTTTAGAGTTAAAAGTTACAAGGGTTAAAGACTTACGGCAAGAATATTCATTAAAAAATGAAAACTAAAAATATTTTAGTAAATTATTATTTTATTTCAGTTAGTCCTTCCAGTTACTTTGTTTTGTTTAGTTTTAGTTTTTCATTTCAGTTTTGTTAATTATTTTATTTGGTTACGAAAGTGTTTTTTTAAATAATAGTTTCAGTTTTGATTTTAGTTTTTGTTAACTATAATAAGCTTGCTTGAGACTGTGTGCACAAGTTTCTGTATCAGAATTTCACGTGGATACTGACCGTCTTGTTACATAACTGCTCAAGCTTTTTAAGGCTGCATGAGAGTCACAAGTAGACAGCCTTTGTCAAGTCCAGCCACAAATTCTCATTTGGACTGAGATCTGTTGTTTTGAAGCCATTCATTTCTGTGTAGCTTTGGCTTTATGCTTGGGGTTTTTGTCTTACTGAAAAACAAATCTTCACACAAAGTGCATGTTTCTTGCAGATGGCATCATATTTTCCTTCAGGCTTTCCTTGTATTTTGCTGCATTCATTTTACTCTTGTAAACCTTGCAGAACCTGCTGCAAACAAGTGTTCCCATAACTCTCTGCTGTCACTGCCATACTTCACAGGTGGTGTGTTTTGATAATGTGTTGTGATCAAACATGGTATTTAATCTGAACCCTAAAATGCCATCAGAACCTTTTTCCAAGTGACTTCATACACTCCCATGTGCCATCTGGCAAACTATAGCTAAGATATTGTGTGTCTGTGTGGTTTTTTTTTTTTTCTTTCTTCCACTGTAGCTTAAAGTCTCGTTGGTCCCTTGGTGGCCGCTCTCACTCATCTACCTTTTGAATAATCGCTCAGATTTGTGGATGGCCTGCTTTGGCATATTTTCTGCTCTGCCATACCTGATGAAATAAAGGCGGACAATAGTGTTGGTGTATTCTAAAAATTCACTGTTTTTTAAAAAAAAAAAAGCTTGTGATCAGTATATCTTTGATTTATTGTCACGTGACACACTCTCGGCCTGCCAAAGTGATTGATAATGCTTTGACACCCAACCCCCGTTTCTAACTGTGCTCATTTCACCAAGGGGATTTCCTTTACCCCGCTCTTTTGATTGTGCTTGATTCACAAATGGGGGAAATCCTACCTCTTGAAGTGCTGTCTGTATGTCATCAAAGAACTTTAAGAAGTAAAACTGGGTTTCAAGGCCACATAAGATGAAGGGGATGGAGGAATACCTGTAATTTATATTAAATGCCTTTCTTACTGGATCAGTTGCATTTACAGTCACAACGCCAGGCAAGCAGTTGCCAAGCTTGTCTTCTTTGAGCTTCCACGAACTTTTCACCTTTTGATTTTGCTTCTGCAGTCCATAAACCAGCATACCTCATTTCCCTGTGCAATCGCTGTCAATGGTGTGGCAAAAAGGGGGACGCAGTACATTACAAGTACTTGGGGGTCCACATTAATAAAAGGTTGGGATGGTCTCGTAACACAGAGCAACTATAAAAGAAAGAGCAGAGCAGGCTCTTTTTCTTTAAGAGTCTGCTTTCTTTTAACGCATGATGTGACATCCACATCTTTTATAACTCTGTGATAAGTGTGGTTTTTCTATGCTGTGGTGGGCTGAGCCAGTAACATCACTTCAAGAGAAGCCCACCGAATCCACAGCAACCCACCAGCTTAATTCCTCACTGGGACTGGGACAGCCAAGTCAGAACTTTTCTTTCTTTTGAATTATTCTTGCTTTATAGTAATTCCACTGTGTATTTAGTTATTTAAAGAACTTCTGTAAAAAGCCAAATTTCCCCCTGGGGAAAAGAAAAGTATGGTCGAATCTAAAAGATTAAGAAATGTGGAGACAGTGGAATTCATACCTTCATGTTCATTCATCCTTTTTGACAAATGAGATGAGACCGTTCAGTCCATCAAGCTTGTTTGTTTGGCTAATAGCTAAGCTGTCCCAATATCTCATCCAGATACTTCTTACAGTTTGCCAAAGTTTCTGCTTCAACTATGTATAATGTTACATCTCTCTGATATATAAGAAAAATAAAGGCAAGACATTTTCAGAGAGATAATTTCAAGAGACAAAATTTTGTGCCAAGAGATTTAACCATGCCCACAGTCCACTCGTCTCACATTCGTGTGAATGCTATTGTCAGACACAGTTCCCGTGCTCTTATAAATTTTTATGTTTTCCTCATTTTACTACAAGACATACAATCTATTTGTTTCCTTTGATGTGGTCCTTTTATGGACAATAATTGTATACGTTCTAGATGAACCGTCAACGACTAAGCGAAAAAGAAAGGGCAGCCTGTCAAAAAGAGGCCTAAAAGCGCTGGAGAGAAAAGAATTCAAAAAAGAACAATAATAATCTTAAGTGCAAATTTGAAAAATAAGGAAAGTTATAATCAGCCCGGACCAAGGGGAACTGAAAACCTAACCAGTCCAAGCGGGGCCAGAAGTAAAAGACAAAGAGTAGAAGACAAAGTAGAACGTTGTAAAGAGGTTCAACAACATTGGCGCGATACACGTACAGTGCAGGTTAGAGATTATGAAAGTACTAAAATTCAAAAGTCTCAAAAAAAAAAAACATAGGCGCTAACAAATGGAAATTATTACTCAGTGAAATAACGGAACAGTGAAAAGAGATCGAATATATGGACATAGGTGATATGACAGAAGTATGTAGATGTTTGGTTTTAAACTTTAAGTCGGAGACTTGTAGATCGTCTAATTCGTGTTGCCATCAGGGAAAAGTAGTGTTTCATCCATCCATTTTCCAACCCGCTGAATCCGAACACAGGGTCACGGGGGTCTGCTGGAGCCAATCCCAGCCAACACAGGGCACAAGGCAGGAACCAATCCTGGGCAGGGTGCCAACCCACCGCAGAAAGTAGTGTTTCTTCCCAATGAAATGGCATATCCACGAGAAATAAAAGATTTGTTATTTGATGAAAGTGAAATCCACAAACACTACAGGCAAAATATCAAATTGACAATAATCTGTTCGTGTTCACATCATGCAATGCTCAAAACGTAGATTTACACGATTCAGGACCATACGCTATGAGAATCTGTGGTCCCGCAACAATTAAAGCTACTACATGTTTAATTTCAAAGAAATCACAATTCAGGCAGGTTTATATTTATGATCACAGAGAAGCAATGCAACATAGAATTGAAAGAGTTAAATGATCAAACGTATTAGAAATCCTTCAGCCAATAATGGATACAAATCCATATGTCCAAAAGTATCGCACTTTACCTGAAATGTATCTGAAAAACATGGAAAAGAAGTTTTCTTGGATTTCTATATGAATCCGAAAGATCACTGTCGCATATATAATAAACCAATGTGATGAATTATCAGAGACAATAGTTTCGAAAGACAGAGATATCAAAGACAGAGTTTATATTCGTGTTTATCCAAAAGCGCAGTACAATTCGTCGCAAGTGGCAGATTCGGAAAATGACTAGCGTGAAGGGTTTTGGCAAGCAAAGCAAGCAGGGACAGAGCCCCCTAGTTTTAAAAAGTTCAACTATTTAACACTTTAAGTTGCATGCTTTATTTCCCAATTTCTGACTAATTATACCACCTGAAAATTTGCGGGCCAAGCCAGTACTTGAATGGAAAACCATCTAGGAAAAGCTAGGATTGCTGCTGGAAGTGTTGGTAAGGCCAGCAGGAGTGCTTACCCTGTGCAGTGATGGTGACACCATGCTGAAAAAGGGCGCCATCCTTCAGATGAGATGTAAAACAGAGGTCCTGACTCTCTCTCTGAGGTCATTAAAGATCCCTGGGCATCTTTTGAAAAGAGTAGGGTTTACCCGATGTCCTGGCTAAACTGCCCATCATGGCTTGATCATTCTAGCCCTCTAATCATCCCCTGTCTCTAATTGGCTAACTTTCTCTCTCTTACCACTTCACCACCTAACAGCTAATGTGTGGTGGGCATACCAATGCAAAATGGCTGTCGCATTATCCAGGTGGGTGCTACACATTGTCTATGTAAAGTGCAATATAAAGGTAATTAATTAATAGCTGAAGGCTTCATGCTTTCTTTTGGTCGTACCACACTGCAGGTAACACAAACATGGCTGTTGCCTGCCATACTTCACCATAAAAGTAAATCCATCAGAAACTCTGGGTTGCATGCTTTTTTAACATTCCTGTTCAGTTCAGGTTTGTGAGATGAATCTTCTGAGGTTGATAAAGAATTAGAAGTGGTTAGAATAGGTGATGCTGCTGAGCATTAGAGGAACTCCTCCATCTTCATTGGCATGCTGTGTATAACAGGTTGTCATCTACTTGTACCGGACTTGTGTCAGTCATTTAATTTTATCAGTATGCAGGACAAAAACATTCCTTTGACTGGTTGCAGAACTGAAATCTGCAATCAGCAGCCCAATAAAACATTAAAGTGATGACCAATTTAATTTTTCTTTTTAACTTAAGCTGACCAGGCATCCAGCAAATCACAGGTTGAGAAACACTGGCTTAAATGCTGAGAATGTGTCAACATAAACCTCCAAGTCCTTTTCAGAGGTTGCTTGCTGGACAGTGTCTTCCATCTTAAATTCTTGTATTGTTCGTTTTGTGGCACTTTGACATTTTCTACATTAAACTACACTTTCCAAGTATTTCCCCACGTCTTAAGTTTATCCAAGACTTCTTGAATTGTTTTAGTTGCCCTCTCAGTGTCTGCCATTCCTCCAGTGTTACAAGTTTACTATACCAGAATCAATGTTTTTCATATAATTTAGAAAAAGAGCCAGGACAGACCCCTGTGGAGCTCCACTGGTGACCCCATTCTCCTCTTATTTGTACTCTTTGTCTTCTCCCATTTAACCAACCTGAGACCCAGCTTTGTAGGTAACTTCTGATGCCTACGGCTTTTAGTTTTAGAATTAATCTTTGGTGTGGGCTGAGACAAAGGCTTTTTGAAAGTCTACATAAATGATGTCGTAATATTCAACATGTAATATGTCACCACTTTCTGGTGCCATGATAAACAAGAATGAATTTAAATAGAGCTTTGTTTTATTCAGGAGAAAGCACAAATGAGCTCACCTGATTTTTCTCCTTACAGCTTTCTCGATGCCACGTGCTCAGCAACGCTGTCAGGGCCTGAAATTGACTGCTCTCCAGGAACACACACACATGAAAGAGGCACCACACACACCCACGACCACACGAGCATAGCAGAGCAGGGCCGTGTAAATATTTACCTTATTTTCTTTTCAGGAATTAAGGAAGGTAGTGTGTTAATGGCATCAGATGGAGCAACTGAAAGGCATTCTGGGAATGTTTATAGAACATATTGGGAGAGGACAGTTATTCTAGTAATCCCTTTTGCTGCCTTAGTCATGAAAATAAATAAAACTGTGAATTTGCGGGCAGTGCCTCAGCTCTGTATGAGCTTTTCTTCTTAGCCCTGCCAATATGAACACACTCAGGGGGCAATTTATTAGCTGAAGGCTCTGAATTTAGCTAAATAAGTGACATTGTATATTGCCTGCCAGAGTTATATCAAGAAGCATTTTTGTTTTTAACTGTATTGACTGTTATAGTGCACAGTGCATTCCTTTAGAACAATAAAAACAATACTTAAGGGAATCTGACAAAGCCTGGGGCACTAAAAAAGAAAATTTTGCACAGTTCCGTTTTGAAGGAGGGTAGCCGTGTGACTGACTCATGACCCCCGCTTTTATTAATCTTCATTCTAGGAATTAACACACAGGATGAACTGTTTGCAATAATGAACAATTTTGGGACAGTTAATGTGGCAAGAGAGCCATGTGGTAGAGCCTCTGAGACCCAGCAAAATGCCTGATCATTGTCTGCTTGGATTTTTTCCACAAGTATGTACACAATGCTGTGAAAAAACCTTTGCCTCTTACTAACGTCCTGTGTTTTTACATATTTTACACAATAATTGGCCTCAGGGCCAATAATGTGCTTGTTGTCCCACCATATAGCTTAGCAGTTTCATTTTTTTTTTCCCCAAATGAAACTTAGTATACATACACTTCAATGCACATCTTCCTTGACTAAAATATCAGTTGACTATAAGCTTAAAAACAGCAAAATAACTAGTGTTAACTTTATCACTAGAAAAGTTCATTTAACTCTTAAAAATGATTTAGAAAGCAAATATATAGGGTGGTCCAGATCTAATTATGCAATTTTCATTACGCTGTAACTTATTAAGTTTATTACGCAGAAAATCACCCGAAAAATCCCGGACCATCGAGAAGTGTGCGAACTGACGACATGAAGAATCGTCTTCGCACCGAACTGGAATCGTCCCCGAATAAATCAAAGTCATCCAGATGATCTGGATCTGCATAATTAGATCTGGACCACCCTGTAGTTATGGCGAGTATACAATTTATGTCTACATAGCACAGGTTAGTAAATTAGGTTGGCTTATACTGTTAGAAATGACAGCTTCTCAAAACACCTAATGTTAACAAGTGGCAGGTGGGGGAGAGATGGGTTTTGTCCTGTTGAGCTCCACTGAATTGATTCATAATGATTCACTGAAAAGAGTCGTTCAAAACGATCAAATTGTTTGTGATTCGTCAAACACTAGTTAATGGGAAATGCAAACAATGTCATGACAAACCGCCGTTTTAGGTTTTATTAGTGAAAGGAAACATACAGAAGGGCAAAACATGCCAGAATCTGAGTTCAGCACTGAAAATTTCAATGATGCCCCTAATGGTGAATGGAAACCCCACTGTTAGCTGTGTTTGCTTTACCGATGGGTGTGCTACCAATTTGAGTGTACTGGAAAAGTCTAATATATGCTTGAAACATCTGCCCTTGGCTAAATGATGTCAGATTTGGAGATGAGCCTCCACGCACACCTGAAAATTTTTAATTTCAACAATTTCAAGGAAAGTTTGGTTACGTGGGTGCCAGAATGATGAACGAAGGGATGAATGTGATGCAACGGGTCATCAAAATGCAAGGAACACATACGAAAACCTTTGAAATGCACTCACAAGAATCTTACACTCACCCATTCTTTTCAGACTCTGGTCAACAGGTCTGACACACTCTCCTTCTCCCTTTCTTCCTCTTAATGTCAGTAATAGCATGCAACAATTTTTCTTCCATCAGCAGAAGCCCACATCCTCTGCTTGTAAGCTATGCGACACTGACCAAACACTTGTCACTTATTTACTAGGAGACGAACACGTCCATCGAATCGGCCGCTTACCAAAGTTTGCTTTGTGGTGTGGTCTGCGCTGCGGCTTTATACAGTAAGTATAAATCAGGCTAAATGCCAGGGAGCCTGCAGGTCAAAGATTTGTCTGATATCCATGAGCCACTAAGTCAATCAGTATTAAAGTTTTCAACTTCAACTTTCACCTTTTGTCGCTGGGTATGTCAGATTTGCTAATTGCAGTTGCTGCACCATGTCAAATTACAGTACATGACTGACAATTGCAGCCAGTGTCATATTTACCTACAGAGTGCTGATTTTCCAGTGCAGTCGTGCTTGCCCCTTTATTCTGAAAGTCAATAGTATGTCACCTGAGGGAGTGCTGCTTTATGAGGGGTAACAGGTGAAGCAAGTTCAGCAGCAAATTCTGCTCTTCAGTTCTTTTTTTCATACTGCTACTGTATGGAAAATACGAGGCATCAAGTCAACGAGCTTCACTTCTGTTTGTGAGGTTCAAAACCCAAGTGTTCCTCACCTCTTTCACTACATTCAAAAGCACTGTTCTTCCGGATGAAAATTCATTGGTTGTAAGCTTTCTGCATACACAACCCACCTCTCCGACCAAAGAGAAAATCAAACCTGTTTGCTTTTATCCTAGCCAGTCGTAGACTAGATGGTCTCAGTCGTCAGGTATGTCACATTAGACGATCGGCTTCATCGAAGCATGCCTCTGACTCGCTAAATATAGGCTACGGTTGAAAATCACTATGAAAGACATCTATAGGCTTTAGGTAAGATGCACAGCTTTGCAGCTCATTGATTTAACAGATAACAGTGTGTTGCTGGAATACTTAACATCAAAAGATGCAATTTTGCCATTTTTTAATCTATTTGGGGATAAACTCATTTGTGTACGGGAACTGGAAATGAACAAATCAGATATGCATAAACACAAGGCCGACTCCTGGCATAGACTGAGTAGGCAACTACTTTTAGTAGTAGTAATATTTAATACCAGTATCGGCACACTACACGATAACATGCAGTGAATACACTTGACTTGACCATTCCTAGTTTTCCTCCACTTTCTCTGTACGTTTAGCATTCATTTGCTCAGACGTTGATGTGCTTGCTACTTCCTGAGCCGCTCTTCTTTTCTTCACCCTAGCAGCCCACTTCTTCTCTTCTTTCATCGGCATCTTTTCGCATTAAAACTGATTAAGTCAGTGTTTGTGTTGCAATTACTTAGTACGTTTTCTTAAATTTTTCACTTAAGCTGGCACTTAAGTCTTTAATCTGCCTAAAGAATGATTTGATATGAAGAGGTAGGGGAAATGATGGCGAAGGTGGTAGGGAATGAGAACGACGCCCATACGCATGCACCGCACAGCCACCCTGCTGGCCGCTACTGAGAGTTGATTCTACAATAAAATAAAATATAAATAAAAGGAGCAATAACCTTGGAAGTCAATCATCACCCCGAAAGCAGACAGTAGATGTCACCTAATGTATGTGTACTAAATTTCAGGTCAATAGTTCAAATAGTTTGCGAGCTGCAGGTGGTTTAAAATCCTGGACAGACAAACGAACAGCCACGGAAGCGTATTATATATAAAAATACAATTGTGAGGGCGCTGTTCTCCAACCGTTACCCCCCTCCTCTTTCGTCAATTTCAATTACGGATCCAGGTCTGAAACAGGGACTCTCTTTTTGGGCACTTGCAACTAAGTCTGCCTTTGGGTGTGATGTACCCTTATACCGACCCTGTATACACATATCGCAAGGAATGGCAAAACGGTTATATAATGCCATACGGGTCAAAATGATATTATTTGGCCTTTTGTACCTTGCGATGAGCTGGTATGTCTTAGGTATCAACAGAAGGTAGGCAGTCAAATTCTCTTCACCATTTGTAAATGGATTTAAATTAGTATTAACAATAAACATTCAAACTGGACGTGTAAAAATCCATTTATGTTAGTATGCCTGAACTTCTATTTTTAATGAATGAATGCTTAACAGTAATAAAAACAGAAATTTAGACCCACTTGTGACAAATTTAGGCTCATCCTTTAATGAAATCCTACCATCACTACTGCCTCAGACATTTAGATAAAATGCCACATTAGAGAAAGGGAACCTTGAATGGACAGACAATACAGTTTTCAAGTCATTACTTTATTTATTCAAGGAAAAAGTTATCTAGCACCCTCTCTGAAAAACTAATTATCCCCTTAGTTTCAATGTTTGGATGTATCACCTTTGGCGGCAATATTTGTAACTACTAGGGGGCTCATCCCCCTGCTTGCTTCGTTCGCCAACCCCCGGGTATGTGTATGGGATCATCAAAGAATTGTTAGAAGCAGAAAATTTAGTTAAAAAATAGTAAAACATAATAAATTGAAAGAAAATTATGTTTCATGTTGTGTTTTAGGTATTCTTTGCGTTATACGTTTTTGGTCTGTTTGTCTTTGATATCAATATACAAATACTTTTTAAAATTTCAGTGAAAACTATACTTTGAATTAACTTTTCGTCAATATCGCATTGAATTTTGATTCTGTGACAACACAACTATGTAACTGAAATGAATATCATTTCTTTCTCTCTAATAAATAAACTGACTTTTTGGAATGTTTGTCCCTGTGCTTTTTTAATTGTCATAGCAAAAGCTATTCTCATGGTAAACTGTAAACATTTTAATACGAATGGCATATCAAGATCTCCTTTGGTGTGTAATGTTATTCCCTGAAGATGTACTACATTACCTTTCTTGTTGCCTGTTAATATTTTACATGTTAAATTTGTTTGACCAATTTTTAATACATCAAATCTTGTCCCATTGCATAAATTACACAATAGCATTAAGATATATCCTTCTTTCAGCAGTAATTCAGCTCGTGGAAGTCTGGATGGTGTTAACAGTGATTTGAAAAAATCTCATGGCAAAAGGCAAAAGTCTTGGCTCACAGAACTTGGAAAATATCTCTTCGAAATAGTCTTGTCTCAGAATTTTTTTTTATATAATAGAGAGAAATGCTTCCAATAAAGTTGTACATCATTGTTGAGGAATATTTGCCCACTCTTCTTTTAATGCGGACACACTGGTAGCTTTGTAAGTGTGAACTGCTTGTTTCAGGTCCTGCCACAGCATCTCTGTCGACTTCAGATCAAGACTTTGACTGGACCACTCACTTGTAGACATACTTTGTGTTTTGTGTCACTGTCCTGCTACATAACCCAGTTACGCTTCAGCTTCAAGACACAGACCAATGACTAAGCATTCTCCCTAAGAATATTCAGGTAACATGCAAAATCCATGGTTCCTTCAGTAACGGCAAGTCTTCTAGGTCCCAAGGCAGCAAGGGATCAGAAAGGTCACTGTGATTGCAGTTGCTTTGTATGCCAGTGAGTACAGTGTGTATACAGATGGTCTGCACTAATGCTGGGCAGGGCCAGATCTACAATCAGGGTGTTCTGGGTGCTTGTTCAGAAGCCTGTGACAGCAAGGGGTCTTTTTACCAGTCCACACCTGCTTAATGAAACGATGGAGTATCCTGTATGATCAAGGAATCCCCCCAACCTGCTTGACAAAATTGAGCATCTGTGAGTAGAAATGACCAATGGGACCCAACCAGGGGACAATGAAGTGCTGTTCTTGTCTTGGTCATGCCAGCTGTCCAGTTCAGTCGTCCACTGAGAGTGAGTGCAGCACAGGGTTGCC
This sequence comes from Polypterus bichir lapradei, assembly GCA_026402145.1. Lineage (NCBI taxonomy): Eukaryota > Metazoa > Chordata > Cladistia > Polypteriformes > Polypteridae > Polypterus > Polypterus bichir. The sequence continues at coordinate 35,842,124 of JANRMT010027041.1, read as the reverse complement.
AGATATATGATAATTAAAAAAAAAAAAAAAATCTAAATTTTATTTTACAGTTTATTATTGTTTATATTTTGAATGAGATATATATGGGGCACCAAAATGTTTTAAGCGGCCTCTAAATGTCTTAATCCAGACCTACGACCCTGTATCCACGTGCTGCATTTATAAAGGTATGATCAAGTCTCTGTTAAGGAACTAAGTCGTCCAGGGTCCTGTGGGGGTCTTAATCTGGCCTTTCATACTAGACTCTGCTTCCTGTTAGTTAACGTATCAGATTAGATCAAATACGCATATTAAAAAACTCTGTGGAGTCTCTGTTCTGTGTTGAACCTCTGCTGTCGTCTGCTTATGCTGTTCCATTGCACCTTTTTCCTGATATAAGGTACTTTCCCATTGCAGGAATTTTTTTCAGGAACTGGGAACTTTTTAGAAACTCTGGAAGGTTTGAAGTATTCCCAATGCAGGAACTCGGGCTATTTGTTTTTCCTGTTAGTTTTCTTTTTAGCTCCTACTCCAGGGTATGTTTATTTTTTTTTTCAACTGTGGGTGGGGTTTGAGCAGTGAATTGATTGGTTGAGCTCTAACACTGGCACCATCTTACAAATCTGTTGGCATTTTGGACTTTGGAGAGTCATCAGCGCAGACGGAGTGCTGCACTTCGCACCACATTACTCTTTATAGCCACCTTCCTGGCAAGGCAGTGAAGCAATAATCTCCCCCATGAAGTTGCGATTGCTTCAAAGCAATAAGATGCAGGGTCGACTGTGAACTCCCGAACATGCCTTATTTCACACTGCATCTTTTTTGCACGTCACATATTTTGCATAAAGGTAACACTTCCTGTTGTGTGGTGGGACCACCAATAGTCCAGGGTCTACATCATACAGGAACTCACTGGTTCTTGAAAATAAAGTTCCTGTGGGGGGTCAAACACTTCTTGTGAACGAAAGATACATCTAAAAGTTGGTAAGTTTAAATCTGATTTATACTAAAGGTAACTGCACAGCTGAAACCTTGGAATAAAAGCTCTGATCACTTTATCAATGAGCGCTTCCACTGAGTAGCCTTTATTTAACATGCTCTCTGTTTGGTTGGCAAGGCTGGGAAACAACAGCTTGTTGTGGCTGCATGTTTTCATTCTAACCCTTTTCCTAATCAGTGACCAGTTTTCACTGCTAATTAATTTCTTTTCCCTTCATTTAAGTAGCCCTATTTTTAAGGATTCAGTCCTCTGAATTCTTTTTTTCATTAAATGGCAGCCAAACAAAAACAAGACATGAAATGAGCCAACAGATGACAAAATAAATTGGGTCTTCAAACTCCAACCAATTTCACTCCAACCAGTTTCTTAATGAGAAGCCGATTCTTGTTGTTAATTAAACTTGTTTAATTCTATGGCCTGTTGCTGCTCTCATTCCGCCAAAGCAGACATTTTCAAAATTGTTGATTTTTGGGTTTTTTTCTAAGAACACTGTCAAAATGTTTTGGTGAGCTGAGCAGATCAACCTTACTGAGACCTTCACATTTCTTTATTTTCAGATATTGTGTGATGGGCACAAGTGAGCTGGTCCTGCAGTGGCTTGTTTTGTGTCTCATTATTGTTTGGTTGTTAATTAAGGAAAAGAAAGAACTAAGGGACCTGAGTCAAGTTAATTAAAGAAAAAGAAGTTAATTAGCAGAAAAAAATGGTCACTAATTAAGAAGATGGTTAGAATGAAATCCTGCAGCCACTGTGGCTCTCCATCCCTGCTATAGTTCATCAGTAATAGTAGCAGCAGTTACCACCAGTTCGTTAAACATGTCCATGACACTCAAAGGTTCAGACATGTCACTGTCCTCTTGATCTCCCAGTTTTTCTTTTTCGCTAATTAGAGATGTGAGTGACAAACGTGTTTTCTTAGATTTGTCCTTTCCTAGGAGCTTCATGGAGTTCCATAAGCTTGCCTTTGTGTAATGCACACACACTCTTACTAATTTCGTCTATTTTGTTTTCCCATCAGTAGCAGTGGTACAGTGTACTGTGGTGGGTGGAAGATTACCTGTTACTGACTGGACTTTGCACCCTTAATGGCGCATCACTGTACCTCAAGTGCATGCTTTGTTCCATCCAGTGCTAGTAGTAGGTTATTTTGCACCCTAGGCCAAGCCTATTACTGTGCCAAACGAATGTTCGTTAGCTAATCCCCAACCCCCTTATAATCTACGCCCTAGGCAAGTGCCTAAATTGCCCTAATGGTGGCATTAGCCCCGGCTCCATCAGCTCTCACCTTCACCTCAACTGTCTCACTCTGTCGCTGGTGCTGGTGCTGGTGCTGGTGCTGGTGCTGCTGGGAAAGACTCAGTCTAACTGAGAGTGAGCCCACCTGTGTACCATATTCCATATAATATACACTCACCTAAAGGATTATTAGGAACACCTGTTCAATTTCTCATTAATGCAATTATCTAATCAACCAATCACTTGGCAGTTGCTTCAATGCATTTAGGGGTGTGGTCCTGGACAAGACAATCTCCTGAACTCCAAACTGAATGTCAGAATGGGAAAGAAAGGTGATTTAAGCAATTTTGAGCGTGGCATGGTTGTTGGTGCCAGACAGGCCGGTCTGAGTATTTCACAATCTGCTCAGTTACTGGGATTTTCACGCACAACCATTTCTAGGGTTTACAAAGAATGGTGTGAAAAGGGAAAAACATCCAGTATGCGGCAGTCCTGTGGGCGAAAATGCCTTGTTGATGCTAGAGGTCAGAGGAGAATGGGCCGACTGATTCAAGCTGATAGAAGAGCAACTTTGACTGAAATAACCACTCGTTACAACCGAGGTATGCAGCAAAGCATTTGTGAAGCCACAACACGCACAACCTTGAGGCGGATAGGCTACAACAGCAGAAGACCCCACCGGGTACCACTCATCTCCACTACAAATAGGAAAAAGAGGCTACAATTTGCACGAGCTCACCAAAATTGGACAGTTGAAGACTGGAAAAATGTTGCCTGGTCTGATGAGTCTCGATTTCTGTTGAGACATTCAAATGATAGAGAATCTGGCGTAAACAGAATGAGAACATGGATCCATCATGCCTTGTTACCACTGTGCAGGCTGGTGGTGGTGGTGTAATGGTGTGGGGGATGTTTTCTTGGCACACTTTAGGCTCCTTAGTGCTAATTGGGCATCGTTTAAATGCCACGGGCTACCTGAGCATTGTTTCTGACCATGTCCATCCCTTCATGACCACCATGTACCCATCCTCTGATGGCTACTTCCAGCAGGATAATGCACCATGTCACAAAGCTCGAATCATTTCAAATTGGTTTCTTGAACATGACAATGAGTTCACTGTACTAAAATGGCCCCCACAGTCACCAGATCTCAACCCAATAGAGCATCTTTGGGATGTGGTGGAACGGGAGCTTCGTGCCCTGGATGTGCATCCCACAAATCTCCATCAACTGCAAGATGCTATCCTATCAATATGGGCCAAAATTTCTAAAGAATGCTTTCAGCACCTTGTTGAATCAATGCCACGTAGAATTAAGGCAGTTCTGAAGGCGAAAGGGGGTCAAACACCGTATTAGTATGGTGTTCCTAATAATCCTTTAGGTGAGTGTATATATATTCCAATATTCCAGCAATGCCTCTGTGGCTTTGTAGGACTCCTGAAAGGGACATAATGAATAAATCATTTACCTCAACGGTTGTTTCTTCATCAGTAACTTTATGCTGAAGGAGGTGCACCATCAACTTTGCAAAGCGCCCCCACTACAGGCTCTCATCTCATCGGTTGAATGATGAATTTAGAGCCCTACAAGCCAATCAAACAATTCCTTGTACACAGGCTCTTGGCAATTTTTTAGATAAAGATTTTTTCCCTAAATATGAGATGATTCTGACACTTAAGCATACATTATTTAACTTTTTGTAAAGTATTGAAACAAGTAAATGTTTTGTAAGTATTTGACAACAATTTTAGCCCAGCCACACACACGTGTATCTATAGAAGGTCCCACAGCTGACGATCACAGCAAACTTCAAGCCATGAGGTCAAAGTAAGTGTCTACTGAGCTTAGAGACAGGAATGTGTTGAGGTACAGATCTGGGAAAGTCGACAAAACCATTCTGCAACATTGAACATTTCGAATAGTAACATTGCCTTCATAACATTGAAGTGAAAGAGGTTTGGAACAACCACCTGGCCAAACGGCAATAGTGGTAGAAGGTTCATGGTAGAAGAGGTGACCAAGAACTAAATGGTCACTCTGGCTGAGCCCTGCAGAACCCATGTAGAAATGGGAGAAACTTCCAGAAGGACAGCCATTGCTACAGCACTCCACCGATCTGGGCGTTATGACAGGGTAGCCAGACAGAAGTCCATCAGTAAAAGACACATAGAAGCCCACCTGGAATAAAGACTCTCAAACTGTGAGAAACAAGATTCTTTTGTCTGAGGAAACCAAGGTTAGAGTCGTGTCTAGAGGTTAACCAGGCACCCATCTTATCTGTGCAATACCACTCCAGCGATGAAGTATGCTGGTGACAGCATCATGCTGTGTGGTTGGTGGACTGAGAAACTGGATGGGGTTGAGGAAAAGCTGAACAGATCAAAATACAGAGATATCCTTAATGAAAACCTGCTCCAGGGTACTCCAGGCCTCAGACTGGGCCGAAGGTTCACCTTCCAACAGGAAAATGACTCTAAGAACAAAACAAAGACAACACAGGGGTGACTAAGGGACAACTCTAAGAATATTATGAGTTGCCCATCCAGAGGCCTCACTCGAATCCAATTGAACATCTCGATAGACCTGAAAATAGCTGTCTACCAACAGTCTCCATGAAACCTGATAGAGCTTGGGAGGATATCTGCAGAAAAGAATGGCAGAAGATCCCCAAATTTGGGCATGCAAAGCTTGTCATGTCAAACCATAGAACAGTGGTTCTCAACCTGTGGGGCGGGCCCCGGCAGGGGGGCGCAAAGTAACAAAAAGGGGGGCACGAAGAGGTGAAAAAAAGAAAACAAGAATCAAAAATATGAAAAAAACATCTGTTGAAACCAAAACAAATTAACTTAAACTACATTCTGATACTAGAACAATAAATACAGAGTTAGACAAATGTCGATAAAAGTTAAGTAGGTATAATAAAATATGCATCTACATTTCAAAAAAATGTTAGGGGTTTGTGATTAAAACTGTTATGAAAACTCGGGTCGCAAATACTTAATGGTTGAGAAACGCTGCCCTAGAAGACTCGAGGCTGTAATCACTGCTAAAGAGGTTTCAAACGACAGTAAGTGCTGACTAAAGCATCTAAATACTTGTGTCAATGGGATATTTCACTTCTTCATTTGTAATAAATTTGCAAAAAAAAAAAAATTTAAAGTGTTGTTTTCATTTTGTCATTCTGGGAAATTGAGTGTTGCTTTATGTAGGAAAAAATAAGTTGAATAATTTTAGCATAAGACAAAATGTGGAAAAGTGAAGAGGACAGAGTACTGTCTGAATCCATTGTACATGTTTCATTAAACCAGCATTAAAAGCTACAGTAAGTTCTTCTCTGGTTTTCCATGTTTTGATGTACCCCACCTGTTTGGAGTTGGTCTCTTGGGCTTGCATTCAGCTTGAGATATAAAAAACATACAAATATCAGCCATAAAATTAAAATCACCTGCCTAATATGGTGTAGGTCCCCCTTGAACCATCAAAACATCCCTGACCCATCAAGTCATGGACTCCACCGACCTTTGAAGGTGTCTGGTGGTATCTGCCATTAAGACATTACCAGCAGATCATTTGATTCCTGCAGGTTGGATTGGACTTGTTTTACCAGCATATCCAACAGATGCTTGATCAGGCCAAGTCGACACCTTGAACACAAGGTTTTCTGAACATTTTTTGCAGTGTAGCAGGGCACATTATCCTGATGAAAGAAGCCAATGACATCAGGAAACATTTTTGCCATGAAGGGGTTTATGTGGTCTGCAACACTCTATAGAAAGGTGTTAAAAGGTAAAGTAACATCCAGGGTTTCACTGCAGTGCTTTGCTTACCTTTGCTGGATTGCCTTCTTCCCATAGTGCATCTTGGTGCCATGTCTTCCTCAGGGAAACGTTGCACACACACCCAGCATTTCACATAATCTGAAAAAAATATGATTCTTCAGACCAGGCCACCATCTTCCATTGCTCCATGGTCCAGTTCTGACTCTCACATGTCCATTGTTGGCACTTTCAGAGGTGGACAGGGGTCAGCATGAGCACTCTGACTGGCCTGCAGCTACTCAGCCCCATATGCAGCAAGCTGTGATTACAAACTGTGTGTTCTGTCACCTTCCTCTCATGGCCAGCATTACGTTCTTCAGCAACTTGTGCTACAGTAGCCTTTCTGTATGTTCGGACGAGATGGGCTAGCCTTGGTTCCTCACATGCATCAAAGAGCAATGGGCACCCATGACCCTGTCACCAGTTCACTGGATGTCCTTCCTTGAGCCGCTTTTGGTAGGTACTAACCACAGCATATCGGAAACATCCCACAGGACCTTTCATTTTGGAGATGGTCTGACCCAATCGTCTAGGCATCAATACAATATACAATACAATTTATTTTTATATAGCCCAAAATCAGTCAAGAAATACTGCAATGGGCTTTAACAGGCCCTACCTTTTGACAGAACCCCTGCCCTGACTCTCTAAGAAGACAAGGAAAAACTCCCAGAAAAAAAACCCTTGTAGGGAAAAAAATGGAAGAAACCTTGGGAAAGGCAGTTCAAAGAGAGACTCCTTTCCGGGTAGGTTGGGCTTGCAGTTGGTGTCAACAAAAATGGAGGGAAAATACAATACAATACACAGAACAGAACACAAGTAATCCTCAAGTATCACAATTTGGTCAATGTCAAAGTCGCTCAGATCCTTACGCTTGCCCATCTTTCCTGCTTCCAGCCCATCACCTTCAAGAACTGACTGTTCCCTTGCTGCCTGATACTGTTGATCCCACCCCTTGACAGGTGCCATTGTCACAAGATAACTTTAGTCACTTCACCTGTCGGTGGTTTAAATGTTATGGCGGATCGGTGTAGTTTTCAAGGAGTTTTGTACTCTTTGGAAAAGATGGTTATGCACAGATTAACATATGCAGTTATTTGCCTTTTTAGCTGGACCCACAAAGCATCTTGAGGGTGAGAATATCGAGTCAAAGCAAACCCCTACAGCCTAAATAGGCACACGTCAAAGTGAGCATTGTGTGTATAAGCAACACACTGTTGACTTTGGGCATTTCATTTACGGCTGTTTAACTTTTTTATGACATATCTCAAATTCTTTTTAACTAATTCCCACTTTATTATTTAATGCAAGCAGAGCAACAAAACTCCTGCAGGAATGCTATTTTAGGGAGACAGACAACCTAAATTTATTTTACACAGCACCATTAAATTTACAAGTATATACAGTACTGTATATAGTGCAACTGTTTATTTGGATTTTCTATGCTTTGAGAACATGCAGGTTAAGCGACATACATGGAGTTGCATAATAAGGGAGACACAAGGATGGAACTGGAAATCTATGACCACTGGAGAGCCACACTGCCTACCAAAAATGTTTTTTTTTTTGGCCAAGAAAAGTATAAATGACTTACAACTGAATGAAGGCTGTGGTGGATGGCTGGGGCTGATGCCCAGTTGGGACGCCTGGAAGATGGAAGAACCGGCAGAGGAGCAGTACCTCCTCTGGAACATGAGAAGGCAGCCACCCTGGTGGGTGTCAGGGCCACAGGAACAGAGCTTAGAAGCTCAACCATATGGGGACCCGTGGTCACCACCAGGGGGTGCCTGGATGGCTCAGAATCCGTGGTATGCAGCACTTCCACCACACCAGGAAGTGCTGCCGGACCAGGAAGCAGGTACACTTGGAGTGCTTCCGGGTGCCCATGCAGCACTTCCGCCACACCAGGAAGTGCTGCAGGAAGGTCATCAGGGAGCACCTGGAGCACTTCCTGGTGCATTATAAAAGGGGCCGCCTCATTCCATTCGGGGAGCCAGAGTCGGGTGGAAAAGGACGGAGCTGGCGAGGAGTGCAGTGGAGAGGAGTGGAGTGGAGTGGAGTAAGCAATAGAGAAAAGAATAGAAAGGACTGTGAGTTATTTGTGGTGATTTGTGCACGGTGTGTGAAATGCAAAGGACTGTAAAGAAGAGAACTGAAAATAAAAAGCGTGAATTTGTGTAAGTGTGCCTCTTCTGTCTGTCTGTGCGGGCTTAAGCGCTGGTATAGTGCCATCTACAGTCACAAGGCATACAACATGAGGGTCCCAAAGTTGTCCCTACTTTTTTCCACTTTATAAAAGCTGCTGCTGCTTTATCTGCTTGTGTGTGCAACTTTGGCCTCCATATTACAGAAAAGGAGCACTAGGGAAGGTCCAGAAGACAGCGACTAGGCTGACTCCGAGACTGGCAGGTGTGAGCTATGAGGGGAGACTGTAGGAGCTGAACCTTTCAGTGTAATGGAATGATCCTCAGTGACTGTGTGTTAAATGGATCATGATGTACTACTTTTGTCTAAAGTGTCTCACTTTCCGATATTACTATGAGGTTCTTTGCCTTCTACTCCTACTGATCATTTCTTACTAAGTCTGTGCTTTCTGCCATCATTATATATAGTACATTTCAGTAACCCACTTTATGAGTGGATGTCAGTCTGGCACTACCATATGACAGTCACCCTTATAACAAAACAATAATGCTCCCCTGTCAAAAATGTAAGTTAAATTGAGTATTAGACACAATGTCAAAGCTCTGTGTTTGTGCTGCAGCCCCCTTAGCCAGTGTGAGCATCATGTGACAGGATTATGTCACTAGCACTGCTTGACTGGATTAGAATTCCGCAAGCCTGATGCGCGGCAGTGGGAATTTCCTGACTTTCCTCAATAAGTGTGGAGCAGCGGTCATTTACCTCTGTATAGGGACTACAGGGGGTTCCCAAATTTGGCCTCTGAGGAAAGTTGAGGCTGCTGGTTTTGCTGCTAACCAGTTTAAATCTGGGAGAAGCTGGTATATGTAACTGGACTGATCAGTTTGTTGTATTTGTGTTTCCATTTGAAATGCTTTAATGCAAACACTCTCTTTTCATTTGGTTTGAATAGCTAAGGAATTTAATAAGAAGTGTGTGGTTGTTTTTTTTATAATGGATTCATTTACTTACTCTAACAATTTTTGCTTATTTCCTATTGTATGTCTGCTATTAAAGTAGCTTCTTCATGGTGTGCATAAAAATGATGATAATAAAATTGTTTGTTCATAAACAGCACCTGCTATCATTTGCACCTTTGTCTTCTGCTAATTAGTTGTCCACTGACATTTTGATCCATGTATGCATGTAGTGGGTACTCATTGGCTAAGGCTGGGGGGGCTTTAATCCATAGGATTGCTTTTTCAATCCCCTTCACTGTATGACCCTGAGCAACACATTTAACCTGCCAGTCCTTACATATTATTACATATTATGGAAATAGTGGAACAGATTACGCTGTGATTTTAATGTTTGTGAAAGGAAAAAGGAACACATGAGAGTCTTTAACACAACATTTAAATATTTTTGATTGCTTTATTAAACCTCAAAGAATTACAGCATATTCATGAAACGCGTCTGAATCCATGCTTACTAATACTGGAAATGGAAAAGGTTTGGAACAAACACAACACTTCCTAGATCAGGCCATCTGGCCAAACTGAGAAATCATGGGAGTTGAGCCTTGGTAAAAGAGGTGACCAAGAACCTGATAGTCACACTGGTTCAGCTTCAAAGTGAAGATGAGAGAAACCACCAGAAGAACAACTATCACTGATCTCAGGTTTATGATAGTATGGCCAGACAAAAGCTTCTTTTCAGTAAAAGAGACATGGAAATCTAATAAAAGCACCTAAAGGACTCTCAGACTGTGAGAAACAAAATTCTCTGAACTGACGAAACTAAGATTAGCATCATGTCTGGAGGAAACCAGGCTCTGCTCATTACCTCATGCTGTTTGGCTGTTTTTCAGTGGCAGGGACTAGGAGACAAGATATGGTTAAGTGAGAGCTGAATGGAGCAAAGTACCGAGATATCCTTATTAAAAACCTTCAGAGCACTCTGGACTGGGCTGAAGATTCACCTTCCTACAGGACAATGGCCCTAAGCACAAAGCAAAGACAATGCAGGAGTGGCTTAGGAACAGCTCTATGAATGTCCAGCCTGACCTTGCAATTTTATCCAATCGAACATCTCTGGTGAGACCTGAAAATAGCTTTCCACTGACTTCATCCAACCTGACAGAGCCTGAGAGGATCTGAAAAGACGAATGGCAGAAAATCCCTCAACCGAGGTGTGTGAAGCTTGTCATGTCAAACCCAAGAAGATCCCAGGCTGTAGTCTCTGCCAAAGGTGCTTGAATGAATACATGTGTTGATGGGATATTTCATTTTTTTATTTTTTAATAAATTTGGAAAACTTTCTAAAATTCTTGTTTTTCACTTTGAAAACTTCTCCAGGCTGGTGGTAAGGCTGTCCTCCTGGCATTGCAAGCAATCTTTGCTTCCATTTGGGAGACTGGCATCATCCCAACTGACTGGAAAACAGGACTTGTCATCCCTATGTGGAAAGGGAAGGGTGATCGCCTGGATTGCAGCAACTACAGGGGGATAACACTGCTCTCAGTGCCGGGTAAGATCCTTGCTAGGGTCATCTTCAATATGATTCATGATCATTTGCTCACCTACCAGCGACTGGAACAGTCTGGTTTTATACCTAAGAAGTCTACCATCGGCCACATCCTGGCACTGAGGGTTGTCATAGAGTGCAAACACAAATATCGGCAGAGTTTCTTTGCAGCCTTTGTCGATTTTCGTAAAGCGTTCGACTCAGTTGATCGAGCTGCCCTGTTGGATATCCTGAGGGTTCGCGGGATCCCCTCGAGGTTGCTGGATATCATGGCCGGCCTGTACACTGGTACTGTGAGTGCTGTGCAGAGTGGAGGCAGGACCTAAGCGTTTTTCCCAGTTTATTCTGGGGTTCGTCATGGGTGTGTTCTTGTCCTGCTCTTTTCAATGCTTGTATGGACTGGGTGTTGGGCAAGGTCGTGGGGTCCAGTGGCTGTGAGGCATCTGTTGGTGAAGAAAGATTCACGGATCTTGACTTTGCTGACGATGCTGTGATCTTCGCGGAGTCAATGGAGGCTCTGATCGGGGCGCTCGAGAGACTGAGTGAGGAGTCTGAGTGTCCAGGCTTATGAGTGTCCTGGATAAAAATCAACATCCAGGACTTTAATGACCTCTTGGGCACAGTCATCAGTAGTGTTTCTGTTTGCGGAGAGAGTGTTGACCTTGTCGAGAGGTTTACTTACCTTGGCAGTGACATTCATGTCTCTGGTGACTCTTCCTGCAAAGTCAGTAGACGGATTGGGAGAGCATGGGGGGTCATGAGGTCGCTGGATAGGGGTATGAGGTGCTCTCGATATCTATGCAAAAGGACAAAGGTCCAAGTCTTTAGAATCCTGGTGCTTCCTATTTTGCTATATGCTTGTGAGACATGGACGCTATCCAGTGACCTGAGACGAAGACTGGACTCCTTTGGTACTGTGTCTCTTCGGAAATCCTTGGGTACCATTGGTTTGACTTTGTGTCGAATGAGCGGCTGCTCATGGAGTCCCGAATGAGGCACATTACCTGCATTGTGAGGGAGCATCAGTTACGGCACTACGGCCATGTGGCGCGTTTCCCCGAGGATGATCCGGCTCATAAGATCCTCATTGTTGGGGACCAAAGTGGCTGGACCAGGGCAAGGGGTCACCCACGTAACACCTGGCTGCGGCAGATGGAGGGTCATTTCTGGAGGGTAGGAGTGGACCGCGTGTCTGCCTGGGGGGTTGCCAACCGGGATCCCGAGTTGTTTTGCCGTGTAGTGGGTGTGGAAACGCACTGTCCAAGTTCATGCTCCACAACTTCACTTTGTCATTCTGGGGTATTGAGTGTTGCTTGATGTGTGGAAAAAAATGAATTTAAATGATTTTAGCAATAGGCTGCAGCATAACAAAATGTGAAAAATAAGAAGGGTGCCGAATGCTCTCTGAAGGCACTTTATATAAAACAATAACGTAACATATCATAATATGACACTGTGAAACCTGAATAATTAATTTCAGAGATGTTGCATCCTAAATCCAAATCATATTATGTGATATAATTTACAGTTAAATTCTGCTCCGTACTTGTAATATTTTTATTTTTATACTGAATTGAGGATTACTTGTGTTCTGTGTATTGTATTGTATTGACCCGCTTCTTTTTGACATCCACTGTACACCCATCCTAACTGGAAAGGGGTCTATCTTTGAACTGCCTTTCTCAAGGTTTCTTCCATTTTTTTCCTACAAGGGTTTTTTGGGAGTTTTTCCTTGTCTTCTTAGAGAGTCAGGGCTGGGGGTCTGTCAAAAGGTAGGGCCTGTTAAAGCCCACTGAGGCACTCTTTGTGTGATTTTGGGCTATACAAAAATAAATTGTATTGTATTGTATTGTAAAGCTAACTGGATGCATTGGATGCAATACAGAAAGAAGCAGAAAATGGGATTCCAGTCCATCAGTGGGCCACTCACACAACAGTCAGATTTGTACAGAGCCAGTATACAATCTACAATCTAACATGCATGTCTTTGGAAGAAAAACTGGAGCACCCAAAGAAAACCAATCCAGACACAGGTATAGTCGAGGCAAACTTTACACACCCAGGATTATCGATTAAACTCGGCTCAATAACATTAAAACTGTATATGATCATAAGCTGTGTGAAGTGACTGAAAAAAAACGAGAGCACTAGTACACAAGTCTGAAAAGAGATTCCTTGATAAGGTTTGCAGGGTCTCTCTTTTGACAATATGGGAGAATCTTGGAATAGAGCCGCTGGCGATGATCAGTTTCTTGCTTTAGACATCTGATGAGTATGCCTTCAGTGGGACATGAACTAGACGCGGCCCACTAAGAGGAGACAAGAAATGTAGTCCTTTGTCTCTCAAGCCAATCTTTGTTTGAAATGTCACTAATTTTAGTGTGCCCTCTTATAAAGCTGTGGAAATCAATTAACATTACTCCCTAACCTTTTTGAAGACATCGCCAAGCACATTCTTATTTCTGCCTGAATAATTCTTGCATGACAGTTTAATGTGATAAACGCTTACAGGTACAAATGCCTGAGCCTCTCATTTATCACATTTCCTACTGTTCAAATAACAGAAAAACTTGGCATTCAACATAATGAGACTGGGCAGCTCCCACTGAGTGTAACTTTCACCAGATGGCTCTGTGTATTTTTCTAGTACAGTATAAATTTTTTTTTTTTTAATGTATGTACAATGTTTCTTGTGTGTGATCATTTTATAAAATAGTGCCATGAAATCAAAGCATTTCTGTGTACAAAATGACAGTGAAGTGCCAGCAGTGTTGTGGCTGATTATTTTATCCATTGAGATAATACCTGTAATGCCACCGCTTATATTATTCTCTTTCCTACACAGTACAAGTCAGTCTTTGGCAGCCTATACTGTACAAATCAAACACTCTTTTTCTTCATTATACTCACTTTCTGACTCTCAATTGTGCCAACATTCTAAATAACTGCATTATCGCTCAGCATCGGCAAGCACAAATTCCAAATTGTCACATACTTTACGTTCTAACAATCTGTCCTACCTCCACAAGCTGTTTGCGTGCTAATTTTTCAACACTATTAAACATTTTAAAAGAGTTAGCTTTTTCCTATGAACAGCATGGTGGCACTGTGGCTGGCACTGCTTTCTCACAGCTTCAGGATCCTGTGTGCTTATCCTGGCTTGTCCCTATCTGCATGGAGTGAACGTATTCTACGTTTGTCTATGTGGGTGTTCTCCAGATACTCCATTTTCCTCCCACATCCTAAAGATATACATATTAAGCCAATTGGCAACTATTAGTATGTATAAGTTTGTTGTGAGTGATACAGTAGTAGCCTATTTTTTTTAAATCTGGCTTTGGTTCACATCTTGCCCCCCAAACTGCTTGCGTAGTCTCCAGATGCCTGTAATCTGAATTTGGAATACGCAGCTTTAGAAAAATGGATGGATGAGTTAAGACCGCATGACTAATTTTTCTTGCTTTTAGCGTATAACCCCAGAATAATCTTTCTATCTATCCATAACTAAACTTTTAGCACTATGTGGTAAAACAGAGGTGGCAGCTTTTTCTTTGGATATACTTTATTATTGTCTTTTCGCATGACCTTTGGAGGTCAGTGCACAGGGTCAGCCATTGTACAGCACCCCTAGAGGAATTTTCAGGTTAAGATCCTTGCTCAAGGGACCACCAGAGTAGGATCCCTTCTGGAATTTGAACTGTCAATCTTCAAGATACCAGCACAGATCCTTAGCCTCAGAGCCAACACTCTGCCCACAAGGATATCAGACCATGATGCCTTGTGTTCAAGTGGTATGCCATTTGAGGACACTGATCAGAATACATGCTTATCAGCATTAACTCCATAACAAGAGTGAAACAAGACTTATTAATGAAAATAACTGATGCTAATCCATGTTCATTCTTGCTGCTCCAGGTCAACCTAAGTCCATATTCACTCACAAATGGGTAGATGTCACTGGATTGAATAAAAGGTTAAAAGTTATTTGCATGCTGGAAAGGAAAGAAGTTTAAAGACACAAAGTTTTGGTGGTATGGCCTTCATTAGGTGTGGCAACTTAAAAAAAAAGAGCAGGTGACATAAAACAGGAGGGGACAAAGTCTACAAAAGTAGATGTGACAATATGTGACAAAACACTGCCATTAGAGAAGATGACAGGAGAAATGAAAAAGTTTGCTGGGCATTAAGACCTGAAGATATACAGTATGTGTTCCCAGGCTGAGAATGAGCTTAGCTTCTTCTGACTTTCTTTGAAAAGTGTCTTTGAAGGTCTGTGAAAGAACACAAGCAGAGAGATCGGCATGATTGTGATCCAGGGATGAGAACAGTACAGTAAATAAGACTTTCAGACTGTCAAGAGGCCTGTTATTTAATATTTAATTTACCAGAGTGATTAGATACAAGGGTATCATTGGTGACATATTTACAAGTGACACTGTGGCTCCTGTTACGGCTCAACATGCCTGGTGTTGAATGTGGCTTTCCGCTGTGAAGTGAGCTTCAAACAAGAAGTTAGGTTAGGTAACTGATGGAAGCAGATCAATGGAGGGTTAGGAAAAAGGGTTTCTGTGGAAGGGCCAGTCTGCAAAATTGATAAATTGTGTTTGATAACCTGAAGAAGAGACAGGGTGTTAAGGTGGAATGGGAAGACCATCCGAATGCAGATTTCATTAATGGGTATCCTCTTAGAGTTGTCATTGAGAGTTTTACACCTGGCTTGACTGAGGGCCCTTTCCACAATGTGAATGAAGAAACTCCTCATTCTGAGTGCTTTGATACAGAAGTCAACCTCATCACTGCAGATGTGGCTGAGTCTAAGGAACTGTGAAAGTGGTAGAGTTTTTAGTATGCCAGTACTGGAAGGAGCTGTGGAGATGGTAAATGTGGGAGTCAGTTGGCTTGACAGAAAATGAGGTTTTGGCTTATAAAAAGACTGATATCTCAAGTTGTGGTGGAAATATCAACTATAAACTAGACAGCTGGATGGAAACTGGTTATATCACTAGTGAATTCCTGTAACTGGTTTCTAGAACAAGAGACAGTACAATTGGTATGCACCATATTTGTGTAGGTAATGAAAGCTTGTCACAGGAATCGTCAATTGCCTAATGGAGTTTTAGGTTTTCCTTTGGACCTCACATATTCTTCTGACACTTGTGGAAGCCTTTTTGCATACACTGCTGTAAGAATTGTCTCAATGTTACATCCTTATAGCTGTCCTGAACTAATACGCCTATAAGATGCAAGTCCCAAAAACAAGCACTTCCAAAATGCCCACTAGAATGGAAAATTGTCATACCATTCTAGTAACAAGGACAAATATATAATCTAATAAAATAAACAGGTTAATTTCCAAATAAAATGCTCTGAAACAAAAGCAAGCTCTATAGAGCACAAAAGGCAAAATGGAATTGCCAAAAACAGAAGGCAATCCATCCAGGCCAACAAGGTCCCAAAAGAGACCCATAGAAGAAACTGGTCAAAAATCCAGCAGTTCATAAAAGCACAGAAAAAGGCACAAGAAAACTCACCACTCCCAGGCCTGTTCAAAATGAACCACCAGGAATTGTAGAAAACCATCTGGATTTAAAGGGTGCAGGTCAGTTCCTAGTGGTGATTGGCAGGTGGATCCACATCCCACAAAACAAATGGTACATAACACAAGCAGTTTAAAGGCAAGATGAAAAACAATGCACATAATTAAAAAAAAACTACGTTAACATGCACTTGCATTTCAGAGCACGTCACCCTCCTGAATCTACTGTAAGCATGTTTGGGATCAGCCAATACTTGGATGAGAGACCAACCAGGAAAAAGCTTGGGTTGCTGCTGGAAGAGGTGTTGGTGAGACCAGCAAGGTGTACTTACCCTGTGGTTTGTGTGTGGATCCCAATGCCCCAGAGCAGTGACAGGGACACTGTGCAGTAAAAATGGAGGTGTCCTTCAAATGAGACTTACAACTCTTTGGCCTGGACATCCTTTGTAAAGAGTAGGGTGTATCCCGATGTCCTGACTAAACTGCCCTAGATGTCCTGCTCATTCTGTAATTAGCTATCTCTCTTTTTCTCCTCTTTACCATCTAACAGCTAATATGTGGTGAGTGTACTGGCGCAAAATGGCTGCCGTCACATCATCCAGGTATATACTACACAGTAGTGGTGGTTGAAGTGGCTCTCCACTCACTATGAAAAATTGCTTTTATCAGAAAGAAAAGTGTTAAGAATTATTATTATTATTAATATTATTATTATAAATATGGGACAAAAACAAACAAAAAAAGACACAAAACAAAACTTTGAATACCAGTCAGGGAGAATCCCTGGCTGAATCATGCCAAAGGCCAGCTTGCGCCAAAACGTTTGCCCTGAGCATTAAAGCCTCTAACCGACTCCAGGACAAATTTCCTTATGAGGCAATTTTAATGTATTACACTGATCTGCCCCATTTCATCATCACTTTTTTTGACAAGCCCCATTTCATATTCTTCTGATGGCACTTTCTGCCTTCTTTGACATGCAAACCTATTCATTTGCATGTGTCAGTCTGACAGTTTTCATACAAATGTGACCACTATTTCAGGGTATAACATTTTTTTTTGTCACAGAGTGTATTTGAAGATATCCACATTGTATTTTTTAGAACATTAGAACAATCTAGAACAGGCCATTCAGCCCAAAAAAGCTCACCATTCGTATCCACCCAATTCTTCTAAAAAAACATCAAGTCGAGTTTTGAAAGTCCCTAAAGTCTTACTGTCTACCACACTACTTGGTAGCTTATTCCAAGTGCCTGTAGTTCTCTATGTAAAGTAAAACTTCCTAATGTTATTGCGAAATTCACCCTTAACAAGTTTCCAACTGTGTCCCTGCGTTCTTGATGAACTCAATTTAAAATAACAGTCATGATCCACTGGATTTATTCCCTTCATGATTTTAAACACTTCAGTCATGTCACCTCTTAACCTTCTTTTGCTTAAACTGAAAAGGCTCAGCTCTTTTAATCTTTTTTCATAATTCAACCCCTGTAACCTTGGAATCAGCCTAGTCGCTCATCTCTGGACTTTGTCTAGTGCTGCTATGTCCTTTTTGTAGCCTGGAGACCAAAACTGTACACAGAACTCCAGATGAGGCCTCACCAGTGAGTTCTAAAGCTTGAGCAGAACCTCCTTGGACTTGTACTCCACACATCAAGATGCTATATAACCTGACAGTCTGTTTGCTTTCTTAATGGTTTCTGAACACTGATGGGAAGTTGATAGTGTTGAGTCCACTATGACTCCTAAATCCTTCTCATAAGGTGTACTCTCGATTTTCCGACCGCCCATTGTGTATTCAAACCTAACATTTTTACTTCCTATGTGTAATACTTTACATTTACTGACATTAAATTTCATCTGCCACAAATCTGCCCAAGCCTGTATGCTGTCCAAGTCCTTCTGTAATGATTTAATGGATTCAAGATTATATGCCAATCCACCTCTTTGTATCATCTGCAAATTTAACCAGCTTTTTACTTATATTCCTATCTAAATAATTTATATACTGTATATTAAAAGCAGCAGCGGCCCCAGCACTGACCCCTGCTGGACACCACACTTAACGTTAGCCAATTTTGATAAGGTTCCTGGAACCATCATCCTCTGATTCCTGTGCCTGAGCCAATTCTGCACCCATCTAAAAACATCACCCTGAACTCCTAGAATTGTTAACACAGGCCCCAGTAGTATGGCAGGGCACTAGTCAGCAGTGTTGTTTTTTAGCTTCAATAACTCAGATTTGAGTCTCAGCCTGATTTGCTTCAAAAGCCCACATATTGTAATATTTTTGGTCAGCCAATAAAAGGTGTCATTTTGCTTGACTTCTGGTTAGACTATTCAAAGTATCTTGACCAGATGCATCATGGTATGGTTTGGTAACCTCACTTGGCAGAATCACAACCTCCTCCAAAGGATTGTGCATACAGCTTCTAAAATCATTGGGACTGATGTTCCGCAGTTTCATACCATCTACTCAAACTGATGTGTAATGTTAGCCGAATGCATCATGTCTGATGAGAGCTATCCAGCTCATCCCTGTTTTCACTTCTGCTTTTTGGAAAATGCTATTGGAGCCTCACCTCTCATTCCACCCGTTTTAGGAACAGCTTCATCCCCCAAGCCATAATGTCACTGAACTCACAGTAACTGATCCTATTTGCTCGGCTTGTGTTTACTGTACCCAACTGCTGGTCTATGTGAAATTGTACTGTACGTTACATTTTTTTGTTTCAGTCTTATTTACTGATTTTATATTTCTTTCTTCCTTTCTTGTTCTTCTGCTACTTTTATTTATTTACTGTGTTTATTTATACATTACCACAACTGTGGCACAAAAAATTTCCTATGCTCTTGCACTGTATGTGATAATGAAGATCTCTAATGTCTGCAACTCAGTGGGTAATCTTAAATTACAAAGAAATCACATTTTTACTTAGTGGTTATGTCCAAAACATTTTAAAACATGGCAAGAATTTGTTAATATTATTTTAAAATAAGCATGCTGGATCTATAATTGAGTTTGTTATGCTAATAATTGTTCTATAATATTTAAAGTGTTAGATAGAGGTTTTCTGCTTATGTCTGTCTTCTTTTTCTCTTTCATTTAGGTGGGTTTGAATCTTGTATTGTTTTTTTCCTTTATATTTCTATGTTGCCTTTATTTTTTTCTGGATTTATTTTTAAATAAATGGTTGTATCTGTTATATTACTAGATGCTTGATTGAGTTACATGCCATTTAATGTTCTGGTTTTAATAATACATGGTGGCACAGTGGTAGCACTTCTACCTTGCAACAAGGGTCAAACAAGCTCCCTGTGTAGAGTTTGTATGTCCTCCCCGTGTCCACATGGGTTTCTTCCCACAGTTCAAACACTTGCAGCTTAGATAGGTTGGCGATGCCAAACTGGCCCTGATGTGTATGTGTGTGTGTGTGTGTGTGAGGCGCCTTGCCAGAAACTGTTTCTGCCTTGTGAACGATGTCTGCTGGGATAGGCTCCAGCTTCCCTATAACCCTGCTTTGGATAAGTGGGTGTAGAGATTAGATGGATGAAAGGATCATTTAATATAATAGATTGGCCTGGGGTTCCATCCAGGATTGTTTCCTGAATTGTGCCTAGTGCACCAGGAATACATTCTCACGTTCAACAATGCTGACAGTGGGCCTTATAATAAGTGTATGTATGTTTAATATTATGTTGACACGATATTATGTCATATTTTAATATAACAGCATTGTTCTGTTGGTCTATCTAGCATTTGTTAAGCAATAAGTGCTTTATAAAAATAGTTCATTTGTGGGTTTTATACTTCCTAGCCCCATTCCTGCATTTAACTGCACTATTTTTGATAATTAGCCTTTGTTTTTAATCACAATAGTTGGATTACAATTAACAGAACAATTCAGACTTATTTCACCACAAACATTTTAAAACAGCAACCTGTATTTTAACGTATTTTAGGTATTTAATTACAGGATGACTCTACATCCTCTTTTGTTGAAGACATGACTTCTTTTTGGGACCTAAAAAATTGTGACAGGCGGGGATTTACAAATAGCCTAAAATGTCCAGGATTTGATTATGCTTTCATGTTGGTATTTTCTGTCTACAAACGGTGTGCATTCTGCATGTTTTTGTATTGATTTGACCATTCTCTGTAGGTCCAGCCTTCTCACAGGGCCCATTTGCCCAGTTACATGCAACAACTGGTCAAACTGGCTATAGAGGAGTGCTATGCATCAGTCCAATTACTGATACCACTTCATCACATCTGACAGCTCCTAGTAGGGCAACTAGTAGATGCTAGGCAGATGTTGCACGTAGCATAACTTAGTATTGTGCTTACTGCATAGTAGATGTTGATAGGAAAAGCAGAGGAATATTCATGAATGCCAGTATGGTTCAGTAGACTGCTATGAGGACAGGAAGCGCTCCATTACAATTAAACACCAAATCATAAGTACAAAAGATTCCCAAATGAAAGTGTAAGTACAAAGACAGGTGAACAACAAACATCTGTGTTTCTGACCTGGGTGTAATGCTGGTACATATGTGCCTCAGCAAATAAAGGTGCTTAAAAGTGCATATTCACTCTACCAATCACAAAACTGCTGTCAGGGGAGAGAGCAAGTCAGCTAATTTGTCAGATGGGGTTAAAGAGAGGATGTTATAATTGCAGCTGATGGTGTTTTTATATATCATAATAGCTACACATTACTGAAAATCCTAGTGGATGATAAGGGGTTGTCTATTGGGTATGGGGGATAATGTGTATTTGTTTCATTAGGCTCCACAGTGCTTCATTATACTTGATAATTTTTTGCAATCGATGAAGGCTTCTCCTAAGTTATGATGAATGTAACTGCCTTCATTTTATCCTCAAATGTTAATCATTTTGCTGTCTTTAAAAAAATAAATAAATAAAATGGGGCTTTATTTTTGTTTTTTAAATTGTTTGCTACTATGAGAAAGAGCCATCAATCATGCAAGTATTTTAAAAAGCTTAGAAAGAGATTGAATTTGATAAAGGTTTTTGTTTTGTTTAGAAAATGTAATACAGATTCATTACATTAGATGCATATTTCAAATGTTGATCCAAACCCTTTACCCCATTCTCTTGTTTGAAACCCGAAATAGAGCAATTTTATTAATTATGAAAAGGTATATTTTAAGTAAAAACTACTCAATTCCTCAGTTAAGAACTCAACAAGAGCACATCGGCAGTTGTTACTAAACTGTTTTATTAGCTGGAAATCTAACTGGTACCCTCTCATCATGAAATGCACTAAATAAATCACAAATTTTAAACCTTACAGATTTATCCTTGTTTACTTAGATTGCACACATGATTAATATACAAAATTGGAAGAAAATATTTCAAAAGAAAACTAAGCAACAATTCTGGAAAATGTAAATAATACAAAATATAGAAGTCATAACAACAGCAACATTGATTTATACAACACATTTTCACACACAGGAAGACGTTTAACGTGTTTTACAAAATGACAAAAAAATAGCAGCAAGAAAAGAATAACAAATTATATTAGTTAAGAATAATAATGAATAAATAAAAAATATATAAATACAGACTTAAATAAAACAGATATATCATTAGTAGAAAGGTAGAGTCCTTATATAGTACGATATTTCAAGTCTCTAAAAATGAGTCTGATGATAAGGTCAGATTGCTGAAAGAACAGAAAAAAAAATAAAAACTCGAGATAAGATGGAGAAAAAAAAGCTCAAGGCCAAAAAGTCCACCCAGCCCTCCCTCTGCATCTTACCTGTACTCAAATTGTTCCCCAGTGTTTCCAGGCCTCGTCGCAGAGGATTCAGTGCAGTGGATCTCATTGACAGTTGGAGTATCTGCTTTCAGTCGAGCATCACAGGTGGCTGGCTACAAAGTGCTTTGGTCGAGTGGTGGTGGTCACAGAAATACCAGAAAAGTAAGCTGAGAAATGCAGAGATTAGTATATAATTGTAAATCCCTGAAGAATATAATAATTCTATGCCTGCATATTCTGTTAGCAGTTGTGGTAGTCCACCTTATGCAGAGATAATCTGACCTGACGGAAGTATGTAGACTGAAAAAGGCAGGGGCCCATAATAGAGCCTTGTGGTAAACCATATACAATATCATGGATCTCTGAACTACAATCACCACAACTAACAAAATAAGACTTAAACCAATTTAAGACACTGCCCTAGAGAGCCTTCAATTGACTAAGGCAATTCTTTTCAAGCAGTGTGCCACGGCACAGTGGGGTGCCATGAGAGCTACCCAGGTGTGCCATAAAAATAATAGTATAGCACACCTGGGGCTGACCTTAGAGTGACAAGTTCCTCAGGTGGTTGAGACCTGCCAGAGGAGTACAGAACTACCTGGAGAAGCGGGTATAAAAGCAGCTTTAAAAACTGCTATGCTGCAGATACAGCACATATTTTGGATGGATCTCCTGGCTGGCAGAGTCCATCTGGCTGGGAGTGTGGTCGCCAGTGAATCTCACAGGGCTAGTGAATATTGGGCATTCCAAGTTGCCTCTGAGAGGAGTGTGCAAATTGATGAAGCAACTGGGAGATGTGGCCAAAGTACTCACGATGTGCCATGTCTGTTAACACTGATCTTGATGCTGCTGTTTTTAACCGGCTTCTCTGGTTGTCCTGCTCCTTTGGACAGTTGAGCATGTGTATGCGATATAATGTGTTTGTAGTTAGCAGAAACAAAAAGTGTGCCATCACAGAAAAAAGGTTTGTGAAACACTGACTACGGTGATGTATAAGACTTCTGTGGTCTTTGGTGTCTCATGCTGTTCTAGGATCTCCTAGAAAAGGGGTCCCCAACTTCAGTCCTGGAGGACCACTATGGCTGCAGGTTTTCGTTCTAACCCTTTTTTTAATGAGTGCCCTGTTTGTGCTGCTAATTAACTCCTTGTAAATTCATTTCAATTGACTTATTTTTTAAGATTTATTCCCCTGAATTTCTTCATGGTTCCTCTGACAGACCGCTGTCACTGTCCTGCTCCACTGACAGACTGAGGAGATCGTTCCTCCCCCACACTATGCGACTGTTCAGTTCCACCCCGGGGGGGTTGTGGAGTTGGACTAAACGTTAACATTATACAAAGTTATTGTCTGTTATACTTGCATTTTTATACTCTTTAATTTAATATTGTTTTTTATCAGTATGCTGCTGTTGGAGTATGTGAATTTCCCCTTGGGATTAATAAAGTATCTATCTATCTATCTATCTATCTATCTATCTATCTATCTATCTAT
>JANRMT010027041.1:35764636-35818620 GCA_026402145.1 Polypterus bichir lapradei | reverse complement strand
TCTATCTATCTATCTATCTATCTATCTATCTATCTATCTATCTATCTCTGACTTGCTTCATTTCTTTCCTTAGGTGGCACCCAAACAGAAATGAAATGTTAAGTGACTGAGCCACCAGAAGACCAACTAATTCAGGGCCTCAAACTCCAAACAATTTCACTCCAACCAGTTGCTTCATTAGGCTCTTATTCTTGTTGTTAATTAAACCCGTTCTTTAATTCCGTGGCCTGTTGCTACTCTCATTGTGTCATAGCAGACATTTCTGAATTTGTTAATTTTCTCTTTTCTAAGAGCACTGGTAAAATGTTTTGGGGACCTGAGCAGATCAGCATTCCTGATTCCTCATCTTTCTTTATTTTCAGATATTACAGTGGGTACAGAAATTATTCAGACCCCCTTCAGTTTTTGACTCTTTGTTATATTGCAGCCATTTGCTAAAATCATTTAAATTAATTTTTTCCCTCATTAATGTACACACAGCAACCCATATTGACAGACAAAAAAAAAGAATTTTTGAAATTGTTGCAGATGTATTAAAAAAAACAAACTGAAATAACAAAAAAACAACATGGTCCTAAGTATTCAGACCCTTTGCTCAGTATTTAGTAGAAGCACTCTTTTGAGCTAATACAGCCATGAGTCTTCTTGGGAAAGATGCAACAAGTTTTTCACACCTGGATTTGGGGATACTCTGCCATTCCTCCTTGCAGATCCTCTCCAGTTCTGTCAGGTTGGATGGTAAACGTTGGTGGACAGCCATTTTTAGGTCTCTCCAGAGATGCTCAATTGGGTTTAAGTCAGGGCTCTGGCTGGGCCATTCAAGAACAGTCACAGAGTTGTTATGAAGCCACTCCTTAATTATTTTAGCTGTGTGCTTAGGGTCATTGTCTTGTTGGAAGGTAAACCTTCGGCCCAGTCTGAGGTCCTTAGCACTCTGGAGAAGGTTTTTGTCCAGGATATCCCTGTACTTGGCCAAAAAGTTCTGATCCAAAAAGACACCTGAAGGACTCTGAGATGGTGAGAAATAAGATTCTCTGTCTGATGAGACCAAGATAGAACTTTTTGGCCTTAATTCTAAGCGGTATGTGTGGAGACAACAAGGCACTGCTCATCACTTGTCCAATACAGTCCCCACAGTGAAGCATGGCGGTGGCAGCATCATGCTGTGGGGGTGTTTTTCAGCTGCAGGGACAGGACGACTGGTTGCAATCGAGAGAAAGATGAATGCGGCCAAGTACAGGGATATCCTGGACAAAAACCTTCTCCAGAGTGCTAAGGACCTCAGACTGGGCCGAAGGTTTACCTTCCAACAAGACAATGACCCTAAGCACACAGCTAAAATAACGAAGGAGTGGCTTCACAACAACTCTGTGACTGTTCTTGAATGGCCCAGCCAGAGCCCTGACTTAAACCCAATTGAGCATCTCTGGAGAGACCTAAAAATGGCTGTCCACCAACGTTTACCATCCTCCCTGACAGAACTGGAGAGGATCTGCAAGGAGGAATGGCAGAGGATCCCCAAATCCAGGTGTGAAAAACTTGCTGCATCTTTCCCAAGAAGACTCATGGCTGTATTGGCTCAAAAGGGTGCTTCTACTAAATACTGAGCAAAGGGTCTGAATACTTAGGACCATGTGATATTTCAGTTTTTCTTTTTTTAATAAATCTGCAACAATTTCAAAGATTCTTTTTTTGTCTGTCAATATGGGGTGCTGTGTGTACATTAATGAGTGAAAAAATTAATTTAAATGAGTTTAGCAAATGGCTGCAATATAACAAAGAGTGAAAAATTGAAGGGGGTCTGAATACTTTCCGTACCCACTGTATATGATGGACACCAGTTGTTTTGGCTCATTTTTAATGTACTTAATTTTAATACCATAATTTAACAGTTTTCTGCGCTTTACAGTTAGTTTGACTTTTTTATACATTGTAATACTACTGTATGTTTTTAAGAAATCAGCATTTTAAACTACATAAGAAATCTGACGAACGAGACCATTTAGTCCATCAAACTTGTATGTTTAGCTAATAGCTAAGATGTCCCAATATCTAATCCAGATACATCTTTAAGGTTGTCAGAGTTTCTGTTTCAACTACATGTCTCGGTAGTTTGCCCCAGATTCCCACAATTGCTTTATTTACAGTACAGAATACGATTCTTCGTTGTAATTACAAACGCTTCTCACGTATCTTTTCTTAACTCGCGCTTCCCGGCGCTACGATTCACTCAACAAGTGTATATGCAAGTGCCCCCTAATGGCAGCAATGCGGCGTAGCATTCCTCGCGCATCCCCAGCTGCGCTCCCACCGCCTCCTCGTCCTCCTCCGGAGCGGTCCTCCAGCCTCCTCGTTCCTTCTTGCCGCTCATCTTCGCTCGTTGGCTGCATGTAAACTCTGACCCCTTTGACGGCAAATGTCAACCTGAGGCCTTTAGTATTGCTTTCTCTGGGAGGTGGGGAGTGCAACAAGAAGGGGAAGACTGGCGCTGGTGGATGTTTGCGCTCGAAAAATCCTAGCAGAGGAAAAGCCGCACAGTCGTTCCACGGGCGCACCCACAACTCGGCGAGAGTCAGCGAGCGGAGCGAGGGCTCGAGCTGGCCCGAAACACAAGGCAGCCGCACACCGGGAGCTGAGCTCCGAGGATCGAGACAATGTTGCACATGTGAGTTCGGCTTTTATTTTGCACCCAAGGACCCCCCCCCCCCCCCCCCCCCCCCCCCCCCCCCGGGGGGGGGGGGTGTCAGAGGCGCTTCACCGGGTCAGGCAGCGAAACAGCACTGATGTGGGGGGTTTTGATGTTGTGGTGTCACTAGGGAGAGGGGGCGGGGTTGCTAGTAGGTTTTCAGCTTTTTTTCTTTTGCACACCGTGATGTTGGCCGCCTTGCTGGGTTTGAGATCATTGTTTTTTTTTTTTTTTTAAACACCGCGTGTACTACACAAACAGACACAGATCTCGTGCAGTGAAGCCCCCTGCACGATGAGCTTCGAAACCGCCTGGCAGCCGGCCGAATGCAGCTGGGTACAAAGCTGGCGGGCGCCAGGCTGCGGTGCCTTTGTAATGTGCGGTTGTGTGCAAAGTAAACAAGACAGACCTTTTATTTATTTATTTATTTTTTAATTTCTGAATTTTTCTTCAAAGACACCACCATATCTTCCTGTTTGTAGATCAGCAAAACTCCTAAATAAACCCTAGCTCACTGATTGGATGCAAATCACACCCGTCTATCCGTGTCAGCTGCCTTTGCGATTGCACACATGTAGATGCGCTGGATGGCGAGTAAGGACCGGACTTTTATATTGACATACATGCTTCTAGCTCAGGGGTTCATAAACTTTTTAATCTGATGACCCGAATTAGAAAATCGTTAGTGCACTGGGAACCAAGAAGAAGCTTAGCATCTTAAGGATTTCTAGTGCCGCACGGACACACGACGACGGAGTCATAAAGAGGCAAACAACAATGGCCAAATAATTAAAAAGTACCTATTTTTGTTTTCTTTCAAGCATATTTCTTCTGGAAGATTAAAATTATGGGGGTGGGTAGGCTTGCTGGTGGGGAGATTTCGACTAAAGTATTTGGCAACCCAGTTGATGCGTGGTCTTGAATCTAAATGCAGTACACTCGGAGAAGGCACTAAGCGAAATACAGCACGTTTGCTTTTAGTTATGATCCATGATTTATGAACATGAAATAAAATGCAGTGTGCTTTTGTACTGCTTTTAAAATTAAAAATGAAATTTAGCGCTGTAGTGAAAAGCCATCAAACATTTGGTTGGTAGGTTTTTAATTGTGATTCGTACAACGTGCCAAAATAAACGCAGCACGTGCATTGGATTGCATTTAATTTTGGTAGGAATAATTTTCAATAATTTCTCACGTGGTTATTAATAAAAGAGAAATGTGGGAAACAAACCTGTTTTTGAAACAATACTCCAGCTTTGTAACCCGCTTATCCAAGCATGGTTGTGGGGAGACTAGAGCTGATCTCAGCAGGCATTGGGTGCAAGGCAGGCACAATCTCCAAGTCAAGATGCCTGGCCATAGCAGGGTGAACACACAATAGGTACAAATTAGCACCGGCCATCAACCTAACCTACATGTCTTTGGAATGTGGGAAGAAACCAGAGCACCCAGATTAAACTCCATGGGAACATGAGGAGAACATGCAAGCTCCACACAGGGAACATCAGGGGCTTGGGCCAAAAACAATTATCATTCAAAACGGGAATAGATTCTTGCCTTATGTCACCACCAGTGGAAATACTTAGTGTAAGCTTTAGTAAAGCTGAGAGAGAAATTATGAAAGGGCACCTAAGTGTTTTCAATTGTCACCATTTAAAGAATGTAGTAGATCAAAAATTAATTAATTGATGCAGCTCACTTAGGTGGCATTAATTAGCATTTGTATAAAAATAACTTTTTTCAAGTGAGCTCTAGCATTAACAGTACTTTTTCCTACATTAGTTTGCATATAATTGAACAGACTCCATTTTCCATTTAAGAATTCAATTAATTTTTTTTATTTTAAAGCTGAATTATCGCTAATGTGCACTATTTGTACTTTCTATGCATGATAGGATAATTTTGTCGAATGGTCCAGTTTGAAATGTTTAACTGTATCAGCTGACATTTTGCTGAATTTGTACTGTTTGTTTAATTTTTTTTTTTAATTTTCTGGTGTTGTTAGTTGCCAGTGGTCTAACAAACACACCCTTTACACTACCAGTAGACAATCATTTATTGAACTACTTTAAAATACTGTCACAAGAAGGAATTCTTCCTCACTGAAGCACATTTTAAACTTAATACAGTTTATTCTTTGCACCTCTGTTACAGATTCATTGTGTGCCATAAAAACAAATCTACTGTGAGCCTCTGGGCAGTTATTCATGGTCATTGAAACTGCATTTAGCATACAATACTGCCTTGGCACTATCTATTGTATATGCTCCCACCTGATTCCCTTGCCTTCATAAATCCCTGAAAATCATTGCATCCTTGTTCTGTTACTTTCATTTTGACATCTGAATCTAGCGCAGTGGTCCCTTCACCTCACATCCAAGTCAGTCCCTCCTTTTGCCTCCCTTCTTATGCATGTGTTTGCTGGTAGTCTTCTCAGTTTAAATGTTGAGTAGGTTGTGAGATGTGAGGTGGGGAAACATGTCTTTTATGTTCATGCTACAGAAACAAAAGCTGTCTGTGGTGCTGTCACATATTGCCGCAATATATAGTATGCTAAATAACGAGTGGTTTATCTCTGCACAGAATTGTGCTAGAATTAACTGGGCTAAATTTACAATACAGACATGTTAGGGACCCAAGCCATAGTTTAAGAAACACTGCTCCGGATGATATTGGCCTTTTATGGTCCACTGAACTTTATCTTTGAGCTTTTTGGATCTGCTGTTCCTTTGTCTACTTTCTGCTGATTTAGAATAATAGTGTCCAACTCTGATCCTGGAGCTGAGCCCCAATGGCTGTATGTTTTTCTTCCTGACACTTTATAAATCAGTGACCAGTTTCTGGTACTAAGTGCCTTGTTTTTTAAGACCCAGTCCTCTAAATTTCTTATTTTTTCTTTAAAGGAACACTTCACCTGAAAATGATATATTTTTTGTATGTTACCCCATGTAGTTTATATGGTGATTAAGAACAATTTTTTATCTCGTTTCTCCTAGAGAAATAACATAACAAGTTTCAAATAGAACAGGACCCAATGGTGGTTAACTCTAGACAACAGCAAATGAAGGAAAAAAAAAAAAAAATCATCACAACTTGTGTCATATAATCTGCATGTTCGTTATCCATTCTGATGCTCAGGTCATTCAAAATACATGCATTTTACTAAAAATGTTATTAATACTTCTGGAAAATTCTGCATAAAAGATGAATAAGAAAGGCGCATTCCCATAATAATGTGTGTTTGAATGAAAGATCCAGTCATTTGTTTAGTGATGGTTGAAGAGGCTTCCCACTCTCTATGTAAAGCACTTTAAGTAATGACAAAATAACTGTATAAATGTAAATAATAGTTACGATTCTTGACCAATAATATCTTCAGTTCTTTTGCACTGTATTATAGGAACGTTCTTTTACTCTTATTTTTATTTTTATTTTTTTTATGCCGAGTTAACCAGAAGTACAGTACTTGTCAAAACCTTGGACAAACCCAGAAACTGTCATGTTTTTTATAGTAACTGATACTCCTTTTATCAACATACCGCTAAACTGATTTTAAAAATACATCCAATACATTGTAGTGTTTCTAATTGCTATATTTGCTTGAAGTAACTGATATAACTACAAAGCTCAACTTTCAGCAATTATTCATTCAGCTCCCTTAGCTTATCCTTAATTTGTCATGTTTAAATGCTAATTCTTTATTAGAGAAACCTTTGTAATTGCATTAGCACCTCTGAAACTTTTTATTCTCTTCACCTCGATTGCAAGGTACTGGAAGTCCCAGAGTTTAGTTCTAGGTTCAAAATTGGCCAAATGTTCCATACCATTCCTAAGCGTGATTGTAACCCCTCCCTACTCCCCCACTGGCCTGCACTCACACTGCTCTGAAAGTTCTGGGCCCGGGCACGCTTTCGTCTTAACAATGTGACTTTGTGTAAAGTCAAAACAAGATCCTAACATGGAGTGACAACATGTGTACCAAAATGATTATACTTATTTTGTGGTTGTTTTGGAGTCGTGTAGGGCAGGATAATGCTCTACCCTGTTACAGATATGCAGGGCAGTGTTTTACTGTTAAGAAGAAGAAGAAGGGGCCTGAGTTGCCTTGAAAGCTTGCCTATCGTAATCTTTTTAGTTAGCCAATAAAATGCGTCATTTTGCTTGACTTTTCACTACATTGATAATGGCTAACATAGTACAACACCCTAGTACTACAGCTTTTCTTGAAAACTAAAATTCATATTCATGTGTAAGGTGAGAAATAAGTTTTTTTACTGAAATTGTATTGAATGAAATGAGAATTGCACTATCTGACTTGTTGCATCATTGACGTCATGTCTGTTTTCCATGCTCGAGCATGTTTAGCTATCACACTGTTCCCAAATATTAGTGAACTGTGCCCGGGTACACCTCTTCCAAGAAGGCCAGTGTACTATACGGTTGGCCCAGCAATGGTGTGATCACACTTCTCAAACAAACTAGATTTTGTGGGGGTTACATGCGGACAAACGTGCTCGGGCCCAGAACGGTGTGCCAGTGTGAGTATACCCAAAGAAGCAGAGTATCATAGAAAAAGCCTTATATGGAACTGAAATGGGCAGAAGAACACAGACATTGGAAGGAAGATGACTTGAAAAGTGTACTGTGGTTTGCATTCTGGAATGATCTTTTCTCTGCAGCAGGTGATATTGGTATTTAGTGTGTATTTAAGGAACTGAGAACCTGTGCGGTATTTGTTTCTCAAACTACAAACTCTAATATCCATACCTCTTATGTGTCTGTGCATGTCAAACTTTACAGACTGCAGTTAGTGTGTGTTTGTCTTTTACTGTTCATCATCCAGCATGCGTTCTGTTAGGGTAAACAAGCTGTCGTGGATCTTCCCTTATAAATTTCTTTGAGAGTGTGAGTTCATGTACACGTATCCGCAACTGTGTGTGCCTCCGTTTTATGTATGTTTATATTTAAATAAATTATACACGTATATTTATGCCAAAATTAAGGCAAAAAATCTCAAAAACTGTTTATGCAAAAATTTTTCAAACCAATATGCCTGGTCCTATGACTAAATGGAGAAGACTGCAAAAATCCCGGTGAAATAGAATAGTTCCTATGGGAGTTATCATTATACATAGGCCAAGCTTTTAAAGGAAATGGATCAAAAACAAAATTCTTGGAGTCTGTAATAAGGCAAACACGATGCACATTCTTTGGCAAAGAGTGGTCAATTTTTTTGGAAGTGATCTTTGTACGTAGGTTTCCACGGACACACATATAGACACCATGCTAAAGTCAAATTTTTTAACGTTTTTCATAGATTCAGAATCTGAATGTAACTCAACAGCAAATTTTTGACCCGATCACCAAGCTTCCCTTTACATAGAACTTAAAAGGAACCATTAAGGGGCATGAGTCTGTCATTTAAAATGAAGGCAAAAGAAGTCAATTAGCATTAAAGTAATTTAATTAAGAAATTGTCACAAAGAAAAACCTGTAACCACTTCAGCCTTTCAGGATTAAAGAAGGTGAACAACCCTGGTTTAGAACATCTGGTTTGCATGTGGAGTTGGAACTTTGGGAAACTGATATGGCAGCAATTGTATGCCCTTCCAAAGCAAGCAAATCTGCAGATTACACTTCAAATATTTTGGAATGTTCAATAGAAAAATATTTCTTTTTTAAGCCTATGAGAGTGGACCCTGCCCTTTATACCAGTTGTGTTTTAAATTTGGATAAGCCCAAGAGAGCTAAAACAACACTGTCTTAAAATACAAGTTAGATTACAAATTCGGAGTTCTTTCTGCACATGTTGAATATCCAAGTCCATCAAACTTTTTTACATAATATCTTTCTAAAGTTCAGAATGGTAATGGGCCAGTTTTAGAGCATAGGTAAATATTAAATATCAGTGGATGAGTGTCAACTTATATGGATCTGTAACATAAATAATGGGGCAAATGGATTTCTAGATGTCTCTGTTAGGTCAAGTCCTTTCTGCTTGTTTGAGCTAATTCAATGTTTCCAGCTAACATAATCAAGTATGTTGTGGCTTTAGGCAGAGTGAAGTGGGGAAACAACTTTTAAAGGCAAAGAAAAAGAATAGTCAGAGCTAACCAGAGAGTGTTACCAAAATACTAATCTTCTACCAAATTAAAATGACAAAATTTGTGCTTAAAGTCTAGAATAAAGAGTTAGTCAAACCACAAGTTAAAAAAAAAAATCTTGAAAGAAATTTCTTGATATACTGTTTTTTCATAGCAGAGTCTTAGCTTTACTTGAGTAACATAGTGCAGGTCAGTCGTGTCCCTGACGATGGATGGTGCAAAAGCACCCTGATCCAAAATGGTAACACTTGATGCAACCAATTGAAGAATGTCTTAAGAACAGTGATTTTGTGGTAATTTGTGATACTGCTACACTGATCATGCACTTAGACATGAGTAAATAATACTAGACTTAGCCATTGCTCTTCTACATAGTGTTTTGAGACAGTCAAGATGAAGTATGGAGGACTGTCTGTGAAAGAAAAGAAAACAGTTTAGGTGCTGAAAGAAAAAAAGAAAATCCAGATTCCGTCAGCACCACAGCACAGAAACTGGGCAGAGCAAAATCGGATATTAGGAGTACCTTGAAAATAATTGAAACTGCTGTTTTAGTTATTCTATAAAGAATAAGGGCACAAAAATGTTGCATAAGCCTGTTTCCATGTTCCTTTTGAGATATATAAAAAGTAAACTTGGGGTAGTGCCACGCTCATTTTCATGGCATCCTCACACCATGTGTACACACTTTTCTGCTTGTTTTTGCAAACTGGAGGCACCTAGCATCAAAACAGTGCTACTGTTTCTGTGTCATTTCTCTTTCTTTTTTAGATTTGCATCAATTACGCTGGTTTTATTAAATGCACCGAAATTAATTGCCTGTCACTTACAAATTGAATTCACTTGATTGTAATAATTCTGTAACAGTATAATGGTGCACGGAATGGCAAGACCATTCCAACTACCACAGCTGCTTCAGCATTCTTAGAAGACATCGCAAATGGAAGAATCTGAAGAGAGTGCTTCTTTACAGATGATGATGGCTGACTTCTAAATCAATTTATATCCTGTTGGAGCTGTGTGCAGTTAGAATACTAGGATTTATACTTGATATCCTGTTTATGATGAAATGAATTTAAATACTAGGATTTAAGTGGCACAGCGGTACCGATTAGCTGGCACACTGCCCAGGGATTATTCCTGCCTTGCGCTCTATGCTTGCTGGGAATGGCACAACCCTGGATGGATGGATGGATGGATGGACAGATTAAACAATTTAACATTTATACCAAAGATTTTTCAGTATTCCTTAAAATTTTGAAGAATCGGTGTTCTAAACTTACAGCTGGTTTTACAGTTTTACATTTATTACAGACACCTATTGTGTGGTGATTGGTTGCATGGAGAAAGAAACGGAAGGACAGGAATTGGTGGTTGGTATTTTGACAAAGGCAGTACTTCTGCAATAAATTATTCTATCCAGGGTCGCACACGCCACAGTAAGCATCTTGTGTGAGGCAGGAACAATCCCTGGACGGGACGCCAGTTTATTGTTACCACTGTGCCACCGTGCCCCAACATGTTTAATACTTGCTTTAATGCATTTCATTTCAAAAATATCAAGTACACATCTTATTACAGTATTCTAAAATGTTCAGAGAGCTGTAATATCATGAATGCATCAATTTTAAGATGAAGTTTACCACATTCTACTTTAATGAGAAAATAAAGTACAACATTAAAGTGGAAATTTCGAGATTAAAGTCAACATTTTGACTTTAATCTTGACATAGACCTTTTTTTCTTCACTGTGTCCCTGTATTTTTTATTTTTTTTCTTATCTGTCACCCTAAAATGCTTCCATATGACTCTTGGGACACACGCCTTTTCACATCGAGTTTGATATCTCACTACTTCTTTATTATTCCAGGCAATATGCGACATTCTGAACTTGAACTTTGAGTGTCTTTGCCATGTTGTGACTCTCCATCAGTTTACTTTGTTGTTTATACCAATGCCTAAGCCACCAAATAGTATGTTTTTCCTTGCCTCCATTCTGTATTTGCTAAAATTCTTTTTTATAATATATAAACATGTGCTTTTGCCATTGTCTTTTAACAAAACACTGAATGGAAGGGGCTATTTATAGTGATTTGCATATTCAAATTTGCAAAATTCGGGGAGTAGTTGCATTGGGGTTGTAGGGACGTGCATGTGTGTTAAAATTAACGTTGATTGATATTTATAAAGGGAAAGTGCGTGGAACTTTGCTTATACATAGTTTTATGCATTTTAATTTTTTTGTGTGTATACCATATTTTAGAGTGAAGTCTATGCACATTGTTATACATGTGGCCCCAAGTTAGCTGAGCAAAAAAAAGTATAGTTGATAACATAAAAATGATCAGAACTGTGAAGAAACTGCTACTGAAATTGAACACACCATACAGAGTTTTCTGGTGATGAGAAGACAATTAAAATTTGTGAAGGATGAAGGGGACAGAATGTATGAAGAACAAACTAAGATGCAAACCTCACATCAATACCAAAAGGAGAAGGAGCAAGTTAGGATAGCTACTAAGTATAGTGGTTGGACAGATGAGACAGAGATTAACCTTTAGCAAAGTTGACCCTATTAACCGAAGAACTTATGAAAAAAACAAACTGCAGATGATCTAAAGTATAGTATTGTTTAATGTAAGTGAATGACATGGTGTCCTCTAGAATTGGCTCACTCATCTTTATAGATAACATGATTAATGATTGTAGTAGTTGAATGACTCCAGAAATGGTCATGAATGTGGTGTCGGTCTGTGAAGAAGAAAACACTTCTAGACTCTTCAGTTGAAGTTTCATCATATGACAAGACAACAACCAAAAATACACGAACAATGCAGCCAGTGTTTGGAGTTAAAGTGGAAATT
This sequence comes from Polypterus bichir lapradei, assembly GCA_026402145.1. NCBI lineage: Eukaryota > Metazoa > Chordata > Cladistia > Polypteriformes > Polypteridae > Polypterus > Polypterus bichir. The sequence goes on along the minus strand of JANRMT010027041.1, from coordinate 35,806,969 downwards.
TATGAGTCTGTCCAAGTCAGTCTGCTGCTTTGAAATCCATAAGCATTTTACTTATAGAATTTAAATAATTAAAACAGAGAATAAAGCATGTTCATACTGCCTATAATATGTTTTATATAACTTTAATTTACTTTTAAATTTGATTGTACAACGGCTTGCACTCACCTGAACTGAATGAGTGGAGTACAAAATGGAGTTATTAATCATATATGCAAAGAAGTAAAATATTAATTTCTTGAACATTGCTTCTTATCTCAAATTTAAATTGCTTGTGCACATATCAATAAACAGTTTTAACTTCTGTGTTTCAATAATTAAAAAAGGAAGTGTTTTATTCTACAGTAGACAGGTTTACAAATAAAAAACAGTATTTCTGTGAGGCATATTTTTGAAAGATAGGTGTTGTTATACAGTATGCATGTATTTTATAATTTAGATTATTACATACTGCTGTTGCTGAAAATTAGGTTTTATATAGTAGTCTTGAAATGAAGATGATAAATTTACAGCAAATAGCAATGTGCAGTGCCCTCCACTATTATTTGCAACACTTGTAAAAAAAATTAGTAAGAAGGGTTAGAAAAAAAATCGCTGTTTGTTGAAGAACCGTTATCTTGCACTGAAAAAATGAGAAACATCTGACTTTTAATTGAAGCAAGTTCATTCAAAGAAAAACAAAGCCCTCATCAAGAAATTAATATTTTTAACAAAAACACATGTGCCCCAATTGTTGGCACCCTTGGAAATTAATGTGAAACAATGTAACTGAAGCATGTTTCCCATTTAATTGGACATTAAGTTGTTAATGGTGCCAGTAATAATGGAGGGCACTGTAAATATTCACATACATTCGTTTTATATTCATAATATGCAATCTGCTATTGGAAGATATTTATAGTTAAATTAAAATCTTTGTGTGTGTGAGAGACTTTACAGTCAATGGCCAAAATTATCGGCACCCCTGGAATTTTCCCAGAAAATGCACCATTTCTCCCAGAAAATTGTTGCAATTACAAATGTTTTGGTATACACATGCTTACTTCCTTTATGTGCATTGGAACAACACACAAAAACAGAGAAAAAAAGCCAAATCTGACATCATGTCACACTCAACTCCAAAAATGGGCTGGACAAAATTATTGGCACCTTTTCAAAATTGTGGATGAATCGTTTTATTTCAAGCATATGATGCTCATTTGAACTCACCTGTGGCAAGAAACAGGTGCTGGCAATATAGCAATCACACCTGAAGCCAGTTAAAATGGAGAAAAGTTGACTCAACCTTTCTGTTGTGTGTTTGAGTGTGCCACACTAAGCATGGAGAACAGAAATAAGAGCAGAGAATTGTCTGAGGACTTGAGAACAAAAATTGTGGAAAAATATCAACAATCTCAAGGCTACAAGACCATCTCCAGAAATCTTCATGTTCCTTTGTCCACTGTGCGCAACATAATCAAGAAGTTCACAACACATGGCACTGTAGCGAATCTCCCTGGACGTGGACAGAAGAGAAAAATTGATAAAAGACTGCAACGAAGGATAGTCCGAATGGTGGATAAACAGCCCCAATCAGCTTCAAAACATATTTAAGCTGTTCTGCAGACTCAGGGTGCTACAGTTTCAGCTCGAACTATCTGTCGACATCTGAGCGAAATGAAACGCTATGGCAGGAGAGCCAGGAGGACCCACTGCTGATACAGAATCATAATACAGTCAGACTGGCCTTTACCAAAATATACTTGAGGAAGCCAAAATCCTTCTGGACGAACGTCTTGTGGACAGATGAGAGCTTTTTGGTAAAGCTCATCATTCTACTGTTTACAGAAAACGGAATGAGGCTAACGAAGAAAAGAACACAGTACCTACAGTCAAACATGGTGGAGGTTCTAAGATGTTTTAAGGATGTTTTGCTGCCTCTAACACTGGATGCCTTGACTGTGTGCAAGGCATCATGAAATCTGAAGACTACCAAAAGATATTGGGGCGTAATGTAGGGCCCAGTGTCAGAAAGCTGGGTCTGCGTCAGAGGTCATGGTCATGTCCAGCAGGACAATGACCCAAAACATACCTCTAAAAGCACCCAGAAATGGTTGAAGACAATGTGCTGGAGAGTTCTGAAGTGGCCAGCAATGAGTCCAGATCTAAATCCAATTGAACACTTATGGAGAGATCTCAAAATTGCTGTTGGGAGAAGGCGCCCTTCAAATCTGAGATACCTTGAGCAGTTTGAAAAAGAAGAGTGGTCAGAAATTCCAGTTGAGAGGTGTAACAAGCTTGTTGATGGTTATAGGAAGCACTTGATTTCAGTTATTTTTTCCAAAGGGTGTGCAACCAGATATTAAGTTGAGGGTGCCAGTAATTTTGTCCAGCCCAGTTTTTGAGTTTTGCGTGAAATGTCAGATTTGGCTTTTTTTCTCTGTTTTTTTGTGTTGTTCCAATGCACATAAAGGAAATAAGCATGTGTATACCAAAACATTTGTAATCGCAACAATGTTCTGGGAGAAATGTTGCATTTTTTGGGAAAATTCCAGGGGTGCCGATTAATTTCGGCCATGACTGTATATAAACCTGTTACGTAACATGAAATAGTCACTACCCTAGTTAAGGTTTGTCAGGGTTGTGCCAGGGGCTCCGAGCCTAGAATGATGAAATGTGGGATTTGACCTAGCACTTCGCCACCCTTCTGCACCAGTAATCCTAAATATACAGTAATATATACTTTTACAAAATCATGGATTCAGAAAGTATTCAGACCCCTTAACTTTCTGTACTCTTGTCTTTTAGATTTATTTTAAATTAAATATGCTTCACTTTTACCCAAAAATTTACACTCCACAACCCACGATGAAAACATGTTTCCAAAAGCATTTGCAAATTTATTAAAAATCAAACTGAAATTTGTCATTTATCTAAGTATTTAGACCCTTTTATTGGAAGTCCAAATTGTGGTCAGGTGCATACTATTTGCTTTACTTATCCTTGAGATGTGTCTAGCTCTTGTTTGGAGTCCACCTGTGGTAAACTGAATTGATTGGACAGCATTTAGAAAGGCACACATCTGTGTACTGAAGGTCCCATAATTCACATTATGTGTCCACACAAAGATCAAGCCATGAATTCCAGGGAACTCTCTGCAAAACTTAGATCAAACTGTAGTGAGGTATAGATCAAGGCAAGGCTATAAAAGAGAGAGTTCCCAGGAGCACAGTGGACTTTATTGTAAAATGAAGAAGATTGGAACCACTGCATCTCTTCCTAGAATTGGCAGTCCAGTAGATCTGAGTGAGCTGGAAAGAAGGGCCTTGGTCAGAGAGGTGACCAAAAATCCAATGCTCTCTGTAATAGAGATTCAGAATTATCTTATGTGATGGGGTAACTTGTAGGAAAGATGACCATCTCAGCAGCACTCCTAAATCGACTCTTTATGGTAGAGTGGCTAGACAGAAGCCACTTTTGAGTAAAAAGCCAGTGACAGTTTAAAGGACTCTGAGTATGAGGAAACGGATTGTTTGGCCTGATGAGGCAAAAAGTGAACTCTTTGGGCAGAAAATCGAGCATTATGTCTGGCAAAGCCTGATGCTGACAGTGACACTGACACTGCATATTACCTGCCTAATACCTTCCCTACAGTGTAGTTTGATGGCAACATCTTGCTCTGGTGGTGCTTTTCAGCACTCGAAGAATGGTTAGAATTGAGAGAAGGATGAATGTAGCCAAATACACAGAGGTACTTGAAAAAAAATTTGAAGATTGTATGTGACCTCAGACTGGAGTGATGGTTCACCTTTCAGCATGATGGTGACCTGAAGCATATAGCCAAGACTTCGGGAGAAGCTTCTGACTGTACTTGTGTGGCCGAGCCAAAGCTAAAATTTAAACTCCAAAGAACATCTGGAGAGAGACCTGAAGGCGACAGTTTACAGACACATCCCGTCCAACCTCCGAGAACTTGAGAAGATCTGCCAGGAAGAAAACATGTTTTCACGCTCTAATTATGAAATCTTCAACACAATTGTGTGAAGAAAGTGAAGGGATCCAAATACTTGTGGAATCCACTGTGTGTGTGTGTGTGTATTATGAATGTATGCATTTGCATACACACATAAGTTACAATCAGCCTTCCTTTTATATAGTACCTTATGCATTGTGTACAATCACAAAGTGCTTTTAACTAACTGGATGATCCAGACAGGATTTAATTTTGTTGATACATATAGTATTTGTTGAAGCACAATATACACCTTTGAAAATCATGCAAAGAGCTTGATCGCAAAACAGTGTGTATATATACAGGTATGTATGTATGTATGTATGTATGTGTATGTGTGTATGTATGTATGTGTGTATGTGTGTGTGTGTGTAACAATATTTGGTGGGAACATGAACATTCCCTTTGACAGATAATTTTATTGGCTAAAATAGGTAAATAAGAAGTAGAATTAGTCCATTAGTTATATCAGTAATCTAAGAAAGTTGGTCATCACATGTTCTGTAACCAAAAGCTGTAGCCAGTTTATTCCTCCTGAGTCATCCCCACTCTTAATATTTATTTATGATAGGTTCAGTATATGAGAGTGGCAAAATATTATTTTATATGTTGTGGAACTTGGCCCGGACACAGACAGACGGACATCATTGTTGCACCTAACACACCCATTTATTATATTTACACTATATACAAATTAGTGCACAACCCAGTGCCTCCAGCACCGATCCCCCAAAGTCCAGGCCTCACAGTCCAAATGCCTTTCTCCTGGCCGCCTCCAGTCCTCTCTCCAGCTCCGTCCTTCTTCCACCCGACTTCCGCTACTGAATGAAGGGAGGCGGCCCCTTATATAGGAACCCGGATGGGCTCCAGCTGCTTCCCGGCATTCCTCCGCAGACATGCCCCAGTGTGGCGGAAGTGCCGGCTGCGCACCCGGAAGCCCTTCGGGTGTCCCTGCTCCTCTTCCCCCCCAGCACTTCCTGGTGTGGCGGAAGTGCTGAGGTCCAGGGTTGTTCAGGCACCGGGGCGCCGCCTGGCGGTGGCCACGGGCCCCTACAGGGTTGGGCTTCCAAGCCCTTTACCCGTGGCCCCTAATACAACCAGGGCGGCCGCCCCTCATGGTCTGGAGGAGGTACAAGCCCTCCTCCGGTTGTCCTGGGGTCCCGGCTGGGCTCCACCCCCAGCCGGATGCCATAGTGCCCCACTGCCAGCGAAGACATGTCGGTCCGAGCGGCTCATCCCGAGAGGGCAGCACGTCCCCGGAGTGGGTCCTACTACGTACCCAGAGTCCATCACGGCACCCTGGGACACCCTATTTCGGCACCCCCTCCGAGGCCGACGCGCCCCTCTGGTCTGTGTCGCCCTCGCCTCCACAGTCCCCGCCAGCCGGGGCACCATCCGCTCTCCGGTGGAGAGTCCTCCCGTGGAGCAGTCCGTTTCAGGAGGGCAGGTTCCCAACGGCGCTGGTCCTAGTGCTCGTCGGGGCTTCGGTCCTACAAAAAGACAAAAGGGAGGGCCAGAAGCACTGCCTGGACACCCGCACCGAGCGTCCCACCAGTCTCTGTACTGGCAGCGCTCTCCCCCCCTACCGACAGCCCGCGACTTGCCTGTTCGGCTCCTCCGCTGCAGGGTCCATGCCCGTCTGATCATCCTTGGCGGGATTGCTACAGGGTTGGGCTTCCAAGCCCTCTACCCGTGGCCCCCAATGCAACCAGAGCGGTCGCCCCCTCGCTGTCTGGAGAAGGTACAAGCCCTCCTCCGGTTGTCCTGGGTGTCTCGGCTGGGCTCCACCCCCAGCCGGATGCCACAATGTTTACAGTTACTTAAACATTTGCCCTTATGCACAATTTGTGGCAAACTGAAAATTCCTGTTTACGTACTTGTAAGTTTGGTCCATGCATGTGTACTACTTTGTCAAAGTGGGCTCAAACATACTAAAAAAACACAAAGTAGGGTGTAACATAAAAAAATCTATATAGTGAGAAACACAAAAATACCATACAATGGGCATATAGAAATTTATGAGTATATCCCTATATTTTGAGCTAAGACCAGCTGGTAGTGGAGCAGCGAAAAATAAAATTACATCCAATTAAAAATCCATCTGCTGTGTGCATATTTTACTTTTTAGGCCACCAGCCCCCCTCTGCCCCAAACTACATCACAATGCAGTTAAATATTGAAGACCCTGTTCTAGTGTCAGTAAAGTTAATCTAGGAGAAAAACAAATTGAGAACTTAGTATCTTAAAGTTATCAATGTTTGAAGGAATGCTGAACAGCCCAGCCAGTTAAGTGTAGCTGTACTACGCATTATAGTCAGACCCCCCCCAATGCAGAGTATTTATAGCAAAGATTTGCCATTATGAATAAATCACAATTTATTACCAGTAAAATTAAACTTTTGCCTGTGACAGTTAAACATTTCTCTTCTGCATACAGTCTTTGACAGTTCCTCCCAAATACATTGGAACACGACTGTACTGTCCCATTTTGCCAGTACCTTATGTTGCTTGTCTGTGTCATGTATTCTTTTCATGTTTGTTTCAGCTTAAAGCATGATGGTCAAGTCCAGTTAGTTTGCTTGGAATGGAATCTTCGTTCAATTAAGTTTATTTAGAAAGATTCTCCTGTTTTGGCACTCATGACTTTCCTGCAGTACAATTTCTTTCAGTCCAGTGGGAGGCTAGAGAAGGCACCCTATCATATGCATGCAAAATCATTATTGATTTCATGATATGCACTGGAATGCTGCTTGAAGGTCTGTCTGTGTCCAACTACAGAATATGCTAATTACATTCCTTTTGGTGTGATCATCTCGGTAACCCATGTATGAAAGAGTGCTACACTATTCAGCTGCTTCTTCATTTCTATACTTGGTGTGATAGTCAGACCAAGGATTTAGAACATTAATGCACTTGTCTTTGTTTCTGCTCACAGATGAAAGCTGCATAGTTGCCATGGAAACGCAGTTTGAACTGATATGTTGCTTTACACCATGACACCCAGTAGAGGATTCAGGAACTGAAGCGGGGATCTCGTCCCACTGATGGCCACGACTGGGTAAGAGATGCCTTGATGCTGTGACCTGTACAAGAAAATAATTGAAAAATGAGCCACATGTGATAACCTTTTTTGGAGATTTATGACCCAGTGGCATCTCTTGAGCCAGACTTAATTTATTAACAAACAGTGACTTGTAGGCAAATGAGTTGAATTTGAAAGCACAGATTTTAAAGATTAATATTGATTGGTTACTTGCTGTATGGCCCCCATACACATCACTTAATGTGTCTGTCCATGTACTGTAGAAATGTGTATGTCTCTACCATACTACAGATTACAGGCAGTTTGAGATGATTTTCATTATGGAATGTGTTATAAAAGTTACAGATTGCTTAATAAGTGAGAGGCAACTGATGCATAAAAATAAAACTTTAATATAATCAAACATTCTTATAAACAAACAACTTTCTGTTCATGTCCTTTTGTTTTATAAAAATGGCTTCTCCCCTCATTTTTGTCATGTGATAAGTTTAGATACAACAGTGTCCAGTCTTCATGTTTTCTGCTTGGAAAATATTTAACACTGCTATGTCAGCGAACTGCCTACCCAGTATTTAAATAGATACTTTTCCACAATTGCTGTTTTTCTTACCCGAAAATTATCTGCCAACAGTGAAAGTGTTTTCTTGATACAGAATACTTTACAATAGCGTATAAACTTCAGACAAAACAACCATTTCTAATTCTGTACAGTGTTTCAGTTGACTGGGTAGTCTGTCTTCAAAAAGTTAGGCTGACTAGTTGGACAAAAACTATCTGTAATGTATCATTATTTACATTGAAAAAATGTACTACAGCTGTTAACATGTTCAGCAAAAATTATTATTTCAAATCTCAATTCTAATACAAAATAAGCAGTACTGACAGAACGTTTTTTTCGAACATGTTTGCAATCAGTGTGTGATTATACACAGAAACCTGATTTCTAAAACCCATATAAACTTTTGTTCTGATTAGATAATTTATTGGTTTGGCTTCTGAGAAACCTGGTTAACAGAAGTAGATTTCTCTGCAAATAACCTCGATTTTGGGGCCATATAAACCCTTAACTGGGTTACCTGTAAGGATTTTGTAGTCTGTGCATGTCTGTTGCACCCTGTCATCCTGCACATGTATTTATATCGCACATGCTTTCAGAAGCCATGGGTAGAAGCATTCAAAAAATTAATTTCAAGAGGCAAATGTTCAGGAGATCGCACCATTCCTTCTCCTGGTTGAAATAGTCTGTCTCAATAATTCAGAAATGGTTACATTTAGGTTGATGAGCTGAACGTACAGTGCAACAAAATCATGAAAGCAGTAGGGTAACACATTAAAAGTAACATGTGTTATATAGTTAGGTTACTTGTTATTTTAGCTGTCCTGGGTGTAAGGCAAGAAGCACACGTACAGGATCCTTTGCAGGGCTCAATCACACAGCCAAGCAGAAAAGAGTGTGCTGCGTGCATTTTGGTAACTGAAGCCTATAAATACAGTATTTTTAGTCAAAATTAACACTTTATTTATCAAACACAAGAAAATTATCTTAGGTGTTATGCTAATTTTCAGAATCATACAGGCAATTGATGATGCAGACTCATTTTGTGAGCAGTTTAATGACATCAAAATATTTTTACAAAGGAGAACTCCAGAAGATTACTTGTACATTTAAACATGCATTTTTAAGAAACCCGGTTTCTGCCTTAACCTGATATGGCCTGCAGATGGTGCTCCTGCCACCCAAACCTGACACAGACAGAAGCAGGACACAAGTTCAACACACATGCTTTTATATTTTCATTGTGGGAAGTGCTTTCCCTCATTTCCAACATAGACAGCACAGCAGAGTTATTATATTTTTGACTTTTTTTGCTAGTTTTTATTTATATTTTACTTCAGGTCTAAATTTTAGTTTTAATTTAGTTTTAGTTAGCCTTCATGCCATATTTTTAGTTTTAGTTTAGTTTTTATTTCACAAAGTCATTTTTATTTTATTTTTATATATATTAGTTTCAGTTTTAGTTTTAGTAATTATAGTATGGTTAAAGCAATTTTGTGGAGGTTAATTTTGTGCCACAATGAGAGAACTGTAGACTTAATAATTTTGGAAATAACATTTATTTAATGAAAACAGTATATTCTGTTAAAAAACAAACAAAAATAAACCTAGATACTGAATTTGAACTGACTGTGGAACACACTGCAGTTTTGCATGCAAAATAGTAATCCTAATTTAAATGGTATAACAAACAACAAATGCTTCTTTCTCCATTGCACAGTTTACTAAAGCCCCACCATAACAGTGATACAAAACAGCCTGACTGATTCAATTATACATCTTTCTGTTAATTTTCAAGAAAACTCTGTGCTCTAGAGAAGTGGTCATTTTGTTCCGCAATCTAGATGACAACTGTCCACAAACTGAAAATATGCGTTCAACAAATGCTTGTGAGGCCGGGGCACACACAAGGTCCAAAACCACAGGGCTAAGTTAGGATACACAGCCACCCTGGCTTGCCATAACTGAAGAGGATTTCCAGTAAAATCCCCCTGCTTAACCTCCTCCTGATATTTCTGCATTTCATGGGGAGCACTTTCAGATGGCCAAGGCTGGTTTTCAGGGTTTAAGCTAATTATTTTATTAGACAAGTACTTGTATTTCTGAAGGACTGTGATGTTTGCTGAAACTGCTACTGTTTGTGTAGACTCATCTTGTTGTGCTTCTATGGTGTGATTGTGTTTCGCTGCCTCAGTCAATACAAATAACTCTGCTGTTCTTTTCAAAGATATTAGTTCAGGAGACTGTAGGGTGAGAGAGACAGTTGGATCCATTAGACATGCGGCTGCAGGGACTGGATCAAATTGATCACTAATGGGATTTAACAGACATGTAAAACGTTGGCGCAAACACTTGAGAAGAGCTTGTGCCAAATTTTTCTCTCCACTAGTTGACTGGAGATGTGCCTCCAGGTTTAGCAAGGAAGGTATCACCTCTGACAGAGACTGGCTATCTGTTTGAAGCTGATCTGTGTGCATGCCAAATGGCTCCAATACTTTAAGTGGGTTTTCCAACTTGGCCCAATCACTGGTCAACAGTGTATCTATCCCAAGTTCATCAAGAACCTCATTAAGTGTAGCTTTAGTTTCCAGAAGTCGCTTCAGCATGTCAAGTGTACTGTTCCACCGTGTGGGGCAGTCACGAATCAGTGTTCGGCCACACCTTTAGAAACACACAGAGAATAATGTTATTCTAATGAAAAGGTAAGAAGTTTAAACAAAATAATCACTTATTCCTAGTGCATCATAGAATAACTAAATGATAATTTTGGTCAAAGCCACTATTATTATTATTATTCATTATTGATATAAATTTCCCCTTGGGATTAATAAAGTATCTATCTATCTATTACCACTGTGGTTGCAGGATTTTGTTTTGTTCAGTTTCACAGTCAAAGAGTCATCTTACCTCTGTAACAGATCTCATTTAATAAGCTAGCCTTATTTTCTCTTCTCATATTCAGAAAAGCTTTAAAGTGTGATTTTTTTTTTTTTAAATAAAATATTTAGAAATATTGGCTTTTTCTATAGTACAAATGGTCAATTCTTTGTGATTTTCCAATTAATTTGTTCTTTTTCTGTCTAGTTTATTCCCTTAATTGTACCATGATAATAAGCTGACACCAGGACAGACAATGTTGAATGCTAAAGGGCTGTCTGCCTGCCACAGCTTTTCCAACAATAGTAAATAATGGAATACTGCACATAACCAGAAAAACTGGAAATTAAAAATTATGACAATGATAAAATTCTTAAAAACCAAGATAAAAAGAAATTAAATTATTACTGTGTACCATACTATGTACCAATGCCTGATGCAGTCTAATAAAAATTTTCCAAATTTAGTTTTATAATATGTATATTGACACCAAATTTGGAAAATAATTGCTCAATTAGGCTAGGAGTTCAATTAAAAACAAAACATGGCTGTAATGAAAACCTGCAGTCACATGGCGTTCCCAGGATTGAGTTTGAGAACAATTTGTCTATGGGATTACTTACTAAATATATTATAACTCAGATTTTTAGATAAAGACAAGCCTGTTGTCAAGTCAGTTAGTATTATAAAACAGGCTAAAGTCACACCTTTTAATAATTTGCTCATTTGCTACCGAAGATTTCCTGACAGAATGAATAAGGTTCCTGGCTTTAACAGCAGAACTGGCTCCTGATTGTTTCATGGCATCCTTCAATGCAAGCTGAAGTGTGTGTGCCATACAAGGCATACGTCGAAACCTGGATATGTCTCCGTCTTGAAAGAAGTCTGTTGATTCTGTTAAGTAATCAAATAAATCACAGTTCAGCTTAATGTGTTTTAGGAAATGTTTTTTCTTGGTTCAATTTTGTCTTTTCTCCAATGTAGATTTTATGTATATTATTTATTACATGTTATTTAATTTTATATATTTGTTTTTTTTTCCAGTCTTGTAAAAATCTTAAAGCTGCATTGAATCATTTGAAATAAATAATAGTTTTTATTATTTATTTTACACACAGCCTCCAGAATCATCTATTAAGTTTAATCCATAAATATAACACTACAAAATAAATAATTTTTAAATATGATACTTTATTACTATTTTACCAAGACTAATTAAAATGTAATGTGCTGTATAAATGTGCTAATGTGTTGTATTATTACAAAATATAACAGACTAGAGAGACAATAGACACATATTGGATGGTTTGCTGACCATTTATCATACATGCCACAGTCTTTCTACCTGAAACAAAAAGTATCAAGCAGAATATACTGAGCTACTTAGCCAATATTTTTCAACTTACCTTGATCAGAGACGCTCATCTCTTCTTCCTCTATATCCGAGTCCGACTCAGATTCAGTTGAATACAGCTCGATGAACTGCTGTGCAGAATATTCTCCTTGCCTCCGCGCTTTCCGTAGTATATCTATAGCTTTGACTATGTTTGCTCCATTGTCTCTCACTATAATCATAACCTTGTCTTCCTTTATGTCCCATTCATCCAGAGTACTGTCGATAGCGTTTGCCAAAGCTTGTCCCGTATGCGGATGACATATGCGTCGTAAACTTAACAAAGCATGCTGTGCTTGGTTTGTTGGTGAATGATAAAAGCATGCAGAAATTCCCAAAAACGAAGCCGTCAGACCCTTTTTACTCCATCCGTCTATACAAAGGGTTAGTTTCCGAGCTTGTTGGACCATTTCTTTGAAACGCTGTGTTGCTGTATTCATTTTATGTACGATGAGCGCATTTATTCGTGCAGCACGTGGCATGCTAAATTTGGGATCAAGAGAGGAAACAAATTTTCTGAATGAAGGCATGTCACACAGCCTAGTAGACATGCCAGTTTCAATAAACAAGTTTACTTGGGCGTCTTCGCGTTTTTGGTGTTCAGATGAGTTTGTTCCCCAATTTGCTGTCCTCTGCAAACACGATGTTAATGTCTGCTGTCTTGTATGATGTGTACTAGAACTTGCATGTATACTCAAATTGCCCTCTCTTTTCAGCCTCTCTTTTTCTTTACCCAGAAATATGTCGTAGGCTAATTTGTGATAGCTATTTAGGTGCACTTTAAGGTTTGTTGGGTTTTTACCTTTAATCTGTACAGCACACAACGCACCATGCTCCAACACTATGCACTTACTATTGTTGCTTTCAGCATTATATTCGAAAAACTCCCATACGGCGCTGTGTCGTTTTCTTCCGGACATGTTGATTGCAGATACCCTCTGGTCAGATAAAGTTTATATGCTGAATTTCATCACCTATAGGGCAGGACCGGAAGTTTATGAAAATGCAAAAATAGATTCAGCCGCGTTCTTTCAGACATGATCACGAAAACTGATTTTTTTTTTTTTTTAGAAATTATTATTTTATTTCAGTTAGTCTTTTAAGCTACTTTAATCGTTTCGTATCGTTTTAGTTTTTCATCTCAATTTTGTTATTTATTTTATTTCAGTTTACGAAAATGTTTTTTCATTAATAGTTTTAGTCTTCGTTTTCGTTTTAGTTTACGATTATTACCTTGCAGCACAGTTCAAAGCACTAACAAATTACCCAAGACACACTTCTCTTTCTTCTTTACCTTTGTCTTCTCTTTCTCTTCGCCTCCACTACTTCTCCTCCAGCAAGCGTTGTCCACCTCCTCACGACTCTGGCTCCTGGAGTAGTGGTGGCTGGCTTTTTATAGAGCACCCGGAAGTGCTCCAGGTGCTTAATGACCTTCTTCCAGCAGCACTTAAGGGTGTGGTGGAATTGCTGCCATGCAAGGCTCAACAGGTACTTGCAGCAGCCCCAGGCGGTGCCCACACAACCCAACAGGGCTGCACCAAACTCCAACTCCCAGTGAGCCCTGTGGGAGTCCGAGGCACCACTGCAAGGGTGGCTGCCATCTATCGCTCCGGGGGAGGTAATGTTCTGAATATGTTCTCTTTCCCCAGTCCTTGCAGTATAGAGGAGTTCTGGCCAGGGTCACACTGCCCCTCCCTTAGCTGAGCCTTGTGGGGCGAAGCGCCCCATCCTGTGAGGGCTGTCCTTGTCCAGGATGGGGAGTTGATGTAATCTAGTCCACGTCTCTGGTCTGAAATGAAAAAACAAGATAGGGGTGGGAAGGCACTGCACTGACGCCATCTCCTGCCATGTGACAGTGTCCTGAAAAGACAGCACCTCCAACTGTGACCTGGACAAGGACACTCATAGCATCGCCATCCCAAGCCCCCCTTCCCCCCCCCGTGCCCATGACTTGTGGGAATGAAAGCAGGATGGGAATTCTAGCTCCACTTTGCACCTAGCCAAGGTTGGCGCTTCTCTCTGCCCCTGCTCACATGCTGCCTGGTCTTCCTTTTCTTGGTCTTCCTTCTGTTTTGGGACACAGCGACAGTCTAGGTCTCCCTATGTCTGCGTCCCCTTTGACTTGTGTGAGACTGCCGCTGGTATTGGGGGCGGGGCACTCTGGCCACCGGCACATACAAGCTGACCCCTTTCGTGCACCTATGCTGTTTTCCCTTGACCACTCTAAGGGTTGTGGCTACTTGGCACCTGGTATTATTTACTTTCAGGGCCCCTTTGCTCTGCACCCCTCTTTACTGTATGGTATGGGCGTCACTCACGTGTACCGCCACATTTATGTAGGTGGAGAATCCTGCGCCGTGCTTCCTTCAATACTCTGATGCCATCTTCAGGGATTCCTCTGCCATCCCCTCCAAGCCCTCCGTCATCTGCCTGGGGAGACTAACTACCTGTAAACAAGACAGCGCGAGCTGGAGTACCCTCTTTAACTCACGTACAGCCAACACCAGATTATATATTTTGGCTGCACATGGACTTGGGCTTCACTCGTCCTTATCCGTCGGGCAAGAGCCATTGTGCCTGCATGCCTTCTGTACAGGCCTTGTCAGGTGTCCTTTTTGGCTTGGAGTGAGTGCTTGCCAGCTCCACGTTTGCTAATTTATCAGCGGGATTCTGGCACACACCCTCCACCCATTTACCTGCATCAAGGAGTGCGGCCTGGCCCTCCTCCGCCCCTCCTTTGATCTGCTCTGTCGGGTTGAGACTGCTCCAGCCTTTGTCTTTTGGCGAGCAGCGGGCCCAGATGCGGATCTTAACATTCGAGTTAGGAACAGACATGAAACACTCCCAGGGCAAATCATCTCTGTGGCCGGCATCTACCTCATTGTGGATCCTGTCCACCGGAGCCTGTTTTTTTCCAGTTGGCCTCTCTTTCCCTGGCACGTGGAGCCATGTGTCATTGGCAATGGTGTGTGTGTGGCCACCTGCTGCCTTTGGTTTGGGTCGCCACAAGAATAAAAGTGCAGGTCCCAGCCTTGTAGATGGCCAGGAATCTTGCTGACTACACCACTTGTGCCCTGCACAGGGTGCTCCAGCTGCCGCCTAAACCTGACACAGACAGATGAAGGACACAAGTTCAACACACACGCTTTTATTTTTTCTTTGTGGAAAATGCTTTCCCTCATTTGCCACCTGCACAGCGCAGTTGAAAACATGAACACAGTACACAAGACACGATTCTCTTCCTTCTTTTCCTTATTCTTCTCTCTCTCTTTGCGTCCACTTCTCCTCCAGCAAGCTTTGTCCACCTCCTCCTGACTGTGGCTCCTGGAGTAGTGGAGGCTGGCTCCTTTTATAGGGCACCTGGAAGTGCTCCAGGTGCTTGACGACCTTCTCCTAGCAGCACTTCTGGGTGTGGTGAAAGTGTTGCCACACAGCATTCAAAAGTACCTGCAGCACCCCCTGATGGGACCCATGTAACCCAATGGGGCTGCACCAACTCCAATTCCCATGGAGCCCTGCCCCAGAGTGGCTGCCATCTATCGCTTCAAGGGAAGTAATGCTCTGAATATGTTCTCTAACCTGGCCCTTCCAGAATAGAGACGTCCACCTAACTGATTATTCATCTTAAAACGATTACAAATGTGCATGTAAACACACTGAATGATGCATGTTTAGAATAATAGAAGGATTATGTTTAATTATACACTGTTAAAATCAATATAAAATAAATATTTGGGATTGATCAGTACCACACAGAGGAGGAATCGTATACAAAAAATTCCAAATGAGAAAAATATGGAAATACACATGAATGTGGTCAAGCTGTGAGAAATCCAGTCATACCGTAGAGGTATACGATTCAAGACAAGCCATCTAAGGATGCATAGTAGGTATTCATATCCTCTACACTGCGCAATTACATTTGTTTAAGACCTGAAATAAGCAAAAGCTTATACCGCTTATAAAATGCAAAACTGTTTATTGAAGAACGCATGGTACTCTCTTGTCCTGAAAATCTGATTTTTTCCCCAAAATTATTACTTATTTTGTATATTTAGGTGTAAACTGATGCATTTACTGTTCAAAGCCTCACTTCTGGACAATAATAGGTAATATTGAGACTGTAGTTTTTCTTCAGTTACATTTTAAAGAAGTTACCTAGTACTTGGTTTTGTTTTAAAGTTTGAATACTTTTTTTTTTTTTAAATTAGGCAGGGGTGAAATTTGAAAACTTGTATATTACAGGACCATGCAAACTCTTCAGCCGTTTAGTTTGTAGTCGCTTGCACTATGGTGAGTTAGTAAGGCTTTTTAAAGATGCAGCTTTAAGTACTGTGTTCTTCATGGCATTATACAGAGGGTTAATTGGGAACAAATTAAGTGGAGTGTAGGTAAATTTGAATTTTTACAGAGAGTTAATAAAAGTAAGGTGACATAGCAGCACTGATGCTGCACAGCTTTCAGAGAAAACGTTTGAATTAATTTTCTGTTTCAATCCGTGTGAAGTTTTTAATATTTTCCCTGCATTCATGTGTTCTGTTTAAAATTCATACTCTTGTGCACATTAACTCAAATGGACCAAATTCAGGGTTGCCCACCAGTGTCATCTTTAAGCTTTTAAGCTTGGAGAAGAAAACAAGGTTATATGGAAATAAACACTTGGGAAAATGTCCAAATTGAAAAAAAAAACTCCAAATATTTCTGAGGAGAGAAATTTAGAGTTTCTACAGTCTGGTTATTATTTTTCATTCTTATTATTTATTCCATTTGAGTTGCCTCTGAATCCTTACCATATGCATTTGTTCTTTTCAGGTGTCAGCTGGCGTGCTAAAGCAATGGGGAGCTGCTGGAGTTGTCTTTACAGAGACACAATACCAGACAACCACCCAACAAAGTTCAAGGTGAGGCCTATCTTAAGCACATGTCTGGGTCTTAGAAAACCTGTATGACTGATTGAATTTATTAAAATCATAATTGTAAAGCAAGTAAGAATAATGGCAGAAGATATTTGGGGAACAAAGGGGAGGCTTAATAGAGGTGATTGAAAGCTTTTTTTTTTATTTAAATAAATGTACCAGGTGGCAAATGTGGATGATGAAGGAAATGAACTGGGGTCAGGCACAATGGAGCTCACACAAACTGAGCTCCTTCTGCACACTCGCAAACGGGATGCCATCAGGTGGCCCTACCTCTGCTTACGACGCTATGGATATGACTCTAACCTCTTCTCCTTTGAGAGTGGACGTCGTTGCCAAACAGGCCAAGGTGAAAAATGTTACTTTTTTCTTTGGGCAAACATTTCTATTATAGCAACTTAAGATAATTAAAAAAATGTAGAAACATTTCAGAAAGTTTCTTGGGTGCAGTGTCGTTAATGTAACCAAAGCTTCATCAGAATCAAAAGAACAGACCCCTGGAACAGGGTACAGTCAGATTCATAAGAATCCAATATTGCTGGATTCTGTAATAAATTGATACCAAGTATGTAAGTCTGTGAAATTCTTAGATATAACAGATTCCGAGTTTACTGTGGGTAGCTTGCTAGCATGATATTTAAATGGATACAGATGAGATAAGTACTTTGTAAATAAGAATAAGAATTCTATGAATAATTTTCACATTTGGCAAATACTGTGCTTTCTATAATGTTTCAGACAAAGACACGTTTTTCTTTGATTTACCTCTCTGTTCCACAATTTAAATTACAAATCAAACAATTCAGATGTCATTAAAGTGCACATTGCAGACTTTGGGTTTACATTATGATAACAAACATTATGTTTGGCATTGTGGCTATTTTCGTGGTTTGACATAACAAAATTTCTGTCTAAACTCTTCACAGGTTTCTGTTAGTAATAGTAAGGGATTCTTAATCCTACACATGTACAGTTTCTTTCCCTCTCAAATGTTTCTTACTGTATGCAGCAATAAGCCACTAGATGGCAGTGCAAGCTGGGAATGAGACTTTTCTTAAATGCTTATCTCTTGTACTTTGTACCGCTTGCATTGTGAATGGATTTCCTTTCACTTTAATTTCTTTTTCAGCCACTGTACCTTAGTTTGGCTAGATATTGTTTTACTTAAAATAATGTGCATCTTTTTTAAGCACTGCTTTCTTTTTTCAGGAATCTTTGCCTTCAAGTGCTCTCGAGCTGAAGAGATCTTCAATCTTCTCCAGGAGCTCATGCAGTGCAACAGCATCAACGTTGTGGAGGAGCCTGTGGTCATCACACGTAACAGCCACTCCCAAGACTTGGAACTACCACGTACTCCGCAGACCCCCAACAGTCAGTCACATCCAGTCTTGTCCCTAATAGACTTCATAGCCAGATCCTTTGAGGGGCTGATGTGGGAAAGAGAGTTATTGGGGCAGTGCAATCTTAAAGTAGAAGGGTTGAATAATACTCAGAAAGTTGCTTTAACTTGCTAAGTGAAGCAGAATTATCAATCTGTAGGCTCATGCATATCTCAGTTGCCACCTGGAAGCTAGAAGTTATAGTGTGGGCTTTCATATTTCTTAACAGGCCAAACACCCATTAACTCCATTTGGCACTTTGACTTCCAGCTCCAGCCTATACTGTTCCTGGCTTCCCAAATGGATATCCTGGTTTCCAAGTTTCAGGAGATGGAACAACACACCCTGCAGCACTTCATTCTGCTGTGGCTAATGCCTGCCATCCCTCTATGAGTGAGGACCAACTACACCGGCATGTCAGCATGGAGGACCAGGTGAGCAGGGGGCATAATTAATACCATTTAGTGGATCACTTTTCAACATGGGCTTTCTTAGTAGTGTGCCGATTAAGCTGGAGGTAAGTCTGTGTTAATGTCTCCTTGGTAGTAATGCTGATCTGAACATTTCTCTCTCTTTTATTATTCTTAATTTCCATTCTCAGACACATACCTACGTGAATACCTCTGATGTGGATGGGGAAGGCCGTGGGCGACACTGTGTCCACTCTTTACCAGAGGTTCGACCAAATCCTTATCCTGACATATCTAGGGGGACTGGAGGTAGTGGAGGAGGTCAGGGTGGTCACTCCGGGCTTCACTGCTACTCTCTGGATGAAAGAAACCCCCAGGTATTCTTGCAGGCTCCTTCTGGTGAAGCAAAGTTTGTTCTGGGTCCAACACCTGCTCAGAGACGGCTGATGGAAAGGGAAACCCTGGCCAAGCAGCTGCATAGCCACCATCACACTCATCTGCCAGCAGACAAGGGTACAGAAAGAGATGGGTCGCATTCTCATACTCCCCACCCCCACCACATACACTCCTCATGCCACCTACACCATCACAACAGTACCAGTGACCATCAGGAAAGCTGCCAAGGGGTACAGCTTACCTATGAAAATATTAATGGCCTCGGTGGTGGTCTGCGGCGGGGTGGTGATAACCGTCTGAAGTTGTGTCCTGGCAGTGCGTCACTTTCTGGTGGCTCCAGCAGCAGCAGCAGTGGTGGAGATGGTCCCTTGTCATTACCATCTGCCTCCTCACAGGGGTTTGGCAGTGTTTGTGGTGGCCTAGGACCAGGCCACAGGAAAACTGCACTCCTCAACTATGAGAATCTGCCATCACTGCCACCTGTCTGGGAGTACCGAGCCCTACAGAGGGAGGAAGATGATGAGGAAGATGAAGAAGATGAGGATGAAGAAGAGTATGAGGAAGAGGAATATGATGAGTATTCAGAGGGCCCTGCCACCCCAAATGGCTACCATGAAGAAGGCAGAGGGCAGAGTGACTTGCGAAACTATGTTAATACAGACCGTATGCAGCACGGTGGACGGAGACCTGTGTGTCCTCCTCGCAGGCACCACAGAACTATGGATTGCCCAGGGAATGCTGGAGTGTTCAACTTTGATTTCCGAAGGGGGATGAGCAGTGACTCTCCTCAGCAGCGGCAGCTTAATTATATCCAAGTAGATCTTGATGCAAATTCTGAGCGTGGGATGTCAGTCCCCAATAAACAGCTGCCACTAGCCTGTGGTGGTCCCCCATCTAGTCAGCCTTCCCGGCGCAGTGAGTTCTATGCGGTTATTGATCTTAAGAAAACTGCTGCCATGTCTAGCCTGCAGAGGGCGCTGCCTCGTGATGATGGTACCTCCCGGAAGACCCGACACAACAGCACTGACTTGCCACTGTGAGTGAGTACAAGTAATGGGGGTGGCAAGAAGAGCAAAAAAAGAAAAAAACAACCAACAGCAACAACAAAAACTTTTCCTACCTGGTTGCTTGTCTACCAGTGAAACAGTGGAAGGGGAGGATGGACTCTGTTGTGACTCATGTGCCAAGGATTTTTCCAGTGTTCAGGTCAGCTCTTGGAAGTTTTGGCACACATGACTGTCCCTCTGGACATCTTGTTGTCAAGGGGGGCACTTTATCTCCCCTGGGGAGAATTGGGGTTGGGATGGGATGGGGTGGGAGGTGAGGGAAGATGGGATGGGGATGGTAGACATTCCGTACTGTATGTTACGCACCTTTCATCAAGCCTTGAGCGTCTTGCAGATGCAGCATCCCTTTTGTTTTGCCCAAGGTTTGCCACTTTTGCCTGTTTGCCCACAGGGGAATCAGGGTTTTGTGTCCCTCCAAGACAGCATTGTTTTAGTGGTGAGCTACAAGTGCCATTCTTGAAGTTGGTCTGCCTTTCCCTATTTGCTGACATTTTTTTTTTTTGCATGTTGCTTTAACCTTTAAGGTGAAGTAAACCAAATGATGCTTTTTCTTAACATGCCCTTAACTGGGTGCCCACTGAACTGGCAGGGCTTATTGTAATTTTTTTTTTCTTTTTTGTGGCTATCTTCTCTTTAAAATTGTTCTTTTGCTTTTTCATTATCTTGTTTTGGTTCAATATGTTTATCACTGTTTTATTGACTCTGTGGTGGACATGTTAAGCTGCTTTCCTCTGTATATAAGGCACAGTCCATCTTGGCATTTATGTAGTGTATTATGGCATCTCCCCTCGTTTTGGCATTAGCACTGCTATAGAGTTCTTTATTTCCTCTCCTGTGTAAGGCTTGTAATTTAAGCTGTCTTGCTACTTTCCTATTTAATTTATGATATTCCTGCTTGTAGTGTACCCTGTATATCTCAATATATTTGTATAGATTGCCTGCCTGAACAGTCTAGATTCTTGTGTGCCACTGTAATGCTTTTTGCTTATAGGGATTTTTTTCCTGAACAGCTGTACTGTGCTCAGCATGGAAAACTTTCTAGAGACCATACTCCTTTCTGTAATGTCACAGTTCTCTCAGCATGCATAGGTTACATTCTTTCTCTTTTACATTTAGCAATTCTCATCTGTGACTGTAGAGATTCCTTTCTTTATTCTAAGTAGAGCCTTTGTGTCCCTGTTTCCTGGAGTAATTCTATAGCTTTCCTCAAAAACTTCACCCTTTCTCATAAATAATTATTTTTGATCTTGATGGCCGTAGCTTGTCTTTATATCTGTAGATCTCTTTGCCTGTGTTGGTTGTACTCTTGTACTCTTTCCTTGTCTTGTCTATCACTTGCAGAGATATAGCTCTCCTCGACTGTAGGTGCTGCCATCTAGCTCTTGCTTCTGTGAATTTTTGAAATTCCCAGTATTAATAGGGGTCACTTTCTCTCTGTATAGCCAGAGTTTTCCTTTATGTTGCTGTAGTCCTCCCTGCCTGTAAGGGGTGCTGTGTAGCTGAATCATCTCTTTATCTGAGAGATATTTTTATGTTTACATTTGATGAATGTACAGATTTCAGGGTTCAGTTTTACATTTTCTCTTTGTGCCAAATGAGAGGCAGAACCAGTCTTCTGCCATGACCTAGCAGCAAGTTTGTTTGTCCCAAAAAAGGTGTTTTCTCTATTAAGTCAAAGGGGATGCTGTATCTGAAATGCCTGTGACCCAGCCAGTAGTGCAACATTAAATTACATTCAGAAAAAATGAGCTTCAAATGAAAACAAAAAAAAGTGTTTAGCTTTACAATGTCTGTTCTACAAAGGTGCCAAATGTCTTTACTGTGCAGTAGAAGTGAAGTGATTGTAAAAAAAAAAAAAAAAAAAAAAAATTCCATGTGCCATTATAAAAAATGTGCAAATGTGAGGGCTACATTTTGAATCCAAAAATCTGGTCCTGAGAGAAGTGTTACACGTAAATTCTGATGTGCTGCAGTAAGCAGCTGACATGGTTGCTTAGGAGGGGTCAGGAACTGAAGCGGTCCATTAAAGGACATGGAGACTGAATATGCTGCTTAGTATGTCATATGTAATGTACTGTACTTTGCATGTGTTCATCTTCATTTGGGTTTCAACATGAAGAGAGTTTCCCCAAACCTTTTGGCTAGTGCTGTGCAGAGATCCTTTTCTTCATTATGGGTCTCTTCCAGTGGGTGGCTGGGGCAGGGTTGGGGGTTGAGGGAGTGGTTTTTACTGTTTGGTCTTGTCTGTCAATGCTTCAAGTAACCATAGTCACTTCTGCAAGTGTCCAGTAGCCATGCTTGGGAGAAGAGCTATATTTCCTCTCTGACTTAGGTTGGTGTGCCAAGAGAGGTGTTGAGTTTAAATATCACACTTTCTAGGAGGGAGATGCTGATGTTGTAAAAGGAGTGCCATTGCCACAATAGAAGGGCTCACCCGGTCTGTTGCCAGGATGCTTTTGTATCGCTACACTGTGCCATGCTTATAAAGGTGCCAACATGTAAGAGGAAGCATCTGGCTGTGTTTACAAAGACAGGGACATGTGGCGATTTGTTTTTAAATTTGTTCTCATCTTTGCTTAGCTAATCCTGAGTTTGGAATACAGTAGATCGTCTCCCTGCTTCACCTTCTTTGTATATTGTTCTGGTCTGTGCTG
Source organism: Polypterus bichir lapradei (assembly GCA_026402145.1). NCBI lineage: Eukaryota > Metazoa > Chordata > Cladistia > Polypteriformes > Polypteridae > Polypterus > Polypterus bichir. Next base: position 35,784,290 of record JANRMT010027041.1, on the reverse strand, counting down.
TATTTGGCTTCACTGTCATACCAAATTCTGTCTGTATGTTTTTATTACTTGCAGCAACCAACAAAATGCAGGGTTTATGCCTTGCGAGTGGGTGTTGGTTCTCTCAGCTATGAATCAATTCATTGGATATTTAGTTAAAAATTCATGAGGGAAAGGTCTACTTGCAAGCGGCATTTGGTATAACCTTAAACTGAACCTCTGAATATTTATTATGAAACACAATAGGCTTCTCAACTGAACTAGGTTCACATTCAAATTAGAAGTAGACCTGTGTGCACTGGGAAATCAGAAACAACCCATAACATTTCTCCTGAGATTGTTGTCTCAGCTAAAGGGAACAAATGGTTTTTCCTTCTTTGGCAGCCTTATTCAGGCAACTCCAGGGAAATTACTGGGATGGAAGAGATCTTGCCCCACTTTTTGCTTCAGTCAATCTTTTTATTAATGATGCAGAGGTGGAATGGTGGGAACACTGTTGAGGTGTAAAGCTCATCTCTCGCTTTGCTGTGGCCTGGATATTTCATTTTTTTTTTTTTAAATCAAGTGTGATTCTGAAGGCATTTTTATTTTCTGATTGTAATGAGAGGGTTCTTAAGCATTAACACAGTCTTAAAATGTAGAGAGAGTTGGTGGCCCTTGTTTGTGAGAATTGCAGGTCAGTTCTACCATGTCTGATCTTATTGAAATAGGTAGGGATGGATTTGCTTTAAAGATATGTTAGTGTGGTCTGGAGAGAATTAGATATGTGTTCCTCACATTCTAAAGAACTTGCAACATGTTTGAAAAGGAGGTGGTTGTGAGTACTTGGTAGACGTGATGTATTGGAAAGAAATGGTTAACTTGTTATGAAGGTATGGATGGGACAATAGTGTTGGTTGGTGCTTGTTTTGTGAGGGTGACAAGCATCCTTTTGTTGACTTAGTTTTTATGTATAGGTGGTATTAAGAGGCAGAAGCCCCACACCATGAGTGAATCACTTTGCGTGGGAGGCTGTTATTTTGAGCCTGGTTTACGTAATTTTTGTCTTTTTTGGTGTCTCCCTCTCTCCTCAGTGTCCTGTTGCTACCCTCATATAGTTCTTTATTTAAAAAGGACTGCTTAACCCCAGGCTTCATAATAGTGGATCATTTAAAAATCCATTTGAATGAAAGCCACCTTGTTTTGAAATGCTGGAAATAGATGTTAGCAGCAGTCTGAAGCTAATCTTTTTGAGGGAGAGGGTTATATTTTTCCCTGCTTTAATGTAGGGAGGGATGCTGGCATTGTAATCCACAATGGATTATTTGTATACTCTGTATTATTATTATTATTATTATTATTATTACTTTTAATATTCCTACAAAAGGGGGGGAGGTTGGGGGTAAATTTTTCCAGTGGATATTTGCCCAAAACCACAGCAATGTGCCATTGTCACTAGTGAGTAGCATCTGTGCTGTGCTTTGCTAATCTAGAGTGAGGATTATATGCCTTAATTTATTTACATTTGTACTTCTATATAAATATATATTAATTTATTTGTCTGTCTGTTATTTATTTATCATATTTATTAACTTATTTATTAATTTATTGAATTATTTTGTTAGCTAAAAATATTTCTAACAGTAGCTTATATTTAGAGTCTGCCTTGCATAGCTTACTCAATTGCATGTTTTTATGTCTGTGTTTTCTCTCTAAGTGGGTAAATGGCATGTGTTGTTTGTTGACAAGCTTCCGCTGTATGTTTCTGCCTTCTAGACCAGTCTGCGTATCTACACAATGCCATGGTGGAGTATAGGTCATGAGTGGTCAGGTTTTAAAGGTAAAACGTGTAATTTTAATAGTGGAAGGTTACTTGAGCTTTGTAGTAGAGCTCTGAAGAAAGTTATATTAACACACTATAGGCCTTTTTAAGGTTATTGAAGCTCTAACTTGATATCGAATATGTCCTTTTCCGTGTGCTGTTTGTGAGCACTCAGACTCAGTAATGCTTCTGAGTTGAGATGGATTTATTTGGCTTTAGTTTTGCTTTCTTCCCAATTGCAGTTTTACAGGAGTCTGCTGGAACCTTAATGCTGTATTATCGGCTGTTGGGCAGAAACACCTTGGACGGGTTAAGGTTAGGATGAAGGTCTGAAATGTCATTGTCATGGATCATAGCTTTAGAAAAGTACAAAAGATCTTACTGCCTGATTAGTACACTCAGGGTATGTTGACTGACAGTCTGTCTGCAAAGTATGGTATCTTGCTGTTCACATGCTATATTTTTCAACTTCAGTAGGCTATTGTCAAATGTTTTAATTGCCTTGCTGAAACTCCTTGCTATTATAGGTTCATCACCAACACAACTTTCTGAACCTTTCTTCTAACATGATAGACCTTTTAACTGTTCTGCCAGCATTAAATTAGTAGTTAACCACAGAAGTTAATTTCTATATTATATATTATTTTCGGGATTCTGAGTATACTATAATATGATGGGAGAATGGAGTTTTGAAACAAATTCTATGCAGAATCGTAAGGGTATGCTACCAATAGAGCGTTTTGTTAGATAAGAACCAGTTTTGTTGAGTACCTCATTACTGTCACACAAAAGGCAATTTCTCTTTTCTGAAGAGGGACATGGGACTGTATATGATGTTATTGAGAATTCTGAGCAAAAGATCATGTTGGAAAATGGTTCACCACCTTGTGAAGTTTTGTTTGGTGCCTTTGATTCTTGAAGATGAGCTGCTTATGCTGTATTCATTAAATGTGGAGGCTAATAGCCTCCTGCTGAGTTGTTCTTTTGTAAGGACTCCAGTCCACACATTTACTGTGGATCAGGTAATTGATAATTAGAGTGTTAGCCATGTCTTAGGACAGTTTCTAAACTTTTGCATCTTGTTTGACAGAACCTAAAATGTTTTATGAAACAGTGTCAAAAGGAAAGCAGAAATCAATGAAGATTCATTGCATATAATGCTTTGTCTTTTCAGAATTTTTTCCACTATATTAGCAATTTCAGGTCAGTGTACCCTGCACGATAATTGTTGTTTTTCTGTCATTTGTTCTTCATTCTTCATTTTTTCCATTATGTTTTTTATTTTCATATTTTTCATACCTGACAAATGTATAGTGGCTGAAGAAAACACACTGATTCTTTACAAATGGATTCCATGTCAAAGTGGCTTTGAAAGCATAAGGTAAGGGCAGCTTCACATCTAAGTCACTAAATTTGGACTTTTATTAAATTCAAGTCCAGCTTGAATTTGGTCTTGCTGTATAGGTTGCTTTTTCTGAAGACCTCACAGATTTCACTTCATTTTTGTCGGGATTAGCAGTTTGTTGATCTGATGTACAAGCTTCTGGGTTGTTGAAAGCAGTCAGAGTTGAGTCTTGTTGGGTGTTGGTGATGCAGGATTTAGTGACTGTAGGGGAAAAGGCTTATACACATTTGTAGCTTGCATAGTGTCCCAAAAGGGAATATAATGGAGTGATAAGAGGTGGAAAGGTGGCTTGGGAAAGCAAAGTGAAAGACTGTTTATGGTCATTGAGCTTTCTCTATTTCTCAAAACTAAACAAAGCATTCTGGATCTTTTTGTATTGTAGCTGAACATAGGATGAGCAAACTGTGCAGTATGTTGTTTAATGTGCACGATTAAAGAAAACTAAAGAGTCCAGGACAAGGTCCCTTTAGCATTAATTTTTGATGACCCCCAGCTTTTTGGTCTTTTGAAAGGAAGACGGAAATACTGAAGAGAATAATGGAATGGTAGAGCCAAACCTTCAGAGATGCAGTTCTTATCTTGCTGATAGTATAGAGTATGTATTCACGTGGACCAGGTTTCTAAGGGGTAGATGCTTGGCACACCTTGTTTTACAGTGCATTTGTGGACTCGTTCCCAATCACATTCAGCTGCTTAGTTCTGGTGCACACAAACACACATGAACATATATATATAATATATATGTATAATATACACACACACTTGTGTGTGTGTGTGTGTGAGTGTATAATATTTATGAGACTGAAACAGACAATAGAAAGGTCCAGATTTGTTTAGATGGAAATTCCCTGTGTGGGATTGTGAGATTTAATTTTCTTTTATATTTTTTAAATTATTTTCTTGATGTTTCTGTTTTATGGAAATTGGATTATTGTATTATAATATACATATATAAATGTATATGCTGTAACTGTAGATTGGAGCTCGCTTCATTTCACAGCTGTTTCTACTTTCTCTGTATGGAGATGTATAAGAACAAGATGAGACCAATGAAACACAGCCAGGAGATGCTGTATCATACTTAATTGTGCACTGAACAATGTATACTGAATAAAGTTCAAAAGACAGCACGTGATGTTGGTTTGTGAGTACTTTCTCTGGCAAGTGAGTGTGCATGAGAAGAATGGGTCTGTTATGCTGTGTTGTTATTGATACAGTACTTGCTGGCATCTGGTAAAGAAGAATCAAAAATAACTATATACTGCCTTCAGTGTCAATAAAGCCAGCCTCTTGTTTTATTCCTCCTTGTCATGCTTATGGTCACAAATTCAGACCAGAGTACACAAGATTTTCCAGCAACAGATCCCAGCTTTTCCTAAGGGATTCTATGACCAGTTGTGTGATATAATCTGTTCAGTTTGTCATTCTGTCCCAGGTTCTCTTTCAGTGAGCTGTGTCCAGTGCTCAACTAGCAAGAGGAACTCTGGAGCCATGTTTACCAAATGCCCAAAACAGCTAACTTACTTTGATGGTGGAATGGCTCAAACCCAGTTTCATCCTGGATTGTGAATCTCCTTATGCTGCAATGAACAGCAAGGTTAGCAGCCTTTCAGTAAATCTCATTTCTAAATTAGTCTCAGCCTTTCAGTCACTATTTACAATTTTTTGTTGATAGCTGAAGATGGCAGCATCCTTTATACGGATTAGCAAAATGTGAATTTTACTTCAAAACTCCCTCTTGACTGCTGGGTCTGGTTTATTGAAGATAACCCTGTAGCCATCTTCTAAAACAATTAAGCAGCATCAGGCAGACTTTTGAAAAATTCTAGAGACGTACAAAAGGTGCAAAAAAAAACTTGAAGATCCCTAGAACTGGGAAGGGGTGTGATGCACACCTGCCTCTGAAGATAATAAAGATTTTAGATCCTCATTTTTATTTCTATGGACCTAGTGCAGAGCGCAAGTGGTGATGCTAGAAAGGATAAACAAAAAGGAGCCTCATTGGATATATGTTTTAAACTGATCTCCTGCCTGATAAAATATTCCTGAAGGTTTTGCACCAAGTGGCAATTGAGTTGTACACCTCATCATTTTATTTCCATTTATATGTACATGTATTCATTTAGTAGACACTTTTGTACAAAGCAACTTAGAAAATATGTCAGTGTAATCGAGTAAACTTCAGTATGGGGGACGAGACAAGTTTACAAGATTGATCACCACAATTAAAGAGCCCTAAACCAAACAACCTAATCTATCCTTGAGTTCCAAGAACCTATCAAAGTCATTATCAATTTGACAGATTTTAACAGAACAAGAGAATGACACAGCAGTGATTTGGTTCCTGATCTGACACCAGAACAGACTTTGTTCCCCAACACAAGGATTTAATTAAGAGCCCAGAGTGCAGCACAGAAGAAATGGGAATGAAAATCTAATGCTGGAGGAGCACTCTGATTATCTTGCTCCATCGAATCTTAAAAGATGTCTGTTGGATTGAGATTTGCTGACTGGGAGGGTACTGTGCTAAGTTAAATGCATTATGTTCCTTGAACCATTACAGGACTTTTCAACCATGGGTAATTGGCTTACCTAAAATCATATTTTCCTTACAGGTACACTGGTGCAGTGAAAGGTTTGCACCTGACTAGCAACAATATTCAGATACCCTGTGCTATTCAAATGTTTCTTTCATGTTATGAGTCCCAAAGCAGTAAAAGCTTAACCACCACTATACACTGCTATCCCTAGCAGGATGTATTTATGGTGTTTTACCATAGTATGGATTCCTTATTGGAGAGACTTTGCTGTGAGTCCCAAATCTTCACTATAACCTTTGTATGTTTACACTAATGATGCAGCTGCAATCTGCAGCTCCACTTATGGACACCATCAGGGTTGTGGCTACTGAGGCAGGAAACAACATTCATTCTGGTGGGGATGCTAATCCATCCTGGCCCTCCATCAATAAATATCAGGGTGCTAGTCCATTCAAGTCGATCACAGTACGAGTGTAAAAGGTGTGTTGTCTCAGTAGGCCCTGAGCCATCTTGTCCTGTGCCAAATGCATGCCTAAATGCAGCAACACATTTGTCTCCCAACTTTATTTAAGTTGCCGTACAAGATTCATGCAGCCGTTTGCCTACACGTTTATTTACAGCTGGAGCAAACTAAGTTAGTATTGAAGATTTTGCAGCCATCTGGTGGTTTAAAGTTCAAAGCCACTACAACACAATGCCTGGCAAGAGGCAAGTGAACTGAACTGAGGAAGGGAACTGAGGTTTATGAAGTCAATATTATCACACGTGCAGAGTACAGTGAAATTGTGACTTGTTTGTTTGATTAACATACACCATGTCACCACTCTGTGGTTTTATGATTAGAGAGTAGAACTTCCTTACCTGAAAAATCTCAGAACACATTTGTCATAAGCTAATAGAAATTTGTTACAAACATAGGAAATGTTAAAAAATTCACCATCTTGAACAATTTCCTTTTTATTAACTCTGTAATGCAATTATTGTGAAAAGCTATCTGTCTACATGAGACCCAAATGCAATGTGGAGCACCCAGCCATATTCTGACTCCTACCAAGGCCTCATTTACAAATTTAAAACCAAACTTAAAAAAGAAAAAACAATATTAAGACTAACTTTTAATCATTTCTTCACAATATGTTCTAAAAGCTCTGGCTTATGATTTTCCATGTTCCAAAAGTCAGCCTCCACTGCTAGGGTGTGGTGTGTAGGAATCTGGACTTACCATCCTAATGAACCCTCACCTCTTCTCATTGCTTGATTTCAGAGGGGTGCTCTTCTATTCTTGAACCTAATTAAGGTGCTCCGATTTTAATATTATAATATCTTGAATAAAAATGATGGCTGTTGTGAACCCCATTTCATGACCATGTAACCCTAAAGCTTGCTGGGGTACATAAGCCCCTCCAGTACCCATATTTATCAGGTATCTCAAAGTTACTCCTAAGAATTGCACTAAAGTCTGACTAGAATAAGAATTTGTCCTACCTCAGAGTGGGAAATGAGAAGCATTTACAAAGCACCCTACACCCACTCACAGTGAGTAGTAGACTTTCATGTTTAAGAATGAGTGATGTCACGATTTTACATCACCCTGAGCCACAAACTGGCCGTGATTTATGGTTTCCTTGAAAATCATGAAGGTGTTTTGTCGTTTTTTGATACTAATGCTAAGGCTTTACAACAAAGATAATAATAACAATGATGTTCAAAGTAGTTGGAGAAGCAGAATATGGGGAAAAAACAAGGTAGGATTTTAGTTTTTGTTGCATGTTTAGAAAGTGTCCCAACTTTTTTGGAAATGGGGTTTATAAATATGCTTGTTCCAAAAGATGCCACGATGGGGAGGTCTTGCCTGGTGTACCAGGTAAGAAGGCAAGGCAAGCCTGACCCCTTGAAAAGATTATGGGATGGGAACTCATTTGTCAGGTAAACAGAGGACAGAGAAGGAAGAGTGTAAGAGAGGGGCACAGGTCAGGATTTTTGAAGAAGATTGCTATAAAATATGTGGAAAATTGGAACAGCTAAGAATTTGTGACATCAAAGCCTATTATTTGCTATTAAAATCATAAAGAGTCTTCCATTTATTTGTCTTAGTTTTCAGACAAAAACACTTTCTTTAAATAAAATGGAGATTCCCACTTTGCTCCTAGTGCTGCACTGATGGGCTTTGGCCCACTGTAACCCTGAACTGGATTACGTGGGTCTGAGTATGCAATGTCATGTAATGTTACTGTGTTTATAGAAAAGAATTACAGCCCCTGAAAATATTCCCAATTTGATACTTTACAGCCTAAAATGCAAACACACACAAGAATATGTTTTCAGTTTTATTTAGTCAATGCAACCTATGACATCCAAGTCAAACAAATATAAGAAACAGTTTGGGGAAAAAATGAATAAAAAACTGATAAAAGTTTGAATTAATATAGGACGATCTCCTTATGTCAGAACTTTGTGGTCCTACCTTGTGCTTTAATTCCAGTCTTGAATCTGTTGGGATTCTTCCATACTAACTTTGCACATCTAGACTGTGCAATAGCTGACCACTAGTCTTTACAGAACTGTTCAAGCTCAGTCAACTTGTATGGTGACCATTGGTGGACTACAATCTTTAAGTCATTCCACAGATTTGCAATAGGGTTTAAGTCTGAGCTCTGACTCTGCAACACAAGGACATTCACCTTTTCTCCTTCCGCCACTGTGTGGTCAGCTTTGCTGTGTGCTTCAGGCCATTGGCATGATGGAAGATGAACCTTCTTCCCATCTTCAGTTTTCTGGCAGAGGGTGGCATGCTTTCCTCAAGAATTTCATGGTATTTCAGCTCATCCATTTTTTCTTCTACCCTGATTAGTGCCCCATTCCCAGTAGGATGCTCCCACCTCCATGCTTTACTGTAGGTTTGGTGTGTTTTGGATGGTGTGCTGTATTTGCTTTCTGCCAGGTATATCATTTTGTGTTAAGCCCAAATAGTTTTGGTCTCATGTGACCATAACACCTTTCTCCACTTGGCTTCAGAATCTTCAAGTTCAGTTTGGCAAGACTCAATCGAGACGATTTCTTTCTTGAGGTGTGACTTTTCTCTTGCAAACCTCCCATTTGTGGAGCTTTTGTGATATTGTCATATGTATACAATCAGCACTCTTTGTCAAAAAATCATGTAACTCCTTCGCAGTTGCTGTTGGCCTCTTTATAGCCTCTCTGACCAGTTTCCTTCTCACTCTTCCATACAGCTTGGAGGGACAGCCTGATTCGGGGAGGGTCCTAGTAGTACCAAACCCTTTCCACTTCTTGATTATGAACTTTACTGTGTGCTTCTAGGGACTGATTAAGCCTTTGAGATCTTTATGTATCCCATCTCCTGCCTTGTACCTGTCCACAACTTTATCCCCTAGATCTTTTGACAGTGTCTTGCCACCCATAGCTGATCGTTTGCTTTCAGTTGCACTTTCAAGCACTGGAATGCTCAAGGAATGGCTGAACTGATCACAAGGATTGCAATTGAAGCCAATTAGCTTGGTGTGCAATGGAGAAGTTGATCACTTCCACCTGATTGAGTTTACAAGTATTGTTTGGGACAAAGTGATCCTTTATCAATCTCTGATCCAGGTTTTTTATTTATTATTATTTTTCTGAACTGTTGTTCTTATATCTTTGACTTGAATGTTCTAGGTTGCATCAAGTAAATAGAAAGAAATACTTTTGAATGTTTTTCATTTTAGACTGTATTTTCTCTTTCAGCTGCTCCCATTAGGGGTCACCACAGTGGATCATCTTTTTCCATATCTTCCTCTGCTCTGCATCTTGCTCTGTCACACCCATCGCCTGCATGTCCTCTCTCACCACATCCATAAACCTTTGCTTAGGCCTTCCTCTTTTCCTCTTACCTGGCAGCTCTATTCTTAGCATCCTTCTCCCAATATACCCAGCATCTCTTCTCTGCACATGTCCAAACTAACACAATCTCGCTTCTCTGACTTTGTCTCCCAACCGTTCCAACCTGAGCTGATCCTCTAATGTCCTCATATCTAATCCTGTCCATCCTCGTCACCCCCAATGCAAAATCTTAGCATCTTTAACTCTGCTAAGTCCAGCTGTGTCACCTTCTTTCTGGTCAGTGCCACCATCTCCAACCCATATAACATAGCTGGTCTCACTACCGGCCTGTAGATATCCCCTTTCACTCTTGCTGGAACCCCTCTGTTGTGAATCACTCCTGACACTCTTCTTCATCCATTCCACCCTGCCTGCACTCTCTTCTTCACCTTTACACTGTACTGTTGATCCCAAGTATTTAAACTCCTCCACCTTCGCCAACTCTACTCCCTACATCCTCATCATTCCACTGACCTACCTCTCATTTACACACATGTATTCTGTCTTGTTCCTACTGACCTTCACTCCTCTCCTTTCTAGAGCATATCTCCACCTCTCCAGGGTCTCCTTGACCTGCTCCCTGCTCTCACTATAGATCTGCAGTATGTGGACAACAATACAGATTTTAGCATGTAAAGCAACAAAAGTTTAAATATTTTTAAAAGGGGTAATTCTTTTCTATCCCCGGTGTATGTTATGGTAAATTCATTTTTTCCTTTTCAAGCAAAACACTCAATACTCCAGAAACACAAAGCTAAAACAGGATTTTAGACATTTTTGTACATTTCTTAAAAATAGAAAACTGAAATATAACATTGACCCAAGTAGTCAGACCCTTTGCTATGACTCTTGATACTTGGCTCAGGCACATCCCATTTTATTTATCACAACTAAGATGTTTCTTCACCTTCTTGGGAGTCCAGTTGTGGTCAATTCAATTGATTGGACATGGGTAGGAAAAGCACACACCTGTGTATAGAAGGCCCCACAGATGATAATGTGAATCAGAGTGAAAACCAAGCCAGGAGGTCAAAGGAATTGCCTGCAGAGCTTAGAGACAGGACTGCGTCAATGCACAGATCTGGGGATGGCTGCAAAAAAAAATTCCTGCACATTGAAGGTTCTAAAGAGCATAGTTGCCTTCATAATTTGTAGATGAAAGAAGTTTGAAAAAACCACGACTTTTCCTAGAGCTGGCCACCAGGCTAAACTGAGCAATCGGGGGAGAAGGGCCATAGTAAAAAAAATGACCAACAACCCGATGATAACTCTTCCTGAGCTGCAGAGAACCTACAAGGAGATGGGAGAAAATTCTAGAAGAACAACCACCATTGCAACACTCCATTGATTGGGGCTTTTATGACAGAGTAGCCAGACAGAAGCTTCTCCTCAGTAAAACACATGAAGTTTGCGAAAACGCTTGTAATGGTGTGGTGTAGTGGGTCCACAGCTCAGATTGAAAAGGCCAGTTTTAAATAGATAATCGCCACACTTGCGGCTTAAAGAGGGGGCGTGGTAGTGGGCAGAGTGGTTCCCAGGAGGTTCATGATGCAGGCGGTCCTCGCTTAAGTGCACAGGTGAGGAGTCGTCTGCATCCATAATTGAAGCCGGGAGCTGCTTATTGCCACACCTGATCCATGTCTCTGTTATATACTGTATAATAGGAGCACCGGTGTGGAAGGAAAGAAAAAGGGAACGGAGGTTAAGGATCAAGGTATCTGGAAGTGAGTGAGTGAGCGAGCGAGCGCAGACTCGCTGATGTATGCAGGCAGCTGGGAGAGGCAAGTCCTAGCATGTTGGTTGGCCGACACCCGGGGGCCGACGGTAGTGGTTGCTCCAGCTGAGCACTTGAGAGGAGCAGGAGTGATCAGGAGAAGGTTGGCTCGCAACAGCGAAGGCAGCGGGAGTCAGAGATTTGGAGTGGACCCTGAGTGCGAGTGTCCAGGCCATTGTGGGAAGCCAAGGCGGATGGCTAAACGAAGCCAGTGATCGGGAGGCCAACAGACCAGCCAAGTGAAGAAGGACAGCCAGATGGGAGCATGAAGCAGAACCTGCATCGTCACAAATGGATGCATGTAATGTGAGAAACAAGATCAGCATCATGCGGGGAGGAAACCAGGCACCGCTCATCACCTGTGCAGTACCATTCCAAGCATGGTGGTGACAGCATCATGTTGTGGGGTTGCCTTTCAATGTCATGGACTGGGTGACTAAACAGGATTGAGGAAAAGAGTGAAGTACAGAGATAACCCTTAATAAAATGTGCTCTGGACATCAGACTGGGCTGAATATTCACCTTTAAATAGGACACTGACCCTAAGCACAATGCAAAGACAACACAGGAGTGGCTTACGGGCAATTTGGGAAAGTCCTTAAATTGCCCAGCCAATCAACTATCTCTGGAGAGACCCTGAAAACAGCTGTTCACTGGCGGTGTCCACCCAACCTGACAGAGCTGGAGAAAATCTGCAGAGAGGAATGGCAGAAAATCCCCAAATCCAGGAGTGTGAAACTTGTAACCATCAAACTCAAGAGGACTCCAGGCTGAAATCGCTGAAAAAGGGGCTTCAATGAAGTACCAAATAAAGGGTCTGAATACTTGTGACAGTGAGATCCTTTGGTTTTTTTATTTTTAAGAAATGTGCAAAAAATTCTAAAATCCTGTTTTCTCTTTGTTGTTCTACGTAATTGAGTGCTGAATGATGATAAAAAAAAATGAATGATTTTAGTACAAGCCTGCAATGTAGCATATTATGAAAAAGTGAAGGGGTCTGAATGCTCTTGAATTCTCTGAATGTGTTTGACAGACTTTTCGGCCGTAGGTGGGCCAACCATCATAACCACAGGCTTGTTGCTGCATGGGTGACATTTGCTGTCTCAGTCACCCCTACTTTGAGTTCCAACGCATGAGGTGTTGAAATGGTTTATAATGTTGCACATAGTGAACCATCTAATTGTTCTGTCCCACATGTAAGCCAAATTAAATTGTTGTTGTAGACTCCGAACTCCAGATAGCATATACAAATAAGCAAGTTGGGGTATCCTTCCATAAACATCACTGTAGACGTGGACATTGCTGTGCAAAGTGCTGCTATCTCCTCTGGATTTTTTTCCCTGTTTTCCAGCATTTCTGCTGATTGGCAGATTTCCACTGCCAGTGAAGGGCACCTCTATCAGTTGCCCATAGGCCCAGTTCCTAAAATCCTTTTCCAGAAGCTTGCCATGATTTACCTCACATTTCTAATATTTGCCTTTGTTATCTTGGGTTTCCACTGTTCAACTGCTATCAAATGTACTGTTCAGAAGCTGAAATGGAAACCCATTGTTATTTTTGATTACAGTAACTAGGAATAATTTTTGAAAGAGCTTTCTGATCCATGCAACTCTTTCCATATTTATGGAGACCATTTGAATGTGATACAAAAGAAAGACGCACAACAGAGGTACTTAAAGGACGGTCATCCTCTTCTTTTCCTGCTCGAAGTTCTTGTTTGGTAGGACTGGTAGAAGACTACTGGACACCAAGATGAAAAATAGTGACAACCCTTTACACGCAACTTACAGATGAGCCCTTGTTCTCAGCATACTTTTTATTTTATTTTATAATCCGACATCTGATCCCATCTCATGCCATGAGGAACGCCTATAAAGCAAGAAACGCCAAGTATGCTGCTGGACTTCTGATGCTTATGGCTACCAACTTTGCTCTGCTCTGCTCCCATTTCCTAATAGATGTTAATCACTCTCACTCACTCACTTTCTGTGTTTTCCAGCATGTTGAAAACGTCACAATACCTTCAGTCCAACCATTCAAAGGGCCACCTGATTAGCTCTTTAAAACTCTCTCTAACATCACCACAGAGTGCAGATGCACTACGAAATGATGGAAAAGACCCTTCCAGAAAGCTGACGCAGCTGTGAGTGCTGAGATCTTACACATTATCAAAGCTTTCAGTCAACCTACAGTAAGACACTTAACAGAAGACAGTCTGACCTGCTTGTCTTGTACAGTTCAGGGTATTGGCAGCAGATGGCACGACCAAATCCAAGAATGTCACCTGTGGGGTTCTTGGAGGAAGAAAATCTTAATCACTGACTAAGCAGTTTGATGAAAACCAGGAAAATGTTGAAGGACGCTTGTTGAATCTGGAGTGATTCCCAAAAGAATGATCAATGAATGAAGGTTGCTGAAAATCCCTAAAGCTTCAACTTGTTCATTTAATGGTTATATGGGTTAATCAGGCGGCACATGATACTGGTCTACAAAAAATATTTTTTGTTTGCTACTGGGAATGTCCAGCTCTTTATGAAGTTTTTTTTTACAGTGATTTCATATATATAATCAGAATTAAGGTTTTTGAAATACACATCACTGACGTTTTGACACTTTTGAATATCAATATAATATATCAACACGATAGCTAGAGTTTGAACTATGTCCCACCAAAATTGTTTTGATGTGTTTATTCTGAAAACAAACCAGAAGACGATACCAGAGACACATTAAAATAATGGAAAGGCAAGGTCAGCATGCTCCAAAATGTTTGAGGCGCTTGTACTGCACATCCGTCTGTCTTCGCAATTACCAACAGTAGTCACCCATCATGCTCGGAGTACATTTTCCCTGATATTGGTTTTCCATCGCCTTTATACCTTGATGAAATCTTTCCCCATGCTCATCGCTGACATCGCCCAGCTTTGGTGGAGAAAAGTCGAGATGAGAATGTAAAAAGATGCATCTTCAGTGACATTCTGGTTCCCACAAGCTGATACGCTTTCAGCGTGTTCTCCACAAGCTCAGTATTATTCTCTACTCTGTGACTGCCAAGAAAATTCTGGGCAACCTATACGAATGCTCCCCATGCTGCTGATTCAGTTGGCTTCAGTTTCCTTTTGAACTCATCGTCAAGCATCAGTTCCCGGATTTTAGGATCAACAGAAACACCTTCCTTTATTTTGGCTTCACTTTTCTCGAAACCAAACTTATTTCTTAAATGCTGAAATGCATCGCCATTTCTGGCCATCACCTCGACAATTTTCAGAGCAATGGTGAATCTAACGAGATGTCCTGAAATTCAATGTTATGTTAAGAAAACAGTAAAACTGACTACCTACTTTAGCGTCATGTCTGAAATGTGTCAGAAACTGCGCTAGTTAAAATAGTAAATGACTTGCGGGTAAATGCAGACAGAGGTTGTTTATCTGTTCTCATCCTCTTAGATCTGAGTGCTGCATTTAATACCATTTATCACAATATTGTTATAAATCGTCTTAGTCAGTGGGTGGGTCTCTCTGGTAATGTCTTAAGTTGGTAAGTTACTTAACAGGCAGAAAATTCTTTGTTAGTTGTGGTAATTATACTTCAAAGACACTTTATATTCTATATGGTGTTCCACAAGAATCTATGCCGAGTCCATTGCTCTTTTCAATCTCCATGCTTCCATTAGGTCAGATTAGATCGGGGCAGAACATGAGCTACCACAGCTATACTGACAACACACAACTGTATTTATCAGTAGCGCCTGGTGATCCTGACTCTCTTGATTCACTGATACAATGTCTTACTTGTGTTTCTGAGTGGATGAGTAGTAATTTTCTCAAACTTAATAAAGAAAAAACAAAAATCTTAGTGATTGGCAAAAATATAGTGAGGATATTAGAAATAAACGTGATCCATTAGTCTAAAAAGTCAAGACAGAGGTAAATAATTTAGGGGTAATTATTGACTCTGACCTACATTTTAAATCACGTATTAATCAGATCACTAGGATAGCATTTTTTCACTTGAGAAATACAGCAAAAATTAGACCCCTTACAACTTTGCAAGATGCTGAAAAATGACTTCACGCTTTTGTTTTTAGTCGACTAGATTACTGTAACACAATCATCTCAAGACCACCCAAAAAAAGACATCAATCGGTTACAACTTGTCCAGAATGCAGCTGCCAGAATCCTAACAAGGAAAAGTAAATCTGAGCACATCACACCAGTTTTCATGTCACTCAATTGGTTACCCAAGTCCTTTAGAATTGACTTTAAAATTCTGCTTATGGTTTACAAAGCCTTAAATCATCTCATTCCATCTGATATGTCAGAATGCCTCTCACCTTACACTCCAAATCGTAACCTTAGATCTTCAAATGAGTGTCTGCTTAGAATTCCAAGAGCTAAACTTAAAAGAAGTGGTAAGGCGGCCTTCTGTTGTTATACACCTAAAATCTGGAAAAAAAATTGCCAGGCTAATATGGAGGAGAACTTTAAAAAAACTGCTAAAAACCCATTATTTTTAACATGGCTTCCTTATAGCTACATTTAGTGCAACCCTGATATTCTGTATATGCATTTAATTATCGTTTTTATCATGGCTCTGCAGTCCATACTAACCCATACTTTCTCTGCTGTTCTTTTTCCGGGTTTTCTATGGTGGCGATCTGCACCTCCACCACCTGATCAGGGCACCATGCAGTCCCTACATTGATGGACTGAAGGCCAGAGGTGCACATGACCACCATCATCTAATTCTTCTACATGAAGCCTGTAAACCATGAGGACAGGAGATTATTGATGTTAGGTAGAATGCCTAGAATTGCCTGTCAATACTGATGCTCTGTGTAAGAAAGGACAGAGCCGACTATACTTCCTTAGAAGACTGGCGTCCTTCAACATCTGCAATAAGATGCTGCAGATGTTCTATCAGACGATTGTGGCGAGCACCCTCTTCTACACGGTGGTGTGCTGGGGAGGCAGCATAAAGAAGAGGGATGCCTCATGCCTGGAAAAACTGGTGAGGAAGGAAGGCTCTATTATAGACACGGAGCTGAACAGTTTGACATCCGTGGCAGAGCGACGGGCGTTGAGCAGGCTCCTGTCAATCATGGAGAATCCACTACATCCACTGAACAGGATCATCTCCAGACAGAGGAGCAGCTTCAGCAACAGACTGCTGTCACCGTCCTGCTCCACTGACAGAATGAGGCGATCGTTCCTCCCCAACACTATGCGACTCTTCAGTTCCACCCTGGGGGGTAAACGTTAATATTATACAAAATTATTGTCTGTCTGTTATACCTTCATTATTATCACTCTTTAATTTAATATTGTTCTTTATCAGTATGCTGCTGCTGGAGTATGTGAATTTCCCCTTGGGATTAATAAAGCATCTATCTATTGTGGATTAGCATACCCCCGGACACAGACAGACAGACAGACAGCAGAATGTCCAAAACACACTTCTTTATTTCTCCTGAGCACCACATTGCCTTCCTCCAACAATCCTCTTCCTTTCTCTATTTCTCTTTCTCTTCTTCGTCTTCTGACCTCCACTCCCCTCCTGACAAGCTCTGTCTCTTAGTGTTGTTCGAAGACAATGCAAATGGAAGAACTGGAAGAGAGCGCGTATTTACAGATCATACTGACTTCTTGTCTCATGATTACGACTGGCTTCTAATTCGATTTTGATTTCCAAGAGCTATCCTCTCAGAGCTTTGTGCCGAACTGGGATTATCTTTACAAAGGTAGGTTTTGAGGACTTCTCCTTTGCAAGTTCTGTTCACCCTCAGGTTTTTAGGAGCTTTTCAACGTGAACTGGCTGACTGATCGTGTATTTCACAATCATCACTGAGTCGCACCATGCCAGCTGTATAGGATGATATTATCCGTTTGTCAGATATATAAGATTTCCTTACACTAGTTGAACAGGCAAACATCAAAGCACAATTCACAGCAATGTCCAGTTTTCCAAATGTAATCGGAGTAGTTGACTTCATGCACATTGCTATAAAGGCGCTTTCAGAGAATTAATCTGCTTATGTAAATAGAAAGCATTTCCAATTTATATGCTGCTCTATAGTGCACAGAAAGTGTGTCATATTGTGCAAGCATGTAGCATGCTGCATAATGTGGCACATAATCATGGCTTGCCCTTACCTGAAGAGATGCGGTATGATGAACCTGACCCACCAAATAATCACCCAAATCAGATAGTGGTTCAAATTCATTTGAATGTAATTAGCAAAATGTAAAAAGAGGTAATCAAATGCAACATTGATTTTTTAACCAGTTCATTTAATCTGTGGTCGATATGACATAGTAACAGTGTATTTCTTAGTTCATCAGGCACATCTCTGATATTGTGACACCAGAACAGTAACTGTCACCACATGACCTGATGGGCACCCAGCGGTTTCCGAGGCAGAGGTGTGTGCACAGCCAGTGCTAGAAGATGTGCTGGGCACAGCAGCACCATCACTGCATGGAGTCGCGTCCTCTGCACACGGGTCAGCTTTTGTAATATCGTCTGAAAAAGAATAAACAGTAATACCACATCTGCTGCCTCCTTGTTTGATTTATTATCCACTGGTAAAATGCCAGTTATAAGTGTCTCACCAATAATTGCAGCAACTTGCAGCCTGGAATTCTGCTACCTCCTCCAGTGGTGTTGACACTCTTTACACTTTTCATGTCGATTATGATATCTGACCACTTCTATTTTATTTTGGGTGATTTTCTTAACTTAAACACTTGAGTGCCTCCACCACACTGTGCCACTCCATCAATTTCCTTTTGTTGCTTATACCACTGCTTAAGCCACCAAATAGTACACTTTTCCTTGCCTTCACTTCACTGAGCAAGACCTCCATTTTGCATTTGCTGAAATTCTTCTTTTTCACATCTGCTTTTGCCATTGTCTTTTAAAAAAACACTGAACGGAAGGGACTATTTATATTGATTTGTATATTCAAATATGTAAAAATTATGGTAGGAGTCACAGTAGGGGCTGTAGGCACGTGCAGGCACATTAAAATTCACATTGATAGGGATTT
Source organism: Polypterus bichir lapradei (assembly GCA_026402145.1). Taxonomy (NCBI): domain Eukaryota; kingdom Metazoa; phylum Chordata; class Cladistia; order Polypteriformes; family Polypteridae; genus Polypterus; species Polypterus bichir. The sequence goes on along the minus strand of JANRMT010027041.1, from coordinate 35,765,870 downwards.
ATAAAGGGAAGCTGCATAGAACTTTGCTTACACACAATTTTATGCATCTGAATATTTTTGTGCATACACGCATTTCCAGTTTTGTTGGTACAACATGTGTGAATTCAAGGTGTTATACATGAGGCCCCATAAGAGGTAGCAGATTGTGATGTGGTCGGCTGCATCAGGAGAAAACTCCCAATGTCCTGATGAGGGTGGAGCAGGAGAGAGAATGGCATGAACATGGTTTAACCACTCTGGTTTGGATTTATGGATTAGATTAGATTATACTTTATTTTAAATTATTGAGTTATTGCACTCTAAAAGTTACTAATTCTTTTTATGGAAAGATTTTATGGATTTAATTAGATATTAAACTTTTAATTAACTGGAATATACACTGTCGGAACCTTTATACAGACTTTATTTCTCTGTTTATAATAAACTCTGCTATCCATTTGAAGTAAAAGTTTTTTTCGTGTGCCATCCTTGATTCAAGACCATTGATGACCTGAATACAGGAAGGTGGTCTTGGCTGTGGGTTTGGAGTGTCACAATTTGATTCTCAAGCCCTTTGTGTGTTGCACAAAATGGTAGTTTATGGTTTATGTTCACTAAAATGGGAAATGATGGCTGCATACACTTCTCAAGCTTTTTGTGTGTTTTGCCCTGATGGCAGAGTACAGTAGGGTGGTCACAAAGTAAATGTTCGACAGGTAGTTAGAATTAAAGTGCCCAAAGCTCCTCTTGCAGTGTGACTTTGAGCCAAGGGAGGTCTTATCTCTTGGTTACACTTTGATAAGATGTCTTAACAGCTGAGGACCACTTGACATTCCAGTGGCCCCCACCTCTCCACATAGCAGGTTCAATGGCATGGCAGGGTGGTACAGCCCCAGCAGGCAGAAGGCATTTGTTGATTTAGCATGTAAACCCCCAGATAAGACTCCTGCTCTCATAATATAAAAAACCTCTGGGGGCCAGTGTATCCACTTCACGGGGAGGACGGTGTTAGAGAAATCATGAAGTGGCTGCTTGTGGCTTTGGCATGTCTAGCTCTCTCAGAGGGACTTGTCCGGTGAGTTTCGCTTTATTGTAGTTTAACTCTGCTTTACAACTGAACATGTTGATAGATAGATATGAAAGGCACTATATGATAGATAGATAGATAGATAGATAGATAGACAGATATGAAAGGCTCTGTATGATAGATAGATAGATAGATAGATAGATAGATAGATAGATAGATAGATAGATA
>JANRMT010027041.1:35745112-35764626 GCA_026402145.1 Polypterus bichir lapradei | reverse complement strand
ATAGATAGATAGATAGATAGATAGATAGATAGATAGATAGATAGATAGATATGAAAGGCATTATATGATAGATAGATATATAGATAGATATGAAAGGCACTATATGATAGATAGATAGATAGATAGATAGATAGATAGATAGATAGATAGATAGATAGATAGATAGATAGATATGAGAGGCACTATATGATAGATAAATAGATATGAAAGGCACTATATGATAGATAGATAGATAGATAGATAGATAGATAGATAGATAGATAGATAGATAGATAGATAGATAGATACTATATAACATATAGATAGATAGATAGATAGATAGATAGATAGATAGATAGATAGATAGATAGATAGAACTTTATTTGTCCCCAGGGGGAAATTGGCAAAGTGTCTATTATTGTGTGTTATGTTACAAATATTTACTCACCCTCTGACCCTAAGCTAGATTAATTTTTTTCAAAATTGTTAACATTTTGTACCATCTAGTCCTACCAAAAGTAACAAGTATACTGTAATGAGACCATCGGTTTTCAGAACCCACCATATCAAGCACAAGTAGATCAGGAAGGAGATCAGGGAGCAGCTCTGGACAGGACAGACAAATGGAATAAAGTATCAAGTTTAGAAATGTAAGTACTTTGAGCATTGGAAAGGCGTTATAGAAATAAAATATTTTTTTACACCAGTTTCACAGGTCATCCATATGGGAGGGATTCTTGCCTTAATTTGTCTGAAATTTCTCATTGTTGGTTCATCCACACCACGGGATAAAGCAAAGTAACTGAAAATATTCTGCTACGTCATCACTTGTGGCCTTTTGTGGTAACCATCTTCCCAGTTTGTCATTAGATGAGGGTCCTGCCCTCTACCTCAAGTACTCTGCTCGAGCAGACAGTCAGATAAACTCTTTTCCAATGACCACGCAGACAAGCCAGTTTGCTTGGTTTACTGAAGCCAGTTGGAATAGGGTAAAACTACAAGTAAATCATAAACACAGAATGATGTGAGAAATCCTTACATATAAACTCACATGATAAAATTATTGTCAAAATTACTTATTCTTTACAAATATATAAAAAATAAATAACATTCAAATAAGTGGCAGACGTTTCTCTGTACTTACTCTGGCAAAGCTAGTAAGAATGTGTGAAAAGCACGCTGGCAAGTACTCTTTTAAATGCAGCGCAAGCTCTCATGAAAATGTTTTACCTTAAAAATATGCCACTAAATAACTGAAATACTTTAAGACTCTGAAATCTGCCTTATTACAAAGAGACAAACATCTATAAAACATTTCTACATACCGACAGTGCCTTCAAAAGCAAAACTGAGGTGAACATTTAAAGTAAAACAAGCAAGACAAACAGTACTTTCCATTTGTTTCTATTCTTTCTGTGAAGTTCAGCTTGATGACATCACTAACAAAAGACCGGGTATTCCTGAAGTACAAAAAATGCTGAACATCACCACTAGATGGTGCTAATCTTAATCATTAACTTAATTCAAATCTCAGTCAGAACGGCACAATTAGGTTAGATTTATTAATTCCACAGGGAAATTCAGATGCATACAGCAGCAGAAATACAAAAATAGAAGGAAACAGACTCAGACGAGAGATAATGCAGCCAATCAATCAATCGATAAGAAAATACATAAATAAATAAATTAATAAATAAATAAATAAATAAAAATATATGAGGTGGAAGCATTGAATTTCCTAATAGCAGTGGGCAGGAAAGACCCCCAGGGGTGCTTCTTAGAACACTGTGATGGAAAGAGGCTGCAGCTAAAAGTGCTCCAATACAGCGCCTCCTGGAGAGGATGGAGGGGATTTTTCATGATGGCATCTAAGTGTGCTGCCATCTTCATTTCTACAATAGCGTCCAGTGTATCCAGGGTTCGCCCTGTACTGGAGCGGGCTTTCCTGATAACTAATTAATTAATAAGTCATAATAAATAAGCCCTTCCTATTTTTCTGTTTCCTTTTGGTGTCCTCTGTGCCGTTTGGTTTATCTTGGTGAGATGTTTCTTCACTAGTGATGAGCCAGTTTTCAGGTCTTTGTGGTATTTTATTTGAATCTGTGCGCTTTGCACTGCAAAAGTCCACAGTGGCCGTGGTGGCTGGCCGATTTTGCAGGACTAGGCATTGGACGATGCACTTATCACATGATATGATTTATATTGTGATTCGGGCCGAATAATGCGATATTTCTGATATATTTCAAAGAAGTGTACTCTACATTAGTGTGGCCTATTAAAAGGCACTCATAAAGCAAAACACGGCAAAGTAAATTTAAATCAGTGCACTTAATGTATAAGTTTCACTGTATGATTCTTGAAGATTTTAGTTTTTTGTAAAAATATGAAAAAATAACAAAATATTTGCACTGCAATAACAGAAAATGTGTTGCTCATTGATTAGAATTTTGTTGAACTCTGTACACATGACAATGATGACCCAATAAGCCTATAATATAACCTTACTACAGTGCAAAATCATCCTATTTAAATTAATCTTCTTGTTTTCTGAGTTATCACCTAACATCGCTGCAACAATGGCTCTCCTTTAATTTCCTGCTTCAATGCTTTACTGACCTGTTAGCCATGAGTCCTGACTAGATCTATATAGAACTTGAAACGTTATATTTCGTTTAAAGAAAAATGAGAGTATCGACACTCCGCATGAAGCTGAGACCACTCTGCTGTGACAATATCCCCTCCACCGACTGGGACCAGACCTGTAGAATGAGTAGATCAGAAAAGCACGCGTTAGGAATTTGGTTGCTTCCTTTCTCCACCATGCTGGAGTCCTGCTGCTGAGAACAAAGCAGAGCCCGCTGCTGTAAGTGCTCCCCATTTCTGAATCGGTATCAGTGAAGGGTTCATCAGCGTCCTGAGCCCTCGTTCTGACGCTTGTGGCTTGTGAGGGCTGCAGTTACTGTAGGCTGCTGCTTCCAGTAGTGTTTGAGTTTGTCACGAAAAGCAATGAGCTTTTGCTTTGCCGATTCCAACAAAGTTTGATGTAAAAGCAAGTCTGTGGACGTAGAGGTGCATTGATGAAGCAATGTTGCGATTTGCTGTACTCTTGTGAGCATACGACTTACTAAATTACATGTGTGTTTGTGTGTGGAACACCTAAGCCCACTTTACCATACAGAGATGTCAGTGTGGTGCTCCCAAAACTGGAAAAGTGCAGTTCCACCTTCGTTCTACATTTTCAATTATGTTTTTACATTCCCATTATATTTGAGTTTTCTTTAGCTTTTGTGTCTGATTTCAGTCATGTAGTAATGTCATACAATACACGATAGGTGGCCACATTTCAGAGTGGAAAATTTTGCGTCGATACAATGAAATTTTGTTTCATGTCTATTGTGGTCCACCAGGGGGCGTACCGCACCCTAAACCCTGCCACTGACAGGCTGAGACACAAGTCTTTCCCAATGGCACACGTTTTATTAAAGTGGTGAAGCGTCTTTCTCTTGCTCCCCACTTCACATCACAGTACACAAAGCACCAACTAATATCACACAGTCCTTTCTTTTTTCTTCTTTCTTTCTCCCAGTCTCCACTCTTCCTCCTGCAAACTTTGTCCTCTACCTCCTGACTCTGGCTTGTCGCTGTGAGGCTGCCAAGTCTTTTTTATAGTGTCCAACCTGGAAGTGCTTCTGTTCTTCCACCCACGTGGTCTGTAAGCACTTCCAGGTTAGGTGGAAACCCCAGGCCATATGGCTTTTCCATTTTTACAGCACCCCCTGGCGGCACCCACGGTACCCAAAAGGGCTGAGATAAAGAACTCCAAGTCCATTATGCCCTGTGTGGATCTGGGGCACTGCTGCAATCCAGGGGAGCTGCCATCTAGCATCCCCTAAAGAGGCTTCCTTCCCCCATCCTTCCACTTCTCGGGAGTCACGGCCGAGCTGGGCTGCTGGACATCTCTTACACTATCTTGGACAGTTTGACTTATTTTTAATATTTTAAGTACTAGGGTGTTGGGCTGTGTTAACCATTATGGATGTAGTGAGAAGTCAAGTAAAATGATACCTTTTATTGGCTAACTAAAGAGATTACAATATGCAAGCTTTCGAGGCAACTCAGGCCCTTCCTTAGTCAAGATGTAATCTAAAGCTTGCGTATTGTAATCTTTTTAGTTAGCCAATAAAAGGTGTCATTTTGCTTGACTTTTCACTACATTAATATTTTAAGAAATGGTACTGAATATATACACACACACATACACACATATATATATTTTGATATAATATTGTGTTAAAGTTGTGGTTTACATTTGAACGTTTTCTGTTTTAATATAACTACACTGTATTTTCAGTTAATATTTATATAATTCTTGTGTAAGTAAATGTAGGTTATTATACATAGGAAATAAGAGTGTTAGATTTGGGGACACAATGGAAGGTCTAAAACTTGAAAGTACCCCTTATGAGAAGGACCTAGGAGTCACAGTGGACTCATCACTATCTACGTCCAGTCAGGGTAGAGAAGCAATCAAAGAAGTAAATAACATGCTAGGCTATGCAGCGCCTGATGTGTGGAGTGCATGTCCAAGGAGTTCTGCTCAAGCTTTATAACACACTAGTGAGGCCACACCTGGAGTACTGTGTGCCGTTTTGGGCTCCATATTACAAAAAAGACATAGCAGTACTAGAGAAGATCCACAGAAGAGTGATGAGGCAGATTCCAGGACTGTGAGGAGAGGAACTGAACAATTTCAGTTTAAGGAAATGGAGATTAAGAGGAGATATGACTGAAGTGTATTAAAATTATGGAAGGAATTAGTAAAGTGGATCCAGGCTGTAACTTTCAAAGCCAGTCAATCCATTAGGCAATATAACTGGCCGCTGAGGGAGCCATCATCTGAGGAGCGCCATTTATGAAAGTTAAGGGGAGCATGCTCCAGACACAGAAAGGGAGCCCTGAAACTGTTGTCATACTTTAATGGTACTGAATGGGCACCGTTTATGAAAGTAAAAGTGCGCACCTTCCTTAAAGTCTGGCGTCTATATACAAAGGAGCACTGTTTGGGCTACTGAAGGGGTGTGTGCTGCTGACACCGAGGGGCACCCAATTGGTCATCAAAGTTTAATAATACCAACTATCTGCTGTGGACAATGAGGGATGACGTTAGTCCACCCTGCCTAAGGCTCCAAATGGGCTTCAGCTAGCACTGGTTATTTTAAAATAATTTTTTCAACAAGAACAAGTAGATACTGTTGGAACATTAAGGGCAGATTTCACACAAATGCTAGAAAGTTGTTCTTCGCACAGAGGACTGTAGACAACAACAACAACAACAACATTTATTTATATAGCACATTTTCATACAAACAGTAGCTCAAAGTGCTTTACATAATAAATAATAGAAAAATAAAAGACACAATAAGAAAACAAAATAAATCAGCATTAATTAACATCGAATAAGAGTAAGGTCCAATGGCCAGGGGGGACAGAAAAAACAAAAAAACTCCACACGGCTGGAGAAAAAAAAAATAAAATCTGTAGGGATTCCAGACCATGAGACCGCCCAGTCCCCTCTGGGCATTCTACCTAACATAAATGAAACAGTCCTCTTTGGATTTAGGGTTCTCACGGAAGGGCTTGATGATGATGGTCACGTAGACTTCTGGCTTTCAGTCCATCAACGGTGGAGCATCATGAAGCTTTGAGTAGGTGGAGGTGGCGCAGGCCACCACCACAAAGAAACCGGAAAAAGAAACAGAAAAGAGAGTAGGGGTCAGTACGGATTTTAGAGCCACCCAGAATAGTTATTATGAGGAAATTGAACATATAGAGTATCAGGATTAAGTTAAATTAAGTTAAATTGAAGTTATAGAAAGGCCATGTTAAAGTAATATGTTTTCAGCAGTGTTTTAAAGTGCTCCACTGTATTAGCCTGACGAATTCCTATTGGCAGGCTATTCCAGATTTTAGGTGCATAGCAGCAGAAGGCCGCCTCACCACTTCTTTTAAGTTTTGTTCTTGGAATTCTAAGGAGACACTCATTTGAGGATCTGAGGTTACGATTTGGAATATAAGGTGTCAGACATTCCGATATATAAGAAGGGGCGAGATTATTTAAGGCTTTATAAACCATAAGTAGAATTTTAAAGTCAATCCTGAATGACACAGGTAACCAGTGTAGTGACATCAGAACTGGAGAGATGTGTTCGGATTTTCTTTTCCTAGTTAGGATTCTAGCAGCTGCATTCTGCACTCGTTGCAAACGATTTATGCCTTTCTTGGGTAGTCCTGAGAGGAGTGCGTTACAGTAATCTAGTCGACTGAAAACAAACGCGTGAACTAATTTCTCAGCATCTTTCAATGATATAAGAGGTCTAACTTTACTTATGTTTCTTAAGTGAAAAAATGCTGTCCTAGTGATCTGATTAATATACAATTTAAAATTCAGATTACAGTCAACAATTACCCCCAAGCTTTTTACCTCCGTCTTGACTTTTAATCCTAATGTATCCAGTTTATTTCTAATAGCCTCATTGTATCCATTATTGCCAATCACTAAGATTTCAGTTTTCTCTTTATTTAACTTGAGAAAGTTACTATTCATCCATTCTGAGATACAGGTCAGACATTGTGTTAGTGAATCAATAGAATCGGGGTCATCAGGTGCTACTGATAAATACAGCTGTGTGTCATCAGCATAGCTGTGGTAGCTCATGTTGTGCCCTGAGATAATCTGACCTAACGGAAGCATATAGATTGAGAAGAGAAGCGGACCCAGGATAGAGCCTTGTGGAACACCATATCGGGTATCATGTGTCTTCGAGTTGTAATTACCACAACTAACAAAAAAGTTTCTCCCTGTCAGGTAGGATTCAAACCAATTTAAGACACTGCCAGAGAGACACACATCTCTCTCTCTGTATATATTTATTGTTAGGGATGCCAGGGGCAACGACCCGGCCGGGACGCCTTGAGGGACCGGAAGATGGTCTATGCCCACCCTGGATCATGTGGGGGCTGCCATCCTGGTTGCTTTGGGGGCCACGGGTAGAGGGCTTGGAAGCCCAACCCTGTAGGGGCCTGTGGTCACCGCCAGGGGGCGCCCCAATGCCTTGGGGACCCTGGACCTCAGTACTTCCGCCACACCAGGAAGTGCTGGGGGGAAGAGGAGCAGGGACACCCGGAGAGCTTCCGGGAGAACAGCCGGCACTTCCGCCACACTGGGGCGTGTCCAGGGAGGAGTGCCGGGAGACACCTGGAGCCCATCCGGGATGAAATAAAAGGGGCCGTCTCCCTTCATTCGGGGCTGGAGTTAGGTGGAAGCAGGACAAAGCAGGAGAGAGAGTGGAGGCGGCCCGAAGAGGAAGGCATTGTGTGGCCAGGACTGTGTTTGGGGTTTGGGTGCACTGACTTTATTCTGTGTGAATATTTGTAAATAAACGTGAGGTGGTGATTAACAACATGTCCGCCTGTCTGTGTCCGGGCCACGTCCACAATATATATATATATATTTATTGTCACGCACGTGCGATTAGGAGGTCATTGTATAGATCAAGCAAAGGTAATTCCATGCCAGGCCAGGGGCTGGTGGGGTGCACTAAACCTATAGTCGAGTCTATGTTTTGGTTTGACATCCGATCTCTCCAGGGGGTCATCATCCTGCCGACTACGCCACTGTGAAAAATGAACAGACTCAACACACTTAAAAAGGTTTGGGGCAGCCACCCGTATAATATTCCTGGCTGCAAAATGGTTTTGAATAGCACAGAGATGTTCACAATACTGAGTCCAAAACAGATCTGGTGAGGGTTTGCAAAGATGGCAGCTTTAAGGGATTAGACCGGAAGTGACGTGTAGGAACTGGAAGTGATGTAGGGGAACCGGAAGTGACATTCTTCTGGGTGCTGGAGCCAGAAGTAATGTCATGCTGAGTGCCAGAAGCGACGTCATCAGCTCTGAATCAGACAGGTTTTTCCACAGCTGGTCTGTAGAGATAACAGGAGAAGGTTTAGTGCACCCCGGCACCTCCTGGCCTGGCGTGGAATTACCTTTGCTTGGTCCATACAATGTCGTACTCGCACGTGTGTGATAATATATATATATATATAATCCAATGTCTGTCTGACTGTCTGTCGAATTTTCACGAGAGAACTACTTAATGGATTTAGAACTTTTTTTTTCTATAATTTGCTTGAACATCGCGCTATGTACTGTATCATAGTTCGCTTGCAGGACTGATTTATTCGCGTGAGTCCAAGACACAGGCTGCAGGCCGATGGGAGGGGTAAGCATGACGTCAGGAGTGGGGAGCTGTGCTGGGCCCTCCTCACTCACGCACCAGCCTCTGTTCGAATCGCTTTACCTCTGGCTATGTTTTGGAGTGGACCTTACCTCCGCTTAGCTAGTGATACCTGTTTGTTTATTGATTGTTAAAGTTTGTCCTGTTTCACTACTATACGGTTGGAGCTGTGGGGGATGGCTGCTGTGGAATAAATTATCAATAAGTGTGAAGAGCAGGACTTTAGGGGCCTTCATATCTCAACTTAATGTTATTTTAGACAATATACTGTAGGTGAATAGGATGGATGAGCTTGTTGGGTTGAATGTTCTAACATAATGTTCTTGGCTTATAAATAGAATTGCACTTTCTGAATGTAACTGAATGTAAAGTCAGCAATTCAGCTGGCAGTTAGAGGTAAATGTTCTTGCCTTCTCCTAGTGGGCAGAGCTGGTTGGGATAGGGCTGAGCTTTCCAGAAGGTTTCCCAGGTGTCTACACAGGTTGGGTAAAACTGAGCTGATGTTTCCAACAGTGTCCCTCTGAAGAAGTTCAAGTCCATTCGTCAGGAGATGAAGGAGAAGGGTCTCCTCAAGCCCATCCACTACACTGACCCCGGTCTCAAGTACTCCCAGACTCTGTACCCGAATGGCCCCTATGCCTATGCTGTCAATGAGCCTCTTGTCAACTATGCAGATGTGAGTCCTCCATCTTTTCTTGCTGATCTCTGCTGATCTCCAACGGTGGGTGTGAGTGTCTGTCAGTCTGAAAATTGCTTTTCAGGATTCTAACTTTCTTTTCTTAAAATGACACTCCAGTAGGGAGGTGGAGAAGTGATTGTGGGTGGGCAGCCTTCTTCTGTCTAAGTGCATTTTCCATAGTGAACTGTTTGACTGTAAAGCTTTTTGTGTCTACCATGACTTTTTCTTGAACAGCTCAGTTCACATCCCAGAATATTTGGAGTAATGTTCTCATGTTGTCCTTATCTTTCAGTTGTTCTACTATGGAGTAATCTCTATTGGAACTCCACCCCAGTCCTTCTATGTCTTGTTTGACACAGGATCATCTGTCTTCTGGCTTGCTTCTACCTACTGTAGCAGTGAGGCCTGCAGTAAGTTTGGGGAGCACTAGGGGGTGTTGGAGAGCTCTCAGGTCTTTTTCTTTGCAGGGGGATAAAAGGCAAAATCAGAGATTGTGTTGCTTCAGAAGAACATTATTTAGGGGCCACCAGGACTTAGTCCCTGGTGAGTGAGACATCACACCTATGACTGGCTAGACATACAGATACAGTAAATCTTTTCAAGTACTCCTGCCCAGGGAATTAGCAGAAAATATTGGGGCTCTAAGTAAAGAAGGCTGTTTGTCTCCACCTCTAGGTGAAAATTCCTTCTAATTGCTTTCTCCTTCTCTTTACAGCCAACCATCCACTCTTCAACCCCAGCAAGTCATCCACTTACTACTCCAGGGGCCGCACCTTCTATCAGGGTTATGGCACTGGCAGCCTAACAGGAGTGTTTGGTTTCGACACCCTACACGTAAGGCCTTACCTTACCCTTACCCTAGTACTCACCTTAACACTCTTTGCATGACCAATTTCTCACTTACTTCTTGGTTGATTCTCTTTTGACAATCAGATCGAAGGTCTCTCCATCCCCAACCAGGGAGTAGGACTGAGCATCACCGAACCTGGCAACACATTTGTCCATGCTAATTTTGAAGGCATCTTGGGCCTGGCTTACCCTAGTATGGCTGATGGACAGATCCCTGTTATGGATACCATGATGCAGGACAACCTGCTCCCAGCAAACGTATTTGCCTTCTACATTAGCAAGTAGGTTATGTATTCTTTCACTGCACTCCTTACACTCCACCTGTCTTTACTTTTTAACAGAGAGCCTTTCTTTTGAGTGCTTAGCACTGTTACCTCATGGACTGAGTGTTTTGTTCACAAGTGGGGTATTACCTGGGCATTTTAGTTTTCCCCCCACATGGACGCTAGGTTCATTGGTGAGTAGTTATGAGAGAAATGATTTGTAAGAAATTGAATTTATAGTAAAACTCAATGTTTTGCTTTAAAAAAAAGATTTTGCAAAATGAGTTGCATTTCCTTTCCAGGATATTAGTGCAGTCAACACAAGAAATAAAGAGTTTAGGTGGGGTTTAACAGGGGTTAGGAAACATGTATGTGTTTTACTTCTTCATGTGTCTGTCTGTCATTTAGTATTTAAATAAAGATGAAAAACTAAATCACCAGGCTCATTTCCTGTCATGTATAGACATTATGTTGAGCTACCAGATATGTTCTGGTAGTTTGATCCCTACTTTGCCAATTATCATGACAATCATAGCGATCACAATCCTAAAGATGCACTGGAGACAGACTCAATGACGTGAATAGTAATTAAGAAACAGGAAAGGGTTGTTGCTAGGTAATGGTATCAGAGGGGGTGTGGTTTCTCATGTAATAACATTTTCTTTTGGAGAAACCATAGTGGTAAACACAATGGCGCATTATGGAGAGTCCCGGCATGGAAATTATACAGCATTTCAGATTTTTAAAAAACACTCTATGTTTTCCACGGTAATGTGAATTGAGCTTACTTGTGGTTGACTGGTTACATGCATTATGTAGTTGCAAAAAAGAACATAGGTAAACACGAAATGTGACATGAGACCTTGTTACAACACCAAAAAATGTTTAAACCTGCATAATGAACTTTAGAGTCAGTTTCACAAAACGGTATGCAGATCAAAACTGACCTATTTCCCTTATTACTATTGGAGAGTCTAAATTGTCTCCTTGTAGGTGTGCACTTGACTGGGTCCAGTGATGAAATGGTGTCCCATTCATAGTTGGTTGCTGCCTTGTGGCCAGGCCCCCAGGACCCTGAACTGGATTAGGTATATTTAAGGTTAATGTATATCGTGCTTTTACTGATCTGATTTTTTTTTCAGGAATTTTGAGGATGGCAGTGAGGTAACTTTTGGTGGTGTTGACCAGAGCCGATACACTGGTCAAATCTACTGGGCACCAGTCACTGAACAGTTGTACTGGCAGATTGCTATCAATGGGTATGTCCTTTCTTCCCTTCATCACAGCACTGAAATGAGTCTGGTCCTATATTCACATTAAGAAACTGTTTCTGTTTTCATAAACTTTGCAGAGTCATGTGACCATGCAGACTCAAGTCATTAGTGGTCAACACTGATGAGGAGGGTCATATTGGCTCCCAGAGGTCATGCAATGCATTCATCCATTCTGTGGTTTTCAAGTTAAGTCACTTACTTATCTCTGACCTGCAGCTTCCAGATCAATAAACAGGAGACTGGTTGGTGCAGAGATGGATGCCAAGCAATTGTGGACACTGGCACTTCCCTGCTCACCTGCCCCCAGCAGTACTTGGGCTATCTGCAGCAGTACATTGGCGCGCAGGCTAACCAGTATGGAGAGGTGAGTGTCTTCTAGAACTATAGATCAGTAATAATAATGTACATCATGGATAAAATAGTGGAATGAATAATTAAGGAAAGAATTGAGCATCACATGACAAGAACAGGAGTTTTAGGGAACAGTCAACATGGGTTCAGACGAGCTGGGGCTGTGCTGCACTAATATGCTGAAACCTATGAGGAGGCAACATAACCATACGATAAGATAGGTACATATGAAATTATTTATCTGGATTTTCAGAAATCATTTGGTAAAGTCCACAGGAGAGGCTGGGCATCAAATTTGACGACGTGGGAACTAAGAGTGTACTGCATAGATGGGAGTAGAATTAGCTAAAAACACAGGGAGTTGAAGGATATGGTTCAAAGAACCTTAGTTAAGAGTGATGTCTCACAGTGTCAGTGTTAGGGCCACTGCTATCTTTAATGTACATGAAGTGTCTGGATAGGAATATAAATAACAAGTTTAGTTTGCAGAAGATATCAAACTGGGTGGAATAGCAGGTCATCTAAAATAAGAGACTTAAACAGAATACAGGCTTGGGGAGAGTTGTGGCAGATGAAATTTAAAAATAGTCAGGAGTTACACATTGGAAGTAAAAATGTGAGGTATGAATATACAGTGGGAAGTCTGAAACTTGAAAGGACACCTTATGAGAAGAATTTAGAAGTCACAGTGGACTCGACACTAATTACATCCAGACAATGTGCAGAAGTGATCAAGAAGGCTAACAGGATGTTAGGTTATACAGTATAGCACAATGTATGGCGTTCAAGTCAAAGGAGGTTATGCTAAATGTAGGTTACTGTATGTAACACACTAGTGAGGCCTCATCTGGAAGCTTAGCAGAATGTTAATATATACAGTACAGCACCCCTGATGTGTGGAGTTCAAGTCAAAGGAAGTTATGCTTAAGCTTTATAACAGACAGGTCCACAGTTTTGGTCTCCAGGCTTCAAGAAAGTCATAGCAGCACTAGAAAAGGTCCAGAGAAGAGTGGCCAGGCTGATTCCAGAGCTACAGGGAATGAATTATGAGGAAAGATTAAAAGAGCCGAGCCTTTTCAGTTTAAGCAAACTACGATTAAGAGATGACGCGATAGAAGGCATTAAAATTATGCAGAGAATTAATCCAGTGGATCGAGGCTGTTATTTTGAAACGAGTTCAACAAGAACATGGAGACTTGTTAATACACAATTCTGCACAAATTTTAGAAAGTTTTCCTTCACACAGAAAGCTATGGGCATGTAAAAAATTACCCAGTGGCGCTGTTGAATTTAGGGACCTTCAAAATTTGGCTTGATGTTATTTTGGAGAAATTGGGAGGATAAGACTAGCGAACTTTGTTGGGCTTATTCTAGTCAAAACGTTTCTAATGTTCTAACCTACTGTAATTGACTAACCTTTCAATGCACTACTCGAGTGACCCCCAAAGTCAGCTGAACATCTTATCCCAAGAATGAGATGCTGTGAATATGACAACCTTACAGCTACTCTTATCATCCACAGTACATGATCAACTGCAACAATCTGAACAACATGCCAACCCTCAGTTTCACTATCAATGGCGTGAACTTCCCTCTGCCACCCTCTGCCTACACTATGGTGGTAAGTGACTAGGCCAATAAAATAATAATTTAAGAAACATCTGAGAGCATTCTTTAGTTCCTTGTATTTTTTTCTTTTTCAAGCACAATGAAAATGGACAATACTACTGCACAAGTGGAATCATGGGCACCTACTTGCCATCCCGGAATGGCCAACCTCTGTGGATCCTGGGTGATGTCTTTCTGAGGGAGTACTACACTGTTTATGACAGGCAGAACAACCAAGTTGGATTCGCCCTGGCAGCCTAAATCACATTCTGTTTCCTGCTCCCACACACTAAGGACCACCAATACAAAGAGAAGACACAATGACGAGAGCTACAGCTTCCTGAGTATTCATGACACAAAGCACTTAATAATTTATCAACTGCAGCTAAAAGATGGGATCAACATAAAGTAATTTCAGCCTTCAGCCACCAGAGGGCAGAAAACTTTAAACATCCAACACTCCATTACTGACCTGCATGCCTTGTCTGCCAGCTGTCCTTGGGTCTTGACAGAAGTGGGGGGCAGAGAGGGTGGTGCATTTCTAAACCTGAATATAAATGAAAGAAAAATGATAAACATATGATCCAAATTGAATAAAAATGTTATGAATTAAATCTTATACTTTGTTAGTGTTTGCTAAGGTGTCTTTCCACTCATGTGGTTACTTGAAGTTTTCCTCATCCTGGGTCTAAATGTCAATCATGTTCAGAAGATGCATGGTAATCGTCAATGTTGTAAACCTCGGTGCCTCTACCACAAAATGTGTGCAAGGTATTCGTCTGGAGAAATAAATAACGAGAGTGCACAGGTCCAAAGGACAAGGGGTGTACTGAGCACTGATTGTGTGTATACGACTGGGCTGCAGTCCTCGGACTCCATATCTACACAGCCCTAACTCTTTGCCAAGGTATCCTTTAACAGCTGGTAAATTTATCATTGGTACATTGGAGTCCTAAGTTTATTAGATTAGATACCTATGGTCTCTACTCCTTGGGTAACTGTATACTGCCATAATGGAAATGTTCACCCCCAGCGGACGGATTGGCTCATTGATTTACAGAACACAGAAGCAACAGAATAGGTCAACTCTGCTTTAATAAATCGTTCAGGAATCCAGAAATGGAGAATCTCTGACAATTAGGAACCTCTCTGTGGCTGGTAAGTGAAGGGGAGGAAGTCAGGTCTGGAGGGTTTGACTTCAATGATGCTACATCTCCCCACTGCTAGCAGGTCACAGCCCAAGGATTGAAGATATTGGTGCAGCGTTTCTCAACCTTTAAGTATTTGCGACCCGAGTTTTCAGAACAGTTTTAATCGTGCCCCCCTAACATTTTTTTTGAAATGTAGATACATATTTTATTATACCTACTTAACTTTTATCGACATTTATCTAACTCTATATTTATTGTTCTAGTATCAGAGTGTAGTTTAAGTTTATTTCTTTTGGTTTCAACAGATGTTTTTTTCATATTTTTGATTCTTGTTTTCTTTTTTTCACATCTTCGCGCCCCCCTTTTTGTTATTTCGCACCCCCTTAGGGGGGCCCGCCCCACAGGTTGAGAACCACTGTATTGGAGTGATGGCAATGACTTTGAGTTTGTAACAGCTGATATGTTCAACAGGCAGAGGGACAATGCGGACAAGTGTGACAGCAGAGAGAGGCCAATTAAAATAAAGATTCTGCTATTAAATGTTGGGTGTCTTTTACAGCTGTTGGCAGATTTTTTTCCAAATTTAAAGCTTATATAAGTAGGAGATTTGTTGCCTGTAGGAATTTTAAATAACCTAAGAATTATATAATAGCCTCCTTCTTGTGAGTGCAGAGCATGCACTCCTTTATACAAGTTATTTTGCATTAAACAGACAGTCGATTAACATACCTGAGGGTTTGATTAATATGCCCATACTAATTTGGATCTTCATTTATGCATTTGGATCAACCACTTGAACCACAAAATGGTTTGATATGCCTGGAAGTACAATTTTCTAATAATTCATTTTGACTAGCTGTGGCCATGGGCATCGTAGTGGGGGAAAAAAGAGTAATGATTGCCCAGGGCCCACTGAGTAAGGGGGGCCTTGAATCCTGGAATGAAAAGGAGATGTGACAGACATGGATCAAGAGGAAGGGTTTCACAGAGACTGCTTATGTATAGGGTCCAGAGTTCTGTGCTACCCCCCTGGCTGTGATACCTCTGTATACCTGCTGTACACCTCAGCATTAGCATTTGCAGTGCACATGTGATGCATATGTGTCTGTTACATGCCATTTGGTATGGGATTCATAAAAGCAGTGTTAATGTTTCTGATGCACCATTTGTTGGAATGTAAAATGCAATGCATTTCATTACTAAATATGTTTGTGATGTGCCATCTTTTGGATTGACAGAGACATAGCAACCAGATGGACACACAGACAGAGACACAGGCATTTGCTTTTGTATTAAGGTGGATAATAAGGCAAGAATTCATTCTTCACTATACACATTAATAAATTGACTTAAGTTTATAATACATCTTAGCTGAAGAAGGAAATCTTTTTCTTAAAGTGTTGCCAAAGTGACAATTAATAGTTTTATCTGTGAATAAAAAATATATATATTTTCTGCAGAGATTTATCAAATCTGAAGAGTAAGCATTCCAGTTTTACTCTTAATAGAGAGGTCCACAATAAAGAGAGACAAAAACAGAGAAGGTCTGGGGTTCCACCCCATATATTGTAAATGCTCTGAGTAGTCTTAAAAGACTGTGTGTAAAACAGGACTAACTTGGTAAGACAAATGGCTGGTTTTTATAGGTGGTTAGGAGGAAGAGGAGGGTCCAACAGGGAGCTGGTGGAAATGAGGTCAGTAGGAGGGCGTGGTCTGGAGAGAGACATGGAACCTGGTCGGGATTTAGTTGGTCTTCCATTCTGGTGATCTGCAGAGGAAGAAGAGACATTAGTGCATTTTGTCAACCGCTGACTCAGCACTTTACCCTCAGTTAAGCCCACTGACTGCCTCTCATGCGCTTGTGTGTCACAACATGCATACATATATACAGTATATATATATATATATGGTTGAAATAGTTTACTGTCAAATAATGCAAATAGTACGCTTTGCCTCTGACGCTGACGTCCGAGGTTCGATTCCCAAGACGGGGTGCAGTGAGTGTATACGTCTGATGAGCCCAGAATTAGGGAGGAACACGTGTCACGTACTCTTTGCATTATTTGACAGTAAAACTGTTTCAACAATTCTATGATCTGCGTCTCGCAACTGAAGAGGGCACCGTAGCGGATGTTAGCCGACTTGCTGACCAACCACAAGCGTTACCTGGTAGGTAAACACCGATACAATCAGATTGTGATTCAGACTACGAATGCCATGAATATATATATATATATATATATATATATATAGTATATATTGTCACGCTTGGGTCACAGATTTGCACAGAAACACGGGAAGTTGCAGAGACAGGAATTTTATTCAAACACTGCAAACAAACATATGCCTCTTTTTTTCGAAGGTTTAAACGGACTCCTTGACAAGACGGAGATGACAGTTCCCTCTCACAATTTAAAAGAATGCAAACATATCTTCCTCTTCAAAGGAGTGCACGTCAGGAGCAGGGAAGGTCTGAGAGAGAGAGAGAGAGAAAAGCAAACAAGTATTCAAAAACTGACAGGTGCTGCTCAGGCTTTAAAGTCTCCGAAGTACTGCGTGGATCGCACAATAGATCAGCCGCAAGTAAGTCCAGCAAGCAAGGGAGCAATGTGAAGGTAGTCTTTCAGCGTCTTTTTTAACCTGTAGGGGTGCAAACAGCTCCCCAACTCACAATATATATCTATCTATTATATAAAAAATTTGGGGTCAAGATGTGAACATCTCGGGGAGACACTTTGAAGTCCCACGAGACTACTTGCATGTCACGCCCTACTTACAAACAATTTCTCTGAGACACTTTAACGTCCCATGAGACAAGGAAGTGAGACAAAAGGGCAGGTATTGTACAGGCTTTTAAATGATAGTTGCGCAGCGCGACATGCAGATCACACAGCTCAGCAGCAGCTAGCAGCAAGCCAGCAGGTGATTCGTCCGCATCTTCTTAGTGTGTGTTCAGCCCCCTCCTTCACTGTGCGAGCGGCAGAGACGCGAAGTGGCGAGTGTGAAGTGCGCCTCCTGAGAAAGGGGTTGGGGGGTAGGCGAGCGAAGCGAGTAGGGGGCAAAGTATATATATATATATATATATAGTGCATCCGGAAAGTATTTACAGCGCATCACTTTTTCCACATTTTAAGTTGCAGCCTTATTCCAAAATGGATTAAATTCATTTTTTTGCTCAGAATTCTACACACAACACCCCATAATGACAATGTGAAAAAAGTTTACTTGAGGTTTTTGCAAATTTATTAAAAATAAAAAAACTGAGAAATCACATGTACATAAGTATTCACAGCCTTTGCTCAATACTTTGCCGATGCACCTTTGGCAGCAATTACAGCCTCAAGTCTTTTTGAATATGATGTCACAAGCTTGGCACACCTACTCTTGGCCAGTTTCGCCCATTCCTCTTTGCAGCACCTCTCAAGCTCCATCAGGTTGGATGGGAAGCGTCGGTGCGCAGCCATTTTAAGATCTCTCCAGAGATGGTCAATTGGATTCAAGTCTGGGCTCTGGCTGGGCCACTCAAGGACATTCACAGAGTTGTCCTTAAGCCACTCCTTTGATATCTTGGCTGTGTGCTTAGGGTCGTTGTCCTGCTGAAAGATGACCCGTCGCCCCAGTCTGAGGTCAAGAGCGCTCTTGAGCAGGTTTTCATCCAGGATGTCTCTGTACATTGCTGCAGTCATCTTTCCCTTTATCCTGACTAGTCTCCCAGTTCCTGCCGCTGAAAAACATCCCCACAGCATGATGCTGCCACCACCATGCTTCACTGTAGGGATGGTATTGGCTTGGTGATGAGCGGTGCCTGGTTTCCTCCAAACGTGACTCCTGGCATTCACACCAAAGAGTTCAATCTTTGTCTCATCAGACCAGAGCATTTTGTTTCTCATGGTCTGAGAGTCCTTCAGGTGCCTTTTGACAAACTCCAGGCAGGCTGCCATGTGCCTTTTACTAAGGAGTGGCTTCCGTCTGGCCACTCTACCATACAGGCCTGATTGGTGGATTGCTGCAGAGATGGTTGTCCTTCTGGAAGGTTATCCTCTCTCCACAGAGGACCTCTGGAGCTCTAATAGAGTGACCATTGGGTTCTTGGTCACCTTCCTGACTAAGACCCTTCTCCCCTGATCGCTCAGTTTAGATGGTCGGCCAGCTCTAGGAAGAGTCCTGTTGGTTTTGAACTTCTTCCACTTACGGATGATGGAGGCCACTGTGCTCATTGGGACCTTCAAAGCAGCAGAAATTTTTCTGTAACCTTCCCCAGATTTGTGCCTCGAGACAATCCTGTCTCGGAGGTCTACAGACAATTCCTTTGACTTCATGCTTGGTTTGTGCTCTGACATGAACTGTCAACTGTGGGACCTTATATAGACAGGTGTGTGCCTTTCCAAATCATGTCCAATCAACTGAATTTACCACAGGTGGACTCCAATTAAGCTGCAGAAACATCTCAAGGATGATCAGGGTAAACAGGATGCACCTGAGCTCAATTTTGAGCTTCACGGCAAAGGCTGTGAATACTTATGTACATGTGCTTTCTCAGTTTTTTTATTTTTAGTAAATTTGCAAAAATCTCAAGTAAACTTTTTTCACGTTGTCATTATGGGGTGTTGTGTGTAGAATTTCAAGGAAAAAAATGAATTTAATCCATTTTGGAATAAGGCTGTAACATAACAAAATGTGAAAAAAGTGATGCGCTGTGAATACTTTATAGAATATAGTGCACCATATCAGGTGTGAATGAGCAGAATATCATTAGAGAGGACCTATTTTGAAACTGGCTCATTTAAACAAACTTGGACATTTAATTTGGTTTACTTTTTGTTGTTGAAGTGTTTGCTATCACAATGCCAAGATCAAAAGAACTCTCTGAGGCCTTCAGAAGGAAGGATATACCTATGAGTCTGGGAAGGGGTTTAAAAAAGACCTCCAAATCAACCATTTCACCTCCCGAAGATGATCTATGAGTGGAGAACACTTCAAACAATTGTTAACTTGTCTAGGCCATATACATTTTAGATAGATAGATAGATAGATAGATAGATAGATAGATAGATAGATAGA
>JANRMT010027041.1:35632420-35723944 GCA_026402145.1 Polypterus bichir lapradei | reverse complement strand
ATTATTATTATTATTATTATTATTATTATTATTATTATTATTATTATATTAAAAGGTTACAAAACTATGAAAATGCCAAACAAAAGGTGATTGTTTAACAAGTTATAATGTTAACTAAAAAATAATATTTTTTAGTCCATCCAACCGTCAAAAGAGGTGGTGCGTTGACTTAAGTTCTCCTGTATACTTCTTATCTCTTGGGTACACTGTGATAAAACTCCTTAATAGCTGAGGTCTGCTTAATGTTCCAGTGACCCCTAACTTTCCATGCACCTGGTTCAAATGCATGGGTGGGCGGTGTATTGGCAAAAGGCTGCAGGAATTTGTTGATTTAGTATGTGAGCTCCAGATAAGACGCCTGCTCTCCGGCTATAAAAGAATCCTCCACTCAGATACCGTGTGTCCACTACACGAGGAAGACTGCTTTGGAGATATCATGAAGTGGTTAATTGTAGCTTTGGCCTGTCTGGCTCTCTCGGAGGGATTCGTCCGGTGAGTAGTGCACTCTTGAGGGTTATCTCTGTGATCATTTGGGTGAGATTCCATAACCTTGTTTTAAAATTCTCCACATAATAGAAAATCCAACTATATCCTCACATCCAAGACCTTTTTAAAAAGCATATCTTATGCAGAAGGAAGGTGGAATGAAACCTGATAGCTGATAGAAGACAGGAGTTGCTGTCTCACACTAGTTGGGATCTTACCAGGTGTCTTGCTGCAGGTCCATCTCTTTGTGTGTAATTTTACTTAATTAACTCCTTTTACATTCCAAAAGCCTGCACTGCTGCCAGTTGGTATTTTTAAAATTTCCATGTGTGCTCTACTGTCCTCTTGATGGCCTTTTGATTTCTTTCTGCTGATATTTGTGCTTTCTCTTGTTGTCCATTCACACACATTCAGAACTTGCTTATTCAACCTATGGGTTACAGAAAGTCAGAGGCTATCTTGGCAGCTGTAGATAGGTTTTCCGTCAGTTAAGAGTTACCAGTTCATCTTATCTGCCAGGCTTTGGAATGCGGGGGAAAAGCTGCAGTGAAGGACACATGAAATGTGCACAGGGCTAAAATTTGAACCCAGGAGTTTGGAGATGAGGGGCAGTTGAATCACTCAGTGATTTAAGACTTCTGCATAGGACCTGTATGAGTGTGTCACAGCAAAAAAGACTTGAATTTAAAAGTGTGGCAGGGTTCAAGTGGCTAAAATGGCTACTTTCTGCATTCCACTTGGCATGTTGGAGGCCAGTGACGAAGACATGGTGGGGGTGGCACTGTCAAACTGAAAAGTTCTACTTACAGAAGGATCTGATTTGTTTGCACATTGACATTATAAAGCTCCTTGCACGCTTTATTTGTAGAACACAATATTCATTTAAACATAAAGCTTTAAATTGTAAGAGAATTAAAGGTGAAGGAAGGCCTTGATGTTGAATACGGTTGATAGTGACTGTAAATATCACACTATAACTGTATTTTTGGGGGGTGTGAGAGCTAATCTCAGGGAAAAGTGGGATACGCAAACCTCAGTTTAACAAGGAAATAGCATGTCAGATTACATGTTTTGAACCTGCTAATTTTATTTGAACATAAATTAACCTTGAAAATAAATTAAATGGGATAAGCATTCTAAAGTCAGAGCTTATGTGGTACAAAGCAGTGCATTCAGGTAATCCCAGCAACAATGCAGTATAGTGTGTTAAAGTTTAAATTTCTGTAATCACATTACACTAGCAGAGTCAACTAGAATTTCATTACTTGTGGTATATAAACTTAAAAGTAAGTTTACACTTGTGAGTACGCAAGGTCAGCAATCTGAACACTTATGAGGTTTTACCTAAGTGATCTGTGCCATTGTTTTGAGTTCATAAAGATAATAAAGCTATTGAGTTAATAAGGTTATTTTAATAACCATAACCATCATTTGTTTTTCCATATGAACAAGTGTAAACCTACTTTTGCCTACCCATGTATGCATACGTTTTTAAGGAAATATGTTAATGTCATGAAAGTCTTGGAGGGCAGGCATTCCACTTCACATAACATTTGTGGAGGTGAGTTTGACTAGATGAGCACTGCACAGGCCCACCATTTTCACACAGACGTAGACTATGTTGAATTTCAATACATTGCCTGATTTGCTTCGGGGATGTGTGTCATTTTATGACGTCATATAACAATTTGTTGCATTTAGGGATTGTGGTGATGTTGATGTTTTTGTGATGAGTAACACCAGAAAATAGGAAGTGGAGAGGAAGTTGGAAGAATGGAGAAGGGCTGTGAAAGATAGAGAGTTGAAGATAAATAGGAAAAAGGCAGAATATATAAGGTTTAATGATGACCAGGATTCAGTTAACCTTCAGGGAGAGCTATGGAAAAAAGTTCATAAATTTAAATATCTAGGATCAGTGGCAGCCAAAGAAGGAAAATTAGATGCCGAGATAACCTGTAGAGTGCAGTGTGGATGTAACAATTGGAAGAAGATATCAGGAGTATTGTGTGATGAAAGACTGAGGCATGGGCAGTAAACAGAGTGCAGGAGAAAAAGTTAGATGTGGCAGAAATGAGAATGTGGAGATGTGTGGAGTTACAAAAAAAAGACAGAATAAGAAATGTGACAATCAGAGATACAACAAAAGTGTGAGAAATATCTAAGAAAGTACAGGAAAGTAGGTTGAAGTGGTATGGACATGTGGTAAGGAAGAGATAACGAATGTGTGGGCAAAAGAGAGATGGGAATGGAAGTACAGGTGAAGAGAAAGTGAGGGAATCTAAAATGGATAGATAAAGTAAAAGAAGATCGGAAGGAAAAGGGCTCGACTGGCAAGAAGGAGTAAGACCGAGCTGTTTGAAGAAGGTTGATCAAGCACATTGACCCCACATAGAAGTGGGAAAAGATAAAGAAGAACAAAATTGAGGTTGACATTTTCTTTATTAAGAAACTGCCTGGTGATACCTTGTTTTGCCCTGGGTCTGAGCACTAACTAAATTTCTGAATATATCGGCCGGTCATGCTCCCTTGTTCAAATGGGGCAATCCATTGAAAATTTAGTCAAGGTAAGTTCAAAGGTGTGAGTTTGCATAACAAACAATCACAAGCAGGTATACCCAGAGCTGTTTGGAGTGCAGGCACCAACTAAATTCTGGAGCAAATAAAAGCTTATCATCTTCCCCTTTACAGATGGGCAAAATGTGGAAGAAACAAGTTGAAATTTGCACACAGGACAAATGTACATTAGGGGGTAAACTCCTGGGTTATTACAAAACAATCAGCTGTCAAAGGGGTATACTCTTCTTTACCACTATATCTCTGGTCACAAGGGTGCACATTCATCTACTAGCCCATTTACTCTATCCGTAGAGATTGCATGTCCTCTTGACTCTGCCAGGGTCATGGCAAGATTTTTCAGGTTCCTTCCACATGCCAAAGATGTGCATGTTAGGTGAATTAGAGTGTTAGACCAATTTGTCATTATGCCTGCAGATCCCAGGGTGGCAAAATCTTCTATGAAGTAAATTTGTAAGTTGGTGTCACCTTACCTCCATTTGTTAAGGCAGTATGGGGTGAAGCAAAGCTGTCTAGGATGGTGCAAAGTTGTCGGTGCATACCTGCTATAACAGTGCTGATCTTTTTTAACAGAGTCCCTCTGAAGAGGTTCAAGTCCATGCGTCAGCAGATGAAGGAGAAGGGCCTTCTGAAGGCCACCCACTACACTGACCCTGCCCTCAAGTACCACCTCCTAAACCCTTATGGTGCCTACGCCTCTTACACCAACGAACCTCTCCTCAACTATGCTGATGTAAGTCCTCCTTTATGCCAAGCTCTGGTGGGTGGGAGTTGGGTGTCTCTCTGTGTGTCCTGCTTTTGACGAGAGTGCATCAAGCTACTCGTGGGGTTAGTAAATGGCCTCTGTGGTCAGTCAAAATGCACAATTCAGTCAAAACAGACTGGCATTACAAGCACACACATCTGACACAATCCATTCCAGTTTCGAAGTGTCAAGAGAGAACTCTGAGACAATGCCAAAGTCAGTCGCTTTTTTCACTTACCGTCAAGGTTTTGGTTAGATGGGCTGTAGCGGTCCGGTGCCGCTAAGACTCCCACCGTCAAGATGACGGTGATTTATTTATTTTTATAGAGGATACCAGGGATGCGCCCGACCTGCACACCCTCACAAACAGAGAAAAAATAAAGCACATTGGAAACTAACAACAATTAAAAAATATAATGAAATTAAATAATATAAATAATACCACCCCAGAAACACTACAGCGATATTACATTAAACACAAAAACACAACTCCACACAGCAAAGTCCATAGAATACCACACCGGATTTAATGAGAGATGACGAGAGTAAGTCCAGAGATCTGTATGTTGTAAGGGAATGAAAAAACAGTCCTACTGGTAGACACTGTAAGGGTGAAGACAGATGGATGGTTCAGGAGCGCTCCTATAGCCTACTTGCGGGAAAGCCGTGAATCCACAATCAGTCCTCAGCACCCAGGAAGACAGACGAATACAATAAATACACTAAATATGGCTTAATTGACAGAAGGCAGTCCGACAGGTAAACAAAACACAAAATACAACAACAAAAAACACTTTTTTTCCCCTTGGACACCTGCCCTCCTTTTAAACCCCTCTGACCACCTTTGACTCCCAACAGCCCCTGCAGGGACTGCTGGGAGATGCAATTTTAATTCATAGTAGCACTGCTACAGGGCAATCTGACACCAAAAATGGGAGACTTCAACAGTGCCAGTCTAGGCCTGTCCTCAGAGTATAGACTAACATCTACTTCTTCTTGCTTTTTTGCAGATGTCCTACTATGGCCCAATCTCCATTGGAACTCCAGCCCAGTCTTTTTACGTCTTGTTTGACACCGGATCCTCCAACCTGTGGGTTGCCTCTACCTACTGCAGCAGTCAGGCCTGTAGTAAGTTTGGTTGAAACCATAAGGGAGTGCATGTTGGAAGACAACTGCTAGTCTGACGCTTATTTTAGTGGCATTTTAAAATTAAGATTGGTCTGAAGACTTGTCACGTATATTGTTTACAGTTGTTCTCTGTCATTAATTCAAAAATCAATATTAATCTAAGGATTGCTTTGCATGTATTGATCATTTAAATCAGATAATGTACATTCATGTTCACCTGCGTAGCACAGTGTGTCACAGCTACTAACCTGTGGTTAGAAATGAAAGCTCAACTGACCCAACAAGGGAAAGAGTGAAAAGGCAGTTACATGCACACTGCCGTAAATAATCTCTGTTTTTTAGGATGACATCAAAGTTGTGACAATCTCATTTAGGAGATGCAGTTCGATTTCAAATATGCTACTGCTGCACTTGTGTCACAGATGACCACCTTACTGTGCCTTTCCTGACTTTTGTCACCACCAAACACAATGCTTTTGTCTTTTATGCTAACTTAATTGTTGTATGTGGATCAAAAACGCATTTGCATTTTCAGTAGCATTAAATGTGCCTGCTATGAAAAACTTTGTATATGGTCTGTGGGGTCCAACACCAGCGTATTTACACCCGATTGTTGAATGTCGTCAAGTGCCATCTGATCGTGACACATGGTAATTCAGGTGTAAACAGATGTACCCTGCTTTACCTACAAATTCTTGTCTGTGCCCTGACTGCCACTCTCACTCGACTTTATGTGCTGATGTATGTTTTTCACTCAGTGCTGATATCGGTCCCTTTTGTAGCTCCCCTAACCTACTGCAATGTCTATAAAAAGTAAAACTGGTAAAGGAAGAATATGGTTTCAAACATTTGTAAAGCAGACTAGATTATGGTAATTAATAGACAGGCACATGTATCTCTTTTTTGTAAAGGAAATGTGGCAGCAGTTATTTGTTGACATATTTCCTGCCCATGCTGGGTATATAAAGTGTTATTTTTGCCCTCAATATTGAATATGAGACCCCTGAGGTTAGATCAAGCTTGTGATTATGTTAGAGTCAGTTCTTCAACAAGTACACAGTGTCACAGGTATCATCTCATTTGGAATTAAATTTCCCACAAGTGTCAGGATGTGTTTCTTCACACAGAGAACTGTAGATACATGGACTAAGATGCCAGATAGTGTAGTCGGTAGGAGGAGGAGGAGGACTTGATGTTGTGTAATCATTAAGCAAGAAGAGACGGATGAGCTGTACTGGGTTGAATAGCCTGCTCTCTCCAAAACACTTTCTCATACTGTTGTGTTCCTTTACCTTTTTACTTTTTTATATAACCAGTAGGGGCGTACCGGAGCCCCAGACTCCAGATACAAGTGCACAGACATAGTCAAGGGCTCAAATAAATTGTATTTTTACTATACAAAAGTACCTTTCGCAGGTTCTTCCTCCAAATACCAGTTATTGAAAAGCACCATTCTAATGCATGAATCCAATTATCTCCCTCCACACTCCAACAGGTAAGCCTTGACCCCTACCTTCTAACTCCTAACTCCATCTCCTCGAGTGAGATGATGTTGGGCCTGGGAGTACTACTGGTGCCATGGCATTGCATAATGGAAGCATTTCCAGGCCACATGGAAGCCACACATAACAGGGGAGTTCTCTCCCAGCAGCACCCCCTGGTGGTACCCAAGGACCCCGACAGGGTTACCCTTCTGTATTACAAATCTCAGGAAACACTGCAGGAGTTCAAACTAGGATCCGATTAGAGGAGCACTGCCATCTCACTTTCTGGAGGGTGAACTTTTCATAGAATGCAGTTGTCGCTTGCCTGTACATTAATTGTTCCTTCCAATTGGGAAGAAATTTAAGATCTTCCTGGCCAGGTTGCACCTCCATTGCTGCACTGTAGGAAATTATAAATGACTGCAGTCAGGATGCCAATCCACCCACTGCTACACTTTCATTGAATTGTTAGCTCAGGCTAGATAATATCAAAGAACAACACCCTGACTTTAAGAGCAACGGCAGAACACATTGTGGACCACTGGAAACATTGCAGACCCCTAGTATTTTCACTACTTTCTTTTTTCTTCTCCAGCCAACCACCCACTCTTCAACCCCAGCCAGTCATCCACTTACACTAGCAATGGGCAGACCTTCTCTCTGCAGTATGGCACTGGTAGCCTTACAGGAGTCTTTGGCTATGACACCGTCACTGTAAGTTCTCAGACATTGACCCTCACTTGACCTCCTCTTGTTGAATCAGATATTCATGTTTTTCCTTATTAATTTCTTTCTGCATCAGATTGAAGGCATCACCATCTCCAACCAGGAAGTAGGCCTGAGCACTAACGAACCTGGCACAAACTTTGTCTATGCTCAGTTTGATGGCATCTTGGGTTTGGCTTACCCCAGCATCTCTGCTGGAGGAGAGACTCCTGTTATGGACACCATGATGCAGGACAGCCTCCTCCAGGCCAACCTATTTGCCTTCTACCTCAGCAGGTAGGCTGATTACCACTTAACATTCCACAGTTCTTTCTGAACCCTTGCCAGGTCTATTTTTATTTGGACATCTTTGCTTTTCCTTTTAGGGATACTCAGCAAGGCAGTGAGGTGACATTTGGAGGTGTTGACCAGAGCCGATACACTGGACAAATCTACTGGACCCCCGTCACTCAGCAGACTTACTGGCAGATTGCTGTGAACGGGTACGTCACGTCTTCTTGTCACCATGGCACTTACATTAGTCTGGTTAGGGTGACATTAATATTTTCAAGTTCAGTACCTGGGATCTGACCTTTTCTGACCTTCTAATCCTGTAGAATCATGTGACTCTGCCGCCTTAAGTCATTGGAAATCCACTCCTGTTTAGGTATAAGGAACCTCCATCATGACAGTACACTGGAGTCACATATGTCTGCCACCCATGCTGAGGTTTTCCATTGTGAGGGTCAGCACTGCCTTTGGCAGCAGACAATCTTAGATTGCCCCTGGGAGTCTATTACATATTATTGGTGGACATCTAGTGGTTGGTAGGGACAGTATGATCCATTTAAAGGAACTCATCAAGAGACAAGGCCTGGAAGGGTTTCTGAAGGAACATGAGGTGATCCCAGAAGTACTTCTAGACTAGGGCTTAAAAGGCCATTCAACCTGCAACTGGGTCAGGAGTTCGCCAAAGCTTCAAATGGTTGGAGGCAGAGAAGTTAGATACATGTTGGAAAAGGTCTGGGGTGATAAAAGCATTAGGAGTAGGAAAAGAGACCTTTAAATCTATTTTAAACAATCTAAAGTCATGTGAAAAAGTAAGTACAACCCATTAAAAGATGTTTCATTTCTAAAATATTTAGACATATGAAGATTTGTTCTTCATTTAAACAGTACCAATAGGCAATGTAATTGAAAAAAAGGGAAAATTTGACTTTGCAATGATGTATTCAATAAATGTAACAGATATTCCATTTCCATCGATGGAACAAGTAAGTCCCCACTTGGCTCTAATAGCTGGTATTGCCCCCATAAGTCCACATTTTCTATAACTATTTAGCTGTCTCTGAAATCAACCAGGTGAAGGTTTTTCCCTCTCCTCCATGCAGAATTCTGTCAGCTGTGAGATGTTTAATGGGTGTCTTGCAAGATCAGCCAATTTCAAACTCCCCACACCATCTCAATAGGATTCAGATATGGACTTTGACTTAACCATGCTAGAACCCTCCATTTCTTTCTTTTCAGCCAGTCCTTGGTGGATTTACTGGTATGTTTAGTGCCATTGTCAGGTTGTAAAGTCAATTTTCAGTTGAGCTTCAATCCTCTGACAAATGGTCTCACATTATTCTCAAGCATCGTCTTGTATAAAGAAGAATTCATAGTGGATTTTGTGATGGTGAACTGGCCAGGCACAGATGCTTCACAGCAGCCCCACACTATAACATTTCCACCACCATGCTTTCAAGTTGGTATTAGGAGTTTCTGATCAAATGTCTTTGTTTTTCTCCCATCATGTCTTCTGGTACTGTGGCCAAATAGTTTTGTTGGCCTCATCTGTTCAGAGCACATTGTTCCAGAAGTTCTGGTCTTTGCCTAGGTGCTCATGGATAAACTTTAGTCTTGCCCTGACGTTTCGTCCTGGTACACCTTCCATGTAGAATTAAGTTATGCAGCTTCTTTCTAATGGTAGACTTGTGCACTTTGATGCCAACAGTGATAAGGGCTACCTGTAGATCTAGTGATGAGATTCTAGGGTTCTTTTAGCATCTTGTGTTCTGCTCTTGGGCTTGCTGGGGCAGCCTGGCCAAAACAAGTTGTAAATTGCTTGACATTTTCTCCACTTGCAGATGATCTTCTGGACAGTGGAATTGCATGGAGATCTTTATAAGTTCCTTCCCAGACTGACAGGCACCTATAATATTTTGTCTGGTGATAACACACACTTCAATAACAAAAAGCAAACCAAACTAAATGTGTCAGGATTAAATAAGACCGCTTCAGACATAATCCTCTTTAATGATGTTCTAATCATTTGCACCAGATCTGGTGCACCTCATTCTAATTTCAAGAAGTTTTGCATATGGTAGTAATTTTCACATGCAAAATGTGCATTTATGTTTGTTTAAATTATTCAACGAGCTACAAAATGTAAATGGGGTTTGATTTTTGTATTATCATTTTTATCTATAGACACTGTTTAAATGAAGATCAAATCTCATTAAGTCTACAAATATAAACGAAAAAAAAAGAAAATAGAAAAGTAATAGGGTGTACTTACATTTTCATATGACTGTAGGTGAATAGGATGGAAGAGCTTGTTGAGCTGAATGGCTTGTTTTTGTCACAATTGACCTAATGTTCTAATGTTGATTATGGGTTGAAGTGGAGAGATGCTGCAGCCACCCCATCAGTTAGAGGAGACTCTTTGGCTGTTAAGTGGGGTTTCTTGTTTTGTCTTGTTATTTTCATACTTTGAATTCTCCCATGTGTAATCCTTAATTATGTTTTTTTATTATTTGTGTAATAAGCCACATTTTAATATTTTAGTAATCCCATCTAAAGTATCATTTCTGAGTTCCCACCAGTTCAATAATTTTCTTCTTTTTCCAATCTGTAGCTTCCAGATCAACAACCAGGAGACTGGCTGGTGTAGCCAAGGGTGCCAAGCAATCGTGGACACTGGCACCTCCCTGCTCACCTGCCCCCAGCAGTACCTGGGCTATCTGCAACAGTACATTGGCGCTCAGGCTAACCAGTATGGAGAGGTGAGTCAGGTAGAATTAGGACATGAATAACCCCGTAGCCCAGATCCAGTGTTGCCTGCTGCCAGCTGGACACCTGCTCCCAAGATCTGTAACA
Organism: Polypterus bichir lapradei; assembly: GCA_026402145.1. NCBI lineage: Eukaryota > Metazoa > Chordata > Cladistia > Polypteriformes > Polypteridae > Polypterus > Polypterus bichir. The sequence continues at coordinate 35,713,681 of JANRMT010027041.1, read as the reverse complement.
TGTACTCTTGTTGTTCACAGTACATCATCAACTGCAACAACCTGAGCAACATGCCAACCATCAGCTTCACCATCAATGGAGTGAACTTCCCTCTGCCACCCTCTGCCTACACTCTGGTGGTAAGTGACCAGTTCTGCATCACTGCTTTGAGTTTAAAAATGAAAACTGTCTGAATTTGAATAAATGGCCCTAATTTGGGGTATTCATAAGAAATGTAATGATGTATTTCAAGAGGTAGAAGTACATAAAGAACAAGAATAGTATCATCAGATATTTGAAATATTAAAATGCGTACTTCAAATTAAATATTCTCAATTATAAATCAAATCTGTCACTCTTTGGTAGAGGTCCATAGAGGGCTAGAGCCATATTAAAGGATCAAAAATCAAAAATATCATATTCATCATCAAAATCTTTGAAAGAGTCTAAAATGATACCTCATTCTTTATCGAAAGGGTGTAATTACCTGCCCAAAATATGATCCAAAAATGTGCAAAAAAATAATGTTTTTTTGGGTTTAGGGTGCCAAAAATAAGGGGTACCTCAAAAAACTTGACATCTTCCATAACTAAATATGAAGACGAGTCAAATGGTATGTCGTAATGTCGCATGAGGGGGGTTTCTTGTACTGATGAGTCATGAGGTGACAGACAAAAAAAAAAATTGTAGCAAATCCAAAGAGTTCATAAGTAACTCTTATGAGCACAAAGCAACAGCCTTGGCCATTGTCCTAACAGATGTATTTATTTATTTTATTTTGTTCAGCAAAATGAGAATGGACAGACCTACTGCACAAGTGGAATCATGGGCACCTACCTGCCTTCCCAGAATGGCCAGCCCCTGTGGATCCTGGGTGATGTCTTCCTGAGGGAGTACTATTCCGTTTATGACAGACAGAACAACCAAGTCGGATTCGCTACTGCTGCCTAAGACCTCTACATTCCCTTCACAGCCCACTTGTCTCTCCCACTGTATTTCAACAAGCATCCTGCCACTCATCCGTAGAGAACACACAGAGTTGACAGATGTGGTAGCCACTTCCTCAGTATTGCAAATAGGGCTTCAATGTTAGTCACCATCTGAAGTAAGAAAGATATCATCATGCAGAGATAGTTGGGATTAAGGCAGAGCTCCTATATAATCTGCAGTGAGCAACACACCAAATGCTTCTTTATTAACCCGATAACTAAGGCAGCCAGCCCTCATATTTGCAAATCTTGTATTATACTGTCTTGGGGACTTTACAGCAATAAGGTGACAGACATGTGTGTTGTAAAAGATTTATAATTGGAAATGACACAATAATAATTAAAAATGGCTTCTGTAATTCACCCTAATTAAAGTGTATCAGAAATCCCAATGTTTGTTTGCCTGTCATTGTTTGTCTTTGCCAAGAAGTCTGTTTGCACATCTGCCATTTCACTCTTTCCCTCATGTTGTTGTGAATGCACAAAATGATGAAATGAGGTGAACACAATAAATGAAAACCTGACGAGGACTTCATTGGTCAGCCTCAGAAACAGGTCTCAATCCAAGCAGCCAGACCCCAAACTCAAGAGGAAGGCTTGTAAGCCTAAGTAGGCCCAAAATTTTAAAAGTTCAAAAATTCTTTCAAATATTGCAAAAAACACAAAAATGCCTTTCAAGGGAGAGGACACTGTAAAACCCGTGGCTTAAAGTACAAGACCAACAAAGAATCTTTATAAATGAAGAGTTTATTTGAAAAAATATATAAAAGCAAAATAAGGGCAAAAAAGTCTGATTTTCTGTAAGTTGCACTAATAAGGGACATTCATAGATATGAAAAGATTTTCTTAATGAGGTAGAAATACATAATAAAGAAGAATAGTTGTGTCAGAAATTTGAAATATTAAAATCCATCCATCCATCCATCCATCCGTTATTCAACCCACTATATCCTAACTACAGGGTCACGGGGGTTTGCTGGAGCCGATCCCAGCCAACACAGGGTGCAAGGCAGGGAACAAACCCCGGGCAGGGCCCAGCCCACCGCAGAAATATTAAAATGTGTGATTCAATTTAAATGTTTAAAGTCTAAATATTCTTGACTGTAATAGAAAAGAAAATGAAAAATAACACTATATTCTTAATCATTGACTTTTAAATAGTTTAAAAATGATACCCCACATGCTTATGTTTGACATTTGTCATTTTTATCCTTCTGGGAGTTGCTCTTAGAGAGCTAATGTTCCTGTAGGGGGCGATAGCCTCCTAGTTGGAATATGTTCTTTTGTAATTGCGGCGTTTTAAGTAACCGAAAACTATATAGATATAATATTAAAAGGCGATATCCCTCCCATAGTGATATTGCGGTAAGAAATCACATAAGAGGAAATAACTTAGCTTTCTTTAATGCTGATTTACGTGGCATTACAGACAAGAAGCAGTGACAAGACTTTATCAAGGTGGGATCTCGATGTATACAGTCTGCCATTTTTCGTTGCTGCGCTGGAAGGGTTTTCAGGACGGATGACGATATCACCTATCCGCCCATCAGCTTCGAAGATTTGGCTGCTGTCCAAGTCTTTTATACTGGTTTCTCCACGTGCAGGCCCTTACTTAGGTTTCAAACAAGGAAGGAGAGGATTCAATTTCATCTCTAACATACAGAAATAGTACAATGCCCATTTTTGTAGTTGTCCCTTTCTCTTTTCAAATGCTTGCCTAGCAGTTCTAAATGCTGAGAGCCCCTCTGTGTTAACTTTGGCCTGGCTTATACATGTGAGTGGATTTATAAAATAATTTTGTGTACAGAGCACAGTGACATTAAACTTATATTCTTATTACAGCTAGGGCCACTTGAAAGGAACTGAATATAATAAATACTATCATGTTCCAAGTAGCATAACATGACACTCTAAATGCCCATATTACCAATCCCCATTTTTTTCAAGGTTTTGTGAAATGGAGTATACCATTATGAGGTGAACCCCTGGGGTCAGTTTGTTGTGGCAAGCACAACTTTAAGTCCTTCTGATAATTTTTGCTGAAGACAACTATTGGCTTACTGTTTATCATGAGAGTTTGTTAATACATATATTTAATTATTAAATATTATATAGAAACTTGTTAAATGCTTTCAACTAGGATATAAAGCAGATGCCAGAATCCATCGAGGAAGAAAAATGAAAAACATTATTTGTACAAGATCTTAATTTATCTATCCATTCCTAAATAATTAAATGGGCAGGCTATTTCGTATCAGTGCAATACGCTGCTTGTTAAAACGGATGACTTCCGCTCTTACGTGCACTTAGTGCTGCGTGGGTATTATGAACTATCGTATCTCTTCAAGTTCTATTTAAATTTTAAATATAAGTAATTTTTATTTAGTCGACAGAAATATGTTTGGTAGGAATGTAAGTTAAATTTAGTCATCATTGCATACATTTTTATTCACCATAGAAATTTAAAGTCTAAATTCAACTCACATTCCTACCAAAGATATTTCTGTCGACTAAATAGAACGTACTTATATCCAAATAAAACTTGAAAAGATATATTTTTTCAAATCTGATCGTGCATTTTAGATCGATTTGACGCGGTCTACATCGCGCCCGCGTGCTATTGTGCTCTTGCCTGCCTGCCTCAATAAGTCACCGTCGCTTCGCTCTTACTTTTTTACTTTTTTTTCATTTAATCATGGGTAGTCGCGAAAAAATTAGAAAATGGAAGGAGGATTACACTGAGTATGGTTTTACCAAAACTATTATTGATGGCGAATAAAGTATCCATTATTCATAAAGCTTCAATTGGTCATCTGTTTTTCTGCGTTAACCATAATGCAAAGAGTATGCAGCACGCGTTTCGCCCTAATTCTGGGCTCATCAGGCGTACACACTCACTGCACCCCCTCTCGGGAATCAAACCTTGGACGTCAGCACTAGAGGCGAAGCCTCTTGTGTTGCGCCACGGCATGTGGTTCGTTTATTTGACAGTATGTAGATCGGGGTATATATATATATATATATATATATATATATAAGATTAACTCCTGTAGCCACAATAAATGCCTTTATCGAACAGACAAACCAGGGTTGAAGAAGTTCCTTTCTACTGCAGCCACAGCCGTGACACACATAAAAAACATCAATAATAACTCATAAACTTGCAATATTATTTAGGAAAAGCGCAACATTTTTATGGAAGAATCCAGCTGACATCCGTCTCACGCCACCATTTTAATGATCTCTTTCACTGGAAATGTCACACCATCAGCAGATTCTGAATTCTAGCAAAGGGTACTTTTCATATTCTATTAGTTTTGACACCTTTGTAACCTTATCGGTTTATTCTACTTTAGATAAGGTGGAAATTTTTCTCTGTCAGTGGCCCATAAATAAAGCTGCCACCTTCAAATATACAGGGGTGCTTGAAAGTAAGTGAACCCTTCAGAACGTTTCATATTCCTGCCAAAATATGACTTAAAACATCATCAGATTTTCACAGTAGATCTAGAGAACTCAGCTAAACAAATGAGATGATCAATATCATACCTGTTCATTTATTTATTGAGAAAAATGACCCAGTGTTACATCTCTGTGAGTGGCAAAAGTATGTGAAGGTGAGATATTTTACTCGCCAGAAATTCTGATTATTTGTAAACAAAATCCATCCTCCTCTCTTTCCTCAAAAACAGTTCAATTACTCTGTCGTACAGATTATCCGTGCGCTTCAGTTCCATCAAAAAGTCCCTTTCTATCGCCATCGAAGCTACTGCTGAAAGTCGAATGCCCTGTCGTATTTCTGGCATAAGTTTTAATTCGCTTTAGGGCTGAAAATGTCCGCTCGACAGAAGCAGTGGACACGGGAATGGTCACTGCCAAATATACCAATGTGAACAGCTGCCCCATGCTCTCATTCAGATTTTTCTGATGAAGGAAGTCAAGGAGATCAGTGGGAGATTCTCCTGCAAAATCCTCCATGGCATACATTACAGTCAGTTCTGTTTTTAGCCGAGACAGATCAAAAACAGCTCCGTGTTAAACTGGAGAAGGCAGCATGCGTGAAATTTTTCTTGTATTCCTGAAACTTCTGGGGCTCGAGGAGCATGACAAACATCAGGTTTTTGTGCTCTTGAAATCTGGTCTGTGTCTGGCAAATAATATTGTCCAGAATCCTGCCATGGAGTTGGCCGTAGTGCGCGCGAGGATCTTGCAATCGGAGTGTTTCCGGTGCGTTCAGTGGCCTCGTAGAGTTCCTCATATTGGCTTCTATCCAGTCAATGGGTCTGAATACGGTGACGTTGCCGTACGCCTGCTAGAGGGCCCTACTGACACCAACTCAAAATCTGACTGGTTGAAGCAACAGGTTAATCGACATTTATTCTGTGTTAGAGTGCCTGCACAACGGATTGTCAAGGCCTCTCTGCCTGGCAACAAATGATGGCTGAAATGTGATTGGTTAAATGCTTTAATACGAAAATACATGCCTGGAAGCAGCACAACCATCAGAAAAGCTATGAAAGGAAGCGGACAGACTATTTGAAATTATTTAATAAGTATTCATGGACAAAATATAATTACATCAGTTTGTGATCCAGATATTTTTACTTATGAATATGCTAAGCACAGTCCTTGACCTGCGAATATTTACCTTATATGGGCAGGCACTCAATTACATGGGAGGCGTGACGATGTGAGACGCAACTCCGCCTCCCACGGCCATCGAGCTGCAGTCTATTACAGTATATGGACGAAAATAGGTTCCAGTTATGACCAGTACGTGTAGAATTTGGAAATGAAACCTGCCCAACTTTTGTAAGTAAGCTGTAAGGAATGAGCCTGCCAAATTTCAGCCTTCCACCTACACGGGAAGTTGGAGAATTAATGATGAGTGAGTGAGTAAATCAGTCAGTCAGTGAGGGCTTTGCCTTTTATTAGTATAGATAAAGATTCTTAGCAGGACTTATTTTTGCATGTCAGACTTTCATGATTGTTACTCTTGTGAAGCATATTTATTGTTATTTTGGGACTGTCAAGAATACAGTGGAATGCAAAAAGTTTGGGCAACCTTGTTAATAGTCATTATTTTCCTGCATAAATCGTTGGTTGTTACGATAAAAAATGTCAGTTAAATATATCATATAGGAGACACACACAGTGATATTTGAGAAGTGAAATGAAGTTTATTGGATTTACAGAAAGTGTGCAATAATTGTTCAAACAAAATCAGGCAGGTGCATAAATTTGGGCACCATTGTCATTTTATTGATTCCAAAACTTTTAGAACTAATTATTGGAACTCAAATTGGCTTGGTAAGCTCAGTGACCCCTGACCTACATACACAGGTGAATCCTATAATGAGAAAGAGTATTTAAGGGGGTCAATTGTAAGTTTCCCTCCTCCTTTAATTTTCTCTGAAGAGTAGCAACATGGGGGTCACAAAACAACTCTCAAATGACCTGAAGACAAAGATTGTTCACTATCATGGTTTAGGGGAAGGATACAGAAAGCTGTCCCAGAGATTTAAGCTGTCTGTTTCCACAGTTAGGAACATATTGAGGAAATGGAAGACCACAGGCTCAGTTCAAGTTAAGGCTCGAAGTGGCAGACCAAGAAAGATTTCGGATAGACAGAAGCAACGAATGGTGAGAACAGTCAGAGTCAACCCACAGACCAGCACCAAAGACCTACAACATCATCTTGCAGCAGATGGAGTCACTGTGCATCGTTCAACCATTCGGCGCACTTTACACAAGGAGATGCTGTATGCGAGAGTGATGCAGAGGAAGCCTTTTCTCCGCCCACAGCACAAACAGAGCCGCTTGAGGTATGCTCAAGCACATTTGGACAAGCCAGCTTCATTTTGGAATAAGGTGCTGTGGACTGATGAAACTAAAATTGAGTTATTTGGGCATAACAAGGGGCGTTATGCATGGAGGAAAAAGAACACAGCATTCCAAGAAAAACACCTGCTACCTACAGTAAAATATGGTGGTGGTTCCATCATGCTGTGGGGCTGTGTGGCCAGTGCAGGGACTGGGAATCTTGTCAAAGTTGAGGGACGCATGGATTCCACTCAGTATCAGCAGATTCTGGAGACCAATGTCCAGGAATCAGTGACAAAGCTGAAGCTGCGCCGGGGCTGGATCTTTCAACAAGACAACGACCCGAAATACTGCTCAAAATCCACTAAGGCATTCATGCAGAGGAACAAGTACAACGTTCTGGAATGGCCATCTCAGTCCCCAGACCTGAATATAATTGAAAATCTGTGGTGTGAGTTAAAGAGAGCTGTCCATGCTCGGAAGCCATCAAACCTGAATGAACTAGAGATGTTTTGTAAAGAGGAATGGTCCAAAATACCTTCAACCACAATCCAGACTCTCATTGGAACCTACAGGAAGCGTTTAGAGGCTGTAATTTCTGCAAAAGGCGGATCTACTAAATATTGATTTCATTTCTTTTTTGTGGTGCCCAAATTTATGCACCTGCCTGATTTTGTTTGAACAATTATTGCACACTTTCTGTAAATCTAATAAACTTAATTTCACTTCTCAAATATCACTGTGTGTGTCTCCTATATGATATATTTTACTGACATTTTTTATCGTAACAACCAACAATTTATACAGGAAAATAATGACTATTAACAAGGTTTCCCAAACTTTTGCATCCCACTGTATTTTTGAAGCCAAAGCTCCACTTGGCTTGGTGTAGGCCGGAGTTAGCCTATAGAGTGGGAGTTCCGACTGCCTTAGAATGTTGTCTTTTTAGAGCAGGCTGGTGAGGATGCTGGTCTACTTTTGGTCAATTTTGGATGTCTCACTCCTTTGTGATTTGTGTGGTGTTGCAATCATTACACACATGGGCTTCCTCTCACAGTCCAAAGACACAAAGCTTAGCTGGACTGGAGTTATTGGCAGGCCCCTGATGTGCATATGTGTTTGTGTGTTTACTCTGCGATTAACTGGCACCCTTGTCCAAGTTTTGTTCCTGCGTCGTTTCTGGTGATTACGGGGAGAGGCACCAGTTGCTGGTTAAGCTGGTTAAAACAGAGGTGAACAACATCAGTCTTGGAGGGCCGCAGTGGCTGCAGGTTTTTGTTCCAATCTAGCTGTTTAATTATGAAACAATCCTTGCCAATAACTGATCTTATTTAACTTCATGGCTTGTTAGTGTTTTAACTCAGCAATGGCATGTTGTTCTTATAGCGTAGATTTTTTCCTTTCTAAGGATATCATCTAAATGATTTGAAGCCTAAAACGGATGATTAATTCTCAGTCTTTCACCTTTTTCTCATCAGTTTCTTTCTAAGTATTTTCTTATACCAAATAATCCATGACAAATGCTCTCAGGTGTGAATGGAAACAAGTAAGATGGAGAACTGCTGGTTCCTTTGTCATTTCTGTCTTATTCCCAATAAGGAACAATTAAAAACAGTGACTGCATCTGTTGGAGATTAAAATATGGAATTAAGGGATCGAAATCTGAACAAGTGAGACAACTAAAATGAAGCAGAAAAATGTCAACTCACTATGCTGACAATTGGCATGAATCTTGCTCTGTAGGCAATGTAACACAGCAGCAAAGAATGTATAAGGAGAAAAGTCAGTGCCATTTAGGAAAAAATAATCATATGTTTTATGTGTTGTTACAAGCCATAGTAGAACATAAGCACCAAAGAAACAGAATTGCAGAAGATAAAATCAGATTACAAGCAGAATATTGCTTGGTGTAGGGGTAATTCCACACAAGAGAGCGGCTGCAGACAAGCAAACAGGCAATGCATTCTTACCACAAGAAAAATAAGACCAAGAATCAGTAATAAAATAATAATGTTTCCTCCCACAGTCCAAAGACATGCAGGTTAGATGCATTGGTGATTCTAAATTGTCCTTAGTGTGTGATTGGTGTGTGTGTGCATGTGCGTGACCTGTGGTTGGCTGGCACCCTGCCCAGGGTTTGTTTCCTGCCTTGTGCCCTGTGTTGGAATGGGATTGGCTCCAGCAGACCCCCGTGACCCTGTAGTTAGGATATAGTGGGTTGGATAATGGATGGATGGATAATATATATAATATAAACACTATGCGACTCTTCAGTTCCACCCAGGCGGGTAAATGTTAGCATTATACAAAGTTATTGTCTGTTTTACCTGCATTTTTATCACTCTTTAATTTAATATTGTTTTTTGTCAGTATGCTGCTACTGGAGTATGTGAATTTCCCCTTGGGATTAATAAAGTATCTATCTATCTATCTATCTATCTATCTATCTAATAATAATAATAATAATAATAATAATAATAATAATAATAATAATTACCATCAACTGCGGTGGGCTGGCGCCCTGCCCAGGGTTTGTTTCCTGCCTTGCACCCTGTGTTGGCTGGGATTGGCTCCAGCAGACCCCCGTGACCCTGTAGTTAGGATATCGTGGGTTGGATAATGGATGGATAGATGGATTACCATCAATTACAGTTTCAATTTTTCAGATCATCTGTCTCACATTGTTTTTATGGGAGAATCCAGCTGACATCCGTCTCACGCCACCATTTTAATGATCTCTTTCACTGACAATGTCACACCATCAGCAGATTCTGGATTCTAGCAAAGGGTACTTTTCATATTCTATTAGTTTTGACACCTTTGTAACCTTATCGGTTTATTCTACTTTAGATAAGGTGGAAATTTTCCTCTGTCAGTGGCCCATAAATAAAGCTGCCACCTTCAAATATACAGGGGTGCTTGAAAGTAAGTGAACCCTTCAGAACGTTTCATATTCCTGCCAAAATATGACTTAAAACATCATCAGATTTTCACAGTAGATCTAGAGAACTCAGCTAAACAAATGAGATGATCAATATCATACCTGATCATTTATTTATTGAGAAAAATCACCCAGTGTTACATCTCTGTGAGTGGCAAAAGTATGTGAAGGTGAGATTAGAGTCAGATGTTGTCAATCAATGTCATGGTTGTCAATCAATGTGATGACAATCAGGTGTGAATTGTCACCCTGTTCATATTAAAAGAGCAGGGTTCTATCAAGGGCTTCATCTTCAGACATGTTTGTGCAGTATCAGTGTGCCATACCACAGACAAAGGACATTTCAGAGGACCTCAGACAAAGAATAGTTGGTGCTCATCATGTCGTAAAGAACTACAAAACCATCTCTAAAGAGTTTGGACTGCACCAAAGCACAGTCAGACAGGTTGGACTAAGTTTAACACTATTGTTACTCTCTTCAGGAGTGGTTGACCAACAACGATCACTCCAAGGGCAAGGCGTGTGATTCTCCGCAAAGTCACAAAAGATCCAAAGGTAACTTCTAAGCACCTAAAAGCCTCTCTCACATTGGTTACTGTTAATGTTCATGAGTCCACCATCAGGAGAACACTGAACAACAGTGCTGAGCATATTAGGGTTGCCAGGAGAGCACCACTGCTTTAAAAAAAAAAAACATTGCATCCCATCTACAGTTTATTGAAGAACATGTGGACAAGCCTGAAAGCTATTGGAATGATGTTTTATTTACAGGTGAGACCCATATAGAACTTTTTGGTTCTAATGAGAAGTGTTATGTTTGGAGAAAGAAAAACACTCCATTCCAGCATGAGAACTTCATCCCATGTGAAACATGGTGGTAGTAGCATTATGCTTTGGGCCTGCTTTGCTGTGTCTGGGCCAGGACAGCTTGCCACTGTGGATGGGAAAATGAATTCTGAATTACTGCAGTGAACTCTAAATGAAAATGTAAGGGCATCTGTCCATGGACTACATCTCAAGAGAAACTGTGTCATGCAGCAAGACAACGAACCCAAGCACACAAGTTGTTCTACCAAAGAGTGCTTGAAGAAGAATAAAATAAAGGTTTTGGAGTGGCCAAGCCAAAGTCCTGACCTTAACTCAATGGAAATGTTGAGTCATTTGAGAAAACCCAGCAACATTCCTGAGTTGAGGCAATTCTATATGGGCTAAAATCCTCCAAGTCGATATACAGGGCTGATCAAGACCTACCTTAAATGTTTAATTACAGTTATTGCTGCAAAAGCTGGTCACACCAAATACTAATAGTAAATGTTCATATACTGTATATAATACTGGGTGATTTCCCTCAATAAATAAATGACCAAGCATGATATTTTTGTCTCATTTGTTCAATTGTGTTCTCTTCATCTACTTTTAGGACAAGTGCGTAGATCTGATGATGTTTTAAGTCTCATTTATGAAGGAAAATGGAAAATTCTGAAGGGTTTAGTAACTTTCAAACACCACTATAGCTGTGAGCACAGTAACCATTAAGATGCAGATGGAAGGAAAGATGCCAATATGCCAAATGATGCCATTGGCAAAGTAAAAACAAAAGGCTGATGAATTTTTGATAAACTTTAATTAATCTTGATCACAACAGACATATTTATTATTCTTTTATTACAAATATGAATCTGGATCCCAGTGACACTTTACAACAACACCCATCCCCACTCCTCAACTATTGCTGCCGAAAACAGAATGCCAAGTTTGGAAACTAGAGAGCTGGAGGCCCGATGTTTGGGTCAGTAGAAGATTATTTGGGCTGTTGTTCACTGCCCAGTTATGGCCAGAGTCTGAAGTAACTCCAACTTCCACCAGCCTATTCTTCTCTGTTTGTTGACATCTTTCTCATTTCAGATGATGATTTAAAGTGAAGCCCTACATGCTGAGCTCTTATCTTCTCACGTCTTCTCTTTAGGTGAGGTGTGTGCTGTAAGGGGGATTCCAGAGGTGTTCGACCAGGAGGAGGAGGACTTATGCAGCGGTGGCGAATCCAACTTGGTTGTTCTGTCTGTCGTAAACAGAGTAGTACTGCCTCAGGAAAACATCACCCAGGATCCAAAGGGGCTGGCCATTCTGGGAAGGCAGGTAGGTTCCCATGATCCCACTTGTGCAGTAGGTTCCTCCATTATCATTGTTCTGAAATAATAAATTGAATAGGAAAAAGTGTAGTAGATTGTTGTTTTTGTCATTTTAAACTCAAAGCAGTGATGCATATCTGGGTCACTTACCACCAGAGTGTAGGCAGAGGGTGGCAGTGGGAAGCTGACTCCATTGATAGTGAAGGTGATGGTTGGCATGTTGCTCATGTTGTTGCAGTCGATGATGTACTGTGGACAGCAACAACAGATGTCAGAGGCACTGGGTGGTTACAATCACACCTTTGTACTCTTCAATCCAGAAAACACTAGGCACCTCTGAATTTGGGCTATGGAATCATGTGTTCATCTTTTATTCCTAGGAGATACTCACCTCTCCATACTGGTTAGCCTGAGCGCCAATATACTGCTGCAGATAGCCCAGGTATTGCTGAGGGCAGGTGAGCAGGGAGGTGCCAGTGTCCACGATTGCCTGGCATCCATCACTGCACCATCCAGTTTCCTCGTTGTTGATCTGGAAGCTGCAAGCCAGAGCGAAGCAAATGATTTAACTGGGCAATTTCAGAATGCACAACTGCATTACATGACTCTTAGTTTTGCAGGGCCAGAAATGATTTCTGAACAAGAACGCACTTCTAAGGACAACTTTCTAAAAGGTTTGCAGTGAGTAGTGGCAAAAGCTGCTGCTGAAAAGGCTCTCTTCCTAAAAGCCCACCTTCGATTTCCTTTAGTCAATGCACTTTAAACAATTTGGGGTTGTAGTACCATATTTCTACTCATGTATTAATGGAACGTGGAGAGAGGAAAAGAAACTGAAAAAACGACATGACACAATAAAATCGCTGCTATCAATTTAGGAGCTTGGTAGCACAAAGTAACTACATCTTAAAAATGAATTGTACATTGTGATGAGCGTGTCGACAGAAGAGATAGACACACACATACAAACACGTAGACCACTGCAGGTACCTGGCCCCACGCATCTGAAAAGAGTGCTTCTTGTCTGCTATGGCATCTGTCTGTCATTTTGACAATTGCATCACTAAATGGCATAACATATAATTTTACTGAAGAGTCGGCATAGGTTCAGAAGAAGGAGGTTGTGTTTTACCAACATGCTTGAATTCTATGAGGAAGCAACAAAAGAATATGATCAGAGTGGAGCTTATGGTATTATTTATCAGGACTTTCAGAAAGCATTTGATAAGGTGTCACATGAGAGGATGGCCATCAGACTAAAGAAAGTGTGAGTTCAGGGTGTTGTGTGTAGATGGGCGCAGAATGGGCTCAGGCACAGCAAGCAGAAGGTGATGGGGTGAGGAACGTTACAAGAATTGGCTGATGTTAAGAGTGGTGTTCAGTAGGGGTCAGTGCTAGGGCCTCTGATATTTTTAATAAATATAAATGATTTAGACAGGAATAAAAGTAAAAAGCTGGTTAACTTTGCAGATGATACTAAAATAGGTGGATTGGCAGATAATCTTGAATCCATTGAATCATTACAGAGGGACTTGGACAGCATACAGACTTGTGCAGATTTGCTGCAGATGAAATTTAATGTCACTAATATTAAAGTATTACACATATGAAGTAAAAATGTTAGGTTTGAATACACAATGGGAGGTCTGAAAATAAAAAGTACACCTTATGAGAAGGATTTAAGAGTCATAGTGGACTTGTCACTGTCAACTTCCAAACAGTGTTCAGAAGCCATTAAGAAGGCTACCAGAATGTCAGGTTATATAGCACCCTCTATGTAGAGTACAAGTCCAAGGAGCTTTATAATGCACTGGTGAGGCCTCATCTGGAGTACTGTGTTCAGTTTTTGTCGGGTTACAAAAGGACATAGTGGCGCTAGAAAAGGTCCAGAGAAGAGCGACTAGGCTGATCACAGGGCTACAGGAGATGAGTTATGAAGAAAGATTAGAAGAGCTGAGCCTTTGCAGGTTAAGAAAAAGAAGATTAAGAGGAGACATGATAGAAGAGTTTTAAATTATGAAGGGAATTAGTCCAGTGGATCGAGACTGTGACTTTAAAATGAGTTCATCAAGAACACAATGCAACAGTTTGAAACTCGTTAAGGGTAAATTTTGCACAAAAGTTAGGAATTTTTCTTTACTCAAAGAACCACAGACACTTGAAATATAAGCTACCAGGTAGTGTGGTAGACAGTAGGACTTTGGGGGCCTTTAAAACTTGATGTTATTTTAGAAGAATTAAGTGGATAGGACTGGCAAGCTTAGTTGGGCTGAATGGCCTGTTCTCGTCTACATTGTTTTACTGTTCTAATGTTCTAACATTAGCAAATAGAGTTTAGATAAGCCTTGTGGTCTATGGATATAGTATGTGTTAAAATGCTATATTCTGGTATGGCACATTTGCGTTTCTAATTTGACAGTAATATTAACTTCCTTTAGTTATTCATTTTGATTTGTCATCTGCAAATTGTCTGTTGCTGTTCAATCTTGTCCACGGTTCATTAGGCACGTTTACTGATTCATTTGTTTTTGGTCCCAAAATCTGCATGTGGTTCTTTGTTATCAATGGCAGTATGGTGTGGTGCATTTAATTTTGGCATGGTTTTACCAAATCATAATTAAATATCATCATATCATCCAAATGATCAGTTGCTTTCCACTGCGGCCTGCAATTTAAAATGCAGTATCAAAGAACAATTCCTGTCCAAACTGTAGACTGTGTGTCCTAACTAAAAGCAAAGCAAAAATATTGCATATCACTTGGCAGTTGCTCTTAGTCAATTGCTTTTCCAGTCATTTTCACGGGGTGTGACATACCATTTATTTCAAACACATATTTTGCATTTGATATTTTCATGAACATAGCTGGCAATTCTTTCAACCTTACATCCCTCTCTATCATTGGAACTGTGAACAACAGAGACAATGTACTGTTCACGTTTATTACTAGTCTGCTGACATCTTTGAAGGCCAAAGTATAATCTGATGTTACTGACAGGTTTTTACTTCAAAAAGGTTGTTTATTGTTAAGTAACCATTCCCCACGGCTTCGCCCATATATGCAGTTTGTTCTCCACATGTGCAACACACATTTATATGTTTAATAGGGGCTTTTCATGAGACACTTTGGCTGTACAGTTTATAATCATCAGAAGCTTCCTCTCTGTTGGACCAGATTAACGAGAGCACCACTGCTCTTTGTACTTCAAAATTGACGTTGTCTACTTTACACTCCGCCTTTACACTCATTAGGTATTGGATTGGTTCAGAAATGTGACACTCAGGGAGCCGTCTAAATGTTCTCCCCCACTTTTAAGCAAAATTCACTCATGGATGTCTCCAGATGTCTATCTATTATACGTCCGGCTCTGTGACACTATATGACTCCAGGCAGTCATCATGAATAAATTTTCTGAATTAAGGCAACCTTGTCATGTACCTATGTTAGATGTGGGATAATGACATCTAACCATAAATGCTTTATATCACATATGAATTGCACTCTGATTGCTTTCAATTAATGGCTTTACAGATACACATACCCATCAATGGCAATCTGCCAATACAACTCCTGAGTGACTGGTGTCCAGTAGATCTGTCCAGAGTACATGTTTGGGTCTACGCCACCAAATGTCACCTCACTGCCTTGCTGAGTATTACTAAAAAGAAAAGAAAAGGAGAAAAGACTCTGGTTAAAAACAGAAGGCAGCCAGAGTTTATGATTAAAGGTGTGACAATAACTAGTTAGTAGCCTACTCGCTAAGGTAAAAGGCAAACAGGTTTGACTGGAGCAGGCCATCCTGAATCATACTGTCCATAACAGGAGTCTCTCCTCCAGCAGAGAGGCTGGGATAAGCCAAACCCAAGATGCCATCAAACTGAGAATAGACAAAGTTGGTGCCAGGTTCATTGGTGCTCAGGCCAATTTCCTGGTTGGTGATGGAGATGCCTTGGATCTGATTGGCAAAAAGAAAAACAAATGAGAACCTGCCTTAGCAAGGGGAGGCCATCTTTAGATTAATGATTAAAAACTTACATTGACTGTGTCGTAGCCAAAGACTCCTGTCAAGCTGCCAGTTCCGTACTGTAGAGAGAAGGTCTGCCCATTGCTGGTGTAGGTGGATGACTGGCTGGGGTCAAACAGAGGGTGGTTGGCTTAAAAAGAAAACAGGAAATACTTCTGATAAGATGTCACCTACAGACTGTTGTGCTATTTCATTTAAGATGCAATGAGCCTCAGTGACTCCTGCCATTTCTCTGTGTAGGCACTTTTACTTGAGGTTCGACTGTGGATGTTGAGTTTCTTTGTAATGAAGATAAGAAATGGGAGTTTAAAAAAATAAATAGGTGTTCATATGTGTAATTCTAATGAGATTTACACCTTCTCCCTCGGATTTTCAAGGGCCGGCGAGAGCTCTCCGGATGCCGCCGGAAGCGCGACGCTTTCCAAGGCGCGGGCCCCTCTCTCGGGACGAACCCATTCCAGGGTGGCCCTGCCCTTCAACGAGAAAAGAGAACTCTCCCCAGGGCTCCCGCCGGCTTCCCTGGGATCGCTTGCGTCACTGCACTGGACGTCCCCCAGCCCGGGGAGGGGGGGAGGGCGCCCGGGGGGAGGGCGCCCGTCTCCACTACTCCGGATTCAGGGATCTGAACCCGACTGCCTTTCGATGGGCCCGGGGGCGATGGAGGCCATCGCCCCACGATTTGGAAAGGCGCTCGCCCATCCCTTAGGACCAACTGACCCATACATCCCTTACACTTCTATGTGCACTTCTATGTGTAATTTTTCCACAGCATTGTAATGCCTGCAATCCTTCAGGCACCAGTCCAGTCAGTTCTATTTATGCCTCTCATTCACATCGCGTGTGTTTTTCCAAAATGTGACACTCGACATATTTTCCACATGCTTATTATCCTGTACACTACTGTGTTTTCTACATAAGAAAACTCACTACATGAAAAGCCCATTCCACCCAGCTACCATTACTTAGAAACACTGTCGGTCAAAGCCCATTTACAGCCCTAGACACAATGGATGGATGGCGCCCCTCGTTGTCCATAGCGGTAGTCAGTATTATTAGACATTTTTGACGTGTCTGCCTCTTCAGTAGCACCAAAGGAACCTCTTTGTGTCTGTACTACAGACTTTAAGGAGTGTGTGCCCCATGGTGTATGGAGTGAGTGCACTTCTGGCACCCAGCGTGTAAGAGCATTCACTCAATATCATCAGAGTTCAATGAGAGATTCCTCTTCGGTGTACAGAGCACACAACCCTTAACTTTCATAAATGCCCCCCCCCCCTCAGATGATGCCACCCTAGGCAGCTGCCTACTGTATGTCGCCTAATGGATTGACTGCCTGTGCCTAGCAACCTCCATTTCCTGCTTCTTGATTCCTGTAAATGCGGGTTCACTCACTCCCTACATCATGGAGATTCACTTTGAGTCTCATTTCAGTCTCCAGTGCATCTTTAGGATTGTGATCACCAAGATTGTCATCATAATGGGTACAAACTTAAGACATGCTCAATAAAATGTCTACACGTGACAGGGAATGTGTGCAGTGTTTTTTCTTCTACCAGGGATGCTTATTTAAATACTAAATAACAGCAAGACACTTGTGTAATTAAAGCATGGAAAACCTTCAATATGGGAAATGAACAGCTTCCATCTTGTGCCAAAAGCTGCAAGCGAAAGACCATTTATTTTGTTATTTTCTTTCAATGCAAAACACAAAGTTTTGCAGTGAATTCAGTTTCATGTGAATCATTTTGCTCATCGCTACTTCTTAGAGAGCTACCACTGGTGCCATCTGTGACTCTGTTCAGTGTGCTTTAAAAGATGTCCAACAAGATAGTCTTCTGAATTAAAGGCATTTCTCTCTACTCCCATCATTCCCCTACAAAACCACAGAGCTACCATTTACTTAACCCCCCCCCCCACTGACTTACTGCAGGCCTGGCTGCTGCAGTAGGTAGAAGCAACCCACAGGTTGGAGGATCCAGTGTCAAACAAGACGTAAAAAGACTGGGCTGGAGTTCCAATGGAGATTGGGCCATAGTAGGACATCTGCAAGAAAGGGACCGGAAAAAGACAAGTTAATAAGAAGCTAAGTTAATACAATGTAGGTGGACTGAGATGTACACCTGCATCTTCAGGTGGAAAATACCTGAGACATGTGCGCCTGTGCATCTAAATGGTTCTCTTTGAATTTAGACAAACAGAACAAGATGCCTACTAGCAGCACCTCCCAACCAACTGGGTGACATGGTTTTAATGTCAAAGAACTTCATGCTGCCTAATTAAAAGTTACATACAGCCTTTGAACTGACACCCACCATCTAGAAGAAGAAGGACTTACATCAATATAGTTGAGGAGAGGCTCATTGGCAGAGTAGGCATAGGCACCATAGGGGTTTAGGTGCTGGTACTTGAGGCCGGGGTCAGTGTAGTGGATGGGTTTAAGCAGACCCTTCTCCTTCAACTGCTGACGAATGGACTTGAACCTCTTCAGAGGGACTCTGTTTAAAAGATTAACTCGGTTATAGCCAAAATATGTGGACAACTTGAAATGTTCCAGCAGGTTCTGATCAGCCCTACCAGGCCATGAGGTGACCAGTTTCCTCCACCTGCTAACCTTCTGCTGAGTTCAGCTGGCTCAGGGCCTGCAGTCTATATAATTCAACCTACTTACTTGGTTTTTAATATTAAATTAAAGTTTCATTAAATTAGCATTGAGTTTGAATCAATAGTGGAATTTTAAATCACTTATTGTGGCTTAATGTCAGTCCTACCCCAGCTTGTTAGGTTTTCAGGGGTAATCAGAAAAAAAGCTCAGCCATCCATCTGTTTCTAACCTACTTCATCCCAATCATAAAATCTAACCCAGAAGGCAGGAACAATTCCAGGGTGCCAATCCAACACAGGGTGAACACAAACACACACACACACGCGCGCACACACACACATTAGGAACACATGAATGAAAATTCTACATTAAACTAATGAAGATTAAACAGAAATGATTGATTTTCTAATTTGTAGAACTGGTGTGGAATTTGTTTCTGGAATGCTGGATTCATGAGGCAGCAGCACTAACCACCAGCCTACCATGAAGTGTATGTATATTGTCTACCATTTACTTATATAATATATGCCAAACAGGCAAATATATTACATTTCTGAATATGCATGTAAAATATGCTGTTTTTGTAGATTTTTCTCCTTTTATGTGTGTAGGCTCATTATTAGACACTAGCTGTGTAAGCCCATGCTGTAAAAAGCCCGGGGTCCTAGAAACTATTGAAATCGTCAGGAAAAAAAATTGAAATGTAGAGATGTCAGGTAATTGAAAGGAACCACTCTGGGCATCTCTCTCCTTGCCGATGTGCTTGCATCGCTTGTGTATTAGCTGTGGGAGGAAAAGTAAAAGGGATACTGTTTTGCGGTGTTAGAGGCTAAGCGACTTTGTCTTTCTTTTGAGATCTGTTTTGCTGACATGCTGGCCCCACTTGTGTTATTAGTGGCTAAGCGAGTTTCTGTTTCCTCGGAGGTGGAGCCCTTACCCCGACTCCACCTCTCACTTCTGGGACAGACAGACAGACACACACACTTCCACATGTAGACATTTATATATAAGAGACCGAACCATATGGCTTTATACAAAAGCACTGAGTTGCAACTATGTATAGGTCCATGTATAATATTAAGCATACTGGTTGAGCAATAATTTCATATTATTTTAATATTTACATCAATGGTTCTCAACCTGTGGGGCAGGCCCCCCTAGGGGGGCGCGAAGTAACAAAAAGGGGGGCGCAAAGATGTGAAAAAAAGAAAACAAGAATCAAAAATATGAAAAAACAAAATTAACTTAAACTACATTCTGATACTAGAATAAATATAGAGTTAGATAAATGTCGATAAAAGTTAAGTAGGTATAATAAAATATCTACATTTCAAAAAAATGTTGGGGGGGCGCGATTAAAACTGTTACGAAAACTCAGGTCGCAAATACTTAAAGGTTGAGAAACGCTGATTTACATTTAATGTTTTAGTAAATATAATTCACTAAATTGATTCAGAAACCCTCTGTGTTTACTGGAAATGTGCTCAGGTCTGTCCACTCTATGTATTTCAAACATTACTCCATATATTCATAATGTGACTTCTATTTACAATACATAATAGATAGATAGATAGATAGATAGATAGATAGATAGATAGATAGATCTTTATTTGTTCCCGGGGGGATATTTGGCTTTTTATAGAAGCTCTTTAAATAAATAAATAAATAAATATGCACACACTTGGGTCTGAACACACACTAGAATGACTATAAAGCAAGAAAATTCAAAAAAAGAAAACTTCTGATTTTGCAGTCCCAAACAGGCATTATGCAGAAATATTGCTGTTGGTATAAAGGAGCCCCCCGTAGTGTTTCTTTACACACTTCTGCTGAATGATTCATGGACTGAAAATCCTCAGTGTTAGTGTGTCAGAGAAAGGATCTACAGCATTGTTCATAATGGTTCAAAGTTTTGTTTTAATTCTCTCCTTTGCTACAACCCCCTGAGTTTCCCCTATTAATGTAATGTAAGGCAGGCATGGACAAATGTGATGAGTGGAACTCCGTTTTATCAGGTGGAACAGTGAAGCAGAAGGACAGGGGGATCAGCACCTATTAGGGTGGTATTCTTTCCCAATACACTAGGTGGGAGTGTCCTTTTACTGGATCACCCAACACACACACACCCGTAGGGTATTCTGGGAATTGTAGTCCCAGGGGTTCTGCCCGATGGAGTTTCTGAGAGTAGAGGTGCCTATTCTCAGAGTCTTTTGCCTGACATGGAAGCAGTTGAGTGCTGTGGCACCAAAATTACTCCCATGGTCAGCATAAAAGGAGGTGCTTCACCTCACTCAGAGAGTCAGGGTTGGGAAAGGAGGGCTTCTGTGGGAGGTGTGGAAAAGAAAGGAAAATAAACAAAAGAAGGAATTGCATGGGTGCAAATTTACAGGAACAAATCTATGTAAAGGTTAAATAAAAATAAGTATATAAAAATAAATATAAAGTCACTGCTCCTCGGGATTGAAAGGAGCCAGTTACTGTGGTTTGGACATGCTGTAAGGATGCTCCCCCTGGAGCTGCACCTGGCACGTTTGACTGTGGCAGACTCCAGGACACACCAGAGGGATTATATCTCTCAGTTGGCTTGGGGATGCCTGAGAATTCACCAGGGAGAGCTGGAATCTGTAGCTGCAGACAGGGAGGTCTGGGTGACCTGCTCCTGATCAGGAAAATCAGTTTCATAGAATGTGATGAGATGTTAATAATTTGATTGTTTAACACACCATAAAATATATAAGTATATAATACCCATCTCGATTACAAAGCTTCTGTGGTAAAACCACTAGAACTATTCTCACCTTCCTTGCGCATTTTCCCATAACAAAAGCATTGAGGCAGATTTTAAACTTCACTGAAGAATAAACTAATTCTCATTCACACAACTTTCTGCGGTGTCTTTATTCGCATACTTATGAAGTAAGACAGCGTTATTAGCCGATCTTGATCTCTTGGGATTACATTTTCACCCTGTCTAACATGTCTTGTAGGTCTTTTTTCTGTTTACTTTTCATTAAAATTATTTTTAAACGTAGTTATCCATTTGTGGTTAGGTTTCCAGCTTATTCAATACTGTCCTGGCCTAGTGACACACATCACCCCTGCCTTAGTAACCTGCTTGGCACTGTTTCTGTTGCATGCCACCCTTTCCTTCCTGCCTGTCCACTGGAAAACCCATCAGAGGTTTTATCCATTTGGATTGAC
Organism: Polypterus bichir lapradei; assembly: GCA_026402145.1. NCBI lineage: Eukaryota > Metazoa > Chordata > Cladistia > Polypteriformes > Polypteridae > Polypterus > Polypterus bichir. The sequence continues at coordinate 35,691,996 of JANRMT010027041.1, read as the reverse complement.
CGCTGCTGCCTCCTGTCCAAGATCTGCTACTCTGAATTTGGTTCAGAAAAGGCTCTGAAAATAATGACACACTTGCATTATCAGTCAGTGGTCAATTTAAAGAAAAGCTGGAGAACCTTAGCTAAAGTATAAGAGATTTAACCCACAAGTGTGCCAAACTCACCGGACTAATCCCTCTGAGAGAGCCAGACAGGCCAAAGCAACGATAAGCCACTTCATGGTTTCTCCAAAGCAGTCCTCCTCGTGTAGTGGACACACTCAGCATGGGTCAGTGGTGGTTGTTTTATACCCTCCAAGTGGGCTTCTTATCTGTAGCTTAGCGAGGCACCACCCACCCATGCTTTTGGCCAGGTGAATGGAAAAATTAGGGGTCATCTACGCATTGTGTGGTCTTCAGTTAACATGGAGTGTTATCAAAATGTGCTTAAGTGATAAGAGGTGTGCCATACATCAAGAGATTTATGCGAATAAGTCAGCCATTTCTTAAATAGTGATTTTCAGGACTTTAATTAAGTTTGGTTCATTAAAAAATAAAAACAAAAGGGAGTTTTTGAATGAGGACAGCTAAGTAGTAAATAAACAGAAAACAATTTTTTACCCAATTGATTAAGTTTAAATTGGAAGACACTAAAAATAACATAAAGATACACTGTATACTGAAGGAAGGAAGAAACCCACCAACATGTGAAGGAAAATATTACCACATTGAAATAAACAAGATGGCTTTGGTCTCTCTTCGGGCGGCACGGTGGCGCAGTGGTAGCGCTGCTGCCTCGCAGTTAGGAGACCCGGGTTCGCTTCCCTGGTCCTCCCTGCGTGGAGTTTGCATGTTCTCCCCGTGTCTGCGTGGGTTTCCTCCCACAGTCTAAAGACATGCAGGTTAGGTGGATTGGTGATTCTAAATTGTCCCTAGCTTGCGCTTGGTGTGTGCGGTGGGTTGGCGCCCTGCCCTGGATTGGTTCCTGCCTTGCACCCTGTGTTGGCTGGGATTGGCTCCAGCAGACCCCCGTGACCCTGTGTTTGGATTCAACGGGTTGGAAAATGGGATGAATGGATGGTTACTCTTCATAGAACCCCTAGTTTGATACAACTATATGCATGTGACAACAATGTGCTACTATTGCTACCAAACGTTTATGACCTGGGGGCCTGTTTGGCGTAGCTCACCAAATTTGATATTATACAAATAATATCAGAAGATTGGGGACACCCAGTCATGTATTGTCTCCAGGGTTCACCTTCCTGGAGTTTTTTTGTATCTGTCTGCCATTACCATCAAGCCATAGCTGTTGCATCATCACTGGAAAGATACAGTTAATCAGTAATAGTTTTAATGGCTTTTAAGTTACACTGTAAACCTTACTTTTTGTTTATCTTTTATTATTTTAATGTTATATTATTATTATTATTTGCAATGGGCTGGTACTCCTTTTTCCTGCCCTTGTATTCAAAGCTTGCTGGGATAGGCTCCCGCATCCCCAAAAATCTACTTGGAATTATGAGTTTGGAAGATGAATGGATTATTATTAATATGAGGGACTTTCAAAAAGTTTCCATACTTTTTTTAGCTCTATTTATTAAGGATTTCAAAAACAAATGACATTGCTTTTCTACATAGTCAATTGCAATGCAAGTTTTCCAGCCTTGTACCAGCTTTTTAATACCATCAGAAAAATTTCTTATGTTCGAGGGTTCTTTCTTCATTCTTCGTGGTCATGGCTTTAGCTGGACGTCCAGAGTGCTCTCTGCATCTGTCACACTAGTACGATCATTTTCGAACATTTTAATCCACACATAGATGAATCTACGAGAGAGAACTTTAACCCCACACTGAGCACACATGCGGAGATGAATTTATGCTCCTGGCACACCTTCTGCCCACAAAAAGCGTATGACAGAACTCTGTTCCTCTTTGGTGCAATTTAGAAGTTTCGCCTCCATCTTCACCACAGGGTGACAACTCTTATACTAAACTGCATGGGCAGCTGGCTTGCCAGACAGAACTAGTCACATGACACTCTCAGGCACGACCACTGTACTGTACTGATTACTGTACTACTCCTCCTGCCTTCACCGTTTCCAACGAAAATATAAAAGTGTGGAAACTTGTTAAAAGTGCCTGTTTATTTATATATTTTGCAGTGGCTTACATTACCCGTGTATCTTGAATTATGGATTTCTGCAAATTCATTCATGATATTTTTGATTTTTTGGCATTTATTTTTTCTATTGTTTATTAACTTTATTATTGTGATGGTGATATCATTGGGGTGCCATCTTGAAAGGTTTTCAGCTTCAATCTCCTCCATTTTTAGATGGTAATGGCCATGCTGTTTCTGACAGTGATGTGACTGGGCTAATATCATCCAAATGCCTGAAATCATCGCTCAGACACTATTCAAGATAGTGGCATGGTATTATACATTATCCCAATGATGTCCTTGAAAAAATGTCAAATTAATTGCGGTATGTTCCTGGTTTTGTTCTTCGTCGTTATTCTTGACTATGATTTTATCTTTCATTCTTGTTTTGGTCACATAATTTTTTTGTCCTTCTGGTAAATTAATTCTACATGTTCTACTCCCAGTTATTCCTTAGCCCCACAAAAAATCCCTCCAAACATTTACAAAATGTTTGTGTTCATAACAACATAACAACAGGTGGCTATTTTTATCTTTACATGTATAAAATATATACAGTAATAGCTGATTACCCAGTGGCTTCACTCACTGAGTGCAAGGGAAAAAAAATAAAATGCAGTATTTATAAAATAAGTTTGTTAATTACCAATTTTATTTTTCAACAAATAAAGAGCATTTACAATAACATAGAAATCAGTATAAAGAACATTATTAACATCATTATCATATGAGAATATGAAGTAATATATAAGAAGCACATTGCATGTAAATATAAATTATTAAACAGTAAAACATTTTGTTAAAAGAATTTGAACAACATATAAGAATCGTATAAATTATTTAACAGTAAAACATTTCAATAAGAGAATTTGAATGACATATAAGAAGTGTATAAATTATTAAACAGTAAAACATTAACATTTAAGAAGTAAAGATACATTTAGTACTACTGCAGTGCTTTCGGGTAAACTACATTTTTTGTTTGCCCATTAGGTGTACAAATGTATACATTTTTTGGTGTACCCATCCGAGGACATGCTACATATAACTGACCGTGGGAGAAGCATGGATTTTCTAAATTGATTCCTACAACTTTAAGTGATTGGCCTTGTGCTCTATTTATTGTAATTGCAAATGCAAGGCAGACCGAAAATTGTAGCCTTTTGAAGTCAAATGGCATGTCCCCAGGGATGAGTGAGATACATGGTATGAAGACACTATTCTCTCAACTGGCATTTGTCAAGATTGTCGCCTCAATGACATTTGGCATAAAATGTAAGTGCTAGTTAGGCTGTTTCTGGTCAAACGCACGTAGTGTATTATATGTTCTGAGGTCATACGTAATTTCCGTTTCAAACACGAAAAGAATTTTATATATTTAGATATGGAAGCAAAGGTCTGTGATACAGTTTGCATATTTGTAGCTAGAGATTCACAAAGGGAGAAAATGAGTCACACCTCACCCATCAGAGGAGAATGATTAGACATACAGGGATCAAAGGCAGTATATAGCAGGTGAAATTGTAAGAGGAGGATTTATATTATTATTATTATTATTTATCAAAATATTATTTTTAAAGATATTACTTTATGTTTTTTTGATACACTAAGCAATTTATATTTTATTTTATAAAAAATGTTAACGTATCTACAGAAGCACTCATGTATTATAAAACACACAATATCAACAACCCACAACAACTATTCTATGTAAAGAAGATGAACAATGACTGCACTCTAGCACTTTGGTGTTTAACTTTGCTTTTGTACCATTGCATGTTTTTTGCAGACTTTCTTATAAAAGGGCTTTGTTCCCAGAGGATTTGTTAACTGGGCTATTACAGTTCTACCCAGGAGAAGATCCAGGTCACTTCCCTTTATATTATGAAAGCCAGCTTTTAATGCTCATTCATTTCCCGTGTGTAATTGTCTCATGCAGGGCATTGGATAGCAGGTAGCAGTGTGAGTGGCTCATGCAGTTCTACTTGATCCAACTATCTAAGATGTGCAAATACTCAGCTATGCTTTCATCACATTTCAAACGGAAGGTTGAATTTATTTTCCTAATTGTTTCTTAGTAGCAACTCATTGTCATAAATTCAAAGTGTTTCTGCTCAGATCACACACCAAGAGACTGTGTCTCTTTCTTGAAACACGTAACTAATTAGCCCTGGGTGCTGAAACATTGCCTCGCTGTGTGAGTTTGGGCCTCTTACGGGCTACAAGGCCATAAATGATTGCTCGGCTTGGCTGTTCCTAGAAATAGTTTAGTCTGTCAACTGGCTCAGCCATACCGAGTTATTGTCTGAAATAGAAGTGACCTTGAACACATTGCTACTGCCCTACAGCGCTGTGCATTTCAGTGATCTTAAACACAGAGTGATAAACACAACGCCCTTACTAAGAAAAATAAACTTAAAGCTGGCATTACAATAACAAAGAGAACTTAAAGTTCAACAAAACAGAAAGTAACCAAAATTCTGTTGCCTATTCTGGGCTGGCATCAACCATGCCTGCTCATCATCGTTCCTCACAGGCCCTCTCTTCATCTCCTCTCTCTCTGTCTCTATTGCTGTTTTTCCCTCTGAGCTCTATTTTCCCTGCCAAATGAGTATTAATATCCTATAATCTGCAGTCAGATAGCCAGTCCAGTGAGGAAGTTTAAAGCCCATCCTGAAGTCTTTTCTGAGGTCATGTTGGCCTTGCATTCTTAACCTGGCACACCAGGCTAGAGCTCCCTGTAGTGGCATCTACTGGAACAAGTAGAAAATGGTTGAATGGCTTGTGCCTATAATTATCAACAACAACAACATTTATTTATATAGCACATTTTCATACAAAAAAATGTAGCTCAAAGTGCTATGTAGCTCAAAGTGCATCAAGCATCTCAAAATAGGAAAACAGTTAAAACTGGCACAAATTTAGTGCTACTCTTAGGAGTCGTATTAAAAGCATTTTATCAATTTTCTTGATTTAGGAAATGACTCCTAACTTCATCAGGATTTTGGAGAACTCGTGAGATGTCCTACCTGCAGGAGCTGCCAGAAGATGGTTGTCAGCAAGCTATGCTCTGTCTGGCCGAAATAAAAGTGTTGTTTACACAGTTTACACAACTGAAAATCAATGAGCATGTCAAATTTAGTGACTGTGTGATGACTTTCCAGGACAGTCTTGCTCGCCTCTTTTTCTGCCTTTTGAAGTCAGTGCTGTGTGAAGCGTTAACAGTTATGGAGAGTTCAACTGCTGTCACTTCCCTTTTTTTTCTTTTTTCCATTCTAAATTTTCCATTGTAAAATCTGAGACATCAGACAGATGAGCTTCTCTTCTGTTTTTGAGGTCCAAAGCACCCGTGTTCCTTATTCCTCGTTGCAGTATGATATGCATTGTACTTCCAGATGAGCATTCATTGGTTGTCAGCTCTCACGCATACGCCGCACACCCCAACGTGTTGGATTTTGTCAATGCAAGTCATGGACTAGTTGGAGAGACTTGCTGGGCCTGTCACACTACATGACAGTTTTCACAGGAGCGCACCACCAACTGTCTCCAATTTGCTAAGATTATGTAAATTAAAATTGTAACTGAAGATCTCAGGAAAGGTCATCTTATGAGTCATGGCTTTAAGACCTCTGCTTGTTGACTCACTAAAAAAATTGTTGCTCCTCATTTCTTGGTCCTTTACTAATTTTTGTGTCACATACTCCATCTTAGGGCGGCACGGTAGTGCAGTGGGTAGTGCTGCTGCCTCACAGTTAGGAGACCCGGGCTCGCTTCCCGGGTCCTCCCTGCGTGGAGTTCGCATGTTCTCCCCGTGTCTGCATGGGTTTCCTCCGGGTACTCCGGTTTCCTCCCACAGTCCATGCAGGTTAGGTGCATTGGTGATTCAAAATTGTCCCTAGTGTGTGTGTGTGTGTGTGTGCACCCTGTGGTGGGCTGGCACCCTGCCCAGGGTTTGTTTCCTGCCTTGCACCCTGTGTTGGCTGGGATTGGCTCCAGCAGATCCCCGTGACCCTGTAGTTAGGATATATAACGGGTTGGATAATGGATGGATGGATGGATTACCATCAATTACAGTTTCCGTTTTTCAGATCATCTGTCTCACGTCGTTTTTATGGAAGAATCCAGCTGACATCCGTCTCACGCCACCATTTTAATGTTCTCTTTCACTGACAATGTCACACCATCAGCAGATTCTGGATTCTAGCAAAGGGTACTTTACATATTCTATTATTCTATCTTAGCAGAGCAAAAACCTGAACAGGCATGAATTTATCAGATTCCCAGTCATGCCAATGACCATATCGAGCCAGTTCATAGTCACCAATTGACCTAACAATGCATGTCTTTGGGATGAAGACTCACACACTGACACCTGGAGGGGGATAGGCATGCAAACTCCACAGACGCAACAGACAACACAGATAACAGCCAGGAGTCGGATTTGAACTTCAGAGAATGGATTTGTGAGACAGCAGTGCTAACCACGGCACCGCCATTTTAGACTAATGAGAGACTCTAAATTGGGCCAGAGTGAGAATGTCTGAGTGTGTGCATGAGCGTGCTTTGTGAATAACTGGCATCCATTTCTGAGTTTTAAAATGAATTGGAAGCAGGTGGCTACAATTGCTTAGTTTTTCAAGCATCTGACATTCAAATGCAAGCCTTCCATTGAGAAGCCTGCACCGGTGGCGACATATTGTCTGTAATGTGATTCTTTGTGTAAAGAACAATGCTTAAGTTGATAATTCATTGCATTGCTTAAAATGACAAGAAAAAATCTCATTGGCATGTTAGAGGTTTTGTAACTAGTAGTTTATAAATGGACCAGTAAGCACCTACTGCACCAGGATTCAGAGGCTTATTAAAATCAAAGAAGCGATTCATAAAAATGATAATTCACGTATATTTTTAGTTATGGCCCTTACAGGGATATTTGAAATGAAAGCTAAATTCAAACTTCAAGCACTAATCCTGTCATCAGCAGAAAGGGAAACCCAAGGACTATAATTGTTTTGGCTTTTATAAAACATTTCTGTAGTGACATTCAATTATCATTGTCCATTAAATGAATATTTACACATGGTGGCAATAATATCTCTTGATATTATAACACATGAGCATTGTTATATTTTATTAAAATGCTGATAATGAATGTACCAGTAACACTCTGTAGGTATTTCCATAGGCCTATTCGTTTGGTTCGATAAGAACTGATTACACTCCTTCTCTTGTTTGATAACAAACTGTTATCATGGCTCCACCAAGATGCACTCTTAATGGAAAAAAACAGTTGGGAAAAATGAAATTAATCCTGCATTACGAATGACACATGACAGACAGTAATGTTTCCAAAAAAGAACCCTTCATCAATAACAGAGAGTAGTGAGTGAAAGGAGGAAATCAACTGGAGTAGGAGAAGCTGTCGCTGAGAGTCCAAATTAGAAAGAAATAAACAGTTAAAAAAAACAAACACGAGGAAAGATGGTGGTCAGCCACTTTGGTTTAAATGTTGTCTATCTATCTATCTATCTGTCTATCTATCTATCTATCTATCTATCTTGACTTTCAGAATGATGAGGTGCCACATGAGATATTGGCTATCAGACTAAAAGAAGTTGGAGTTCAGGGTGATGTTTGTAGATGGGTACAGAATTGGCTCAGACACAGGAAGCAGAGAGTGATGGCCAAGGCACCTTATCAGAACTGGCTGATGTTAACAGTGGCATCCATCAGGGGTCAGTGCCACTATTTTTAATATATATAAATGACTTGGATAGGAATATAAGTAACATGCTGGTTAAGTCTGCAGATGATACCAAGATAAGTGGACTGGCAAATAACCTTGAATCAGTTGAGTCATTACAGAGGGACTTGGACAGCATACAGGCTTGGGCAGATGAAATTTAATGTAACTAAAGGTAAAGTATTACACATAGGAAGTAAAAATGTTAGGTTTGAATACAAAATGGTAGGTCTGAAAATAAAAAGTACACCTTATGAGAAGGATTTAGGAGTCATAGTGGGCTTAGCACTATCAACTGTCAGACAGTATTCAGAAGCCATTAAAAAGGCCACTGCAGAATGTCAGGTTATATAGCACCCTGACATGTGGAGTACAAGTCCAATAAAGTTCTGCTCAAGCTTTATAATGCACTGGTGAGAGGCCTTAACTGGAGTTTTGGTCTCCAGGCTACAAAATGGACATAGCAGCACTAGAAAAGGTGATGAGTTATGAGGAAAGATTAAAAGCAAAAGAAGATTAAGAGGAGATATCATTGAAATTTTTTAAATTACAAAGGAAATTAATACAGTGGATCCTGACTGTTACTTTAAAATGAGTTCAACATGAACATGGGGACACAGTTGGAAATGTGTTAAGGGTAAATTTCATACAAAAATTAGGAAATTTTTCTTTACACAGAGAACCACAGACACATGGAATAAGCTACCTAGTAGTGTGGATGACACTAGGACTTTAGGGACCTTCAAAACTCAACTTGATGTTGGGCTGAATGGCCTGCGCTCATCCATATTGTTCTAAAACTGATGAACTCTTTGCTAGTGTACCTGGAGAAAAATGCTTCAGAAATGAGGAGCCAATAAACTAAATGAACATGTCACATGGGGTGATAAAATGTTTCATTCAAAAATGCCACTGTACCACCTAATAATGACCATTTAATGTTAAAGTCATTATTATTATTATTATTGTGGAGAGTGGAGGAAAAGGATTTGGGAGCCAACTGGCTAACTAGGGCAAACACAACAAATGGCAGTGATGATGCTGACGTCAACACAGTTATTAGTGCTCTTGAGTTTGAATGTCAGCATGGTCTCTGTCAATGTGGGGTTTGCACACTCTTCTTGTGCAGGTTCTCTTCACTCAGAGGCTTGTGCCATCTCAGTTTCACTACATTCTTTCACTGCAGAACTTTCCGCACAGCGGGGACTTTTAATGTCTTTGTTTCTTGGTGAATCCAGGTCACAGTGCCAATGAAACAGAGCCTTGGTCACACAGATTGTTCCCACTGGGCTTTAGCAACACAAACATGGATTAGTATCCCCAAACAGGTTAAAGCAACCATCTTAAGCCCTGCTCGGATGGGATTAGTTTCACACCACAAGGTCAGATAAAGTAATTGTTACTAGTTGGCTTCCATAATGTTTAGGGCACCATTTGGATGGGGTTAGTTTTACACCAGGAGGTGGTGTAAACTGGACTGGGCCGGTACTCCATACTGGCATTTCCCTGTTCTTGCTTTATGAGTTCCAGTACTTAATGTTCACATCTAAAAGAGGTACCCTCACTGCCCCACTGCGGACATCATGATTTAATTTGTGATATCAGCACACCTTTGGACATCTAAGGGGATATCTCATTCCCCCGTTTTTCAACATGCACAAAAAGGAGTACCGGCTGGTCTGTTTTCCGCTTCACACACTGGTTCGTATTATTGGAAGACTTCATCATTTTTATCCTGTCCACATCACACAAAATACTGACGTGTTGATTTACATGGAACTAGTTTAACCTGGGGTTATTTTTAACAATTATTTGTAGAAAGTTAAAGGCTCTGTAATCTTTACTGAAAAGTGAATGCTCAGTCCATTAAAAGTTACTGACTTGAGTGACTCGGACAAAAGTAAAATTACAGAGGTCCTCAGTAAAAACATTCCGGGTGTAAAACTAATCCCATCCAAACAGAGCCTTATTTGAGCCAAGCAGAAATCTGTCATGTCAGGTAATTAATTGGGCTCCTGATTTGCAGAAGTACACTTCTGTATGACTATCTCATTCCTTTTCAATCCCAGTACATCTGCATGAGTGTTTCTGACTCATCCCAAAGATGTCCATGTTGAGTTAACTGGGAACCCAAAACTGACTTGGTGTGAGTGAGTACTGTTGTGTTGAACTGTGATGGGCTGATGTCCTGTTCCAGGGTTGGTTCATGTCTTGTGCCCAGTGTTGCTGGCATGGGCAAGCAGGGTAAGAAATTGGTTAGAAAATGAATGAAAGAAATGAATGTTTATTATATAGATGGCATAACCAGCTTTAGAGATTAGGGTTCATATCCCATCCTGGCTGCTATCCACGAGAAGTCTGTATGTTGTCCATGTGTATGTACAGGTTTTCATCTGACACTCCTGCATTGGTCTGACATCCCATTCAGTTTTGGTTTGAATCCTCTACAACCCTGAACTGAATTAAACAGATCTGAACATGGATTTGTGCATAATGAGATGTCAATTCTGCTATTACCAAATGGTTTTCTAAGCCAAAATTAGAATTCTTCTCAAGCCTACTAAATTTAATTAAACATTAATTGATTTTTTTTTTGTGTTTGATTGCTCCATTTGTGATGCCATCAGAAGCATGTAGCTCCAGACAACACAGCTCTAATTATCATTGAGACATGCTAGCTCCTTCACCACACCAAGGGGCTCATGTCAGGGGAAAGGCCCGCTATTGACTTTCTGCGGTAATCATAGGTTAGCCATAACAAAGACCATGTTCGAAATTTAGGTTGTTTGTACTTTAAGTGTACCTAGTACTTTGACCTGGTACCTCAGGTCAATGATGACCTGATCTGAGGTTGTATATTCCAAACACCAAGGTAAATAGAGGTGCCAAATTGTCAGCTGCTCACCACTTGGTCTTGAGCTGATTTAGATGGAATGACAGACCTGGAAGACCTAAATGGGTACTGAGAGCATGCTAAAGCAAGCAGCACATCTTTCTGCTAAGAATGTCTTCAAGTCCCAACCTTTTAAGAGCTCCTGCAACTCAGAATAGGTCAGTTTTAATGGACCCTTTTTAAGACCTCAGCAGCAGAAGCACCTGCAAGGAGCTCTGGCCAAAGTGTTGTTGGTGCCTGTCATGGCAACAACCATAGGCCGCAAAGTAGGACACTAGTAGTAAGAGAAGATTTTGAACTGAGAGGCCTTCCATGAAATGTTAGTAGGAGGATCTTCAAATCTGAGAGGTCCTGGCAAACTAAGTACTGAACTGAAAGCTTTTGTATCCTGTGCCTTCACAGAAATGACTTTTGGACAGCCTCAAAGAAGGTCTTGGAATCCAACTCATGTGATGACTCCCCAAGCCCATGTCATATCTGCATTACAGACACTTGATGTTGTTTAAGATATTGACATCTGAGGTATCGGTGATCACACACATCCAGAAGTGTTTTTTGGACTTGCCCTTTATGCGCTGAGATTTAAATACAGTATATTGTGCATTCTAGAAGGTGAAATTCAGAAAATCTGACTGATTTGTCTTTGGGGGACTTTGTTGTCAAAGTGCTGGCCTATTCAAAGACACATCTGTTAGCAAATTGTCAAGCCTTTGACCAATTCTTGCCCTTGAAGGAGTGGAGCTTTCTTGGTGGTTCCTCATATAATAGAGCAGCCGTTTCAGATCACCTTGTTATTTCAGTTTGTCACATCATTATCAACACATTGTCCCATCGTTTTTGGAACAGGCCGCACAGGCATCAATTTCAGAATAAAGTTTATTTTTAAAAAACAATGCAATTGATTAAATAAAATGTGAAATACATGTGTTTAGACTGTTTGTGTTTAAACATAAGTCAAAGTTAATTTACAAATTACTCCTTTTTGGTTTTATTATCCTTTTCCATACTGTCCCAACCTTCTTGTGTCATAACATAACAACAACAACAGCATTTATTTATATAGCACATTTTCATACAAATAATGTAGCTCAAAGTGCTTTACATGATAAAGAAAAGAGAAACGAGGCAATGTAAGAATTAAAATCAGAGAACAGTAATTAACATAGAATAAAAGTAAGGTCTGATGGCCAGGGAGGATAGAAAAAAAAAAAAAAACTCCAGACGGCTGGAGAAAAAATAATATCTGCAGGGGTTCCAGACCACGAGACCACCCAGCCCCCTCTGGGCATTCTACCTAACATAAATGATCAGTCCTCACTGTATTCAGGGTTCTCATGGAAGGACTTGATGATGACGGTCACGTGGACTTCTGGCCTTTAATCAATCAATGCAGGGACATCATGGTGTTTTGATTAGGTGGTGGTGGCGCAGGTCGCCACCACAGAAAACCAGAAAAAGAACAGAAGAGAGAGAAGGGGTTAGTACGGATTTTAGAGCCACCATGAATAGTAATGATAATTAATTAAATATGCAGAGCATCAGGATTAAACTAAAATGAAGTTATGAGAAAGCCATGTTAAAGTAATGTGTTTTCAGCAGTGTTTTAAAGTGCTCTACTGTATTAGCCTGGCGAATTCCTATTGGCAGGCTATTCCAGATTTTAGGTGCATAGCAACAGAAGGCCGCCTCACCACTTCTTTTAAGTTTTGTTCTTGGAATTCTAAGGAGATACTCATTTGAGGATCTGAGGTTACGATTTGGAATATAAGGTGTCAGACATTCCGATATATAAGATGGAGTGAGATTATTTAAGGCTTTATAAACCATAAGCAGAATTTTAAAGTCAATTCTGAAAGACACTGGTAACCAGTGTAGTGACATCAAAACTGGAGAAATGTGTTCGGATTTTCATTTCTATTTTCAGATAGAAAGATGTCCACAACACATGTTTTATTTTTAGTTCTTGCACAGCACAGTACACACAGTGCACAAACCACCACGATAATAGCTCACCGTCCTTTTCTTCACCGCCTCCACTCCTCTCCTGCAAGTTCCGTCCACTTTCACCCGACCAAGCCATGTTAAAGTAATGTGTTTTCAGCAGTGTTTTAAAGTGCTCTACTGTATCAGCCTGGTGAATTCCTATTGGCAGGCTATTCCAGATTTTAGGTGCATAAGAGCAGAAGGCTGCCTCACCATTTCTTTTAAGTTTAGCTCTTGGAATTCTAAGCAGACACTCATTTGAAGATCTAAGGTTACGACTTGGAATATAAAATGTCAGACATTCCGATATATAAGATGGAGTGAGATTATTTAAGGCTTTGTAAACCATAAGCAGTATTTTAAAGTCAATTCTGAATGACACAGGTAGCCAGTGTAGTGACATCAAAACTGGAGAAATGTGTTCGGATTTTCTTTTCCTAGTTAGGATTCTAGTAGCTGCATTCTGCACTTGTTGCAGTCAATTTATGTTGTTTTTGGGTAGTCCTACAGTTAAAGTAATCTAGTCGACTGAAAACAAAAGCGTGAACTAATATAAGAGGTCTAACTTTTGCTATATTTCTTAAGTGAAAAAATGCTGTCCTAGTGATCTGATTAATATGCGATTTAAAATTCAGGTCACAGTCAACAGTTATCCCTAAATTCTTTACCTCCGTTTTGACTTTTAATGCTAATGTATCAAGTTTATTTCTAATAACCTCATTATCTCTTATATACATTTTTCTTCTGGTTCATCCTGCTTCCTCTTCAAACCCAGTCACATCACGTCACCGCCCTATATCTAGCCTGACTGCGTGACCTTTCACTTCGGTGGTTACGTGACACCAATGGGGTCATGAGAGAGGAGCGGGGAATGCAGTAGTCCGAAGGAGGAATAGGAATCGAGAAAAGTGGCGTGGGGGTGTATGGGAGGCTGAAGCCAGCGTGGGGAAGGGTTTGTAAGAGGAGGAATAGCAATCGAGAAATGCCGTGGGGGGGGGGGACCGGGTTTGTAGAGGAAGCAGGATGAACCAGAAGAGCTGCTTCCTCTTCAAAACTGGTCCTTCCCACACGCAGCCGACACGGCATTTCTCGATTCCTATTGGTTCGTCATGCTTCCTCTTCAAAACCGGTCCCCCCCACACACAGCCCACACAGCGTTTCTTGATTCCTATTCCTCCTCTTCTAAACCTTTCCCCACGCTGCTTGATTCCTATTCCTCCTTCGGACTACCGCGTTCCCCGCTCCTCTCTCATGACCCCATTGGTGTCATGTCACTGCCCTATAATTACCACAATTAACAAAGAAGTTTCCACCTGCCAGGTAGGATTCAAACCAATTTAAGACACTGCCAGAGAGGCCCACCCACTGACTAAGGTGATTTCTAAGAATATTGTGATCAATGGTATCAAATGTGGCACTCAGATCTAAGAGGATGAGAACAGATAAATGGCCTTTGTCTGCATTTACCCACAAGTCATTTACTACTTTAACGAGTGCAGTTTCTGTGCTGTGATTTGTTCTGAAACCCAACTGAAACTTATCAAGAATAGCATGTTTATTGAGGTGGTAATTTAACTGCATAATGACTGCCTTCTCTAGAATTTTACTTTAGAAAGGCAGGTTAGAAATAGGTCTAAAATTTTCAAAAGCAGAGGAGTCGAGATTATTTTTCTTGAGTAGGGGTTTAACAATAGCAGTCTTAAGACAGCCTGGGAAGATTCCCGTATCTAATGACTTTACTATGTCAAGAATACTACCAATTAGATGCAATCACTGAGGCTCTTTGATTTTCATAGCAAACCCAATAACGATAAAAAGATACCAAGACAAACAATTAAGGCTGGTTTGGTATGGTTTGCTGATTTGTTTCACGTGACTATGGAATAATTCTAGGGGGACCCAACAATCCCTGAAATAATTCAATAAGGTTGATAGTAGAGTTTAGTTGTCAAACGTGCCACCAGGTAGCATATGTCTACACTCTAGTCATTCAGACTTCCAAATAGCATTGTGCTGAGTTGAGTAAGTGAGTATTTCTGGTGTTTATTCTATAATTGTGTTCATGGCTTGGGTGATATTTACCGTAGATCCCGGAATACAAGCCGACCGGTATATTAGCCGATCCCCTTCTCTACCTACTAAATTACATGTATTTGCCGATGACCGGTATTTAAGCTGACCCTCTTCTCCAAGCAAAATTTTCTAAATTTCCTTAAAAGTGTCTCTTCGGGTATATTTATAATGTTTATCGGCGAGAATTTGAGACTGCCGACATTTTTGATGGAAACCAGGAAGTGATTGCGGAGAAGTTTGGTAAAATGGAACCTTTGTGTTGAAACTATATACGCAAATACGGTACATCGGCGGGTGGATTTCCGGAGACTTGTTATAAATTTGATTAACTTAAATACGCAATACAGTGGACCCTTGACTTACAAAATTAATTTGTTCGCAAAGGCTAACCCATAATGCGTTCCGAACCTCCCACTGCAACACTTCCTTAACCTTTTCATAATAAAAAACACCAATAATTTTTCTAACGTACTAACCAAAAAGTTATAAAAAGTGCCTAGCCTACTTCGATTAGGCTAGGAGCATGGCGGCGCGCATCGTCGCAGCGGATCAAGGCTCTCCTTTTCAGTGCACTTTTTTGTGGTTTTTGTACTTTTTTTTTGTCCTTGTTTGTGCACGATCGGTTCGGCGAACATCCGCTACACCATTCAGAACCTTATAGACATCGGTGTCCAGAGCCAGACATCTGTTTTGAGTGTTTTTCATCACACGCACAACATCCCAGACAACATAGCGAGACCAGCGGGCTCTCCGTGGTTTGTTGTCGGGTCTAGGAGACGACACAGACGAAGGAGGGAAAGAAAGCAGAAGCGGGGCCGCAAATACGGCGTTATGCTAAGGCTAAAAAACAACCATACAAGCCCTATACAGAACTTTTTTCTGCACTGAAGGAGCTGCTTTTAATCTCATTGTAGATGCGTATAGTGACAGTAAAAGGCATTCTATTCTAGAAACAATTTCATACTGTACTCACCATTTAATTTGACATCTTTGGGCTGCAGGAAGGGAGGAGGAGGAGATATTTCCACACAATGTCCATCTTCGTTTTGAAATTACAAACACATGTATCTGGGCTCCGACTGACGCTACTAACGCTCTCGGTTGTTTGTTTACAATCGCGCAAGCGGATACACGTGACCGCATCCGTTTCGTAACGCAAGATGTGGATCGTAAATCAAAATAAAAAAATTTATTTTAAACTTCCCGATAATTTATTATAAATTTTATTAATAAAATCAACAACTAAAACACTTTTTTGAATAAATTCTTTATTTAAAGTACCGGCATGCAAAGTTACTTCTTCATCTGAAAGATGGCTCTGTGGTTTCGTCATTATTTACTTCCGTATTCATCAGCAAAACCGGCATTGCGCTGGAAATCTTGAATCTGAAATGATACTCGTTGTATAAACCGACCCCCAAACTCCAAGCCAAAAATCTAGGACGAAATTCTCGGCTTGTATTCCGGGATCTACGGTATGTGAAAGTTTGTTTTTTGGTCAGTAAAACCGTAGCTGAAGCAGTGACTATGTTTGAAAAAAACACACGGGTCTATGAATAGTACATGTGTTTTACGACATGCACCATGTCAGCCAAAGATTTATCACATCCTGGCCATCCTTCAACCTCTCTTGAGCAGATGAAAATGTTGAGGAAATTTGAGAAGCTTCCTGCTTAATCATCGACCTACTATTGATGAACTAGCAGAAATCCCTGGTATTTCTTGGACAACAGTTTAACACTAGAATTACTAGAGCCTACGAGAAAACTCGTAAATCCGGCCCACCTTAAATCCGTTCGCACCTCTCTGTCAGCATCTTTTATTTCCACTCTAAAACTCCAGCAGTTCACTCACTCCCAGATAATCAAACAAGGCATGAGCTGGGAGAATTTTGTTAACTTTCTGCGACGGTGGGGAGGATGGAATAGCTGGCTTCTTGCTGCTTGTCTTAATTGGTACATTTACAGGGCAAAAGACGCTGACGGAGAGGTGTGAATGAATTTAAGGTGGGCCGGATTTACAAGTTTTCTCGAAGGCTCTGGTAATTCTAGTAATTTTGAGGCAGGATCTTGGCAGGCATGAGTCTTTGCAAAATCCATTCCCCAAAATTCATCAAATGATGAAAAAGATGCTTGTGCTGCCATTTGTAAAGATCTAAAAAGGAAAACAACGGATTGATCCAAGATTTCCATCAAAGGTCATCATGGGTAACACGACTTCAATTTACAGGTAAGGCCCTAAAACCAAGCAACAGTCCAATCAGTGGACGACATCACAGTTTCCAAAACAGAAAAAAAGCATGTCATGTCAAACCAAACATGAAGACAATGGTGATTGGATTTTAGGACATTGATGAACTTGTTCTTAAAGAGATTGTTCCCCATGGACAGACTTATTAATCACTGAAGTACTGAGGTGTCTACGGGAAAGCATCAGGAGAAAATATCCAGAGAACTGGTGCACTCATAGCTACATTTTGTACAGTTAAAATGCACATCCACACTCTGTATTGTCAGTTAAAGAATTTTGACCAAAAACAATGATGTTGTTGTTGCCTCACACCCTCCATATTTGCCAGATCTCACTCCCTGTGACTTTTTTTTTGTTCCCGAAATTAAAATTGAGACTGAGGGGAAGAAGAATTTCTGTTTTGGAAGAAATTGTAAGAAAACATGCAGGAGGATATAGACATGGTTAAAAAGATGAGTTAAGAAAATGTTAGAAACTCTGGGACAAGTGTAATGCACCCTAAGGAGAGTATTTTGAAGGTTACTAAAAGGAAGCTGCTGTACATTTTATAATATATTTTTCAGAAATTTGTGGGTCTCCTCTTGTATGCTGCTTATTATTCTTTTATTTAGTAATGGTAATGGCAGACCAGAACTTAAATAGATCAACCACTACTGCAAAACTACGAAAAATATAAATGGCTTAGTTACTGGGATAATGATCAAAAGATAAAGTAAGCATAACCCAAAAAGTATATATACATGTATTTTATATGTATAAAAGAAAAAAAAACTTCATCAAAGTATAGAATTTCACTCTATATATTTAAATAAAGTTAAAGTCATTACTATAGAATGGAGTAATATACATAAAACTATTACAAGAAATAAACACAATACAATCAAAATTTGGAAAATTAGAATAACCCCCCCCCCCCCCCAAATAGTATGGACCCAAATTTAATATCGCACATGTCAGTCAGTCAGTCATTATCTAATCCGCTATATCCTAACACAGGGTCACAGGGGTCTGCTGGAGCCAATCCCAGGCAGCACAAGGTGCAAGGCAGGAACAAATCCCGGGCAGGGCGCCAGCCCACTGCAGTATCCCACATGTAATACAACAAAATATATACACACAGCAAAACAAAACTCAAAAATAAATGTTACATACATGCCAATAGATGATACAAAAAATGATGGAATACATATATTGTAAATACTGTACTAAAACCAAAAATGTGTACAATAGAAATGTATATGCAAAAATAGCATTAATATACCACAAACAACAGAAACAATAATAGAAAAAATAATAGTGTAAGCCAACTAGAAAAAGAACTAACAGCCCAAGTTATTTACAATAATTATCAGAAATAATATCATGAAGCCTAAATAGGCATAACAAAAGAAGTGTTGCTGGATTCAATGATGCAAGGTGTAGATCTGGCCAACGTGTTTTCGAAGAAAAACCCCTTTATCAGGGCATAGCAAACTAATAATGAACTATGATATAGGAACAGGAACTAGTAATAGTAGATCCAACAATCATTAATCAATCAATTGACCCAAAAATGGAAGCTTGCCAATATATAAACAAGCAAATATGGGGGAAAATCAACTGAGTGGCTTGTAACTAGCTCACACGCTCCACATAACACAGATGTCTGTATCTGTCTGACTTGAAATGAAAGTTTTATTTAAATATATAGAGTATAATTATATACTTCGACAAAGGTTTTTCTTTTATACATTTAGAACACAACTTAAGACGATTGACCTGTAGCAGTAACAGCACTTCAAAGAGCTGGCAGCAGGTGGCAGCATACGCTTAATAGTAATGTCACCAGAACAGTCCTGTGCTGCTGCCTGCACCAGAAGAGTGCCCTCTAGCCCTCACATACTGGTCACAACACTCGCTGTTCCCAGCCAATAATGTGGTTCAAGCTATGAGCCACATTCGCTACCTGTGCTGTGTGGTTGTGTGTATGTTTACCTGTCAGGAAGTGACCTCCCTCTATTAGTCTGATAACAGACCCACCCTGTTTGAGCTTCTGGCCCCAGTCTGACGCACTCGGTGACCAGGGCGCAGCACTCTATCTCTGAATTCACTACAAGACGAAGAAGCTGGCAATATGAAACCCGGGTTCCTCCTGTTGATTTTCTGCACTTGCTTTTTTTCATCAAGGGGTCACAACAGGTACTGCTGATTTCTGTCTCTCTCCTCAAAAACAGGTAGAAGGAACAACTGGAAAGTATGTTTGCTTTTCCTCTGTGGCGTCCTTCCTCCTGTAACTGCATTGCTTGTTACTTTATAGGAGAGGTGCAGAGATTGTATGGCCACTTGGATGCATGAAGCTCGCTACCCAGGTTACACCCTCTTTTCTTGGGAAAGAACTCTAGTGCCAGCTGCTGCCCTCCATTGGCTACCAAGTTTTACTCCTGTAGCCAGTGGGCCTTCAGCTTGGTTGAAGGTCTATGTGTGTGCAGAGAGGCTTTGGTGTTTAGAGATTATTATAGTAGAAGTGACTAGTGTGCAACATTCTTGGAGATGCCCCATAAGTTATACACTAAAGCAGTGTTTCCCAAACTCGGTCCTGGGGACCCCCTGTGACTGCAGGTTTTCGCTCCAACCAGCTTCTGTTTTTAATTGAACTCCTGGGCTAATTGAGTGAACTGATATTTCCCAAGTTCTGTGTTTAGGGAACAATATAGAAATTAGAAAACTAAGTTTGCCAAAAAGAAAAAAATTAAGATGTACCAAGCAGTTATATAGAAATAATGTATTTTGTTTTCTTTTTAACAGTATTTTCATCTTGATTTTCATTCTACTTTTCAAGGTGTTCTAATTGTTTAATTAATCCATTATTTACTATTTAGTGGGTCTGACGCTAAAGCACTTGCAGCCTTTGATTATTCAGTGTGTTTGATCTGCTCGTTTTAAATTGTCATTATTAAGATACAACAAAGGGGGAAAACTACACAAGAGAAAGGGCAAAATATAATGAAATCAACAAAAGAAAGTTAAGCATTTAAATCTATAGGAAACGCAGAAATATTTCTAAATGTCTTATAAATGTAAAAATCAGGCTGCTATGCATTTCTGAACGTCAAATAAAAGAAAAAAAAATACCATCTAATTAAATGAGATCAGTGCTATCAGATGTTGTCACTGATTAGGAATCTGGTTGGAACAAAAACCTGCAGCCACAGGGGTCCCCAGGACCGAGTTTGGGAAACACTGCACTAAAGTATGAACATAGTAGTAAATATGCAGGATGTGAGCAGCTAGTCTGATATGGAACAGTCTAGGTAGGCTTTGCAGTACCAGCAGTATAAAAAGCAAATGTGGGACAGAATGCTACAGGCCTAGGCCTGATTCTAATGGTGCTCTTTCAGCTTTTCATGGTCCACCTGACCTCTTATCTCTGTAGGGTGACCTTGAAGAGATATAAATCGGTGAGGAAAGCGATGCGGGAGCGAGGGGTACTGTCCACGTTTTGGAAGAACCATCATTTTGATATGATGCGGTACAGTGATGCCTGCCCAGTGGCCACCCAAGCCAGTGAGCCGCTGGTCAATTACATGGATGTAAGTAAAACCAGGGTAAGGATGAGCAGGCAGCTCTTAGCCACCACTCTCACTGACCTACTAAACTACTTTTCTTCTCCTGGGCAGGCTGAGTATGCCGGGCAGATATCTATTGGCACCCCACCTCAGAACTTCACTGTGATCTTCGACACCGGCTCCTCCAACCTTTGGGTCCCATCGAGTCTGTGTACTAGTCATGCCTGTGGTGAGTGCAGAAGGCTTTTGGGGCAGGGGGCTCTTCAATTGCAGTTCACTGCATGTTCTATATAGGAATATTTAGTAGTATTCTATTCTTCCAAATTAACTATATAATGGAATAATGCGAAGGAAGTATGGCCTAGTGATATAGGACTGCAAGTTTGGACTCCACCAGTGGGGTAACTTAAGCAGGATTCTTTACCTGCTGGTGTTCACGTTGCAGTGTTCCCCAGGTTACCATACAGGAGATACTGCTCATTATGGAAGGTTCTATCTAGAGTAACGTTGGTTGGTTTGAATGGAGACCCGGCTTCACAAATCCCAGAAATCAGAGGAGGTTTCATTTTACCTTTTATATTAGAATACCTTCACTTAAAAGCCTAAATTAACATGCAAGTGCTCGCCTCATGTTGAATTCTTCTCTTCTTTGTTATCTCTGAACTTAGTAAAAAGTTATTATACTTGCAACTTAAGTTTAATACATTTTTATTGAGAACCTTCAATTTCTTTTGTGGTTCTGCGTTACATAGTTTCCATTTTTGTCTTTATGTAGTTGTCCATTGCCGTGCAAAGCTTCCGAAAAGATACATCATGTGATGCTATTTCATCTCCTGGTCTATTATTTTCCTTTGTCCTTGTGCCCTGCCAATTATATCTCTGACTGAATAATAGTCCTATCGAAATCTCTCTATATGCTGCCATTCTATTGGCTGCCATCTTTACTGCATACCAATTATGATAGCTATTTACAAGGTGTCATCTCCAGCTTAAACTCAGAATAAAAAACAAAAACCAAAAAACAAGCAGACTTTTGTGACTCTTGACATAGGGGTGTTATGATACTTTCTAACTCTGGAAATTTAAAAATAGGCTTAGACAAAAAATATACCTGGCACAAGACATGGCCTGCACAGGCCCAAGAGAAAATAAGAACGGTGTTCAGACTCAAAAACTCGCAAAGGAAAGAGGAAAACCATCAAAAACCCCTGGACCACAAGGACAAAAATCAATTCCCTTTACCTTTAAAGATTTATTACAAAAAAAATTCAGAAGCAGAACACAAATACAGCAACAATGAATTTTGAAAGGTATGCTTTAAAAGGCAAACCAAAGTGAGCAAAACAAGTCCACATTCCTAAAAACTTTAATCTTTTTAAAGTTACTATTCATATATAGTACGTAACAAAAATGATTTGTACCCAGAAGCCTGGGGTTTACTCTTTCTAAAAAACATCATGAGTGACCAACCTGGTCAGGTTTGCAATCGATTAGGTTTGGTTGTTTGTTCTGGTCAAGATTATTACTGGTGGACAGTGCATTGGGTTTGGCACCTCAAGACAATAATGAACAAGGGTAACTAGGGGTGAGCTCAGGGAGCGTGTGCTACTGCTGTAGCATACCCAGAATTCCCCTATAGCAGGGGTGCCCAACTCCAGTCCTGGAGGGCCGCAGTGGCTGCAGGTTTTCATTCTAACCCTTTTCTTAATTAGTGACCTGTTTTTGTTGCTAATTAACTTCTTTTGAATTCATTTTATTTGACATGCTCTTGAAGACTCAGACCCTTCAGTTGTTTCTTTTTCCTTAATTAGCAGCCAAACAATAATAAGATACAAAATAAACCAAAACAAGACCAGCAAACTGTGACCATCATACAATATCTGAAAATAAAGAAAGGTAAAGGTCTCAGGAATGCTGATCCGCTCTTAGAAAAGAGAAAATCCACAATTTCGGAAATGTCTGCTATTGCACAATGAGACCAGCAACAAGGTTTAATTAACGACAAAACTCAGCGCCTCATTAAGCAACTGGTTGGATTGAAATTGGTTGGAGTTTGAGGCCCTGACTTAGTTGGTCTTCTGTTGACTCACTTTCTTCACATTTCACTTCTGTTTAAGTGCCATTTAAGGAAAGAAATGAAGCAATTCAGAGGAACGATGAAGAAATTCAGGGAAATTTTTCTTAAAAACAAAGTCAATTAAAATTTATTCCGAAGAAGCTAATTAGCAGCAAAAACATCACTAATTAAGAAAAGGGTTAGAATGAAAACCTGCAGCCACTGCGACCCTCCAGGACTGGAGTTGAGGACCCCTGCCCTATAGAAACAAGTACATGGAAGTGAAATGGTCTAAATGTTAGACTCTGTGAGGCTGGGTCACCTGCCTGGCATACCACAGCACTGGGGCACAAGCAAGTTTCAATTTGTGAAACTGACACTAACATTCATTTTGCAGGCAATTTTGCAATTCTGAAGCTCACTAGAAAGTGCTTGTTAGGGGTGTTAAACGTTTTTTTTATTCCAGTATAGGAAGCAAGGAATACTGCTCTCTGAAGTTTCCTTCACACTTCCCGTCATGGTAAAGGAGCGCAGAATGTTTTTTTTTTAAATGTGACATTCTGCATATTTTCCACACAAAGGCATACCAAAATGCGCCTTTACTGTGTTTTCTCTCCACAGGAAAATCCTGCACTCCCCCCTCTCCCTTTACCTAGCCGTTCCCTGTTTCTTGACGCCTGCAGAATTGGCTGAGAATATGCATCTTCACAAGGATTGGTTGACCCCTGTGTGACGATGGAGGTTCGGCTCCACGCTCCCATCTGCTATTTGGAAGCCCTTGAACCCAACACCGTCGATAGATATAACCGAGGAGAGCTAGACAGTGAGACAACATTTGAGCAATGGGATGGTTCAAAAAGGTGCATAGTGCTTTTATTAAAAGAGTCAACCAAAACAGTGTTCAATAAATAGTGCAGTCATTCAAAGTTCAATAAGTAAATAATCCAACAAAACGTGGAGGTTAAAAAATATACAAAAACACAATCCTTTTAAAACGAGGTTAAAACGTTCATACAGGAAGCCTTTAAAAATCCACAACAATGTCAATGCCAAGCTCGGTGCTTCTTTCTTGTTACCATTAGCGTCTCACCTGCTTCTCACATACGGGCCCTTCAACAGGCGAGATGCTCTCTCTGCAGCTGCCCTTTTCTCACTCCAACACAGGTCTGGAGACCTCCCGATCCTGGCTTCGGTCTGGCACTCATCCCAGACCTGAGACTTGGACTCTTTGGTCTCCAGGACGCCCACACCAAGGGCTTCTCCACCAAGTCTTGCGACACCCACTGCCTTTCCGGCCTTCCGCGGCCAGTCGCCTTTCCCTGGTCACTCCCACTACCTGCTTGCTCAGCAGGAGCGACTTCAATTCCAACGCCTGGGTGTCGGCCTAACACCCAGCTTCCTCGCTGCTGCCCACGAGCGCTCGTTCACTCGCCCACACGCTCCGCGTGTTTCTGTGTCTCTCTTGCACCGACTTTCTCACTCCCTGTAACATCCGTCCTTTCTTTCTCTTTCCTTTCTCCCTTCCAACCGACTTGCGCTTCTTTTATATTGCGAGGGGCCATAGCAGCTGCAGCACATTAGCCACGGGAACAATCACGAATGTGGGCAGTCCCTCACCTGTGCACTTCACTTGCCTGAAGAAGGGGCCTGAGTTGCCTCGAAAGCTTGCATATTGTAATCTTTTTAGTTAGCCAATAAAAGGTGTCATTTTGCTTGGCTTTCCTCTACATTCATAATGGCTAACACGGTACAACACCCTAGTACTACAGACATGACCTCTTGTATCACTAAATATGGATGACTTACACTTTGCTAATGATCCCATGTGTATCCTCATTCTGAACTAACAGATCTTTCATTGAATCTGTTTAGGTATCATTTCTTAACTGACATGTCCCCATTTCATACAAATGGCACACTATTTCTGGGTATATTTTGCAAAAAGTGCACTCTCTCTGAAAAACACATTCATTTAACTCAGGCTTAAAGTTAGCCCCATAAAAAAACTCAAAATAGATGGAGGACAAAACACGCAAACCTCAGAGAATACAAGAACTTAGCGTAGCTTTTAATGTTGGTTTCCGTTCTTGAAACAAACTGCTGTGCAGGCTCACATCAATGACATCTGGATCAACTGGAAGGAGGGCAGGATTCTTATTTGAGGCTCAAGTTTTGTATCTCCAGCTGCACAAAGATGGCTTGTTAGAGAGAAGAAGTCCAAATGATGGATAACTTGATGATTTCCAAAAAGGTAACATTGAAGACAAAAAGACAGTGTTTAGTGTCTTCCTTCTTTTAGCACATTATTCATATATTACTTTCAACATTTGCCGAATAATCAATACAATCCCATATTTGCCCTTTCTCTTTCCTTCTGTATTTCTAGCAATTTTTAGGCCTTCAGCTGTAATTTTGTTGTCTAGTTTCTTTCTGTCTCTGTATGTTTATATTTCTGTCATTATGTGACTGCCTTTATTAATAATTTAGATATTTACCAGTAAACATTCTTTTATTATTTATTTTTAAGTGCGTCACGTCACCATTTTGTACTATTGTGGGACTGTATTTCTCAGACACTTTGCAGCCTTGCATTCAGGGTTCCTTCTGGAAGGCTGGATGTGCCACATCACGGTCACTTGGGTTTACAACCCTCTGTGACATTCATTTCAACATCCGAGATTCTGGGCTGAACACTTTTTGATTCTCAGAGATTCTTGTTTGTGTGGTTTTGGCCACAGCTCACCTTCAGATCATAGTACAATTTCGAATCAAGATGTTGGCATCAGCTCACTTTCTGTTTGTCAACCTCCTTTTCGCATGAATCAGTTTTACTACTCAGTTTTAGCTACAGCTTCTCTGGTCCCACAGGCAACTTCAGTCTTTGTGCTTTGTGATGACAACAATTCTTTCTAATTAATGACTTCAGGCAATCCTTCTTTTGGCTTTGCCTATGGTTTGGCTGTTTTGTTTTGGTAGCTGCTTCCATGAGTTTCTAGAACACCATTGCTTGGGGCTGCCTCTCAGAAGGCACTACATATCACATCACAGACCCTCGACTTTATAACCCCGTGTGGCATTCATTGCAGATTCTGGACCAAACAGTCAAACACCATCAGTTTAACCTCTTAGGAGTGGACACTATTTGATTTACAGAAATCCTTGCTTTAGCTTTGGTGACAGTCCTGTTTCTAGATTTTGGCAACAGCTTTCCTTCAGACCATAGTACAGTTTTGAGCCAAGGTATTGACGTCAGCTCGATTTCTGTTTGTAGCATGGTTTATAGTCTAGATTTTTTGTGGCAGCTTGCCTTCCATTTGTCAACTTCTGATAGTTTTCAATTTGACATCAACCACAATGCCATACTTTTGTTGTAGCAACTTCTCCCTGGTTTTTGGATCAATCCCTTGAATAACTTCAGTCTTTGAGCTCTCTGTATTTTACGTCTTCTGCTTCACGACTCATAGCTTTCCATTTCTCAAGTTTTTACAGTTTTAGCATTTTGGTTTTGGAGACAAAATGTCATCAAGTTAACAACCCCAGGTAATCTAAGTTTCGGTGTTGCATAAGGTTTAGTTGTGTGGCAGCTTTCCTGTGATTGGGGTGAGTGGTGACTCAATATGCACATCTCATAGTGTGGCTGACACCACTCTTGTGGTTTCTCACGTTCCCTTTTTACCAGCATGCAATTCTGGGAGGTAAGCTGAAACTTAGAAAGCAGGTGAACAATCTGTCTATGTTGCTGTTCAGCTGGTCCTCTGTGGATACTCAAGACTGGCACAAAATGTATTTAAAATACATGTCGGTCAAATATTTTAGCAAAAGAATGACTTGAGTTATGTAAAGAGAATATGGCAATATGTATGCTTTTCAACAAGAATAGTTTTGTCAAACTGTGTATATGGAAATGGATATGCAATAATAGCAGTTGTAATTCTGTTTAGAGTGATAATGTAAGTGGTGGGAGATTTTAACAAGAAAAGGTTGCTTGGTACTTTGCATTTTGTACTGTTTAAATACAATTGTTTTAATAAATAATAATAATAATAATAATAATAATAATAATAATAATAATAATAATAATAATAATAATAATAGGGCAGCACGGTGGTGCAGTGGGTAGCATTGCTGCCTCGCAGCTTGGAGACCCGGGTTCGCTTCCCAGGTCCTCTCTGCGTGGAGTTTGCATGTTCTCCCCGAGTCTGTGTGGGTTTCCTCCGGGTACTCCGGTTTCCTCCCACAGTCCAAAGACATGCAAGTAAGGTGCATTGGCAATTCTAAATTGTCCGTAGTGTGTGCTTGGCGTGTGTGTGTGCACCCTGCAGTGGGCTGGTGCCCTGCCTGGGGTTTATTTCCTGCCTTGCGCCCAGTCTTGGCTGGGATTGGCTCCAGCAGACCCCCATGACCCTGTAGTTAGGATATAGCGGGTTGGATGATGGATGGATGGATAATCCTTTTTAATAAAACCACTGTGTGCATCCAGGGGTCAGGGGTGTCCGTGTTTGTGTGTCTTCTGGTGAAGTGCACATGCGTGGGGCCGTGTCGCGCATCGCACCGTGCCCCGAGCATGAGCACTGCACTGTGGACGTACACACACTGGAAGCTGGGCACACAGTGAATGGCCTAGCCGCGGCCACTCATAATAAGCAAATAAAGGACATCATTGCTGGGGAGAGTGCTGATTGGGTAGTCACGGCCACGCACATAAAATCCGTTGCTGGGGAGACAAGACATACAGTAATCAGCTGCACACCAGCACGGATTCAAATACATGCTGCGGAGCTGAACACTACTTGCTGGGGAGATGCCATAGGCACGATTATCAGCTGCACGCCACACATTACATCAGTTGCTGGTGAGACTCTGCTGATTGCCCACTGTTGTGACAGAAAATTAAAGGCATATTATGGACATCAAAGCCAGTATTACTGTCAGAGAAAATTACAGGCATTTTACAGAAATACAAACCAGTATTACTGCGAGAGAAAATTAAGAAGGTGACAGTTTCCAGTTACATTAGCCTTTGCTATGACAATTAATAAAGCTCAGGGGCAAACCTTAGAAAAAGTTGGCATTTACTTGCCAGAACCAGTATTCAGCCAAAGTCAGTTATATGTTGCATTATCAAGAGTTAGAAGAATATTTACAAGAAATGTTGTCTATAATGAAATTTTATAGAAAAATTTCATGAGGTAAAAACAATAGAAAATTTTCCTAAATATCTTCTTCAGATATTGTGTATTACAGATTGTTACAAAGTTTTACACTAAGGTAATATTAATTATACTTACTGTATTATCATATATGTTTCTATTTTATTTTTATTATTATTTTACTTTAGGCTTCTTGCAAAAATATTTTTGACAAAAAATATTAAGACAAGAAACAGAATGAGGTCAAGGTCCCTTGCCATTTAATCTAGACTGTTCCTACTAATGTTTATGTACTACTGTTCTAGCGCCCGTTATTGTAATGTCTAGTAATAATAATAAAATGATTTCAAAGTATTGTGTTCTGCTGCTCATATAGTGTCTCATATTCCAGTTATAAGAAATGGATGCATAAATGCAAAGTAAATCAACAGATAAAAAAATGTATATTACAGGGACATATTAATTATTGATTATATCTGATGCACACTACATGGCATGTAAATAATATTTGTCATGGTTTGTACATATAGCATTTCTAGTTTTGTTTAGATGGCGTTGAGGGTAATACTTGAGTTTAGATACAGTACTGCAAAAATGCATCAATTACTCATTTCCTCTTATGTAACAAGACCTTAACATAGATTTTTTTGGCCTTCATAACATTTCTAAAACATCAGCAAATCAGTTATTCATCTCTGTGCAGAGTGCCATATTGACACAATGGTAAAATGACTTGTTAATATGAAGGATTCACAGGTCTTATATTAACTATGTAATATCGTGAGAAATGGGTCTCAGTTAAGCCACCTCAGACCACTCCAAAGTGACGTTTTGTTAGGAGGTCACATTGAAGAGATGAATAAATACTTCACTAAGGCTTTAAGGCTTGTAAGTGTTATGAAGACCCACAGAAGTGTTTGTTAACGTCTTATTACATGAGAGTAAATTTTTGCAGTGCCTAAACTAAAGTGTTACCAAGTTGGACAGTATTGCCATGAGTACATTCAATCTTGCATGTCCAACCATCATACAATACATGTGACAATTTGACTTGACAACTTGCCTTGTTTCCACAGAGATCCACAATAGGTATCTGTCCACAAAGTCCACAAGTTACCAGGCAGATGGCCGCTCATTCTCCATTCAGTATGGCACAGGCAGCCTGACAGGAATTCTGGGGATCGATAAAGTCACAGTAAGCGGCACTTGATCTGCTGCCTTCTTTAAACCCAAGTTTCGAGATCTGTTCCGGTCAACTCTTTGCTCTTTGCTTGCCCTCTAGGTGCAGGGGATCAGTGTATCCCAACAAAAATTTGGGGAGAGTGTTAGTGAGCCAGGGAGCACATTTGTCGATGCCAACTTTGATGGAATTCTTGGACTGGGGTATCCTAGCATTGCGGTAGGAGGAGCTCCACCAGTTTTTGATACCATGATGGCTCAAGGCCTGGTGGCACTGCCCATTTTTTCAGTTTACTTGAACAGGTGAGCTGATAACATCTATTCACTCCATAGCTGGAAATTCCCTTTGTGTTTTTCAATTGATTTCTAGCCTGAGTAAATCTCACACTGCTTCTTTCTGTCCACCCTGATTAATCTGTTTTCAGTCCTGCTACCATCAAATGAACTTGTTTTCATTCAGTTTTCCTCTTTGAGGCTCTATCTCAGTGTTGGTTTCTTTCTATTGATCACTCACTGGAGTGAAATGTTAATAAACGTTTAATAAAATGCCTTTATTATCACTTCCTTACTTTTTTTCCCAGAAATCCTGATTCACCCTCAGGTGGAGAGATTGTGTTTGGTGGCTTTGACCATAACCACTTTGAAGGTCAACTGCACTGGGTCCCTGTCACACAACAAGGCTACTGGCAGATCCTGGTTGACAAGTAAGTACAGTAAGTAAGTTATGTGGCAGCATCTCCTTTGGAGGCGGAGGATGAGAGGACTTTCTTTGTGAAAGGAATGCTGGAATAAGACCTGAATTACATGAGGAAGGTTAGTGATTTATTGAGCCACTAATAAGTGAAAAAGACAAACTGGATGACCATTAGCATCCATCCATTATCCAACCTGCTATATCCTAACTACAGGCTCACGGGGGTCTGCTAGAGCCAATCCTAGCCATAAAACAGGGTGCAAGGCAGGAAACAAACCTTGGGCAGGGTGCCAGCCCACCACAGTCCATCCATTATCCATCCCGCTATGTCATAACTACAGGGTCACAGGCGTCTGCTGGAGCCAATCACAGCCATAAAACAGGGCGCAAGGCAGGAAACAAAACCCTGGGCAGGGGGCCAGCCCACCGCAGACCATTAGCATTAACAACATATTTTGTCATTTTATACAACACATGTAGGCATTTTAATTCTCCGTCTTCTCTCTCTCTCTGGTTTGCCAATTTAAGCAGTTCAAGACCAGTGAATTACCTGAAGTGTACAAGTAAAGCTGATGCAAACAATTGCTGAAGGTGTCCCAACCTGAACTGATTACTTACAAATCACAAAGAGTGCTGGAACAAAATATGTGGTAGAAGCATTATTTGGACCACACTGCATTGTATATTGCTTTTGTAATGGTGAGAAAAAGTGAAGTAAGTAAGAAATACAGAGAGACAGATCATTATAACCCTTAAAAGTGTAGGTCTTTCCGGACACTTATTTGTCTTCTGTAGTTTCATGGTTGTTTCCTCCACTTAACCAACTGTCTAGTGCTTGATCTTTTATACGCCATAACTCATCCCAACACCTGAGACGCCAATTGTCTCAAACATTATAGTGCCCTGAAATGGTGGGATTGTGTAGAAAAAGTGTTGTCATTTTTACGTTATGTAGCAGAAATATATGCAAATGTGTTGCAAATATGTTTGATTTGTAATTTTACACCATGAAGCAAAGGGGTAAATCAAAGAAAAAATTATCTTTACCCTAAATATTATGGAGGGCACTGTATACACAGTATATTTGTTACATTATTGCTACTGTTGTTATTATTATTAATTGTTGTTATTATTTATTTATTACTGTCTACATATTTCACTTTATTACTATCTGTTCATTTACTTGTTATTTATTTATTGGCATATATTACAGTACAGTTCATTACTTGTCTTGCAGTTGTCCTATGTCGTATTGCTGTCCTGGGAATGTTATTGTGTACCACTGTATGCTGCAATGCGGTGTATTAATAGTATGACAATAAGGCCATTTGACTTAACTTGTCTTGAAAATTAAAAAGGTGCAGCTCATTTTTCTTGCCAAGAATAAGGCCCTAGTCTTTACACTTACCTGCAAAACTTAAAGGTCAAGTTGCAGGCGTGTACAAATGGAAAGGAATATGCTTTGAATCAGACATGGCCCCACACAGAAGAAACTGGCTATCAGCACCTGTCACTGACAATTTTGCATTTTACAAGCTTATTGCTTACTTCACATGACACTGTCATCTGATGGAACCTAAATACAGAGACGGCTCTGCTGTCACTCATACAGAAAGATTTGTGACTTTTACTGTAACCCCATCTACACTCCCTAATTAAAAAAAAAAATAAAAGTGAGAACACTTGACTGTGGCATGGTCAGTGCCCTCAGTACGGTGTAGTTACTTACTGTGCCTAAACTGTAATCTTACAGGTATGTATGTCCAAACTGGAAGCTTGGAGAAACCGGTAATCACTTTCTGCAGAATATTGACACCAGTTCTTTTGTAGGATTAGTGGATGAAATTATTCTTATAGATGAAGAAATTAATCAGAAAGTGAGTGAGTACTTGAAGATTTTAAACAAACGTGCAAAACCAAAAGTTTCTGTGTCTGAGGAAGCTTTGCAAAGATTGCAATGAAATGAATAGAACTGATAGGGAATTAACAGTAAACAAAACTTTAGGAGTGACTCACAGAACATTAACAGGGCAGGACTGGAAATTCTGTTGCTTCCATTCAAGGCATCCATTATTAGAGTGTTAGCTAGAATATAAATTCATTACCCGTTTAAGATCAGAACCACTCGAACATTAACCAAGAAGAGATTTCATTAATAATGGAATAAAAGAGAGATGATAACAGAGAGATCATCGAATTGCAAAATGTACTGGACATTTCATCAGGAGAAAGTCATGTATGTGATTAAAGAGATGTGGGGTTGAGCTTCTTAATCAGTTAGATAGGATAGAAATGTGTCTTTGAAGTCCATAAACAACTTTTCATAACCCAGTCCTTGACATTGATATTATAATTAGGGTATTCTTGGGCAACTGAAATAGGCGGATAGATTGTTGGCACTGTAAACATTGAAAATGTTGCCAGAAATGTAAGATAAGCTTAGATTTACAATCAAGAAGTCAAAAAACACTTATTTTAAAAACACAGTAGTTCATTATGTGTTTACTACTAATAAATAACAGAGCCACCACAACTGAATTGAATTGTCATCTCTTTTATGGCAATAAATGATTTTACATTCATCAACCAATTTCTGTAATAACTGTTTGTTTGCTTGTCACTAGCATTAAAGTTAATGGTGTGGTCAAGTTCTGCAGAGATGGCTGTCAGGCCATTGTAGACACTGGAACCTCATTGCTGACTGGACCCTCTGGGGATATAAAAGTCATACAAAACCTACTCAGTGCCCAGTCCCTGGATGAGGGAGTGGTAAGTAAAGCCATCCGAATGAGAAAACAACAAGTTACTAAAAAATGTATTTGGTGATCGCAATAGAAGTGAATGAATGTGTGGGAGGGAGAGGGGTGTAGAACGGGTGGGGGGTCATTTGTGATTATTATGATTATAAGGGGATTATAATCCACTCTTTGATGCATTGAATTAAAACTAGACATGACCCCTAGTGCAGCATTTGCCATTCTACTATTAAGAAATCAGGCACTACTTTTATTAAATTATTATGCTTTTTTCAGACAAAGAGAACATTAGAACATGGTGAAATCTGTTAAGATTTAAATAGGCAAATATTTTTACCCTTTGGTATCATTTTCATAGCAATACTTGCATATCTTAATAAAGGTCTTCGTTGATGCCTAAATTACTGCTTCATTACTAGAACAGGCAGTAAAGCAAAACAGTGGCAATTAGATAAATAAGTTAAAGGTAGCAAGCACAAATACAGTTTATGATTAGTAAATTTTGCAAGGAATTGTAGGATTGTGTATTCTAACACATTTTTTCAGTAAATTTCACTGAAACTATGTGCTGGTCAATTGGCAGGAGTCTTTATGGACATTTTCAACCTTTCTCTACAACATGCAATGGTTCCTGTCTGCCTCAGACCATTGACTATTGTGCCAGTGCCTAAAAAATCAGCGGTCACCAGCCTTAATGATTACCACCCTGTGGCTCTGACCCCAGTAATAGTGAAGTGCTTTGAAAGAATCCTCCTAAAGTACATCAAGGATGCCATCCCTGCTGGATTTGACAACCATCAGTTCACCTACAAGAGGAACAGATCTACAGAGAATGCCATCTCAATAACACTTCACACAGTACCCTAACACTTATGTTAGGATGCTATTCGTCGATTTTAGTTCAGCGTTTAACACCATAATCCCAGACAAGCTGGTACAAAAGCTTCATAATCTGGGTCTGTTCACATTGTTTCTCTGGATCAGAGACTTTCTCACCAACAGACCTCAGGTGGTTAGAACTGGAGATCGTGCATCAGCCACACTGGTTCTGAACACAGGCACAGGATTGTGTGCTCAGCCCAGCACTCTTCACGTTATATACGCATGATTGCTCTGCCATCCATGCCACAAATATGGCTGTGAAGTTTACGGATGATACGACCGTGGTGGGTCTCATATAAGACAATGATGAGACTCACTACAGAGAGGAGATACAACACCTAGCACTATGGTGCTCTGACAACAACCTCATCTTGAACACCAGCAAGACCAAAGAGACCATTGTGGACTATTGGAGGTCCAGAAGAACAGAACATGCTTCTGTATTCATACACGAGGAGGCTGTAATGTGTGTGGACAATATCAAGTTCTTGGGTATCCACATCACATTGGATCTGAACTGGTCTTTGAACACATCTCACCTGGTAAAGAAGGCCCAACAAAGACTCTTCTTCCTCAGGAAGATGAGACTTACTGGATTCTCCCCTTGGGTGCTCACAAACATTTACAGATCTGCTATAGAAAGTATTCTCTGTCACAGTATGACAGTGTGGTACGGCAGCTGCATAGGACAGGAAGTACTTGGCACGGATGGTGAGAACAACACAGGGGATCATGGGAAGTCCTCTCCTATACCTGGACTCTGTATATGCTGGAAGGGTGCAGAAGAGTGCCAAATGTATAGCTGTGGATCTCACCCATCTGGGAAATGGACTGTTTGTACCACTTCCTTTTGGGAAAGCGGTACAGAAACATAAAACACATACCAGCAGACTGAAAGACATCTTTTTCCCCAGAGCTGTGAAGTCCATCTGAACCTGCTGATACACACACATACATCTACCCCTAACCTGCCCGCCTGTAGACATGCACATGCACTTTCACTCATAATCAAACACACACACTCGGATTCCTCCCCTGCAGACCCACGCACACAGATCACTGGTCTCTGCAGGAGTACTACCTCAGGAAAAGTCTGGACTTGATGATTGCTGCTGTCTTTTATACTTATTATGTTTATTTTATTATTTATAGTGTATTGTGTATTTAAGTATTCTGACTTGAAGCTGAGTCCTACCAACAAAAATTTCGTTATGTGTATACATAATGAAAATTAAGAATTCTATTTATCTATCTAAATTTTGTCACAAAATTATAGTGTGCACAGTAAGAAAAGGTTAATTACAGATAGATAGATAGATAGTATTTTTTCTGACTTAAACAAAATTTTTAACATTATCATTTGCCTGTGTAAGAATAAAAACAAAATTAGACATTAATCCTGTCCCACACCCCAGCCCTGTCCTCAACTCCTAACCCTCACCTTTGGGCAGGCTGGAGGCATTAAAGGCTGCACACCCAGAGCGGTGTGCATCCCTAAACTTCCAAAGTTAAATAATCCTAATCCTATACCCAACCCTAATCCTTACTACAATCCTTATTTCAGTGCTAACTCTAATCACAACCTGAACCCAAATAGTCATTTGAATTGATCAGATTTGGAGATTTTGATAGAAGAGATGAAGGAAAATGAAAATTTCAGTAGTTTTTATCTTTTCAACACAGACAACAGACACTTTCAGAGTTTTGAAAAAACATTTTACCAATCACCAAACTCTATACTTTCCTTTCCTACAATATACATGTGTACTAGGTTTTCATGCCTGGAAATACATACCTAAAAGATATGTTTGCCCACTCATCTATTGCAAAATTTAGACCATCTTCCGTCATTCTTTTTGTTAACTAGGGGGCTTCACTCACCAACCCCCGTGTTTGGTTTTCCGGATACACACTTTTAAGATTTTTTTTCTTTGAATTGTTGCTATTTCATTAGTTTCACTTTTATTTCAGAACTTTGTTAAAAACAATATTTGGAATCTTTCAAGTCCCAATATGCTGAATCTTTTTAATGAGGTCCGCGAGACATGTGTTTAATGACTTTGTACCATAATTCAGGATAGGTTTCTCTGTTTGGAATTTCAGCACAGACAAAACGATCTACATCATCAGCAGTTAATATTTTTTTTTGCAAAGTAACCAATAAATGCATGTGAAGTAAACCCAGTTTTTGAAATTCTCTGACTTAAACTTCAAAGCCTTACAATATTTACATACAGTGGTTTGAAAAACTATATGCCCCCTTCCTGATTTCTTATTCTTTTGCATGTTTGTCACACAAAATGTTTCTGATCATCAAACACATGTAACCATTAGTCAAATATAACACAAGTAAACACAAAATGCAGTTTTTAAATGATGGTTTTTATTATTTAGGGAGAAAAAAAATCCAAACCTACATGGCCCTGTGTGAAAAAGTAATTGCCCCCTTGTTAAAAAATAACCTAACTGTGGTGTATCACACCTGAGTTCAATTTCCGTAGCCACCCCCAGGCCTGATTACTGCCACACCTGTTTCAATCAAGAAATCACTTAAATAGGAGCTGCCTGACACAGAGAAGTAGACCAAAAGCACCTCAAAAGCTAGACATCATGCCAAGATCCAAAGAAATTCAGGAACAAATGAGAACAGAAGTAATTGAGATCTATCAGTCTGGTAAAGGTTATAAAGCCATTTCTAAAGCTTTGGGACTGCAGCGAACCACAGTGAGAGCCATTATCCACAAATGGCAAAAACATGGAACAGTGGTGAACCTTCCCAGGAGTGGCCTGCCGACCAAAATTACCCCAAGAGCGCAGAGACGACTCATCCGAGAGGTCACAAAAGACCCCAGGACAACGTCTAAAGAACTGCAGGCCTCACTTGCCTCAGTTAAGGTCAGTGTTCACGACTCCACCATAAGAAAGAGACTGGGCAAAAACGGCCTGCACGGCAGATTTCCAAGACGCAAACCACTGTTAAGCAAAAAGAACATTAGGGCTCGTCTCAGTTTTGCTAAGAAACATCTCAATGATTGCCAAGACTTTTGGGAAAATACCTTGTGGACTGATGAGACAAAAGTTGAACTTTTTGGAAGGCAAATGTCCCGTTACATCTGGCGTAAAAAGGAACACAGCATTTCAGAAAAAGAACATCATACCAACAGTAAAATATGGTGGTGGTAGTGTGATGGTCTGGGGTTGTTTTGCTGCTTCAGGACCTGGAAGGCTTGCTGTGATAGATGGAACCATGAATTCTACTGTCTACCAAAAAATCCTGAAGGAGAATGTCCGGCCATCAGTTCGTCAACTCAAGCTGAAGCGATCTTGGGTGCTGCAACAGGACAATGACCCAAAACACACCAGCAAATCCACCTCTGAATGGCTGAAGAAAAACAAAATGAAGACTTTGGAGTGGCCTAGTCAAAGTCCTGACCTGAATCCAATTGAGATGCTATGGCATGACCTTAAAAAGGCGGTTCATGCTAGAAAACCCTCAAATAAAGCTGAATTACAACAATTCTGCAAAGATGAGTGGGCCAAAATTCCTCCAGAGCGCTGTAAAAGACTCATTGCAAGTTATCGCAAACGCTTGATTGCAGTTATTGCTGCTAAGGGTGGCCCAACCAGTTATTAGGTTCAGGGGGCAATTACTTTTTCACACAGGGCCATGTAGGTTTGGATTTTTTTTTCTCCCTAAATAATAAAAACCATCATTAAAAAACTGCATTTTGTGTTTACTTGTGTTATATTTGACTAATGGTTAAATGTGTTTGATGATCAGAAACATTTTGTGTGACAAACATGCAAAAGAATAAGAAATCAGGAAGGGGGCAAATAGTTTTTCACAATGTACTTCTGACATATCACCTATGTCCATATATTCAATCTCTATTTGCCTTTTCGTTATTTCTCCGAGTAATAATTTATCTTTTTTGCGCTAATGCAATCTTTACTTTCATTTTTTTGACACTTTCATTTATTTCTGCATTCATGTTCTGTATGTTGCTCTGCATGTGTGTTGCGCCTACATTTTTTTTGAGTCTTTTGAATTCCACTGTTTTCATTATTTCTAATCTGCTCTGCCCCCTTGTTTTTTTAACCTCTTTATAATGTTTTGCTTTGTTTTCTACTCTTTGTCTTTTATTTCTGACCTTGCTTTGTCCTGCTTTTTTTTCAATGACACCTGGTCCGTGGTGATTATTTTCACTTTTTCCGAGTATTAATTTCTGTTTGTTTGCGCTACTGCGATCTTTACTTTCTTTTTTTTGATACTTTCTAATTTTCCTGCTTTCATATTCTTTAACTTTCTCCACATGTGTATCGCGCCCACTTTTTTTTGAACCTTTCGAATTACACTGCTTTCATAATCTCTAACCTGCTCTGCATGTGTTTAGCACCAATGTTTGTGAACGTCTTTATGAAGTTCTACTTTGTCTTTTACTCTTTGTCTTTTAATTCTGAGCCCGATTGGACATGCTTTTTTTACAATTCCACTTGTTCCGGGCTGATTATTACTTTACTTATTTTCTGAATTTGCACCTTGATTATTGATTATTGAAGATCATGTCTCATCTCCCTAGTCTTTCTCTCCCAGTAATTTTTTTATAATAGAGAGACAAAAATATTATTAAAAATATGTACACAGATCAGAAAAAGACCAATTTCTGAAGGTTTCAGTTTACACTCTTGCAGCTGCATTTATGCCATAGAGTGTATGGATTATGGACAAATATACATTTTGTAAAAGACAGGGGGCACCACTGATCCCCAAAATCCCAGACCCACCACATTAAACATTCCCAGGTGCAAAATAAACGGTTTTAAAATACCTCAAACACAGGTCAATCTACAATCCTCCCTTTCCTCCTCCAGGTGAGCTTTACCAGAGGAGGCTGGATGGCTCGCTTTTATGTCAGACCTGGGAGTATTTCCAGTACCAGGGCATAGCCCGACAGAAGAACTAGGTCAGAGGGAAGTCTCCTGAAGCAGGGAATTATCCAGTGGCACCCAAGGACCCCGACAGGGTTGTCCTTCAGTACTATGACTCCCATAAATCCATGCAGGTGTCCTTACTGGGTCCATACCAGTGGAGCACTGCCATCTATTGTACTGGGGGAGGAACTGCCCTGAATGCACTAATTCCCCCTCCTTATCCATTATGTTATTCCTTTGCAAGGGATGTTGCTTCAATTCTATCCCAGCCAGATTATGCCTCCTTCCAAACTGTCCTTCCATTACGGCATCTCAGCCGGTAAACAGTCCAGCACAGCACTCACAATTGGAAAAAGTAGAAATTCTCTCAAGGCCAGATTTAACCAAAATTCACTAACAAAATAATAAAGTTAATGTATATAACCATTTCATACAATCTGGCCATAAGGTGGCAGTGTTTAGACTAGAATTGGACGTGCCTTAGAGCAAAAAAACAAAAAAAAAGTGCGACTTGAACAGCACTGGATTAAAGCATTACAAATGAAATGATAAATGATTTTTATTTTCTTTTTTTGGAATGTAATATGAAATTCTTTTTTAAACTTTTGGCATGGTTGTAATTTTAATTTAAACAAACATGTTATGATTTCCTTTTAAGACAACACATTGTGGAAGGACTATATTATAAAGAAATTAAAACCTTTTCAGCACCTGGTCAGCCAGGGACAACTGCTGTTTTTAAAAGAAGCGGTTTAATGAGACACTGATTAGACGATCATTTTTATGTGGATTCACATGCAATGTAAAAAGCCCCTGCTGTGAATGACATGCCTATTATGTCTTAACTAAAGTATGTTTAAATGTTTTGTTATTTTTGTTGTCTTTATATGATTATTTTTCATATGTTTATGTTATTTCCTTTTATTATTTTTTAATTGTGTACTGTCTCTCCTAAATTTATTTAGGTTCCTTGTTCTTTGTGGTTAGAGCTCCAGAAGGCGGGGTCACCCTGACGTATCAACTCTTAGCTCCTCCCTCTGTCCATTTATTTTAGCTGGGAAGGCGACGATCATTTGTTTTTTCTTTATTGTTGAGTATTATTTTGATTTTTTTAGATTTAACTATGAATTATGTGTTTGGGGCTGGTTTGCTGTGGATTGCTTTTTTTGGCAAATCCTTTTGCCTTTTTTATGCTTTATTGTGCAAGTTTTCAATTTTGTTAGTAAATCTTTGTTTTATAAATTGTTTTATAAAGATCCTGTGTTCCTCTTTTTGTTCACAAGCTAGGGGTCAACAGTTATCGTCCCTCTTGTGCTCTGTTTTTCGACCATTCTTTGGGTTTTTGATTGGGACATATTGGCCTTGGATTGCCTTTGCCTTTTCAAATATTTCCCACTACTCCTTTTGTGCACCTTGAAGCTTCACTGTTTAACAGAGCCTTTTTGTGAACATAAATCTTTTTATTTTGTTACTAGTCAGAGGTTTTTGATAGGACTTTCCCTTTATTGGATATTTTGAATACTATTGTGACTTTTGTGCTTTGGGACACTCAAGTTTATTTTTCGGGGTGAAACCGCCTTACTCTGCAGTTGGGGACCTGTAACCAGCGCTACATAACAGTCAGCAGCCCAAGTAATGGCTAGTTTAGCGTTGCATTTATCTTCAGGTCTTTGGCATTCAATTTTGCACTTTTCTCTTATTCCTGTGCTTATATACTTATTGCTTCGTTAATCTGTACTGTTTCTGGATTTTAAATTGGATTTGCTTGTGCTCAGCTTTGCCTTTTGTGTCTTCTAAATAAATCTTTAACTATTAACTTTTATTTTTCTAGGCCAGAGATCTTTGCAGTGTTTCCTCTCTTCCTATGTGGATTCATTGCACTTTAAAACCTTTACCCCGCCATTTGTTCCGGTGCAGGCCATAAGCCTGCAGCTTGAATTTGGTGCTATGTGATGCTTCAGACCCCCAGGCATTGCATATTCCTAATTCAGAACATCAACAGTCAGGATGGACCAGGGCAGGAAAGGCAGACAAGTGGAGAGTTTAAAATCAGAATAATGTCATTTTATTAAAACAGGAGAATAAAATGGATCAAAGGTGTAAAACTGTGCATTAAATAATTAGTTCAGTAAATGATACACTAAAATCCATACCAGTAAAACCTGTGAATTTGGGGTACAAATCACTAAATAGAAATGTTTAATAAATAAAGTTGAAATAGTAGAATAGTGGAGAGATAATTGTTCTTTTCATTCACTCATCTTTTCTCTCTCAGTCCTTGTCAGGACATCAGGAGATTTCTATGTTACAGCCCAATTCACCATGCTGATCCAAACTGCAGTGCTACCAGTTACCACAGCTCCCCGGGTGTCTCTGCATGCTACTCCAGATGCTGCTGCTCCTTGCTTCTCCGACCTTCTGCTGGCCCTGTAGTCTCTCCCTCTATCCTGTTTGCTCCACTTTAATACAGGGGAATACAGCCACCTCACTGAGCCTTCTTGCAGCCCTCAGTTTGACTTTCAGTTGAATTGTTGGCCTGATTGATGCTACCTTTTCTTTCTTCTCCCTCTTCTGCCTCTCCATCCAGCGATCACTCTCTTTGGATAAATCAACTCTAAAAAAAAAAAAAAACTTCTTTCCAACTTCTTTCCAGCTCCTTCTTATACCCAATTCCAATCCAGCCAGTGCCCGTTGATTGTCGTGCTACCACGTGACCAGTAATTGTCTAATTAAGCTGGTGTACGCCTTCAGGTGCAGATGGGTGGTGCTAAAAATGAATAAAACCATTAAATCAACAATTGCAACACCCCTGTACTTGTCTTACCATAGGCTGGGCTACTTGGGAGTGCCTCTCACAATTTCTGCTTAAAATCCTGAGCCTACTTTCATTTTTGAGGCTTTTTGGTATTTGGAGCATCTAGAGCAGGCTGGGATCCCAACACAGATTTAGATGTCAGCTTTTTGGATCTTGGTTAAAGAGAAAAAACGTCATCTTTTAGGCCTTTTGTTGACAATGATTGGTTTGTGCGCAGACACATTATTATTTTGTTCAATTATCATTCTTTCTTTATGTTCACATGTATTTTTCCACACCTCATTCAAGTGTGTGTTCAGACCAAGGTGTGAGTGTATATTTATTTACCTATAAAATGTATTATTATTATTATTATTATTTATCTACTATTTGTGCATTTATTTATTTAAAGAGCTTCTGTAAAAAGCCTAATTTCCCCCTGATGACAAATCAAGTTCTATCTATCTATTATATAGTGCCTTTCATATTTATCTGTCTGTCTACCTGTGTTTGCAAAATCCTTGTGCCATGCTGTGCTCACATAGGCATGAATGCAATATTATCATCATTTAATTATGCTTCAGGACCTAGTAAAACATTTCAAGTATTCTTGCCATGACTATGTATTCTTGTTCACCACTCGCTTTGAAGAAATTAAATCCTGGATGGAGCACAATTCTTCAAAATTAAACTGTGTCAAAACAAAACTCATGTTGATTGGAACTAGAGACCACCTTAAGAAATTTTACTTCTTTTAGTCACTGTTTCACAAACATGATATCATGCGCATTTGTTCAGGAAGGCATTTAACTTGCAGTACGTTCTGACCTTTTCTCTCAGTTCACCATCTCTGTCCTGATGCTCATTGTTCTGGTTTCGCCATGGTGTTCTCCCATTTATTCTTGTTGTTCTTATTAGTTATTTGTAATTTTAATTATAGAATATGTTCTTTGTATATTGTGTTATTTTTTTATTTATTGTTTTAATTTGAATACATATTTTTTCTTTTTGGTAGTTTGCTAATTATGTTAAGTGAAGTATATTTCTTATCCTTTATATGTTAAAACCTAAGGGGCTGGGGCCTCTTGATACTGAAGCCTATGGTGAGGACCCATATAAAGGCCTGAGATTCCTTTGGCTCTCTTTCTATACTCCTTCAGTTTTATATATGTTGATTTGGTCTTTTCTGTTTCAGGATTTTTGCTCTGTTTCCTGGTTTGGTTTTTTATGTTTTATTAATAGTTTTGTTTACTTTTTAGATTGCCCGTTGTTTCCAGGTCACATTTGGTATTTAATTTTGCTCACTTCATCTTTTAGAATTAAAGGTGTTATATTTTAGCTAATGTCTTTGCACTTGCTCAAGTATTTATTGTTTATTTAGTGTTTTTAAATATAATTTCATATGTTATGTTATTAATTCTGGTTTTGGTCTTTATTTATTAAACATTGTGTTTATTAATTATTTTTGCATTTTGTATTATGTTACTGTAAGTTTCAATGTCTTAGTGTTCCTTGTTGTCTGACCTGCCTCCTATACGTGGAGCACAGGAAGGCGGTGCCACCTGATAGTGTAGCTGGGAGACTGTCTAAGCTTTAATATTGCAATTTTGTAGTTAATTCTTGTTTCTCATTTTGATCCTTACTATGTTTGGATTTACTAGCATTGGCTGTGTTTTTTTTAATGGTACTGTTTTCTGGTTTGTGATGTGTTCTTTTGTTTGCTAAAGCAAAACCTATTTTTGCTCCTTTTGATTTTTTAGGGTTTTTTTTTTAACTTTTAAATAATTTTTCAAATATTAGAAATGTGTTTATTTGAAAACAGAGGTTTATTTTTTTTCCGCTCTATATTGTTGACATTTTTAAATGTTTTGATATTTAAAGGGCATTCACCCCATTTTGGGCTTGTGCAGCCACAAAGCCTTTCACCTAAATTGAGGTTAGGCTGCTACTGGGGAGGCCTATCCTGGAGAACCAGACCTGGGTGAT
Source organism: Polypterus bichir lapradei (assembly GCA_026402145.1). Classification (NCBI taxonomy): domain Eukaryota; kingdom Metazoa; phylum Chordata; class Cladistia; order Polypteriformes; family Polypteridae; genus Polypterus; species Polypterus bichir. The sequence continues at coordinate 35,648,939 of JANRMT010027041.1, read as the reverse complement.
GTGCTGGTGTGGCTTGTGTGTAAGTGTGTGTGTGTGTGTGTGTTTTTTTTTTTTTTAATCTTTTCTTTTTTGAGGCCTGCTACCCAATTGTTGTGTTAGGAATCGCAACAATAGTATTATTCAAATTTGTGCTACTTTGTTTAAGGATCCAGTTTTGTTTTGGGGTCTTTCTTTTATTTAATAAATTAGTTAAAGAATAAATTATTTTGTTTCTTGAATCATGCTTTTTTATGATTCAAGAGACAAACTCACCCCAACTTGAGTTGCTTGCTTGGGTCTACACCAAACTAATATGTGCTTAACTTTAAAGTTCAAAAATATGCTCTGAAATGTACCAAAATACGCACAAAATGCCCCACTAAGGAGGGAAAGCTGTCATCCCCTGGCAAGAACAAAGCAAGGCAATAAAAATCTCCATAAAAGCAGATTTTTACAAAAACAAATTCTCAAAACAAAAAAGTATGAAAAAAAAAGGATTTGTGAATAAGGCACTCCTAAACAAAAGTCTCAAAACATTATCCAGAAGAAAAAGGGATGAAAAGCCAGTAAATTAAAAAAATAAGCAATAGCAAAAAGAAGAAAAAAAAACTCACCAAACACCAAGCACATTCAATGTACCATGAGGGACTACAATTCCCATGAGCCTTTACAGGGCTGGGAGCCATCCCTCAATGGTGATGGACAGGTAGCCCCACCTCTAGGGGAACCACCCACAAAACATAGGGGACATGGCAGACCCAGCATCCTCACACTGAAATGAAAAAATAAACAAAACTGATAAAAAATACATAATTTTACAAATAATAACCATAAACAACAACAATCACATAAATGCAAATAACAAAAGGACCAAAAAAGGTAGTGACCTTGGCTTAACGTTTGTTTCTTATTCTAATTCAGATCTTTATGAATCCTGTATTTACCTTTTATTTGGTATGTAATTGTTAATGTATCATATTAGTTTGAATTTAGTTTTATTCATTTAAACTTTTCTGTGATATAACTCCTGTTATACCCTTTTAAATATCTGTGAAGCAATTTAAGCATGGGAAAGGATTTATCTAAAAATAAAATGTATTCTTATCAGTATTAAGAGGCTTATCGATACACTTCTGTCAGCTTGGCCTTGACATTTGTTCTAGAGAAAGGCAGGCTTCATTACAAAGCCAAAAGCCTATGCACCATTATGAACTCCAAACTCAAGCCAAGTCCTTTATTTTGCAGGACGCTGTGGAATGTGGCAACATCCCTTTGCTTCCAGACATCACCTTCCAGATCAATGGTGTGGACTTCACAATGACCCCTTCTGCTTATATACAGATGGTAAGGCCCCAGCATTTAAATTGAGTGCAATGTTGCCATAATGAGCTTGTTACAAAAGACTGCTGCTCAGCATACTGAGAATTAATAGCAGGGTTGCCAGGTCCTGCAAAAACCCCCAGCTCAAAACCCACCTAGTTCCGCAAGAAAACAGCTCAATATATGATGCATAATCCTTTTTGATCATAATAAATAATCTAACAACAAAGATGCAATGTTATACTTATATGCTATTGAACATGTCCAAGTTGGGGATTTTAGTGCAATATAATTTGTATAAAACATTGAAGAGCAGATCCATCCATCAATCATCCAACCCGCTATATCCTAACTACAGGGGTCTGCTGGAGCCAATCCCAGCCAACAAACCCTGGGCAGGGCGCGCACAAACACCAAGCACACACTAGGGACAAGTTAGAATCGCCAATGCACCTAACCTGTATGTCTTTGGGCCGTAGGAGGAAACCAACACAGACACGGGGAGAACATGCAAACTCCACGCAGGGTGGACCCGGGAATTGAACCCTGGTCTCCTTACTGCGAGGCAGCAGTGCTACTCACTGCGCCACCATGCCGCCACTTGAAGAGCGATCCCCCTTGGTATTTCGAGTGCAATGTTATACATATATAACTTCCAAGAGGTGGTGGGTTACACCCCTTTGTATTTCAAGTGCTATGTTATACATATTGTATAGACAACAGACACAGCTTCAAGACAGCTTTAATGATGGCAGACTAAAAAAGGTAAAAATAAATAGCACAAGTGGATGCAATAACCACAGCCACATCTATGGGAAAAAAAGGTAAAGCTAGTTCAGACTGAACAGGGACTTCCAGTGGCTTGGCTCCTTTTATGTCCGCAGACAGGAAGGTTGGATTCTGGAGCAGAAGGCAGTAGCAGAAGAGACATCAGTGATCCTCCTGTCTAGAAGCCTCCAGACCGTAGATGAAGAGGGAGAAAGTATTAATAATGGCACACCCTCCTGGTCTGGGGTGGTGTTTGACAGTATATAACATCACACAGTGGTGGGGATGGGTTAGAGTGTGGCTTAAAATAGCTTTTTGAAAGAAGAACAAAAAAAAAACCCATTTTTTCCCAATTTAATTAAATCAAAAATATCCCAATTGGATGGAAAAATCATGGACCTGGCAGCACTGGTAAAATGTAGCAAAGAAGCTTTGCTTACTTACATAAGACATCTGAATAGTTGAATTTAAGGGTAGCTCAGCACTGAAGGCTTTCATGGGTAGACACTTTTTAGATATTGCCATGTCTAGAGGTAGGCCTGGGAAAAGGCTCTTGAACTTGTTTCTGGATTGGTAATACTGGAAAACACCCTGCTACAAATGTGTGTCTGATGTGATTTAATCCTTTCTTTCAGGAGACCCTTAATGGTGAGATGCAGTTGTGCACATCAGGTTTTCAGGCTATGGATATTCCCCCTCCTGCAGGACCACTTTGGATTCTGGGGGACGTTTTTATTGTTCAGTTCTATGCTGTCTTTGACCGGGGAAACAACAGGGTGGGGCTGGCAAAGGTCCTCCCGTGATCAGACAGTCAGAGAAGCAGTCTACTGAAGGACAATGTGACTTCTGTGGATGATCCTGTGGAAGGGGGGAAACTGGTCTTCTTATTGTAGAGAAATTATATGACTAAATAAGGGGTCTCACAATAGTCTGAAGATGGAAGCCATGTACCACTAGTTGGTTATCCTTGGGTGAGGGATGAAATTGATTAGCCGAGTAGGCTTGAAATGATAGAAAAGAATGGATTATGCTGCCATTCAACTTTTTCACATCTTTTAACTCAAGCATACTTGTTACACTGATCTACACGAATCACTATGCAATATCATAGTGGAATGAAAATTTGTAATTTAAATAAAGAAAATGGAATTCTTTACCTAATGAGTAATGAACCTTTTTTTGTCACCCCTAATTACATCAGTTCCTTATAATTTCACTGAAAAAAATGCATAGTGTCTACTTTAGGTTTCTATAGTTGCCTGACTTGATTTCAAAAGTAATACACTTAAAATAAGTATTTATAGTGTGAGGTTTCCCAACTCTTTTGGGACCCAAACCCAAAACCCCCACCACACCCCCAACGAGACAACACACCGAAGCGTGATTGCCACATCTGTGGAGGGCTGCTTGTCCATTACTGAGGCAACCACAGGTTCGCAGCTCAGCGGCATAGCGCTGCAGTAACATCTATGAGCCGATTGCAGTCACGCTATAAGCGCCGAAGAATCATGTAAGGAACGTTATAAATGCAGGGAACAGTATTACTTGGCCACTGAAGTAGCCCTGACCCTGCCCATTTGCTGTGGAGAGTGGTAGATCCTGCTACAATAAATAACTGTGCTGTTCCTGTTTCAAGTTGAATAGAGCTTGTTTTCCTAAAGTACGGAGACTCAGCCTGGTGCAAGACAGTGACTCACGTGTCACAATAGTATGAATAGCCACATCTAAGTGGAGGAGAAGGCTGAAGATGAAGAAGCAGTCCACATAGCACAGTGATGGATATTGGGCTTTAAGTTCACATTTGTTATTTATGGCACAGAGCGGATCAGCAAGCGGAAGCACAGAGAGGATCAGCGAGCGGAAGCACAGAGCGGATCAGCGAGCGGAAGCACAGAGCAGCGGCATCTCCCACAGGCACAAAGCCCTTCGCAAGCACCCGAGCAAGTTCACCTGAGGTAAAGCCAGCAGCTGACCAGTAGAAATAACCAGCAGTGAGAAATTAAAGTTGATCGCCCAGCGGGTGGTGGAAACTTAAAGCCGACGGTCTCTTAGTGATTCAGCTGAACACGGAAAGCGCCGAAGCACCTATAAAAACGGCAAAGATGACTTCAACACTTAACGTAAGTTCTATCTGCTCTCTGCCCATCGAGTGCACGTTTATATGTTGTGTGTCCTGCAGTATGTACAGTTCAGGTTTTCCGGCCGACAGTGTAGGTAGCTTCACCTGCCAAAGTGTTTAGTTAATTTAGAGTTGGTCGGGAAAATACGCGAATTGGAGGACCATGTTAGGAATCTGATAGTGATTAGGCAAACCGAAAATTGGATCGACTCGGTTGGTTTAGACAATTCGGCTACTTCTGATTTGGCTTCAGTCTCTTCAGGTCCCACTGTAGTCAGTGCGTGGCCGAAATCAGCAGCACCAATTCAGCCACAGGGCGAGTGGGTAACAGTAAGACGGAGGTCTAAGAATCCAAAATGTAGTCCCCTGGCACCCAGGTCACCAATTCGGACCCAGAACAGATTCTCAGCTCTCCGCAGCGCGCCTGTGGAAACTGAGAATAATAAAGTGCTCATAATTGGCGATTCCATAGTGCGGAATGTTAGAATTCCACACTATGTTAAACCAGCAGTTAATGTTAAGTGCCTCGCAGGGGCCAAGATTTCTGGCATAGAGGCCGTATTGGACCGTGTCGCCGACGATGAAGTATCTACCTTATTGCTGCATGTCGGCGCTAATGATATTTATTTACAGCAATCTGAGGTATTAAAGCGGAACTTCATCTCTCTATGCACCAAAGCTAAAAGAAAATACAATTTAATTGTATCTGGTCCCTTACCAAGATTATATAGAGGGGATGTGATTTATAGCAGATTGCATTTCCTTCACTGCTGGCTAGAAACCTGGTGTGCAAATAAAAGCCTAGCGTTTGTGAACAATTGGGATGATTTTTGGGAAAGGCCTGGATTTTTCAGAAGAGATGGTCTTCATCCTAACTGGAGGGGATCTTATGTATTATCCCAAAATATGGCAGCAAAACTGCCTGGTTGACTGATTAGAGCACCATCCAGGCCGCAGTCATGTGATCTTAAATCACAGGCTGTTGTTTATCCCACCTGTTATTTTCCTGAAGCTGTTACCCAAAACCCTTGTCGTGGGGCATCCAGTAAATTTAGTCTTGATACAAACCTTAAATTAATTGATAACCAAAAAATAAGCTGTATAATTAGACCAATGGATAAAACCAGACCCTCCACCAGGGGCATCTGTAATAGAAATTTACTTCAAATTAAAACAAAAAATATATCACCAGTTCAGAAAGAACCATGCAGTTCAATAAACAGCATTTAAAACATTTGCTCTCTTGGCACTAAAGCGGTTTTGGTAAATGATATTATATTAAGTACAAAATCTGATCTATGTCTTCTCACTGAAACCTGGCTTAGTAAATATGACACTGTTCCCCTAGCTGAGGCGTCACCAGATGAATACTCGTTCCTTCATAAGTCTAGAGATTCTGGTCGAGGAGGAGGCCTTGGAATAATTCATTGTAACAATATGCAAATCACTTCTAAAAATGTAGGCAACTTTACATCCTTTGAGGCATTCATTTTAAATATTAAAACAGTTTCCAACATAATTATAGTGCTAGTCTACAGACCACCAGGGCCAAATTCATTGTTCATGACTGAATTTAGCAACCTTTTATCTGATTTGGCTATAAATTATGATCATGTTGTACTGATGGGGGATTTTAATGTACACATTGATGTGGAAACTGACACTTTTAGCAAATGTTTTACTTATTTGTTAAATTCAGTAGGATTTTGTCAGATTGTCAAAGGTCCAACTCATAAACATAACCACACATTAGATTTAATTATAACTTACAAAGTTGAAATTCAAAATTTAAATATTACTCCATTAAATGAAGTTATTTCCGATCACTTCTTAATAACATTTGATTTAGTCCTGCCCTTGCCAACGCACTCACAGATTAAAACAAAGACAGTGCGATATCTAGATTGTAATTCTGCTTCAAAATTTATAGATACCTTGAGTAAGTCGAGTGTAATTGTGGAAAACCATTTAGATCAGTTAACATCAAATGTAAACGTGGAATACAATTTAGATCAGCTAACATCACATTATAATGTGACCTTGAGAGATGCTCTGGACACAGTGGCTCCCCTTAAAACAAAAGTGATCAAATCACATAGAAACTCTCCCTGGTTTAATGAAAACACTCGCACTCTTAGAGTGTCGAAAACTGGAGCGCAGATGGAGAACAACAAAGCTACATGTCTTTCAAATTGCATGGACAGAGAGTGTTAATAAATATAAAAAAGCCCTCTTTAAAGCTTGCTCAGAATACTATTCTACATTAATAGATAGCAATAATAAAAATCCTCAGGTACTGTTTAGAACAGTGGCTAAATTAACAAATGGGAATTCAGATCAACAGTGCAAAATACCAACAGATATTAGCAGTACAGACTTTATGAACTTCTTCAATGAGAAAATTAAAAATATAAGATCCCAGATCTCAGCATCACAGTACAAACCACATACTAGCTTAGCAGACCCTGCCTCACATTGCATTCAGCACTTTAATAATTTTAATCCTATAACTGAGCAGGAAGTCTTAACATTAATTACTAAAATGAAGCCCACTACTTGTTCCCTAGATCCAGTGCCAACAAAACTAGTAAAAAGTGCAATGGATGTTCTTGCAGCGCCTATTCTAACCATTATCAATAGTTCATTACTCCATGGCACCGTACCTGATGCACTAAAAGTGTCAGTCATTAAACCTTTGCTTAAAAAGTCAGACCTAGACCCACACATACTAAATAATTATGAGCCTATTTCAAATTTACCGTTTCTCTCTAAAATACTAGAAAAAGTAGTCGCCAGTCAGCTTCAGTCACACCTTACGCATTACAATTTATTGGAGAAATTCCAGTCTGGTTTTCGCACTGATCATAGTACAGAAACTGCACTAACACGGGTTGTAAATTACATTCTGATATCCTCTGATGAAGGAAACTCCACTGTAATTATGTTGTTAGACTTAAATGCAGCATTTGACACCATTGACCATTCTATTTTACTGCACAGGCTAGAAAACGATGTTGGGCTTACAGGCCCCGTGCTCGCTTGGTTTAGTTCTTATTTATCAAATCGATTCCAATATGTACAGAAATGTGCTGACAGTACTCCATCATTATACACAGAAGTTCAATATGGTGTCCCGCAGGGCTCAGTACTGGGACCTTTACTGTTTTCACTTTACATGCTTCCACTGGGATCTCACATTAGGAAACATAATGTTAATTTTCACTCATATGCAGATGACACCCAGTTATATCTTTCATTTAAATCAAATGAATTAAAGGAGTGGATGAATGATAACTACTTGTCTTTAAATACAGATGAAACAGAGATGTTAATTGTTGGAGGGAATGACGCTGATCACAACAATATTTTGTCATCATTTAACTCAGTTGGAATCCCAATTAATTTTACCGAATCAGCCCGCAATCTAGGAGTTATCTTTGATTCTAGCATGTCATTTAAAGCACATATTACAAAGTTGTCCAAAACATGTTTCTTCCATCTTAAAAATGTTAGGAAATTAAGGCGCTTTCTAAATAAACAGGATTCTGAGAAATTAATTCATGCATTTATCTCTAGTAGGATTGACTACTGCAATGCGGTGTTCACTGGCTGTTCAAACTGTTCTCTATACAGCCTCCAGTTAATCCAAAATGTGGCTGCAAGAATTATTACAAGAACAAGAAACTATGAACACATAACTCCAGTTCTTAAATCCTTACACTGGCTCCTGGTTAAGTTTAGGGCAGATTTCAAAATCCTCCTTTTAACATATAAAGCATTAAATGGCCAAGGTCCGACTTACTTGTCTGAACTTATCATGACTTACAAACCTGAGCGCACATTAAGATCTCAAGATGTCGGTCTGCTTATGATTCCAAGAATTAATAAAATAACAGTGGGAGGTCGAGCTTTTAGTTACAGGACCCCTAAACTGTGGAATGGTCTTCCTGCTTCTATAAGAGATGCCCCTTCGGTCTCAGCCTTTAAATCCCGGCTGAAGACTCACTGCTTCAGTTTAGCATATCCTGACTAGAGCTGCTGATTAACTGTACATACTGCATCTCTGTTGTTAGTCATTAGCACTAAAACATAAGTAACATGATATTTATAATCGAATACTAACCCTCACCTATTCTGTTTCTGTTCTCGGTACTCAAATGTGGCACTTGGTGCCATGGCCCACCTGCCAAGTTGTTTGCCTGCCTATGGTAAAGTCATCCCTGATGGAGGATCACAGGAATCATGGGAAAAAGGGGTCCTTTCATCGGATTGGCTGGCCCAGCACTGTTTCAGCCGTGGAATGGCCAAATGGGGGAGGCAGCTTGATGGATGAGGTCTCCAGGACTCTAAAAATATCCAAATCTTATTATGTGATATCATCTACTGTTAAATTCTGCTCCGTACTTCTAAAATTTTTTATGTTTATGCTGTATTGAGGATTTGCTCTGTTCTGTGTATTGTATTGTATTGACCCCCCTTCTTTTGACACCCACTGCACACCCAACCTACCTGGAAAAGGGTCTCTCTTTAAACTGCCTTTCCCAAGGTTTCTTCCATTTTTCCCTACAAGTTTTTTTTGGGAGTTTTTCCTTGTCTTCTCGGAGAGTCAAGGCTGGGGAGCTGTCAGAAGGCAGGGCCTGTTAAAGCCCATTGTGGCACTTCCTGTGTGATTTTGGGCTATACAAAAATAAACTGTATTGTATTGTATTCTACCATCAACTTAATAATTCTCTTTTAAAATTAGTTTTTTATTCCCCTCAAATCTCTGTTGGTTATTGTACTACCATAGATGAAGATGGCATTATTTTAGATGGGAAAGTACCAGAAGATGAAATTTGTTCAATTTAAGCATGCAGGGGTTGACATTAGAAGGTCAAAGCCCAGCAAAAATCCCAATTCAAAGTCAAAATATGAAGTTAAAATTACTGCATCAGGAAACAAAACAAAACAAAAATTACGACAGATAAACTTTTGAAGGAGTTATCTGTAATCTTGGACACCAGGAAGTGAACTGCGCCAGCCTTTAACTGTCACAAAAGTGAGACACGTGTTGCCGCCTCTGAAACCTTCCCCCTTAACAAAAGGCCAACATATCACAGCAACAAATCCATGTAAATCAAAATGTTGTCAGAAAAAGACACAAAAATAATTTAATTAGAATCTGGGGGACAGCCCACCTGATTAGGCAGCTAGGCTACTGCTCCAGATAGCTTTCAAGTCGAACCTCTGGAGCTTGATTATTGATTTTAGTTTTCAATTCCTGTCTGTGTTCTTGTTTCATTTTTTTGCTTTCTGGATTTCCTAGCTTTTGTGTCCCCTTATTCACTGACGGTGCTCTCTCTAGAATGATTGTAATTCTTGGTTTTAGTCATCTTAGGCTTACTAATTTTGGACAATTTTCTTTCTTTGCCTTTTGTGCTCAAACTATTTTCTATTCATTAAATAATTCTTTGATTATAAAAGTTTTTAATTTGTTCTCGAGTTTTTTGTAATTTTCCTGTTCTCTATTTTTATTATTTTAACCCTTTGAACTAAATAAACCGTCGCTCCATTTCTGGGCCATTCGAAGCTCAAACCTGCCGTTTGAGTAGGGTTTTGATGATTCTAAGCAATTACCAAAGTCATAAGTCCTAGCCAAAGTTCTCATATCTAATTTAAACTTAAAGAGAAAGCACACAAAATGTTTAGTTTAAAATCCTTAATCTTGGGCAGTCTGGAAGTGCACAAGCTGACCTTTAAACCTTGTGAGAGTGACATCACATACTGCACCCTTTCCATTCACAAAAAATAGCAAAAATGTTGGTAATAATAAACAAATGTCCACAAAATGGTGATGACCAGAAAAATGATAGCACATAATCCCAAAAATAAGATTTCCTTACCATAAAACTTAAAGTATATAATAACATAATCAAATAAATCAAAAACATATGGAAAAAAATAAATGTAAAAAACATAAATAAAATTGTTTAATCACAACAAGACTCTGGCTTGCCCAAGGGTGTCTGGCGCTGACCCTAGAGGGCTGCAGTGGCTGCAGGTTTTCTTTCCTGCCATTTTTTTTTTTTACCAGTGCTCAGTTTCTGACTTCTTTATTCTTTCATTTTAATTGCTTTGTTTTTTAAGACACAGTCCTCTAAATTGTTTACATTTTTCCTTAAATGTACCAAAAATAATCAGAAGTGAAGTGAGCCAACAGGTGACCAGCTAAATAGGGGCCTCAAACTCCAACCAGTTTCTTTAATAGACGTCGATTCTTGTTGTTAATTAAACCTATTATTTCATTTCATGGTTTACTGCTGCTCTCATTCTGCCACAGAAGACATTTCCAATACTGTTGATTTTCTTTTGAGTTTTTTGGATCTAAGCAGATCAGCATTTCTGAGACCTTCACCTTCCTTTATTTTCAGATATTATATGATGGACACATGTTAGCTGGTTGTGTGTTGGCTTTTTTTCAATTAAAATTAAGACAAAACATGTTAATTAGCAGCAAATACTGGTCACTAATTAAGAAAAATGTTAGAATGAAAATCTGCAGCCACTGCAGCCCTCCAGGATTGGAGCTGGAGACCCCTGGGCTAGACTGTCCAGTAGACTACAATGAGAAACTGCAGCTACTATAACCCAGTAGGACTGCGTTTGTTCATTGTATGGCTAGATGGAATTTCCCCAGAGAAAAGACTCATGCTGTAAATGCTTAACAATAGAAGTTGAATATGGCTAATCACCGCCCATCTAAAAATCCAAGGTTTTCACTAGAAGGAAGAATGTAAAAGTACCACAAATTCCCACACCTTACGGGAGTGTACCTTGCTAATGCCACAGCATTTGTGACATTTCCAAAAGCACTTTTCTCATTCTTGGCACACCCAAGTCCAGTCAAGTCCTGGGTTCTGCTCCTTGGCCATCTTTTCAGTTGCTGTTTGCCAGTTAATCATGTAGTCCTTTTTTGATATGATCAAGAAGGGAAAAAGAATGAGAGCAGTGCCTTTGAGGTTAAAGTGCTAGTGTTGAGCATCACAGCAGATTTTGTTTTTAAGCCACTGATATTTTACATCATTTAGTTTATTTTTACAACTTATGTCTACTGTATATGGCAGGCAGTGTGGTGTAGTGGCCCTAGGACTTCAAATCCTGCTACTGACACTATGTGACCACAAGCAAGTCACTTCACCTGCCTGTGATCCAACTGGGTCAAAAAAAATACAAGAAATGTGACTAATTGTATTTCAAAGATTTTATGTTGCATTGGATGAAGCCATCAGCCAAATAGTAAGTAACAGTTGTGGGAACCAGCCTGAACACAGACAGGCAGACACCGATGGTTTAAACACCACACGCGCTTTATTCATTATGTACACTATTTACAAGTATGCATACAACCCAGTGCCCCTGCACCACACACCCTCAAGTCGAGGCTCTCAACAGTCCTTTCTCTGCCGCCTCCACTCCTCTCCTCCGAGCTCTGTCCTCTTCCACCCGACTCCAGCCACTGAATGGAGGGAGGCAGCCCCCTTTATGTTCACCAGGTGCCTCCTGATGAGCTTCCGGCGCCACTTCCTGGTGTCGCAGAAGTGCCGCACGAGCACCTGGAAGCACTCTGGGTGTCCCTGGTATTCCTTCTGCCAGCACCTTTGGGTGTGGCGGAAGTACTGAGGTCCAGGGCTTCTCAGGTGTTCGGGTGCCCCCTGGCAGTGACCACAGGCCCCTATAGGTTTAAACTTTCATGCTCCGTTCCCGTGGCCCCCATACCAACCTGGGCAGCTGCCCTCTCGTGGTCATGAGGAAGCGTAGTCCCTCTTCCGGTCCTTCCAGGCGTCCCGGCTGGGTAAAGCCCCCAGCCGCTCGCCACACAGTATATATTATGTGCTTTCAAACCTTCTTTATGAGTTCCAAATTTAGTAATTACATACATTTAAAGGCTGAAATTTTGAGACTGAATGTATTTTATGAATCACGTTTGTGCTATGGCTGTGCACTGTTGGGGGAGTCCAGGCCAAAGACTTGAGACTTTACTTCAGTATTAAGTCCAGTTTCTGTTTGGACCAAAAGTTTAAATCCTGTTTTGAGATGATGGCTGTGACTGATGCTTTTTGAACTATGCAAAAGAAATGGGCAACTGAGTTTTAAGTAAAGCTAGGCAAAAGTGGTTAAGACTTTTGAAAAGCTGAATCGCGTTTCTAAAACAGAGATAATGAGTAGGTAGAATTTAATAACTTCAAAAAATGTGATCTAAAACTACAACAGCTGCTTTGAGGGAGATGCCAAAATATTTGCTGCTGCATGATTCTGGGAAATTATAATAGTGCTACAAGAAGGGTACAGAGTGTGAAACTGAAGAGGTTCTCAGTCCCTTTTTTCATGAGCTTTAAAACTTTTCAATCAACCCAGGAATGTACAGTGCATTTATATGTTTTTGGCAATGTAATCCCAGGGTTGAATAACCATTCCTTGAGATGAGCGAACTTCCACTCTCTGGAGCCTGACAGCAAGATGAGGCCTCATCATGACTGGCTGGTATGATTTGTCATGAATGGGAGTCTGAGGATCACCTTCCAGTCTCAGATAAGGTATGCAATAACCACAAGGGGGGGGGGGGGCGCCCCAACACTAACAATACCGACTCCGAGAAGCCACCCAGGGAGGGCACCTCAGCCACGACCCTGCTCAACTAAGCCACAGCCCCCTCAATTAAGCCACACCTTTTCCAGGTGTGATGATATAAATCTGAGTACTCCCGGAAAATGGTCAGCCAGAGGAACTACGTCAAATTTGACAGAGCTCACAGATTCAAGCTGTTCAAGAGAGCTGATAATTTAGAGAAGTTTAAGGTATTGCACCCGTTTGCCATTGCGCCAAAACACACTCAATTTTATTCTTTATTTTGGACAGTAAACGGGGAGACCGTGTTGGCACTCCAACTTTTCTTTGGTTCTCCTCTCCTTGATTTGCCTTCCACAGATGGTATCTTTCTTTATCCCCTTCTCTTGCACAGTTAATGAGGATCTGTTCAGGAGTTTGTTTTGTTTTATTTTCATTCCAGTTCAAATTTTTTTCTTACAGAGTCTGTTTCACTTATAAGCACAGACCTTTGATGTCCCTTTGTTCAAGAATAGAAAAGTAGGCAAACATGCTTTTTGATTACACCATACACAGACAAACATACATACACATGTCCACGTGTTCGAGTCAAAGCCCACACAGTGAAAGAGGAAGTGAGACAAAACTCCAGCGCAGCAGAGAATCAGCAGTGGCTGACACATTGAAGAAACAACTACATTACTTTTCATGATGTCTGTTTAGTTGGTAAACAGATGAGGTAGCCAATGGTATGTCCCGTGGTCTGTTTCATGGTCACATCCAAGTACAGTAGGTTAGAAGTAAACTGTCACAGATCTCTTGAGGATGAGGTCTTTGACTCATCCCTGCCTCATGCTTGCTGCAAAGCTTTTCTTATCAGGTCGTGTTTTTTTTTCATAACTTATCTTTTTCTATTTCCAGAATGAGATTGAAAAACTGTCACAAATCAGCATTCTACTTTAAGTTTATGTGCTATTCTTTGATTTTGCTGGCTGAAAGAGAATTTACTTCTTTTACAGAAGCTTGAAAGGTAGGATATACCTTGCAGATTCAAATTTTTTTTAAATAAAAATACATTAGTATAATGTTTTGAAAGTATAAACTAAGCTAACAATGATCAGTAAATTTAATTTGAATTGGTAACAGAAAAAACTAAGTTTATATTATTGACTTCCGGGTGGCCTGCCTTTTGTGCCGGCTTCATTTCAGAATGAGTTTCTGAACACCAGCCTATCTGGAGAATCAGAGGGATGCAGAGTATTCAGTCTCTTGAAGGTATCCTCATAAGTAAGCAAATGTATTAGGATGTGTACCATTATAGTTCATTGGATGTTTTATTGATGAAAAAAGTAACATAAATTATTATTATCACATAACATTAATACAATTCAGGGAGTTGTAGGAGTGAAATGCATCTCAGCAGCATCTGGCAGAATGCAGGAACTAGCCTGGGACATGGTGCCAATCCAGATCCAGTGCCCACCCACATATCCAGTGATGCTCACACTTACATATGGCCAATTTAGAGCCTCTCTAATCATCCTAACATGCATAACAAGAACAATTTGTTGTGTTACTTATTACTTATGAACGCTTTAAAAAACTTTTTTTTTGTCTGAATCCTCAGACAAAAGAATAATCCTCGCTGGTATGAGGAAACCCCCACATACATACTCGGCTTAATGTCTAGCTATGCAAGATACTGACATTTTTGTACTTCTCCCCTATTTTTGGCCCTCTAAACATTTTTGTACTATATTTGTTGGGACAAAATTACACACTTATGATAAAGAGTAAACCAATAGGTGTCTGCGGCAAAAATGATTAGAAGAGCTTGAAGCTGTGCATACCATGTTAACCCACCACAGGAGTTTACCTCAAAGTACCTCAAAGTTACTCCTTTTCACAAAAAAAAAATGAAAAAATGGGGATCAGTAATATAGGCAAGTGGAGTGTCATTTTATGCTTTTTCGAGGTTGCTGATCATAAATATATGTCGGATATTTGATTCTTTGCTGGTAGTCTATGCTTTCTAAGAGCCAATCCCAGAGGGTTAAAAGATACTTCAAAAATAAGAATAAAGGACATCACTTTAGGCTATTTCAAGGCCAGTGATTACAAATATAATGCTATTTTTGATTTTTGATCCATTAGGGATCTGGCTCTGCATGTAATTCTATCAGAGGGTGAAAAATAACACTTTTTTATTACAGTCAAGAATATTTAGACTTTAAACATTTAAATAGAAGCACACATTTTAAGATTTTAAAGATCTGATCAAATTGTTCTTGTTAATATATACTTCTACGTGATGAAGTAAATAATTAAGTTTCAAATGAACATCCTGAATTAGGCCAGCTTACGCTTAATCAGATTTTTATATTTTAGTACCTGTGGAACGAGCCCCAGACACAGACAGGTAGACATGTTTAAGCACCACCACACGTTTATTTACAACTATTATTATTTGCAGCAATAAGTGCAAACAAAACCCCCAAGACTCCCCCAAAGTCCAGGCCTCACACTCAAATGCCTCACTCTTCAGGCCCCCGCCACTCCTCTCCACCAAGCTATGTCCTTCTTCTCACCTGACTCCAGCCTTGAATAAAGGGAGGTGGCCCCTTTTATAATCACTCAGAAGTGCTCCAGGTGCTTCCCGGCAATCTTCCCCCGGTACTCCCCAGTGTGGCGGAAGTGCCGGCTGCGTACCCGGAAGCATTCTGGGTGTCCCCGATCCTCTTCCCCCTCAGCACTTCCGGGTGTGCCAGAAGTGCTGAGGTCCAGGGCTCCGTAGGCATCGGGGAGCCCCCCTGGTGGTGACTACAAGCCCCTACAGGGCTGAGCTTCAAAGCTCTCTACCCGTGATCCTCAAAGCAACCAGGGTGGTCGCCCCTCATGGTCTGGAGGAGGCGCAAGCCCACCTCTGGTCCTCCTGTGCGTCCCAGCTGGGTACCACCCCCAACCGCGTGCCACATAACATACAACCTAAGATAAGCATCTCACACTCTTTTCCTGAAGAGTCACAATGAATTCTGCTTTTCATTCCAACCAATATTTTAATAATGGAAAATCAATGGCAAATTCCACTTTCTAGCTGGGGTCCCTTCAGAGATTAAATAAGTACTATCTATCTATCTATCTATCTATCTATCTATCTATCTATCTATCTATCCTATAGCTTGGAACATACTTTTAAAACTACGTAGAAAGTCTTAATTAAGCAAAATAATTTCAGTGATAAGCAATATAGTTTTTAGTGATCTTATAAAGGGGGATATTCTGTTATTTTATTTAAACTCAATTTCTTGAACATTCACCCTTTGTGACACAGAGACACAGGTGCGCTTGGCATGACAACACTTATTAGTAACTAATGTAATGCCAGGTGTACCTACTTCTATGCTTCATTAACTCTCTGGAACTGTTTAAGTATAATTAAGCACACACTTTTTAATTAATGCATCACCTGACAATAAATATAGCATCCCATGTGGGTGCATGCATGATTCAATGACACATGTTAATGACATTAAGTGGTAATACAAAGATGATGACTATTTCTGTACACATCAACATGATGAAATGCGTAAAAGAAACTCCTAATGAAGACGAATGGTCATGTGGGTTTTTAAACTCCATATTGTAAATTTCTTCTACTGAGTTTGGAAGCAAACAAAGAAGATGCTTAATTTAGAAACATTTTGATAGATAGATAGATAGATAGATAGATAGATAGATAGATAGATAGAT
>JANRMT010027041.1:35622091-35632410 GCA_026402145.1 Polypterus bichir lapradei | reverse complement strand
ATAGATAGATAGATAGATAGATAGATAGATAGATAGATAGATAGATACTGTATTAATCCCAAGGGGAAATTCACATAATCCAGCAGCAGTATACTGATACAAAAAACAATATTAAATTAAATAGTAATAAAAATGAAAAATGAAAAAAATAAAAAAGCAGACAATAACTTTGAGTAATGTTAGCATTTACTCCCCCGGGTGGAACTGAAGAGTCGCATAGTGTGGGGGAGGAACGATCTCCTCAGTCTGTCAGTGGAGCAGGACAGTGACAAAAGTCTGTCACTGAAGCTACTCCTCTGCCTGGAAATGACACTGTTCAGTGGATGCAGTGGATTCTTCATGATTGACAGGAGTTTGCTTAGTGCCCGTCGCTCTGCCACAGATGTTAAACTGTCCAACTTTACTCCTACAATAGAGCCTGCCTTCTTAACAAGTTTGTCCAGGCGTGAGGCGTCTTTCATCTTTATGCTGCCTCTCCAGCACACTACCGCGTAGAAGAGGGCGCTCGCCACAACCGTCTGGTAGAACATCTGCAGCATCTTATTGCAGATGTTGAAGGATGCCAACCTTCTCAGAAAATATAGTCGGCTCTGACCTTTCTTACATAGATCATCAGTATTGGCAGTCCAGTCCAATTTGTCATCCAGCTGCACTCCCAGATATTTATAGGTCTCTACCCTCTGCACACAGTCACCTCTGATGATCACAGGGTCCATGAGGGGCCTGGGCCTCCTAAAATCCACCACCAGCTCCTTGGTTTTGCTGATGTTAAGATGTAAGTGGTTTGAGTCACACCATTTAACAAAGTCTTTGATTAGCTTCCTGTACTCCTCCTCCTGCCCACTCCTGATGCAGCCCACAATAGCAGTGTCATCAGCGAACTTTTGCACGTGACAGGACTCTGTGTCATATTGGAAGTCTGATGTATATAGATTGAACAGGACCGGAGAAAGTACAGTCCCCTGCGGCACCCCTGTGTTGCTGACCACAATGTCAGACCTGCAGTTCCCAAGACGCACATATTGAGGTCTTTCTGTAAGATAGTCCACGATCCATGCCACCAGGTGTGAATCTACTCCCATCTCAGTCAGCTTGTCTCTAAGGAGCAGAGGTTAGATGGTGTTGAAGGCGCTAGAGAAGTCCAAAAACATAATTCTTACAGCACCACTGCCTCTGTCCAAGTGGGAGAGGGATCGGTGTAGAATATAGATGACGGCATCCTCTGCTCCCACCTTCTCCTGGTATGTGAACTGCAGAGGGTCGAGGGTGTGGCAGACCTGTGGCCTCAGGTGGTGAAGCAGCAGCCGCTCCATGGTCTTCATCAAATGTGACGTCAGAGCAACAGGCCGGAAGTCATTCAGCTCACTAGGACGTGATACCTTTGGGACAGGGGTGATGCAAGATGTTTTCCAAAGCCTTGGGACTCTCCCCTGTTCCAGGCTCAGGTTGAAGATGCGCTGTAGAGGACTCCCCAGTTCCAACGCACAGGCCTTCAGCAGTCGTGGCGATACACCATCTGGACCACTGCTTTGCTGGCATGAAGTCTTCTCAGTTCTCTGCTCACATGGGCTGCTGTAATTGTGGGTGGGGATGTCTCACCTATGCTGGTATCAGCAGAAGGATGGTTGGAGGATGCAGTACTCCGAGGTGAGAGTGGGTTAGGGTGATCAAACCTATTAAAGAAGTTGTTCATTTGGTTTGCTCTCTCCACGTCTGTCTCGATGGCGGCACCCCGCTTCGAGCTGCAGCCAGTGATAATCTTCATCCCATCCCACACTTCCTTCATGCTGTTGCTCTGCAACTTCTGCTCCAGCTTTCTCCTGTACTGCTCCTTCGCCACCCTGAGCTGGACTCGTAGTTCCTTCTGCACGCGCTTGAGCTCATGCCGATCACCGCCTTTAAAAGTCCTTTTCTTCTGGTTCAAAAGTCCTTTGATGTCACTTGTAATCCATGGCTTGTTGTTAGCATAGCAGCGTACTGATCTTACTGGAACTACAATGTCCATACAGAAGTTGATGTAATCAGTTGTGCATTCAACAGCCTCTTCAATGTTCTCACTATGTGACCCCAGCAATATATCCCAGTCTGTAGTTCCAAAGCAGTCTCTCAGAGCCTGCTCTGCCTCATGGGACCACTTCCTGAATGAGCGTGTGGTTGTAGGTAGTTCAATTTCAGTTAGAAGACAGAAATCTCACCTTGAACAAAATCCAGCAGACACCTTTGAGACTATTGACCTTAACTGATAGATCTTGGGGGATGCTGAGCAGGATGAGCATTTTCTATTATGGCTTTCATATATTGCTACACCCCCCATACTGTAAATGGCATCTGCATGAGCATTTTAAACAAGGTCTTCAAACAAGGCATCTGTCCTGCCTCAAATCACTTTCCTCTCATCTACAGCCTCCTAGTTATGTAATTCATTTCCTTCATTAGTAAAAGAAATGCTGGGAAGCTTGCAGGAACTGGAGTACTAGGGCTTACTAGATTCTCAGCTTCACTCTCTGTGATTCAAATGACTTCATGACGTCAGCAGCAAGCATGTTTTGTAAATCTGTTTTGCTGTTTGAGACCAAAGAGCCCAACCCACCCAAACCCACATGTCTGAGTCACCCTGCTGGTCTCCAGGATACAAGAAGCAAACACAGAGTCCACAAGACACAGGAGAAGAAGTAGAATCAGCAAAAGGCTGAGGAAGCACATGAACCCACAGCCTGGTGAATCAAGAAGAATTTATGATGGTTACATGGTTTAACAGGACCTTAGGATCAGCAAGTACAAACATTACAGATCACTAAGATATTATTTACTGAGAGGAGACTAAATCCTGTACTTTCTGAAGATAAACGTACTTACTGTGTAACACACACTGCAGCACTCTGAGATGAGGAAAGTTGTTATAGAAAAATAAGCTGACTTGATCTGACCTGACCTGACCTGAGCTAACCTGACTTGACCTAACCTGATCTGACCTGACCTGACCTGAGCTAACATGACTTGACCTGAACTGACCTGACTTCACCTAAACTGAACTGAACTGTACTGAGATAAGTTGAGTTGTATTGTTTTGCAAGTGGTATGTTGGGATAGAGGGCTGTGCTGCTCCTTCACTATGACGAGAGGCTAGGTTCAAAGCTGACGTGGCCACTGTCTGCACCTTTACCTCTTGTCTGTGTTAACTCACTACTCACATTCCACAGACGTGCATTAATTGGTGAATCCAGGCCAAGTTGGCCCTGTGTAAGTGTGCCAAATGATTTATGGGCATCTCGTTTACGATTAGTCTTGTGTTGCTGTGATGATGCAGGTTCTGCTCCATGCTCCCATCGCTCTTTCAGGGAGCCTCTTGAACTCAACACCGTCGGTAATGTAACCGGATGAGCTGGACAATGAGGACACCAATCACAGCAAGGGGATGGTGCAAAAAGGTGCAAGTATTTTTATTACAATAAAACAAATCCAAAAACAGTGTTCAAATGAATAGTGCAGTGCATCAAATGTCAATAAATAAATAATCCATAAAAACACGTGGAAGTTAAAATAATCCATTAAATAATGCCATTAAGAATGAGGTTTAAAAAAAAACACGGTGCTTTCTTCTACTGGTGGCTCCCCTGCTTCTCCCATCTGGGCCCTGCACCAGGGGAGTCACCCTACCTGCAGCTGACTTCTCCTAAGGGTCTGTAGTCTTTCGGATCCTGGCTCTGTAGGGCTCCACCAGACCGAGATTTGGGTTCTCCAGAGACCAGGGTGCTCACAATTAACAACTCCCAGCATCAGTTGTGGAAACGGACGATTTCTCACTTGTGCCCTTAAGCGAGGAAACACCCGCACCACATCACGTCCGAAAACTGCTCTGGCCACACTACCACACCCCCTCTATAAGCTGCAAGTGCAGCGATTATTTATTTGAAGAGCTGGCCTTTTCTTCTAAGCCGCGAACCCGCTATACCACAGTTGCTGAAATCAGAAAAGGATCATCCTCTGAGAGGCTCAAAAGCTGGATTAAAGGGATGTAGAAAATGCATGAATGGATAGATCAATAAGCTGAATTGAGATGAGAGTAGGAATGTCCTTACAAGTTGAACATTTGTCTATATTCATACTTGCATTGAAAGCTAAAAGCCATAATGAGTTCCTTATCTAACTATCCACACCACAGTATGGTGAGCAATCCATTCTTTTTGGAAATGTATCCTTCTTGTATGTACTATCAATGCCTCTTTAACATTGAGGTGTTATTAGATTGATTATTATCACTTTCATATCAGTGGTCAATTTCTATTTTTCCCTTGCTGTTTAAAAGATATTTTTAGAATTTTGCAATGGTGGATTTCAGGGCTTTTGCTATAAGAATAAGCAATGGCCAGCAAGTTGGAAGTGAAGGTTGTAGGTGTTTGAGGTTCTGATTGTTTATTAGTTGCATCTATAACACTGCACAGATGTTGGATTGGCTCGGTTGTGAAGTGTGGAGCCAAAAAGACAAAGTTAATGTCGAGTCAATCAATGAACAGCTTTATTGGAGAAAATCATCTGACATTATGGCAGTCGTGATAGCAATTCTGACTGATTGATTTAACATCACATTTTTTATAACATGATGTGCTAAAAACAAAAAAAAACTAACTTCCCCTAATTAATTTGGGAGATCACAAGATATTACTTTATTCCTAGTCTTGTGGGAAAGCCTGACCTGGATGGTAGAAGCTTACTTACTTAAATCTTGGATTTCATTCCATGTTGGGTGGTTGCTCCATGAACATGAGTTAATTGTTTAAATGTCTTAGGAACAGTGGCAAAGGACTCAGATGCAGCACTATTAAGTTTTGATGATAACAGACCGTTGATCTCCTTGCCATGCAGCCTGTCTATCCCTATTGTAATAAGGTAGGTGGTGGGGCACTGAGCCACAAACCCTAGACCCAATAATACCCAACACAATGATGGTTTCAAATAATTGATTTTTTTTTATTCCAACACACATGCAAACAGTGAGACATGGCCCAAAAACCTATAAACAATACAGCTTTTGTCTCCTTCTGCCTCTAGTTGAGTGTTGCCTGCTGCCTCCCGCATCTCACTCCATCTAAGTGGGGCAGTGGGATCTTTTTTAAATTTAACCTGGGAACTGCTTCCATCTTCCTGTCACAATCCTCAAACTTCCAAATTGTACACAAACCAGGGCTGTCCTCCCCCGGCAGAAACCTCTGGCGGTTCCCAAAGACCCCAACAGGGCTGTGTTTCCGGACTCCAACTGTCATGCCTCCCTGTGGGTGTCCTAAAGTGGTCCAGTTGTGGAACACTGCCACCTGTCATGTGGAGGAATGAACTGCTCCCTGTGACTTGTTCACCTCCTCCTTCCATTATGGCCTCCTGGCCGGGTATAAATCCTTCATTTATCCCAGCCAGGATGCCTGTCCTTGCTTCGTGGCACCTACACTATTTACTCACTACTACTTAAATAATCATCAAGTCAAGACCTGAGAGTCCCTAAAGTACTACTGTATACCTCAATTCTTATGCCATGTATCTGTAGTTCTTTGTGTCAAATTACCTCTTTAACCAGCTTCCATCTCTGCCCCATGTTTCTTCTTGATAAACTCATTTTAGGGCATCTGCACTAATTTTCTTTAGAATTGTAAACACTTGTATTATGTCTCCACTTCTACATCTATTTGTGCAAACAGAAAGATTAATTTCCTTCAGTCTTCCTTTATAGTAAATACTCTGCAGTCCTAAAATCATTTTAGCCATTCATCTCTGTATTTTTCCTAATACTGCCATGTTACTTTTTCAATGTTTACACCAGAACTGCACACAATGAGACTTTAAAAGTGTGTTATACATTGTAACCACAAGGGAGGGCGCCACTGACCCCCAAACCACAGACACAGTAATGGCCAAGCACAATTCTGATTCAAATAGAGGATTAAAGGGCACCAGTAAAATATATCAATTCACAATTCTCGCCTTCCACCTCCCAAGATTGTTGTCCGCAGCCTCTCAACTCTGATCTGTTTACGTTAGACGGTGGACTTGCTTTTAAATTCTACCTGGGGACTGCTTCTGGTCTCAAGTCGCTTCCAGGTCGTCCAGAACATTTCCGGGTCATGTGGAAACCAGAATATTCTTACTGTAGCAACCCTCTGGTGGAATCCAAAAACCACAACAGGGCCACGTTTCCAGACTCCAACTCCCATGTCACTCTTCAGGTGTCTTAATCTGATCTAGCCTGGAGAAACACTGCCACCTATTGCGTGGGGGAATGAACTGCCCCCGGTAAGCCTGTTTGCCAAGTATGGGTATGAAGCAATCCTCTATTCCATCCAAGATGCCTACCCTACCTCCATGGCACTCTCAGTTTAACAATAATCTTTGATTTGAACTCAACACAGTGCAGATGCTATCCTATTAGCCTTCTTAATGGCTTCTGTACACTGTCTGGTTGTAGATAATTCTATGTCCATCTCCATGATCAAGTTCTACTTTCATGTTTTGAACTTGTCATTTGTGTAAACATTTTTAATGTTTTTTTCTTCTTATTTGAAAAACATCACATCATTTCATATTAAAGGTCATCGTTCAAATATCTGGAAATTAGTCCAGGTCCATCTATAGGAATACAGTTTGCCATTCCACCAACAATTTAGCGTTATCAGCAAACTCATTCAACCTTATTAGTTACATTCTCTTTTAAACAGTTGATGTCAATGAAAAAGAAGGATGGCCTCATCCCTGATCCCTTCTTTATCCGCCACCTAATTTTGCAAAAATGTAAAAGTGACTTCCTAATCTTTGGTTTCTAACACACTTAAAGTAGAATTCCAAGTACTTATAGTTTAACCATCAACCTCTCTTCAGGTGTCTTATGAGAAGATTCTTGAAAATTAGGATGAAGGCTGTGATATTCACCCATATGATTCAATGCTTTTCTTCCTGTCTGATGCAAACTAATCTGTCTGTGCTTGTCATGTGTTACTCAATGTTTTCTTTATTAAATTCTTGCGTTAATTGTACCCAGTGATATCTGTTTAAACTCCCTTGCCTCTGGTTACTACTAGTTACTACTCGAGTTACTGTACATACATATGTTCGTTTTGAGATAAACAAGACTGGACATTCAGGGACGTACCTTGCGATCAGCATAATCATCCACCACAGCCTTCAAGTCCAAACTGCTGGCTCTGTTATTATCAAAGACCAGCATGGGTAATCCATTCAGTCTTTTTAGTCTCAAGCTGTTCCTCAGGATGAACTTAATGTGTTTAAGTTTGGAGAATGAGCGCTCCATCATAGTGACAGTAACTAGGGAATCTGCGTGTGAGAATAGGGAACTTAATGGCACGTCACTGCTGCCAGACTGTCCTCTTGGTTAATAACTGAGGGAAGGAGTCATCACGATATTAGCAGTAGCAGACACTTTACCTTTGCTCCTTGAAGATAACACCCAGTTGTGGAAGTTTGCTTCTTTCCTCCAATTACTCTTAATAGCTCTGTTCTTGCGTTTTGTTTTACTGAACCTATTTATTAACAACTAGTGTACTGAATCTCACAAATGACCTAGGAATGCGTCCAGCTATTTTACATTCAAAATGGTGACATGTAGCCTAAGACACGTTTTCCACTTTAGGTACTTAATAGTTAGATGTTCTTTTAAGCTGTCCATCACACCAATGGCCAAACAAATATGGTACATTGATTTCCTGTGAAACCCTTGCATTGTGACATTATATAAAAAATAAATGGGTTGTTTGAGTTGTTTGCTTGAATTTTGATAGCTCTGTTTAAGGAATGAACAGGACCATCAATGAGATACTTTCGGCGTTATCAGCCACATAAAGGGTTAGCAGTCAAAAATGAACTATAGTAATATCTATGACCATCTCATAACAGTGTCTGCTGGACACATACAGGGCCTTGAAAAGTATTCATCCCCTCGGCAGTTTTCACATTTTATTATTATACAGAGAAAATACAGTTAATGACTGCATAAATATTCGCCTCCTTCAAGTCAGTATTAAGTGGATGCACCTTTGGCAGCCATGACAGTGTTGAGTCTGTGCACACAGGTCTCACTTTCTCATTCAGCCTTGCACATTCTCCATGACTCAGCCACTAACACACATCACACATTAATATTGCTGTTTTTAAGCCATTCCTGTGCAGCTTTGTCTTTATTCTTGGGGTTGTCGTCTTGCTGTAAAACAAATCTTCTCCCAAGGTGGAGGTTTCTTGAAGAATGCATCAGGTTTTCCTTCAGGATCTCTCTGTATATTTTGTTGCATTTATTTTACCCTCACAGGCCTTTCAGTGTTTACAACAGAGAAGCATCCCCACAGCCTGATGCTGCCACCAGCAGGCTTCAGAAAGGGATAGTGCATTCGGGATAATTTGCAGTGTTCAAAGACAGTGTTTAGTCTGGTGGCCAAGAAGCTCAATTTTGGTCTCATCAGAAGATAGAACCTTCTTCCAGCTGACTTCAGAGTCTCCCATGTGCCTTCTTGCAAATTATAACAAGATGTCAATGTCAATTTATTTATATAGCACATTTAAAACTGCATAGTAATGCTACGGCCAAAGTGCTTTACAATAATAGAATAAAAGAAAAGAACAAAAACAATAAAACATAAATAGTAATAAAATATATGAACATAAAATAAGATAGATAATAAATAGAAATAATGTTATATTATTATAATGTGATATCAACTACTGGTAAATTCTACTCCGCACTTCTAAAATTTTTATTTTTATACTGTATTGAGGATTTGTTCTGTTCTGTGTATTGTATTGTATTGTATTGACCCCCTTCTTTTTGACACCCACTGTACGCCCAACCTACCTGGAAAGGGGTCTCTCTTTGAACTGCCTTTCTCAGGGTTTCTTCCATTTTTTCCCTACAAGGGTTTTTTTGGAGTTTTTTCTTGTTTTCTTAGAGAGTCAAGGCTGGAGGGCTGTCAAGTGGCAGGGTCTGTTAAAGCCCATTGCGGTACTTCTTGTGTGATTTTGGGCTATACAAAAATAAATTGTATTGTATTGTATTGTATGACTTCTCTGTGCCACAAAGCTGCAACTGGTGAAACACAGAGTCAACAGTTATTGTCTTCATGGTCTCTCCAGTCTTAACCACTATAGCTAGCTTGAACACCCTTGGGAATTCTCAGACAGCTCTTAGTGGCATCCCTCCATAGTCTTTTTCTTGCCTGATCACTCAGCTTTTGTGGATAGCCTGCTCTATCAGGTTTATGCCCATGCCATACTCTAACTACAAAGAGGACTGTTTCATTTTTGTTAGGTAGAATGCCCAGAGGGGACTGGGCGGTCCCGTGGCCTGGAACCCCTGCAGATTTTGTTTTTTTTTCCAGCCGTCTGGAGTTTTTTTTTTGTTTTTTCTGTCCACCCTGGCCATCGGACCTTACTCCTTTTCTATGTTAACTAATGTTGTCTTATTTTAATTTCTTATTTTGTCTTTTATTTTTCTTTTCTTCATTATGTAAAGCACTTTGAGCTACTTTTTGTATGACAATGTGCTATATAAATAAATTTTGTTGTTGTTGTTGTTTCCATTTCTTAAAGTCTGATTTAAGCGGACTCCATGGGATATTCAGTCACTTGGATATTTTTTGTCTCCATCCCCTGACTTGTGCTTTTCAAACACCTTTTCGTGGAGTTGCTTGGAGTGTTTGTTTCTCTTCATTGTGCAAGTAAGACCATCATACTGATCCATCATAAGTTGGCCTTTCTAGATAAGGTGCATTTAGACTTTAGACTTTTAGACTTAGTATTTAGACAATCAACTGAAACCCCAGACAGGTCACCTCCATCAAACTAATTCTGTAACTTCGAAAACTGTTTGGCTGTGCCACTGATGATTTACGTGTGTCACATTAAAAGGGTGAATACTTAGCTGATCAATTATTTTGTGCTTTATATTTGTAATTAATTTAGACCACTCTTCAGCGGTCAGTTTCTACTTTGACATTAGTTTTCTCTGTTGATCAGTGCCAAAAAAGCAAAATTAAATCCATTGTGATTCAATGCTGTTTAATAAAATGTAAACTCTTCCAAAGCGGTGAAAACCTTTTAATAGACAATACATGTGAACAGAAGGGCCCTGGAAAAAAAGAGCATCCAGGCATGTAAACCTGTGGCACAACTGGGCAGATCTGACCCGTCATCCTGTCACCCACATGCGTGATATTAGACAGCAACAGAGAAGTCTTCACATGTGTTTGTCTATCTATCTATCTATCTATCTATCTATCTATCTATCTATCTATCTATCTATCTATCTATCTATCTATCTATCTATCTATCTA
>JANRMT010027041.1:35598866-35616207 GCA_026402145.1 Polypterus bichir lapradei | reverse complement strand
TATCTATCTATCTATCTATCTATCTATCTATCTATCTATCTATCTATCTATCTATCTATCTATCTATCTATCTATCTATCTATCTATCTAAATTCATGCAGACACAGGGAGAAATGCACGTTCCACACTGTCCTCAGCTGGTCATGAGAACCGAAACCAGAATTCTGGGTCCATGAAACAGCAATGCTAACCATTTCACTGCCCAGTTTCAATTTAATAATGAGTTAAATAGCTTTTTGATTTCTGTGTTTGGGGAGATACAATGGTGCAGTGGTAGAAGAACAAGGAGATTCAGGTTCAAGTCCTCCCAGATGCTCCTTATGTGTAGTTTGCATGTTGTCCATTTGGGTTTGCTCCGGTCTACTCTCACAGTCCAAAGTAATGCTGTTTAGATGGGTTTGTGATGCTAAGTCGGCCTTGAGAGGTGTGTGTTTGCACTGTGATGAGCTGGCGGCCTTTCCAGAAAATTGATCCTGCGTGATGTTTGCTGAGATAGGCACTTGTGTCCTGGCTCTGGATATTCTGGTTTAGAAAATGAATGGATTTCTACTCTCACACAAGCTTTTAAGAGTCTGTTTCCATTCAAAAGGCACCATAAAAATTACAATAATTTCTTTCTGAACTCATTCCTTTGAAGGAAGGTAATTGAAAGTAACTTTCACCACCTAGTAAGGATCCAAATTGTAATTTAATTTAACAGACTCTATGTTAAATACCAGCTCTCGAGGATGCAAAAGTCATTTTTTTGAAAGAAACCACACCGTGTTCTTCAAATTTGTCTAAATAGTCTGCTGCTCTCCACCTACTGATGAGGTTCCTGTCGCCTGTTCTTGTTTGAGAGGTGCTGTATAAAAGGATTTAAAGGCCATTGAGATACTAAACTTATCATCAGTCAACATGCAAAGCTCTCCTTAGAATTGAAAGTCAATCCTAAAAACACCCGAGAAACATTTGCAGCAGCTGTCCGCCTCCACCCACAAGAAATATGTGCTTCCCTAAGAAACCGTACACAACTTCCCCGTGAGAACAAAAACTTCCCTGAGGCTTGAACTATCAGCCAGCGAGCCGCCTTTTACCTTGTTGATTTGAATTAGGCCTATGTGTTTGAGAGGACACACCTCCGCACTTGACAGACAGCATCACAGATTGAGCTGCATAGGCAGGACTTGACAACTCACAAATGTTGCAGAGCAGCTGGGAATGAGAAGTGCCCTGCTTCCAGAATATCTGGCAGATTTCTATATAAGTGATTTCCCAAAAAAATCCCTTCCAGTCACTACTTACTTGACATTTTCATTCGATGAAGACATGCAAATCTGTGCAGAAATTCCCCAAGCCGTGAGGCAGATGGTCGTTACAGAAGCTCCCCTCTGAAGTACGGCATTTTTCTGGGTGAAGTCTTCCGCATAATTGAAATGTCATTCTGGACTTGCTCTGTTTCCAGTCTCAGGCTACTGAGGCTCATCCATTGGATGTCTTTGCTCTGCTGACTTTGTGCTACATGGAGTCTTTTGTAGGGCTGGTGATGTTGGTGGGTGGGGTGACGTGCAGGCAGGGGCAGCCACAGTTGTTTTAGCTTTTCAGGACAATAGCCTCTTTAATTTGTAACGCTGCTCTCCTGACAAAGCACCCGAGGATCAGCCTATTTGCTCAGGCTTCTCTCTGCCAACATCATGATGCCTCACTTCTTTTCATCTGTTTGGCAGAATTCCATCTGACTGCCAACTGTGACTACAAATTATCAGGCAGCCTCTGAGATTCGCCTCTGGGAGGTGCCGTGGATTTCCTTGTCCAGGTTTCTTCATGAAGACCGTTGATTTGAAGATTGTCATCCTTGGAGCACTGGGGTAAGAATTATTACCTTATGTGTAAAATAAGCAGTCTGGGCACAACTGGGGGGCGGGGGGCACCCTGCTCTCACAGGTACTTTCACATTTCCTAGGACTTGTTTTATTACCGGTGTATGTTCAGCTGACTAGAGTGCTTCCAGATGCCAGGGCTCAGGTCAGTTATACTGCCTTCTCTTGCTCTCTTGGCAGTGTGGGAAAGACATCACTGCTCTACCAGTACATACACAACAAGTTTTATGAAGATTACCGCACCACCTTAGGAGCCAGCGTCCTGACGAAGACCATCACTGTCCGGAACAAGACTGTCAAGCTGCAGGTGTGTGTGCGTGCAGGGCTGGGATGATATGGATTTCTTTTTGGTATTTGTATTTTTCTTTACTTCTTTATATCTTCTTCTGTTGAACTTGTGGGCACATCTTTCTTCTTGTATGGTATTTCTATTACACTTTATGCTATACAGGGCACTTCTGTTATTCTGGTGCCATGTATTGGGCTGGCATCCCATCCAAGACAGATGGGGTCTTTTGTTCCTTACTTCTGGGATAGGCTCCCAGTAATTCCATGGGACCACACATGGGATCAGTGCAGGTTGGGAAGTGTATAAAAGGAAAAGTGGGCACATGTGTGTATGTGAATGTACAGATAATTGCATGTGTGTGTGTTTGTGGGTGTGCATGTGTCTATATGGGTGTGCTCAAGTGTGTATGTGTGTGTGTGTGTGTGCATGTGAGTATATAGGTGTGTGTATGTGTGCACCCATGGCAGCATATGGGTGTGCCCACATGTGTGTAAATGGGTGTGGGCCTGTGTGTATAAAGGTGTGCCTGTGCGTGTGTGTATGTGTGTATATAGCTGAATATGTACCACTGTGCCACTATATATATATAGTGGTGCAGTGGTAGCGCTGCTGCCACGCAGTTCGGAGACCTGGGTTCACTTCCCGGGTCCTCCCTGCGTGGAGTTTGCATATTCTCCCCGTGTCTGTGTGGGTGTGCTCCGGTTTCCTCCCACAGTTCAAAGACATGCAGGTTAGGTGCATTGGCGATTCTAAATTGTCCCTAGTGTGTGCTTGGTGTGGGGGTGTGTGTGTGCCTGGGATTTGTTAGGATATAGTGGGTTGGACAATGACTGACTGATATATATACAGTATATATATTTTAGTGCTGGGCAGTGATTCAAATTTTTAATCGCGATTAATCACAGACACTCACAACAATCACATTATGTGCAAAATTCAATAATGAACTCAAAAGTAGTGTATTGCGTGAAAATCTCAATTTGCCCCTGCCAGGGCATTAACGTTTTATCTAGTTTGTTAAAGAAAAACAAGTTGCCCTCAGAGTCCAGAGTCACGATCACAACATTATAACAGGCACCTTCTGAGCAACAGCAAGTTAAAAAATCTAAATCAGATTTCTTTTTTACCTGAACCGATACCAGCAGAAACATTTTCTTTTATCAGGGAGCAACATAAACAGTCTATGTTCAGTAGCAAGTCCTTGAGGGCTAATATTTTTTCCAGAAAACTCTTTTGAAAGTTTCCTGAAAAGCACACAAAACAATGGTTTCACATAAAACGAGTGTTGCTGCCTGTTGTTGGTGCCTGTTTGCAGTTTGCGGCAGCAGTGGCTATGCAGGGGGCGACTAGACAGCCAGTAGGAATGCACAGTGGGCTGGCTGCCTGGCTGTCTTTCTGAGACTGGTGCGCGGGGGTGGCAGTTGCAGTGAGACACAATATGGTTTGTACCTCTTGTCATTGTGTCTGTCCTCCCAGACAAACGTTGCCATAGGTGCATCAGCTACACGAATGTGTTCAGCACCTCGATCAGCTGGGGACTGATCAGCTGATACCAGTACCTCACTTTCATTTTCAATCTACATCTCCAGATCACTTGCATCAAAATCGGAGTCTGACAAATCAGAGTCTGATTCAGCGATAATACGAAAAAAGTCATCCGCAAATTATTTTTCTTTGAGCATTCACTTTGGTATCTCTACACATGCCATTTTAGAAGCTGTTTGCTCTTCATGCATGTGCAGGGAATCAAGGTCAAATCAACAAAGCTGTTTCCTTCTAGCAAAAGTGTATCGAAAAGCACTGTAACAAGATCACTGATCTCTATCGATCGCTTGTGAGACTGAGGCTTTCAAAATAATAATAATAATAATAACAAAAAGTGTGTTAATGCACGATAAAATAATTGGCGTTAATTAATTAATGCGTTAATGAGATAATAATGAGTTAACTTGCCCAGCCCTATATTATATTACATATATTGAATTCAAGTCATTTTAGTTTATTTTGTATAGCGCTCTTCTCTGAGTGCAGACACAGAATACTGTGCAAGCTCTCAGAAAGATATAAAGTATTGCTTTCACAAATTACTAAAAAATAAATTAGCATACATAAAGAAGCAGATCTGTTTAAACCCAGAGGAGACAAACTGGCAACTAATTAACATAAGTGGAAACAAACAATATCTGCCTATTAATGAATTGATTTACATATAAGTTATTGTTTAGTTTATCCAAGGCAACTTACAACATTTATAGTACAATTGGTTACATTTCTTTTTGGTATTCCAAATGGAGCACAAGCAGGTTAAGTGACTTGTCAGTAGCAGGACTTGAATCCACAACCTCAGGGTTTGAGGTCTAAAGCCTTAACCATTACACTACACTGCCAGCCTGGATGATGTATGTAAGTTTGTGTGCATGTGTGTTTGTCTGTTGCTCTAATGATGTGTGTGAGGGTCTGGCACTATGTCTAAAGCACTGCAGTTTAATCCAAAAGGCTCTTGATCCAATCAGTAGCAGTGTGACACCGAGTTATTCATTTGAACAAGCCAACAAAAAAAAAAACAGTTCTGCTATAGCTTTAAGACATAAAGAGCCTTGAGAGGGTTCTGTTATAGAAAGACACTGCATAAAGCAATTACGTAGATCTCATTTAGAAGATTTTATACAGACTGACAAACCATATGTACAGTGTAACCTCGGTTCACGAGCGTCTCGGAACACTTACAGATTGGTTTACGACCAAAAAGTTCGCCAAACATTTGCATCTGTTCACGACCACAGACTCGGTATACGAACAAGCCAGTTTCCCTTTCGGTTTGTGCACGCCGATGATTTCCGCAGGTGTTCAGTCTCTCCCTGTGCATTCCCTGTGCAGCGAGAGAGAGAGAGAGAGAGAGAGAGAGAGAGAGACACACACACAGACACGCACGTGAGAGAGAGACGGCTGGATGCATAAGGCTTGTTTTTAAAGAGACAGATCGAGCATTGTTTTAACCTCGTATTTAATGAAGACTTTTTTCTATTGGATTTTAACCTCCACTTCACTTCAGTTTACAGCGATTGGTTCGTAGCGTGCATTGTTGCAATGTTACTTTTCTTGGTGCTTTATTAAATTACGGATTTTTCAAATGCTCATTTTTTTCCCTGTGCTTAAAACTCATTAAAAAAAAGTGTTTTTAGTGAGTGGTTCGTACTGCTACAGCGCGAACTCTTGCAGTGTTAGTTTTCTCTGTTGTTCAAGGTTTTCTCAGTGTTATTCAGTGTTTTTACATTTAGTTTACTATTACACTGTGCATTCTATGGTATAATTAACTATATTTGTGCTTAAAAATCTTTAAAAAATATATATTTACATACAGTTCGTACGGTCTGGAACGGATTAATTGTATTTACATACAATCCTATGGGGGAAATTACTTTGGTTCACGAGCAACTCCAGACCAGAGTTTTGGAACGAATTATGGTCGTAAACTGAAGTTCCACTGTATTTGGAAACAGAGGAAAAAGAATTGCAGAATAAAATCCTAAATAAAATGGGTCCTACTGCTGACAACTAAAAGCACTTTGTGAAACAGTGAGGAGATAAAGCAAACTGTTGGCCAGTTGTAATTGAACAGCAGGAACTTGTAGTCACTTACTGAAGGACCTAACATGAAAATAAATAATAAGAGTGCACAGCGGGTTACAGTGCCTATAAAAGTATTTACACCCTTGGACCTTTTCACATTTTATTGTTGTACAACATTTAATCACAGTGAATCTAATTTGTCTTTTTGACAGTAATGAAGAGAAAAAGACTCCCTCTGTCTCTGCAAAGTAGTTGAAATGAATTACATGCACAAAGCAATTCACCTAAGGATTCACCCCTCTCGATTCAGTATTTGTTCGATGAACCTTTGGCAGCCATTGTAAAGCTGAACACAATCAGATACAGTGACAGCGTGCCTATCTTCCACTTGGCCAGAATTACTTTTTTTTTATTGATTTTTAAAATTTGTCCTGATTCGCTGTTATGTGGATGGATCCACAAGGGACAGCTAGTCTGAGATGTAATAATGTGCTGCTGTTTGACAGAGCAGGTCACATACAAATGTTTTCCAAGTATGGTACAGCGTACTGTACTGCGGTCTCCCCTCTTTTTTCCCATTCTGTTCTGCTATCAGATATACAGAACTCTGTTCTGTTTGTAAGGTTCAAAACACCCACAATCCTAATTGCTTGTACCTGAATTCTATACATTGTATTTCCAGCAGAGCTCTCATTGGTTGTCATCTCTCAGATACACACAAGCCCATCCCTATAACTTAAGACAACAACCAAACCTGCTTGATCTTTGTTGGGCTTAGATGCAGACTGGTTGGAATGAGTCACTGGGGATGTGAGGCTACACGACTGCTGTGACTGCCACTGAATCGCTAACAATATATAAAGAAAGCCTGCGGCTGAAAACTGTTAGAAAAATCGTGGAATGTGACATGGTGGCTCTCTCCAAGTAGAAGAGCTCAGGTACCTTCATTTGTTGTTCGAGAGTGAGATTAGAGGCAGTCATCAGATCAGACGGTGCTAGTGAAATAAGAACTAATATCCTGGACTAAACATTTCACATAATGATCAATATGGAGTCCCATCCATTATGAATCTACATTGAGCCCTTCTAGTCATATTTCCACTCATTGTTTTTAAGTTGGAGTTTATAAATATTTTAAAACAAATCTTTGTAGTGCATGTAGTTCTAAATGTCTTTAGGGAGTTTCTTTTTGACCAACAATTTTTGGTTAATGTTTTTGTTTTGGTACTTTTGTTTTTTTTTATCTCTGGTTTTTGACCCCTTCCATGTTTAAAGAGTTTGGTTTTTGGTTTCATTTCCTATTTTCTGATTCAGTTCTGCTTTTTTCCCTTTTGAGGCAAAATATCCATCTACATTCATGAACTTAAGCCTCACTGTCTGTGATAAGATGAGTGCACTCTTAAAAATAAAGTTGCCAAAATGGTTCTTTATAATGTTTTCATCCTATTTTTTTTTTTTTTTGTAAAAAATGATTTATTTGTATGGAATGATTACAATAAAATTAATAAAATTAAAAAAAAAAAATATATATATATAATGATAACATAGCAGAACCATTTATAGTTCCCAGAAAACCCATCCATGTGAAGGTTCCAGAAAGAACCTTTATTTATTAGATCTGTAACAGGTTTCATACTATAAAGAAGATGTAACAAATTTGTGCTATTTCAATAGGTTACCTGATTTCAAAATTACTGCATAAAATAAAGCAAACTAAGTTCAGGATTTCTTGATTTGTTAGTATCCTGTTAGGTAGCCTATTGTTCATTAAAGATTTCCATTTATTCCACATATTAGCGACCTTTTCAATGCCCATGGCACCAATTACATATGAAAGGAATCCTTCCCAGAATGAAATTGGTCTTATTCAAGCAAAGGCTCTACAAGGAGCACACAACCCAGTGAAGTGTCATTAAAGAACCAGTACTTTTAAGAGTGTAGTGGACCAAAGTTCTTTTCATGGTGCTACACAAAATGTATAAGTTGATGAGAACTGAATTCAATTTATTTAAAAAATGCTTCTGCTCTTTGATATTCATCTTATGTTAACTTCTTGTCTTCAGATCTGGGACACAGGAGGTCAAGAGCGTTTTCGCTCCATTGTCTCCACCTACTATAAGGGTTCAGATGGTTGTATCCTGGCCTTTGATGTGACTGACACAGATTCCTTTGAGGCTCTTGATTACTGGAAGGAAGATTTCCAAGAAAAGATCATCCCTAAGGATGCCAGCTACCCTTTTGTGGTCTTGGGGAATAAGATCGACATTCCAGACAGACAGGTAATCTTCTTCAACGAGCTTATTGTGAAGTCAAAGAAAATCAAGAAATAAAAGGAGGAGTAATTATAGTTTGAAGACAAGTTATATTTTTCAAAGAGAAGACATTCTTGAAAAATTTCCCTGTGTGAAGGGGCTTCCTGTTTGTGGACTACTTTCATGCTTTCATTATTTATTTAACAATATTTTACCAACAAATACAATCATTTTGCACATTGTGAGCACACAAATAGATGACTTGATACTTGGATTATTAGAGATGAGTAACATGAGATTTTTTCACATCATTTGCCATTGTCTAGCATTGGTGTGTATTGGGTTCTGTTCAATCAGAAATTTTGTTATGTCCTTTTTTTACAAAACCATAAGATTAAAAAAATTTCTCTCGACCATCACTACATACTACATGGTGTAAGTAATATATAAAAATATTTAATACAGGAAATTACACCTTTATGATAAAGATTAAATCAATAGGTGTCTGCAGCAAAAATGATCAGAAGGACTTGATGTTGTACAAGACACATCAGCTGACCCCAGGGGTTCACCCCCTAATGGAATACAAAGGGTCAAAGTTACTCCTCCTCATAAAACTTAAATAAAAAAGGGAATCGGTACTATAGGCACATGCAGCATCGCTTATGCTGTTTTGAGGTTGCTGATCACAAATAAGATAATATTATTGATTTCTGGTTCATTATCCGTGGTCCTGGCCATCAATGAGCAACTCACAGTAGGTTAAAAATGTCAAAAATAAACACTTGGGTAATTATTTTTGACTATTTCAAGTTCAGTAATTACAAATATGATGTGATTTGTAATCGTTATAAATTCTTTAATCTATCAGAGTGTGAAAAATGAAAAATTTCTAATGCAATCGAGATAATCTAGACTTTAAATATTTATAAAGCACAGATTTTAACATTTTAAATATTTCCAAACAATTCTAGTTTATTATGTACTTCTACCTCCATTAAATTTCTTATGAACACCCCAAATTACAGCGTCTTACACTAATTAATTTGAAAATAGACAAATTAGGAATATCCAAAAATCTGTTAAACTGATCTAAATTTTTAGACAATAGAGTTGAGATGGGAATTTTATTTAAATTGTTGGCCCATTAAGTCCAGCGTCACATTTTCAAGTTAGGTTGAGAAACATGTCAAGTTCTTACAAATTTCTCTAGTGCAGTGGAGTAACAAGAAATGCTTTAAATTTGAAGAGAGGCTAATCAAAAGCAATAAAGTGATTAACAAATTCAGCTAAACTTCTCTTTAAGTGCAGAAAGTGTAGAAATACATGTTAAGAAGAAAGATTAGGTCCTTTTTTATTTAGTAAAAGGACTATCATGTTCAGTAGTTATTCGACACATTTTTGTGACAAGCTCTTCAACTTAATTTAGGACTTTTGTTTAATTTAAATCAGAAGCAGAAAGTGAAAATTCGATATGAAGTTATTTTAATTTAGAGAGAGTAAAATCAGATTCGGTGTCATGTTTCTAAAGTACAGTTGAAAAGTCCTTTAAATAATATACGCCATACTACACTTGTTCAAATGTAAAAATGAGAAAAGTACATCACGTTCAGTTTAACTTGATCGGGATACTCCTGAAAAAATCTTGAAGTTTAAATAAAAACTCTGAATAACAGAAATGTTCATATGAGAAATGTGATTAATTTAGAGATAGTAAATGAGAAACAGATACTAAGTCATAGATGAGAGGTTTTTATCGTGTTAGGGGCAGGCCTGTCATTTATAGTTGGATACTCATCACATTTTATTGAAGTAACTCTTCAAGTTCATATACAAAGTCCCACTACTTGAAATAAAAAAAAATTAAAATGATGTTCAAATGAGAAATCCTTTTAATTTAGAGAGGCAAAATCAGAAGTGAAGTAAAATGACACTTTTTATTGGCTAGCGAAAACGAATAGAGTATGCAAGCTTTTGAGGCAACTCAGCCCCCTTCTTCTGCTAAGATGTTTGGTTACAAGTTGCCTGAAGAAGGGACCTGAGCTGCCATGAAAGCTTACATATTT
The DNA here is from genome assembly GCA_026402145.1 of Polypterus bichir lapradei. Taxonomy (NCBI): domain Eukaryota; kingdom Metazoa; phylum Chordata; class Cladistia; order Polypteriformes; family Polypteridae; genus Polypterus; species Polypterus bichir. The sequence continues at coordinate 35,606,171 of JANRMT010027041.1, read as the reverse complement.
TAATCGTTTTAGTTATCCAATAAAAGGTCACTTCTTATTGCATCCATAATGGCAAATATGATACAAAACTAGAGGCAAAACGAGAAAGAGATACGATGTCATAAATTAGATTTCTTTTTTCAAGTTTGGTAGAAACCCACCAGTTTTAGTTAGAAATTGTGTAAGTATATCTGAGAAACTTTCCAAGTGCGTTTAATAAGATCCATAGTTGAAATGTGGAAAATTAAGTCTGTGGGGAATGTTCCTTGACTTCAGGGAGAAGTTACCCCAGCTTATTAAGTGTCTCACGCTCAATGCATTATTTCTTGTCTACACTACAGGTTTCTTTTCAACAGGTGTCGGACTGGTGTGAGGAGCGGAGTATTCCTTATCTGGAAGTGAGTGCCCGGGACAACATTAATGTTCAGCTAGCCTTTGAGACCCTCATTCAGAATGCCCTGGTTAAGGTAAGTTGAAATAACTAATGTCTGCTAATAAAGTGTCCTAAGTGGCCTGGTGGCTGCAGTTGTGACTACCCTGTCACGCTGTTTCTCTCTTTTGTCACTGTTTGGGTTGTTCCCTGTCCCAGCATGAAGCCTTTCATTAGTTTTCTCTTCTTTTGACAGTACATGGAGCCAACACAGAGCTGCCTCACAGAATCCATCAAGCTGAAACCAGAAAAGGATGACAAGAAACAGAAAAAGAAGAAGTGCTGCTGATATAGGTTTCTAAAGGAGCACCCAGAGACATTCTCTGTAAGACATTGACTTATAAAGGCTGTGCATGGAATATGCTGCTGTGCACAGGAGACAAAGGAGTTTACTCAGCTCTTCTAGAGTGGAGACCACCAGGTTACGGCAGGGAGACCACACTTTACTGACATTCAGGCTCATGAGGCGCTTCATTTTCCAGAAAGCAGCCTTTAAGTAAATCAAATGAAGCACTTTGAACATGTTTCTCCACAAAGAGACTATGAAAGCCATTTTGCAGCACACTGTTTGGATTGCTTTACAGGTTTGGTGGGAGCTTCATTTCTTCACTAAAACTGTGTAATACCTCACATGATAAAAAGTATTAATGAATGAATAGCTCCTAAACAGAAATTAAACAGAATAGGTGAGGGAGGGTTGGAAATATAAGTCTTCAACACACTGTGAAACGTGTCCTCCACTAAGACCAGGTGATAAAGAATAACAAAAGTTACAAGTGGCTGTATAATATTATGATGTAAATTAACAGCATGGCACACAATCTTCAGTAGAGAAGATAAAAAGACATTCCTGGTACTGCCACAAGAGTGCAGCACAGAGCATCCCTGCATAGCAGCGTGCCCAGTGCATCAACAAAGGAGCATTGAACCACACCTGCAACCAATACCTGCTCCAATGTGGCACTTTATTATTAATGTTTCCTCAGATTTGCATTAAAATGTAGTGAAAATAAAAGGGAAGACCAACTGTGGAATTTGTTATTGTCCATTTGTTAACAAAAATAGTGTTGGCCCCAAACACATAATATCGGCTTTTAATCATCTAAGTGAGCACCCGAAAGTCTGAGGTGATAAACCCGGTCTTGTGATTACACAGGCTCAGAAATTATCATGGGATCATTGTCATCTTATACCACATCAAGTTCAAGACTACTTATGAGAAACAATCTGGCTGTAACTGAATTTGCAATAAAATTCAGTGTTTATTTGGAAATAAATTTGAGATAGAAATGGGGTTTCCTTTCCAGTAAAATCTGTGTCATTCAAACCAGAAGAAAGGTGTTTAGTTCCTGACTGGAAGCATTTTTATGCATTAATTCTGCATTCTTCTGTCTGTCATTTAGTATTTAAATAAAGATTTCTAGTGAAAAAAAAAAGACCACAGGAAGTGTATATATCCTAAACTAGGATAAGGCAGGGGACGCGGGTTTAACAGCAGAGATTTTCTATGTACTGAAGTCTCTGCTGGAGAAAATGCAGTAGCATTCAGAGTGTGTCACCCCAAAGAAAATGTGCATGATGTTACATTTTTGGAATTTACAAAGGATTTAGTGCCTTGTTTTAAACTACCAAAAAAAAAATTAAACCCCAACTCCAAAATAATTTTTCAGTAAGTTTCACATTTTGCAATTACGAAATCACGTATAAAACAAATTTTAGCGTCAGTTTTACAAAGCTGTATGAGAATGGAAACTTGCCTGTTTTGCTTATCTCCATATAGGAAATTGTAATTTGGTTATATTATATGATAGATATGTGTGGCCGTTTACTGGAAAGACAGACTGCCAGATCAAAATTTCCTGTGCCAATTGGGTCGTCCCATTTAATATTAAAGAAAAATAAACAAAAGTAACATCTGTCTTGGTGTGTTTACCCTGAATCTTGGGCCAAAACAACTAAAGAATTACAGTAATTATATTAATTAATTGCAAAGTCACTTTGAGTCAGAATCTCCGTCTAGTGGCATGTCCTTGAATTAAATGATGCCTCCTTCTGGGAGTCTGGGATTCTTATGGACTGGAGAATGAAAGGGGCAGAGTCAGGTGCCCTCTGTGGGCAGTTTCTTGGTGCTGCAAGGAGAGAAGCAGAAGACAATGTTAGCGATAGCACCCACTCACATCCTGGTGAATTATAACATACCTCGACAGAGCCTACAGAGATCCTCTGATGCATATGTATGACATACTATATAATATGATATGATATGATATAAAAGATAGATAGATAGATAGATAGATAGATAGATAGATAGATAGATAGATAGATAGATAGATAGATAGATAGATAGATCTTGTAGAAAAATAAGTGTCAGAGGTTTAAACTGACAATCCAGGAATCACTAACATTTAACAGACAGAGGGTTGATTGATCGAGTAAGCTTGGTTTATAATATTGAAGAAATTAGAACTTTTCTAATTCTTAAAGAATATAACTTTTCTTGTAACTGAAGGAGATCTATATTTTAATTTGAGGTTCAGATGAGCTATTACCACAACCCCTCATGCTTAAATAAGATGGTGTAAAATATGCCATGTAAAGAATTATTATTATTAATTATAGACACATGGACTCTAGAAATGTCACCTTCAAGAAATCTCTTTGCGCTTCACACCTCTCTGTGTCATGTCCTCATATGGAGAGTCTGGCCTCACAACCCTGGACCACTGAGTCAGTGAGCTGCTGCTTACCTAATTGAGATAAAGCTAATTCCCTCAACCCAAAGTAAATAAGAGGGCTTCTGACTTTTACTGCAATTGCGAGGACGTCAAGTGACATTGCAGCAGACTTGCTGTTCCCTCACTATGCTTACTCCACCCTTGAGCATACCCAAACACTGCCCTGTGCTGAACTCCTACTTACCTGCTTACTTTGTGACCAGCCTCGCCATGTGAGGACATGAATTGAAGGAAGCTTGAGCCCTCACTGATTCCTTACTGGAGACAGGAAGCTACACAATAGGAGAGTGTCCATAACAAGTGCAACAAGAAATAAGATGAAGAGGTGGTGAAATACATCAAAATTAAAACAATATTCATTAAAAATAGAGATAAAATATTCAAAATAAGTCTTAACCATGGTAGATTCTGGTGCTGGCAAATTGTGACTCATTAACCTACTGATGAGGAAAATGTTAAGCATGTGTAGAAAGGAGCAAATATTAAGTTCAAAATGCGACAAATGTCGGTTTTGAACAAATTGTTTATCAGTTTACATTTACATTTAGTAAACTTAGCTGACACTTTTATCCAAAGCAACTTACAAATGAGGTGAAGATAATCAAGTAAACATCGGTCTGGGGGACTGCTTAGGATCAATTGTTACAGGACAAGGGTACAAAATTGATCACCACAAGTGAAGAACTCAGATCCGTTACAGAATATACAGAAATGGTGTTCCTTTATCCAGGATGCAATATTAATGAGATATGCTGAGATTCTAGTTGATACTGTGTGGTCTCCTAAAGGGAATGACAATGGTTTACTTTCTATACTGGCTTACCAGCAGGTAGTAGTGCTGCTTCTGACCAAGAACTAATACTGGCAAGGCAGTGAGGTGGCTAATGTAGAAAGTTGATTAAATGGATTGGCATCACTGTTGTCCATGCAGTGATTAGGTCTAACTGAAGCGAGCCATTGAAATCACTGACATTGAATCACCAGGTTGGAGTGATTTAGGAGAAGGCTGACTTGCACTTAGCAGTCTGGAGAGTGTATTCAGTACTTTTACATTACACCTCTTTGATTAGTGGATACAGAGCCACACTCTTTCCTGCTGATGAATTGGCCCAGGTTGCTGGTGACCTTTCTTCTGGTTATTTCCTAAGTGGAGAATCATTCTGTTTTGTAGTCTATTAATGTCTTGCTCTGAAACAGTAACAAAGCTTTCCTGTTTCACATCTTGCCCTGAGTACTTGAGGTGACCTCACACTCACATTCACTCATTGACTTTCACTCCCTGCCCTCTCAGCAGCCAGCTCCTGTTACCAGCATAGGTACGGAGTTCCAAGTGTCTCCTCCCACATTACTGCAGACCTCCTCAGTACTGATAAACACACTTGTAAGTTGTGGCCACTCAGTACAGCAAACCTTTGGAGGACATTCAGTTGGACAGACGTGAGAAGGTAGGTGCAAGTGTGTTTTGTGTCTTGACAAACTAGAATCCCTGTGGCTCCTGTTTTTTTAATTTTTTTATGCAGCTCCTTGTCTGCCTAAAGAGAGGTGATTTGTGTGTTTTGACTGCTGCTCTGAAGGCAGGACCTCATGTCAGGACTGTTCCAGGCTTTTTGTAGATCTTCAGCACCTAGTGATGCAACATTTCAGGGCTGAGCTACACAATCAAGGTCATGGGCCAGTAATACCTGAACAAAGCTAAATCAGGGCAAGTCTTGATGGCATCTGTTTTTTGAACTTGGAATTACGAAGGAATTAAAAACTCCATGTGGTTTTGGGAGATTACATGCTGTTTTACAGTAATTAGTGATGCCTGGTCTGGTTATGAATGGTCTGTGTGCAGTTTGCTTGTTCTTCATGTGTGTAAGTCAATGTAAAGTATTACACGTAGGAAGTGGAAATGTCAGATTTGAATACACAACAGGAGATCTGAAACTTGAAAACACAACTAATGAGAAGAACCTAGGAGTCATAGTGGACTCATCACTGTCTACATTAAATCATACTAAACTCATTACAAAAAGTTTACAGAAGTGATCGGAAGGCTACTAGGATGTTAAGTGATATAGCATGATGTGTGGAGTTAATGGTAGATATGATAAGACCTGCACTGGTGAGGCCTCACTTGGAGTTCTGAGGTGTGTTTTGGTCTCCATATTACAAAAGAGATGTAATGGTACTAGAGAATGTCCAACTAGGATGACTAGAACAGCAACTAGGTTGATTCCAGGTCTGTTAATTATGAGCTACAAGGAGAAATTCAAGGGGTTGAAACTTGTCAGTTTAAGAAAATGGAGATTAAGAGGTGACATGATTGAAGTTTTTTAAATTATAAAGGGAATTTGCACAGTGGGTTGCAACTGTTACTTTATAATAAGAACACAGGGGCACAACTAGAACTTGTTTTGGGCAAAATTCACATAAATGTTAGAACGTTTTTCTTCACACAAGCAACCATAGACACTTATATTCTACTAACTGTGTAAGCCCGTGCTGTAAAAAGCCCAGGTTCCTTGAAACTATTGAAATTGGCAGAAAAAAAAATGGAAATGTAGATATGTCAGGTAATTGAAAAGAACTACTATGGGCATCTCTCTCCTAGGAGGTTTTGTTTTGCCGATGTGCTCACCTCACTTCTGTACAGGTGCCGGTCATACTCGCCTGACCTTAACCCCATAGATAATCTATGGGGTATTGTGAAGAGGAAGATACAATACGCCAGACCCAACAATTCAGAAGAGCTGAAGGCCACTATCAGAGCAACATGTGCTCTCATAACACCTGAGTAGTGCCACAGACTGATCGACTCCATGCCACGCCACATTGCTGCAGTAATCCAGGCCAAAGGAGCCCCAACTAAATATTGAGTGCTGTACATGCTCATACTTTTCATGTTCATACCTTTCAGTTGGCCAACATTTCTAAAAATCCTTTTTTTGCATTGGTCTTAATTGATATTCTAATTTTCAGAGATACTGAATTTGGGTCTTTCATTAGTTGTCAGTTATAATCATCAAAATTAAAAGAAATAAACATTTGAAATACATCAGTCTGTGTGTAATGAATGAATCTAATATACAAGTTTCACTTTTTGAATGGAATTACTGAAATAAATCAACTTTGTCATGATATTCTAATTTTATGACCGACATCTGTATTAGCAGCTAAGCGAGTGACTCTTTCTTCGGAGGTTTCAATTTGCCGATGTGCTGGCCTCGCTTGTATACCCTCGGAGATGGAGCCCTTACCCCAACTCCACCTCTCACTTCAAGGGCTGGACAGACAGACACACATACTTCCACATGTAGACATTTATATATAAGACTAGCAAAACACCCGCGCTTCGCAGCGGAGAAGTAGTGTATTAAAGAAGTTATGAAAAAGAAAAGGAAACATTTTAAAAATAATGTAACATGATTGTCAATGTAATTGTTTTGTGACTGTTATGAGTGTTGCTGTCATCAAGGATTTGATCATCATTATTTCTTTCAATCAGGTTCGTATTTGGCGGTAAAGGTGAGGTCGTGAACCGAAGCAATTTCCCCCCATAGGATTGTATGAAAATACAATTAATCCGTTCCAGACCATATGAACTGTATGTAAATATATATATTTTTTGTTTTTAAGCACAAATATAATTATACCATAGAATGCACAGCGTAATAGTAAACTAAATGTAAAAACATTGAATAACACTGAGAAAACCTTGAACAACAGAGAAAACTAACACTGCAATAGTTCGCACTATAGCGCTACCAACCGCTGGCTAAAAGCAGTTTTTTAATGAGTTTTAAGCACAGGGGAAAAATGAACATTTGAGAAAATCCGTAATTTAATAAACCACCAAGAAAAATAACATTGCAACAATGCACGCTGCGAACAGATCGCTGGAAACAGAAGTGAAAACAAAATCAAGACCAGTGCATACTTTAACCGCCTTCCTATCTTAATGCGTCCAGCTCTCTCTCACGCTGCCTCTGTGTGTGTGTGTCCCGCTATCTCTGTCGCGCTGCCTGTGTGTGTCGTGCTATCTCTGTCGCGCTGCCTGTGTGTGTGTCTATCTCTCTTGTGCTGCCTGTGTGTGTGTCGCACTGCCTCTGTGTGTGTGTCACGCTATCTCTGTCGCGCTGCCTGTGTGTGTGTCGCGCTATCTCTGTTGTGCTGCCT
>JANRMT010027041.1:35532277-35587461 GCA_026402145.1 Polypterus bichir lapradei | reverse complement strand
GAGGAAACAGGTGAAGGGCAAGTAGAGGGAAATATCACGATAATACATTTTGGCGCTGCGAGCAGGGTTAACGGAGTAATCATGTGTTGCATTTTTGTGTGTTTGGTTTCATTTTTCAAAGACAGGGATGAATCGTCCTCAGGCGGCAAATATGCTGTAATCGCATGCTGGCATACAGCCGGCACATGTCAGCGTGCATCAACAGCATTTGTAAAGTTTTTTAGGTGTACGGTAGAGTCAGCTATTACAGCTGTGTTTTCTCCACTAAAAACGGAGGCAGCAACAGCAACGGCTCTAGAGAATGAAGAATCGCAGGCCGTTGTGCTTTCCTCGAGGAGGGCGGAGTCAGGCGCAGCAGTTGCGCTAGTCAAAGGCGCAGAGAAGCCGTCTCTGCATAAAGTGGAGGCAAAGGCAGCTAAAATAGAAAACATACACTTGTCTGCTGGTCAGACAGGTTGTGTATGGTTAATTATTATAAAGCAGTTGGATGAGGAGGCAAGACAGATGAGAAATAGATGGCCAAAAAGTCGCGAACAGCTAGCAGTATACATAGCAATGTACAAAGAGAATGCCATACAGATTAAGCAACGATCGCTCAGTGTTAAAGTGTGTGCTTTGATTTCGGGGTCTTTTGACCCCGAGAAATGTAGTTAGTCGCAGATTGCTGCACTCTCATATCTGCTTGCTGATAAGAGAGCCGCTTTTGTTGCAAGGCAAGGACACGCAGCTGTTACGCTGCACACCGGAGAGCAGTTTATAGCAAAGCAGATTGCTGATGGGACAGGAGGCAATCACTCAAGTATGCTGGTAGTTATGCAGGAAAAAGCAGCAGAGCGGTTTGGAGCAACAGAGATCGGCCGGGGAGGAGCAGTTTTCAGGTCTCAGCGAGGGGTGGAAAGAAAACCCTGGAGGCTAGCATTTTAAAGATGGTCCCCTGCAACTGAAATAAGCGGAGTGATAGTGTAGACCTGCACAAACTGACCGTTGTTTTAAGGAAAAAGCACATTTTTAACTTTGATTTACATTTAACACTGAAGTAGCATTGATCCTGATAACTTTAAATGTGAACAGCTATTACAGGCTATTGAGCAGTGAAACATCCAGCAACAGCAGTAGAAATGAAGCTGGTTATTGGGAGCACTCCTTTCAAAGCCCATGTTGATTAGTGCTGCAGAGGAAAACAAAATTTACTGTATATTGGAGAGACAGAGTACAAGAAAAGCTGCTATAATGTGAGGGTTACTTGTATGTGGTAATGAAGGAAAGTGTAAGTGACAATATTGTGTGCATTTGTTTAGTGATGGTCAAATGCAACAATTGGTATAAAAATGGTATGTGGCAGTATAAAAACAGCCAATGCCAAACTGTAAGTGAAAGAAAGGGAAAAGAGTAAGCGTTTTCTTCCATTATTCTCTACTGAACTGCATTCTTCGTATCCAGTATTTAAAAATATGTTATGCCAATAGTTAATCCATAACGTTTGGTAAAAGTAACCAGTGCTAAGAGAGAATTTGATTTAGACATTAAATGTAGAGCAACTGGTGGATTTGTATAGCCATTGACTGCAGGGCATGAGTTGAATAATGTGACTGAAAACTAAGTGAATTAAAGAAAGAAATACAGGAGATGAAAGCAAAGCAAGTGTATGTATATGAAAGCTTTTGAATGTATTTGAATTAAAAGTGAATGGATTGGAATGAGCATTTTAGCAGTTAGTTGGATTAAAATTCTTATTGGTGTTACAAGCAGCACATTCATATTGGGGGAATAAGAAAATGGAAGGCAGTGGCTTACCATCCAGTTTCTGGCATGTAGAACAAAGGAATGGAAAATCTAGCTAGTGAGCTGAGTTGAAAGCTGTTGCTTTGATGTTACGAAGGACATACTGAAAGGCCTGTTGTGATTCACACTAACAGCTGAGTAGTTTTTAGGGTCTTTGTTACATGAGCACCAAAGCAGGAAGAAAGATAGGCGTGACATATTTGTTAAGTCTGTCTGGTAGGTAAAGAGCTCTAGGAGTTATTGGGGAGCAGGGACAGAAGGCAGACATTTTAATAAAATATGTGAGCACTCTCTCTCTCTCTCAATTAGAAATTAATATTATTTCATTCACTCTGGTTGTGGACAAAGTATGGCAAGTTGCAGCACTATTAATTATCACACCTGATAACAAAGTCTGGATTAATAGTCTAGGAAGAACAACATCCAGAAAATGAGAAACAGTGGCTGCTAGAAAAAAGGACAAAAGACTTGATTTGACTGAAAGCCAGAAAATACTTTCTTGCATCCATTTCTACAGACTTTATTCTAACCGGAATGAACGGACTAAATTTGTGTGCGACCAAGTTTTTATACTAGGACCTGAAGCAAGCATCAGAATCCTGCTGAAAGAGGCCGTGGGACTGCATCATCATCACCACCATTGTCAAGCACTGGACTGAGGACAAGACAACTGGACACTGAGAGACAAAAGCTAAGTGTTCTTCTCCATAAGCACATAACATGGGATGTACTGCATGCAGAGGGAAGCTGGTTTCTAAGGGCAAGACAGGACAGTTTTAGGACACATTTGTAGGGATTTCATAGGGCCCAAAGGGAGAACAATGATAAGACAATCAAAAAGACTATGAGGGAATCACTTTGTCCAAAAGGCCTAGAGAGATAGGTTATGCCTTAGTTAGCATTTATTTTAATTTTTGTAGCCTGTATATTGATGTGTATAGCCCACTATGCTGAACTAGGTGACTTACAGCGATGTTGATTCTGGGGTGGGTTAAATGTCAATATAGTGTCTTGTGTTTTAATGGTAACTTTGAAACAGGCAATTTTCATCCACCTTTTTGAGGCCCATTAGTTGGGGGCCATAGATATATTCTGTGCTTTGTGGGTGTTGGACGGTGTAAAGGGGCATGAGTGAAAGGCCAGTGGTGGAAAAACAGTAAAGAGGCTTGTAATGTGCTAAGTAAGTACAAAGAGGGGGATAAATGGAGTGCTGGATGCCCTAAGGACTATAATCTTAGTCACTTAGAGGCAAGAAGCTGCACTGCAGGGAGCTGCACAACAGTATCTGTGACTGTGGAAGTGATGCTTCAACATCTGGTGGTCCTCCAAAGAGTTGTGCTCAGGGTGCACTTTAACATTTGCTACATTTGAAGGGGTGGCAATGGCATTGAGTTCTGTGATTCCACCAGGCTAGTCCCACTCTAGCTACAGCTGAGCTAATCTCCACACCACAAACCACCTGACACCTGGTGTGCCTTTTATGGCTACCATAGTTAGGAACTGGGGGAAGTGCATGTCTCAGAGGGAACCATAAAACCAAGAATATAACATAAGGAATTGGACATTAAAGCTAAATTAATTGGATACATTTCAGCTTTGAATTCTGAACTAGAATGTTAGATTTGCACTTTTGTTAATGTAATTATTTAGTGAGTAAATTGGTCCAACAATGTGTGCTACAAAAAAAAAAACCAATGAAGTAAAGAAAGCTTGAACAAAATTTAGAACAAAATAGAGCAACTAAATTTAGAGAAGTTTTTGGGCCTTTTGACAAACTGGTATCTTACATTGTATAAGACAGAGTTCAGAACTGTAAAGTTTATCATATAGAATTCATATGACACTATGGAAATGTAATATAATGTACAATGCAGTAGGTCATAGTTATGGGAAAGTGATCACATTAGAGAAGGACACTAAGAATTGAAGGAGGCATTTCATATGAACACTAAGTAGTGGTATAAGCCAAAATTATTTTTAGTGCTCAAGGAGGGAATAGGAGAGGGTGTCCGCCTGTTGGTGCAGCTTCCAGTGGTGATCTGTTGGATGGAAAGACACTTGATGCCCCATACAGGATGTCCCAATTTATTCTGGCCAGAATTGGTGGCAGTCGGATCTCTCTACTGATTGAATAAATTGAGCAGGGGAAATTACTTTGGTTTATTTGATAGTTGAGATGAAGGCCTCGTTTGAGGAAACGTGTTCCTTCCTAGGACCAGGTATTTAGTTATCAGATGCAAAGACATTATAAAAACATTTCTGTTGTTTGTATAAAATTGTAGTTTAGATAGATGGACTCGTGTTTAGGGGTCCAGGGGTGGAGTAAATAGTTAAAATTGTTTAGGTGAAACACAGTAATGTGGCAGACACTAATTTGGAATTGACACACCACTTGAACTTTGAATAGGTTTTTAAGATTAAGGTAATCCAGCTTCCATCTTGCATACAACATCTTTGGCATTTGAAGAAATAAAGAAGAGCTGCAGAAATAACAGAACACAGGAATTACTAGAGTCAACTAGCCAAGGATTCAGAATGCTTATGGAATCATTATTGAAATGACAATGGCAAATTTTGCAGTATATCGGATGGGATCCTAGCATAAGAACTGCATCTGCTGATTAAATTTTTCTTTTCTGCTAATTGTAGGAGCTGTGAAGTACTTCAAATGTCCTTGGTGAGCCAAATCTGCTTGAGGGACTGAGTACTTAGGCAGTAGGAGGCGACTGGAAGGGCATGGGAACATACTACCAACCTGGACAGCCAAGGGTTTGATGGACTCACAGTTCATCTTTAGTTTGTCTGACCAAAATAGGGGTGGAGTGTTATGGTGTATAAAATCTGTACATTTTGGTTTCCATTATATTTTGTTCAAGACAAGACAACAGATGAACTAAGACAAATTAAAGCAGGTTTTCTTCCCTTACACCTTACTTGTGTTCATAGTTTAGTGCTAATTTGCTTTATAGCCTGGGAAAGGATGCTGAGCTGATACCTCAGGCTATTGATTACTTTATGGATGGACATCTGGAACAATAGTTTGGTTTACAGCCCAGGACAGGAAGAACTACTGATACCTCAAAGTACATCAAAGGTTTTGTTGTGTGGGAAAACGGACAGTGAATGAATTCATCAATCATTTTGACAGCCAGCCAATCAGGTGCATGTGTTGTGAAACCAAGGCATGACATTTCATAATAAATATGCCTTGGTTTGAAAAGCAAGATAGAGAGACCAGTGGAGAAGAAGAAGAGAGAAGCAAAGAAGAAGAGGAATGGACGAAGACGGCCCTGGTCGTCAGTAAGACATCATGAACATCGATTGCTAAATCAAACGCCTCCCTGGGACATTCATCCTTGTCATCTGTAACTTTTTCGTAAGCTTTTTCTAAAGACTATATATATTCAGACTTTCCTATCAGTATCTATTTTCTAGTATTCTTTGTTCTTGTGGTATTATTATTATTCTTGTAATAAATACCATGCTGCTTTTAACTTTCAATGCTTTGTCTTAATGTCTAGAGTGATTGAAGTAATAAGTTAGATTTCTTTGAGCACCTGGTGACAGCCGGATTTTTGCCATTATTTCTGTGCTGCGAGGTTTATAAGGCTGAGAGTGAGAGCGCTATACTCAATAGAAGGGACAAATACGAGAAAGAAGGTATTCTTGGCTGATGAATGGCCTATAGTCAAGAGTGCTGAGTCTTTGTATGTTTAAATGTATTCTTGTAGACCAAAAGTAATATTTAGGTCTGAGATATCACTAAAACATCGTATTGTTGTTCGTGCCGAAAATAAGTAAGTCTCTTGAAGTGCTGAATGACAGGCTGTTATTCCTATAGCACTTGTGTGGTTTAAAGTGCTAAGGGTTAATCAGTGTGTGTGTGTCATTCATGGAGCACTGTTGTGGTTAGGGTCTGTGTGTGTGTTTTATCTATTTGTGTGTGTGTTCATCTTAAAGTGCAACAGTAGACCAACCCGATAACGAACTTGACAAGAACACTTACCCTTGAGGAAACAGGTGAAGGGCAAGTAGAGGGAAATATCACGATAATACAGTTGCATAATGCGATTTTGTTCTGTTTGGCTTTGAAATTAACACGCAAAAACTTTTTAAACTTACACTTTTACTGTAAAACTTCAGTAAAAACAATTTTTTGAATAAAATTTTCGTCAATATTGCGTTGAATTTTAATTCTGTGTTTGGCCTTTCATCATGACAACGCAACGTATAACTGCCCGTGATTGAATTTTGTTTCTTTCTCTCTATTAAATAAAACAACTTTTTCGAATGTTTGGCTCTGAGATTTGTAAATTGTCTTTGCAAAAGCCATTCTAAAAGGAAACTGTTAATTTTTTAATATGAATGGCATATCAAGATCTCGTTTGTTGTCTAATGCTATCCCCTGAAGATGTACTACATTACCTCTCTTGGATACATCCTTCTTTCTACAGTAATTCGGCCGGTGGAAGACTGGATGGTATTTGCGGTTGTAGATATTCTACAGGATATTGTCAGTTGATGTTTTCATCTTCCACACCGTCACCACCAACTGTTTCAGCATAGTCTGTTTTTATGGATATAACCAATTTGCCATGTAACCGATCAACATTTTTAGCATTAATTCATTTGACTTCATCGTTTTTCGGTGCTAGGATTGCCCGTGTACTCATTTTTACTGTTGATAACCCTTCGTGATGAAATTCTTCAATAAGATTTTGACATAATACGTCTTCTTTAATTAGGAACTTAAAGTGAGGAAAACATCAAAATTTATAAGAGCTGAGAGAGCAAGAACTGTGTCTGCCAAAAGCATTCACATGAATGAGAGGTGAGAGTACCGTGTGCGTGGTTGAATATGGTTGAGAGGAGGGCGTGGCTTGAAAAAAATCTCATGGCCAAAGTCTCGTCTCGCAGGACTTGAAAAAATCTCTTCAAAAAAGTCTTGTCTTGCAGCAGGATTTTTTTATATAATAGAGAGATGTCTCTGTGCGATGTGGAGTGTGTAAAAACCCACACGACACTGTTTAAGATGCACCTGTAACTAAAAAACCCACTTTAGTTTTTGAAACTCAACCAATTTGTATTCCTTGTCTAACACTTCTGATTCCTGATCAGTCCCGAACTACAAGACAGCCAGTGTGTAATCTGGTGCCCTCTTTTCTGCTACATAGGGTGTCACAAGGCTATGGAGTGTATGACAGTGAATTATTCTGTTGTTACTTTGAGACATCTTTTGTTGAGTTGTTACTGAAGGGAATGAGTCTTTCAAGTTATCATGTGTATGATATTAATAAATGCATGTCTTTATCTTGTTTAACTGAACACTGCAAATCACTAAAATTGTGGACTTTAACAGAGCGCTCACCAGGACACTCACTCCCAAAGCCCATCAGTTTGTGTTGGTTGGTGTTATGAATTGTGTGCTCTGCCCAAATGGCCAAAATGCCAAAACCACCCTAACAGTTATTGTAGGCTCCTCTGCTTAATTCCTTTAAAACTGTCTCATAGTTTCATGTCTGTTCATCTATGCCTGTGTGATATTGCTAGGATGAACACATGCATTGGTCGTACTGGTTTGCTAGTGGAAAACTGATAGTTATTGAGAATGTTTATAGTTAATCATTTTGAAGTGAAGTTTCTTATTTTTTAAAGTCTCATTATGACACGTTCATTTTGCTGACAATACTGTCTTGTTGGCTTAACATGAGGAATGACCGGAAAGACCAAAGAGCATAGACTCAAACATAGGTTTCCAGCTGATAGTTGTTATACTTGATAGAGGAGAAATTGAAGTTGTAGATAGTTTTAACCAGCTTAGATCAACCATTAGTAATATTGTGACCACCAGCAAAGAAATAAAAGATAGAACTGCAATTGGCAGGACAAAATTTTTAAGAGCAGAGATGTTTCCTTGCAGAGAAAAATTCAGCTGGTTCAAGGTATGGTATTTTCAGTTACATGAGGAAATGGGACACAAAAAAGTCAAAATGAGGAGATCAAAAGACATGATCATCAAGCCAAGATGTAAATCCTAGATGAAAATCCTAGTCAAAAAACATTAGCAAAAGGAACAGAACGATGAAAAATAAAATAAGAATAGTTTTAAGCAATTTTGAATTTACAACTTGAATATGGAATTGAACTTTCGGTCGACTTTTAAGCCATTGTGCTCATTACCTGCAGGTCATGACCTCTGAGTACATGCCTGAGGCAATGTGAGGTGCTGTCCTAAAAACGGGTGTCCAAAAATGGAGGCAATCATGAAAATACTAGATGGAGCCAAAAACAGACCAAAAAAGTTTAACAACTTGTAAGAGATACAATAGAATGAAAAGTTAACGTCAGACGATTTGAAATCTACTGCACAAGCCCTCTAAACAACAAGTGTATGATCATGCTAATTGGTGGAAATAAATACATCAAAAAAATAAACAGAAGCCGAGTCTTAACAGCTTCAGCAAGACAGGAGAAGAACGGATGCTTTTGAACTGGGGTATTGGTGAAGAGTGTTATGAATACTTTTTGGTTTTAGAGGAGGTCCAATGAAAATGTCCTTGCCCAGACTTTGGCTGTCGTATCTTGGACATTTTATGTAAACAGAGAGATCATTAGAGAAGACATCAGTTCTGGGAAGGTTGAAGGTCAGTGTAAAAAAAGAAAGACTAGCACTGAGATGAATTGATACAATAACATAGATTGTGAAAGTACATTATCCATGGGCACTGGCTTGACAGCAGATCCAGAATTGTTTGGAAGATATACCCATGAATATTAGAAAATGAGGAACATTGGCACAAGAACTGGCCATTTAGTCTCATAAGCTCCTATTCACCTAGCTTGTCTAAAATAACATCAAGTTTAGATATAGGAGGTCCCTAAACTCCTGCTCTTCATCTCACTACTTGGTAATTTATTCCATGTGTCTATGATTCTTTGAGTGAAGAAATTATTTTTTAACATTTGTGCACGATGTGCCCTTAACAAATTGTTACTGAATTTATTTTAAAGTAACAACTGGGCTCCATTGTATTAATTCATTTCATATTTTGAAACACTTTGATCATGTCACCTCTTAATTTCAATTTGTGAAAATAAAAAGGTTCAACTCCTTTAATCTCTCATCATAACTCATAAGTTACCTCTGAAATTCTCTGATCCGCCTTGATGCTCTCCTTTGGACTTTCTTGATTGCTGTTATGTCTTTTTTGTAATATGGAAATCAAAACTGCACAGAGTACTCCAGGTGAGGTCTCACTAGATTTTTTAAGCATAACCACCCTTGACCTGTACTGTACACATTATGATATATAACCTAACATCATGTTAGCCTTCTTGATTGGTTCTGAACATTCTGGATGTAGATAGTGATGAGTCCACAGTTCTCTTAGATCCTTAACAAAAGAGGTACTTTCAAGTTTCAGGCCTCCAATTGTGTATTCAAATCTAACATTTCTTTGAGGTTGACATGGACTTGATGCCACCTAACTAACTAACTAACTAACTAACTAACTAACTAACTAACTAACTAACTAACTAAGACACAGTCAATGTTTGCAGAATGAGCTATTAGTTATGATGCACTGCACAGATGATGTATTTCAGTGTATTGGGCAATTAATTTTGCTAATTTTAGAATAATAGATTGCTTACCAACAAGTTACTGTACATGGGCCCACCCACTTAATTATTTTCTACTCTAAGCCCCCACTGCCAACTACCAAAAAGTAAACAGGGAGTACAAAGCAGACACAATTAAATATTAAACTGCCTTACAGAAACAAGGACTGACTGTGTTATTTTTGGATACATTTACATTCTGCCACCTTGTATGTCTGGAGTGTGTTTTCGTAATCTGCTCAGTTACTACTTACCTCTGTGCCTTTTACACCAGATAACCAGTTGCTGATTTAATCCAATGAAGGTATTACAAGACACTTGAAGATATTAGAATGTGTAGATTATTGGCTGATGAATGAATTCTAATAGCACGCACTATACTGATTCAAGTGGATCAAAGAAAGTCGCTGATACTGAGGTGCTCACTTTATGGAAGACCACAGGCCTTTTGCTTCACAGGTCAAGTTCTCTGTTGAGCTACCTATCCTGGTTCTCACTTGTAACCACTGCCATTTATTAGTGGTTTCTGGATTTATATTTTTAATGTTGTTATTATCCACACATCCATTATTAAGTCCACTTAATCCAGGGCAGGGTCATGGGGACCAGGGTTACCCAGCAGCATTTGGCAGAATGTAGTAATCAGAAATAGAGGGTGTGGCAGTTCATCAGAGGCACACTTAAACACTCATTTGGAGTCAGGTTTCCTGTTAACCTAACGAGCCTATCTTTAAGGAAAAATCAGAGTATCTGGAGAAAACCATAAACAGTCATGGAAAGAATGGGAAAAATAACTTAGGTAATCATTGAAAACAATTCTTTGAAGCTGTATCTGCTAAGGAATATTTTGGGAAGGTAAAATCATAACATGAAACATATCTGCAGTCGTCTGATGGGTCAAAGTTGATCATAAAGTGTCTAACATGCCTGAAGGGCTTTCCTTGAGTTGTGCCTTACTGATAATGAACTGCATTGTTTTCTTCTTCCTCTCTACTATTGTCTATAGCAGTTGTAACATCCTACCAAGCTCCTTGAGTGTTCATCAAATCTGATTGTGGCATTTTGGGTTAGCGGGATCCAGCAGCCACACAATGACCCTCCAGCAGCCCCGGTACAGGATTGACAGGTCCATCTACACATCCGCCAGCTTTGATGAACAATATGAGAAGAAAGAAAGGAGCTACCCCACCTGGGAGAAACTGCGCAATCAGTTCAGGTAGGGATGAGGAGATCCTTTATAGGGTTACATGCAAAATTTGAGTGCTGAAGCTGTAAAGCAAATCTGACTGAATGATTAGATCAGTCTAATGAAAATGAGACAACCCAGTGCTTTTAATAGAAGAGTCTGAGTTTGTTATTGATTGGGGCTGTGTTATGAGAATAACACGTTAAGAGGTTTCCAACTAAAAGATTCAAGTTTTATTCATGTGTGCACTTCACACAGCTAACGCTGCCATGGCTATATCCTTCACAGTCACTTTTCTTAGCCAAAGTTTGTGGCTATTATTGATGCCACTGTAAAGTTTGACAATGTATTCAGTTATTTTCTGGATGGTTAGTGAGATCCAGTGAGATGGGTGGAACTGTGGCATTCACACAGCAGAGATTGCTAAGATGCATCTAAGTCATCAGCTGTCTATGCAAATCTGCTTGTCTCAAACTTTGGACTAAACTGCAGATTCAAGTGGTGAAAATTAGGTTCTTTAGCAAAATTGCTCTATTTATCCCTTGACAATCTAAGAGATCTAACCAAGATAACATTTTTGAGAGGAGACAATTGAGACTACTTGGCTATTCAGTGGAGTTTCCCTGTATTCTTCTCATTGTGATGCATAACACACATTACGTACTAAGGGAAAAATCTAGGGCAGACTTAACACACCCCGGTGTGGTGATATCTCTCAGCTGACCTTGGAGTTTCTGGACCTGAAGAACTCAGACCTACACTAGAAAAAGGCAAACCTGAATCTCAGGATTAATAAGATAAATAATGTGAAATCCAACAAATAAAATACACTTCATAATTTTGCAGTGTAGATGGACTGTACACAGATCTGATGGAGAGCTGGGTTTCAGGAGAGTGGCAAGAGGGTAAATGTCACTTTTCCATTGATCTTAGTATGCTATTTTGTGTTATCCTGAAGATGGACATTTTCCATCACTTGCATTTCTAATGTCCTGACTTTACCTCCAGACATGAATACCTTCCTTGTGTTTGAGATTTTGTCTTGGGTTTCCTCTTTGAGCCCAAAACCAATGTGATTTATTAGCTCAAATATCCCATGCTTCCTTTGCTGTTGAAGATGTGTGTGTGGCTGCAATAAGTGAGCATAGAGAATGTGGACACAAATGGTGTGAAATACCCTTAAACTTGAGTTCGGAATACTGAAAAAAGATAAATACCAGGACAAGGTTGCAACCTTGGATCCCAACAGCTATTATATACAATATGCATCTATAAATGGTGAGATTTGTATCCTCTGACTTGAGTGGGGGCCTGGATAAAGCAAAGATCGGAATGTCCAAATGAGACTAAAAGAACCTCTCTTAACTGACTAAGGGTGAAACAGTACTGTATGTTTTTTTAATGATAAGGAACAGGCCAAGGTCAATAATGAAAGTCAAAATGATCTGAGCTTGAAACAAATTGCTAACCAAAATTAGAAGACCAATAACAGAAACTAATTTCTTTAACCAGGTAGACAATCATCATTAATTTAATTTGCTCACTAAACAAGGATTATCTGTCAGTTTTGGACAGCTACAGAATGTCAAAGGTGATATTTGTTCTTCCCCTAAGATAATGTAACACTCATTGCACATTCTGCGGAATTCTCATAATGATTACCTAAGAAACGCTTTAAAATTATAATGTCCATAGCCAAACAGAGATGGCATTGTATAATCCTTGAGTCCCAAATACCCTACGTTGATACATGCTTTGTAAAAATTCATTGAAGAAAACTCGCAAGAAATTAAAAGTATTTAAAATGCCCCTTCCCCTCTCTACCACTTCACTTATTCTGGCAAGACTTAACCTCTTGCCATAAACTATTGTCCTGCGCCACCACTATTTCTCACTGGAGTGATACATATCTGCAGTCTGAGGTTACCTCCATGTCTAAGCACCAGCTTAAATGGTCAGAAGGCTAAGAATCTCTTTTGTTCTCTAATCAGGTATATGCCTACTTTGAATGGATGAGCTGCATTATAAAAAGGCCATATTAGACCCCTAGTACATTGTAGAATATAGCACTCATACAGGTCACCACATCAGTAGCATTAACATAAGAGATTCCTTTGTCCGTCAATTATAGAGAGAGTCTCCTAATTCAAGATCAAATTTCCAAAATTTGCTTAGTGCCTGGTCATTTTTTAGATATACTAGATATCTGTTTCCTAGAATACATCTATACAGTACAGAACAGGGCCTGTCAGTCAGTCAGTCAGTAATTTTCTAATCTGCTTAGTTTTTAATACGGTTGTAGGGGATGCTGGAGCCTATCCCAGCTAGCATAGGGTGCAAGACAGGAACAATCCCTAAACAGGGCACCAGTCCATCTCAGGGTGGGCATGCACACACACTCACATACACACATACCAACCACACACTAGGGTCAATTTAGGATTGTCATTCCTAGATGAAAGAATTATGGAAATCTTCATACATTAATTACACTGTTAATATGTATGAAGATTTCCATAATCCTTTCTTCACAAAAAAGTAAACATAATTTCAGCTCAGTGGACTGAGTGAGTTTTGGAAATCTACACTTCAGTTCGGGCATGCCTCAGATTGAAGCTGTGGGTTTCTGGACTTATTCTCTTCAAAGAATCAATTGCACAATAGCCCAAATGGCAGATTATTGTGTCATTGCCTGTCCGAGGTCCTGAGGAACAATACATAGGTTATGTTACCAAGAAGAAAGGAGGCGGGAGACACCATATACTATTTAAGCAATGTAACCTATCAGGAAAAGAATCCAGCAATAATTCGTCAATCAAAACTTGAGGATTTCAGAGCTGGGTATAGATATTGAAGGTGGTCCTCTCTGTCAAGCAGGACTAGCAAGGTCCTTGGATGGAGCAGGTTCAGTGCTGGGAATCACATTGTCAAATAAAAGAACTGCCTCAAACTTACCAATGGCGACAAAATAACTACATCAACTCAATTAAATGAAATTTACATTATTTATGGATAGTGCTCTTCACTGAGTGCAGGTGCAGACCTCTGTGACAAGTTCTCAGGTAAAATGCAACAACACTACACCAACATCACAAATAATAATTTTATAATTAGCTTTTATTATATAATAGTTCAGCATACAAATCCACAAACAAGGTCTGTCAGGAGACAGAGATGAAGGTAGAAGTTAGCTGTGTTCCTCTCAGAGCTCTTGTTTTAGTCTTATTCAGATGTTATTGGACTACTGTGAAGAATTTTGAAGCATGGAATGATACATAAGTCAGCAATTTAAAAGTGTCAGGGTCGAGCAGGTCAGCAGTGGTGTGTCCAGTGGAGTCTCAACATGCCAGGAAACGGCAATGCTGTTTATAACGTTTGAATTAAATTGCTCTGATACAATAAACCAATCAGTGTCTAACTAGGAGTGTTGCACCTCCTTTTTCTAGAAGACTTTGCAAAACAGGGAATATTCATCTGTGGGCCAAAGAAATGCTTTCTCAAGGAGTTATACTGCATAAGAATGAACGAAAAAGCAAGCAATGCATAGCAAAAAGGAAAACTTAGCACTGTAACATAGTGATAATAATAAAGGTAATCAGAAATAAAAATATATACAATAATACCTCAGTTAATGAAGTATGTGCATCCTAGGATTTTATTAATTTTTAATGAGAAACTCCTACCTTTATCAGAGTTAGATTTAACATAGGAGGAATATGGCGTGGACAAGTGAATAATTGCAGGTAGATTCCAATAATTCTTCAATTATGCAAATAAATATCAGTGCTCGGGGCACAAAATAGAAACAAAATAAGCAACCAGCCTTCCTGGCTTTGAGAAAAGGATGTGCCTCTTGAGAACAGGTCTGTTACAGGGAACTCTGTACTTCCACTAAGTCCAAGTCCAAATGAGACAGCAACACATTAGGTGTCAGACCTTTATAGCCCTGCAGCTGGAAGGGATGGGGTTATTTTCCCTTAAAGGGCATCTTCTCGTTTCTGTAGAGGAGGAGAAAAAAGACCGTTCCTCTGATACACACATGTGACAATAGATAATGTACTGTAATGACGTAGGAAAATGTGGGGTAGAGGTTTGTGTGGGTGAAGCAGGACTCATGCCATCTGCTGTTTCCTGTGTCCTTCCTTGGCCACCAAACAATGCCACTGATGACAGTCTGGTTTCATGGCTCCTACCATGTGATTCCATGTGCTCTTATTTCCCTTGTTCACTACTTACACATATGACTCCCCTGGTTGCTTTTCACACACAGGCCACACTAGCTGACTCACTTTCATCAACTCTGTGAGACAGTCCAAGTCAGGGATGTCAAACTCTTGTCCTGGGGAGCAGCAGTGGCGGCAGGTTTTCATCCTAACCATCTTCTTAATTATCCATCCATCCATCTTCTTCTGCTTATCCGAGGTCGGGTCGCGGGGGCAGCAGCTTGAGCAGAGAGGCACAGACTTCCCTCTCCCCGGCCATTTCCTCTTGCTCTTCCGGGAGAATCCCAAGGTTCCCAGGCCAGCCGGGAGACATAGTCCCTCCAGCGTGTCCTGGGCCTTCCCCGGGGCCTCCTCCCGGTTGGACGTGCCCGGAACACCTCACCAGGAAGGCGTCCAGGGGGCATCTTGATCAGATGCCCAAGCCACCTCATCTGACTCTTCTTAATTAGTGACCAGTTTTTGCTGTTAATTAACTTCTTTTTATTTAGTTTTAATTAATTTGGCTCAGGCCCCTTAGTTGTTTCTTTTTCCTCAATTAGCAGAAAAACAATAATGAGACACAAAATAAGCGACCACATGACCAGTTCACCTGTGTCCATCACACAATGTCTGAAAATTAAGAAACGTGAAGATCTCAGTAAGACTAATCACTCAGCTCACCAAAACATTTTGACGGTGTTCTTTGAAAAAAAAACAGAAAATCTACAGTTCTGGAGATGTCTGTTGTGGCAGAACGAGAGCAGCAATAGGCCATGGTATTAAATAATGGGCTTAATTAACAGCAAGACATTTATTTTAACAGGCCTCTCATTAAGAAACTGGTTGGAGTGAAACTGGTTGGAGTTTGAAGCATCAGTGTAACTGGTCATCTGTTGGCTGGTTTCAAGTCTCATTTCTGTTTGGCTGTCTTTTAATGAAGAAAAGAATCAATTCAGAGGACTGAATCCTTAAAAACAGAGCTCTTAAAATGAAGGGAAAATAAATTAATTAACAGTGAAAACTGGTCACTGATTAGGAAAAGGGTTAGAATGAAAACCTGCAGCCACTGCAGCCCTCCAGGCCTGTAGTTTGACACCCCCGGTCTAAGTGTTGATCCTTAAGAAAACTCACCGGTGGCCATACACCCAAGCTAACAGACTAACAGTGGAGAAGCTTCTGCAAAGTGCTTGCAGGTGAGTTTCTATCGGCGCCCCCTATCAACACTCTGAAGCAGTTCTTTTCATGGTGCTAACCCTAATGATTCTGCCATGTGGTATTACTTTTCTGTATTTTGGTTTCTAAAGAAGCTAGTTTATGTTATTGTGATATACTGGGAAAGTTTTAATTTATAGAAAACATTGACATAACTATGGTACACGAGATAACAAAGCACTCTCCTATTGTCATCATCGTCAGTTGGCCATGCAGCTGGCTGTCAGTTAAGTGGCAGACTTTGTGCAGTAGAGAACTAACTCTCATATATCACTGATACCCTACAGCACACACTTCTGTGTATGGACGTCACCAGTGAACACCTAGCACTATAGTGAACTGGTATTTGAATCTGTGCATGCGCCATACCACATTTTATGCAGACTTCTTTAAAATGGTCCTTCATTCTCAGGGGCTTCACCAAACAAGGTATTACTGCATTGCATATTGTATATGAAAGAATATTTCATAAGAAGGCTATTTATATGAGTGCACAGTTTATTAAGTACACATACGTACCATGATGATGTCCTGAAATTTCATTATTCTTCACTGCCACCTATGTCCTTACTCCATGTTCTCCTTGACTACCAGTAGATTCTCTTTTCATACATTGAAGGGCTTTCTTTCAGGTGTTCAGGCCCAAGAGTTAAGGCCCTCCTGTTCAGACTTTTCCCAATCATCACTTGGCTTCCTAAGTACAAAGTAAAAGAGTCTCTGCTTGTCGATGTGCTCAGCGGTGTGAGTGCCGGGACCATTCAAGTGCCTCAAGGTGAGTGTCCTCAGAATGTTCCATACCATTCTTTCTTGCAACTAACAATGTATGATCTGCTTATAGATGATGGTCTCCAACACTTGTATTTCTGCTTTCCTGTGTTTCTTATTTGTTAAACAAGCTTTCTTACAACTCCAGTATATCATTCTAAGGCCCTTTTCACTTTTGATCTGCTTTGTCCACCTGTTGTTACTTTTTTCCACTATTCATGTTTCTTCTAATTCTCCCTAATCTTGGAAGCAACAAACAACTTAACTCTGGAGATAGAACTGGCTAGTGATCTGAATAATTTTTGTCTCTTCTTTAGGGTAGAGCAGCTCACCAATGCGATAGAAGTCTTCAGAAAATGCCCATAGTTGGGAAAAATAATAAGCATGTAATTATAGGTGATGCATTGAGCCTATTGCCTAGTTAGGTAGAAGTGGCACCTCTAACAAATCAAGTTTGTGCAAAGATATCTGAATCAAACTATATTTCCATTATTGGTTCTCCCAGAATGCACTTTTCCATTTTTTATGAAGTTGCAAAATTTATGGGTATCATTTTAAGGCCTGGCACCCAGAATGTATATTTAATCTGGTCCCCGTGACAACATATATACTTATCTGAGTAGCCAGCTGTATACAGTAAGTAAATTTTCTAATATATACTGATAGAAAAAGAAACACAGGGTTTTCTAGAATAAGATGATTATAGGTTTAACTTTTATACAGAAAAAATACCTTAATTCAAAGCTTAGGTCAAAATAAGACAAAGGGAATACTTAGTGTTCTATAGTCATGTGCCAGCATTGTCAGACACTGTGGGTCAAGCTGCGCCACTGTGTCTTGACCAATTGCAACATGTCAACAGATCAACAAGACAGATGAGCATCCAAGATCTAATCTCCCATTAATAAGCACAGCATAACAGAAGCTCCACATCAGACTGGTCCATCTGAGAGAAAGTTTTAGATATGCCAATGGGCCCAATATCATCATCTGTGATAAGATGATGAAGGACAGGCTCGATGCTGCTGGCCTTGGAGCAAGGTGACTGGTCAGAGTCCCTGTGCTCAAACTTCCTAGACATCACTGGACAGTACCTGGCCACATACAGCAGATATTGTCCCAAATTTTTAGATGAATGAATGCTAGTGTGCAGGTGCAGCCTTGGCCTGGTTTCTGTCCTATCTTTAATCCCACAGAGCACTTTTATGATGTCCTGGATCACAAAACCTGGAGAAACGATCCTCTGCCTGCCCACAATCAGCAACTTTGTCTGACATTTTTGCAGAAATGGGATAACATCTGACAAATGCAGATTCAGAGGCTCATTAGCTTGTGTATCTTCATTATAATGTATTTGTAATTGGAGTGCAGCAATCATAAACTGCATTTAGAAGGGCAGAAGTTAGCTTTATAAGAATTAATTAAACACTAAAATTAACATTGAATCAGCCAACAGAAAAGATCTGGAACACTGCCATTTTCTAACACTCAATTGATTGGCATGTCATGTCCTTCACAGGCATGGCCTTTGCATTGCTGGCTAACCTTCCACCGGTCAATGGGCTCTACTCATCTTTTTTCCCCCTCATAACATACTTCTTCATGGGGTCAGCCCACCAAATGGTACCAGGTAAGGCCACATTAACGAATGGTTTGTCATTGTCAATCCAATTACTTGGAGAGTACAACTGTATTGAACAATGCCTTGGGGATTTTTTAAAAAGCCAGGTATGTCCGATCATGACATAAATGTCCTGTGAATCAACCTCCACTATTGTACTCTTCTAAAAACACCTTGAAGAAAATCTTCTATATATTTCAGTCACTTGGCACTTTTAAACTAAAGAATTCTAGCAAATGAAGAGATCAGAGTGGCAAATTTTTTATTGTGGTGAATGTAGAGGTGGTTTGTAAGGATGAATGGCTTTGACATATCAGATCATAAGCAGGTATTGTTGCACCAAAAAGTGAAAGACTGACATCCAAACAAAAAGGCCAAAAACTAGACAAGCAATAGTCAAAAACCTCAAATTTCTCAGTAAAGTGTGTTTCTCTCTCTGATAATGCTGCACACATTCACTCACGTAGAACATGCCTCCTGGCGTAAAAATAAAGGTATAGCAAGCAAACTTCCAAACAGCACCATTTGTTGTGTAACCTGATAGGTAAAACAACAAAAATGAAATATAATAAACTCTAGTATTTCTAATAAAATATTAGAATATTACATCTTGCCTGAAGAAGGGGCCTGAGTTGCCTCGAAAGCTTGCATATTGTAATCTTTTTAGTTAACCAATAAAAAGTGTCATTATGCTTGACCTTTCACTAATAAACTCATGAAATTTACAAATTCTTCATGTTTAGTTAATACAGTAAAACTCTATTTACAGTAAATTCAGAAAGTATTCAGATCTTCACTTTCTGCACAATTTATTGTGTTGTAAATTTAATTTTAAATTTAAAAAATGGCATTTTCTCGCATCAGTTTTCACTCAATAACCTATAATGACAAAATAAAAGTTTTTTAGAAAGGTTTGCAAATCTATTAAAAATCAAAAATTGAACTCTCTCATTCATTTAAGAATTCAGACCCTTAATTCAGCCCTTTGCTAAAGCAGCAATTACAGCTTTGAGTCTTCTTGGGTAAATCTGCACAAGCTTTGCACATCTGGATTTGGAGAGTTTATTCCTTTCCTCCTGGTAGACCCCCTCAAGCTCCATTAGATCAGATGGTGAGTGTCTGCAAACTGCCATCTTCTGGTCCCTCTGCAGATGTTGTATGGGGATCTAGTCTGAGTTTTGACTGGTCCACTCAAGGACAGTCAGACTTGTCCCAAATATAATTTATTTTTGTATATCCCAAAATCACACAAGATGTGCCTCAATGGGCTTTAACAGGCCCTGCCTCTTGACAACCCCTCAGCCTCGACTCTCTAAGAAGACAAGGAAAAACTTTAGAAAGGGAAAAAATGGAAGAAACCTTGGGAAAGGCAATTCAAAGAGAGACCCCTTTCCAGGTAGGTTGGGCATGCAGTGGATGTCAAAAAGAAGGGAGTCAATACAATACAATACAATACACAGAACAGAACAAATCCTCAATACAGTATAAAAATAAAAATTGTACAAGTACGGAGCAGAATTTAACAGTAGATGATATCACATAATATGATTTGGATTTGTTTAGAGTCCTGGAGACCTCAGCCATCAAGCTGCCCCTCCCATTTGGCCATTCCACAGCTGAAACAGCGCTGGGTCAGCCAATACGATGAAAGGGCCCCTCTTTCCCATGATTCCTGCGATCCTCCATCAGGAATGACTTTACCTTAGGCAGGGACAACAGCTCCACTCCAAAGTTGTCTTGGCTGTATGCTTTGGGTCGATATTGTGTGAAAAGGTGAACCATCTCCCCAGTCTGAGGTCACTTGCGCTCCGGAGCAGGTTTTCTTCAAGGACCTCTCTGTATTTGGCTGCAATCATGCTTCCCTCAGTGCTGACCAGTCTTTCTGTCTCTGCCAATGAGAAGCACTCATCCATAACATGATGCTACCATACAGTTTCAGACTTGTGATGCCTGGTCTTCACTAGACATAATGCTTGGAGATTTGCCCAAAGAGTTACATTTATGACTCATCAGACCAAAGACTTGTTTTCCTCATGCTCTCAAAGTCTTTTAGAATCCACCGTATGCCTTTTATTCAAGAGTGTCTTCTGTCTAGCCACTCAACCAAAAACACCTGATTGATGGACTGCTTGCTCAGATGGCCATCTTTCCAATGGGGTCTCCCATCTCAGCAGAAGATTTCTGAAGCTCTATTAGAGTGACCACTGGATTCTTGTTCACTTCTCTGACTAAAGTCCTTATTGCCTGGTTACTCAGATCTATTGGACGGATAAAACTCTAGGAAGAGTCCAGGTGGTTCATTACAATTACTGAACCCACTGTGCTTCTAGGACTATTCTAAGCTTTAGAAATGGTTTTATCCCCTTGCCCTGATCTGTGCCTCTCTAAAATGTGATCTTAGAGGTTTGTAGAGAGGTCCTTGGATTTCATGGCTAGGTTTTTGTCCTGACATGCAGTGTGAGTTGTGCAACCTTCTCTGCACAAGTGTGTTCTTTTCTAAATGATGTCAAATCAATTCAATGTACCACAGGTGAACTCTAATCAAATTCTAGAAGGATCCCTAGGATGATTAAAGCAACTACGATGCACCTGACCACAATCTGAAGATCACAGCAAAGGGTCTGAATACTTCCATGAATGAGAGATATCTTTGAAATTTAATACATTTTCAAACCTTACTGAAAACATGTTTTCACTTTGTCATTATGGGTTGGTGAGTGTAGACTGATGGGCAAAAATGGCAAATTTATCCATTTCAAATTAAACCAACAACGCAATAAAGTGTGTAGAAAGAGAAGTGGTCTGAATACTGTTTGAATCCACTCCATGTTTTGTAAACCGCTGAGTTTAACAGCTTTGTGACACAACAGTCAATAAAAAGCTCAAAATGCAGTTCATGGTGGACCCTTAGGGACCAACACTACACTAAGGTTCAGTTTTAAAACACACTTATCTGTCCTACGCTGACCATTCAGTTTCACACACGCACAGTGCAATCAGGATGACTAATTCTTTACACATGGAGGGATTCTTTACTAATTTAATTTCCCACAGTGTAGCATATATCATGTCATCACTTTCGTTCCTAGTGTTTGAATCTGGACAGCTAATTTTGCAGAGTTTAAAGTTGACGATTATATTCAGTGAAAAATTCATCAAAGTGTAGGAGATTTAGCTAGTTTAAGGGGTGCTGATCCATTACAGTGTTCAAATATCTTAACTGCACTTGTACAACCTTACGTCTCTTTTAAACCTACTGACAGGCACCTTTGCTGTGCTCAGCATTATTGTGGGCATCGTCTGCATGGACCTGGTGCCCCCCAGCCACACTGAACATTACAACAGCACCGCTGAGAAATCTGCAGAGGAGGCTGCCCTTGATAATGCCCGTCTGGGGATTTCCGCAACACTGGCGTGTCTCACAGCTCTTATTCAGGTGAGTAATTTGAGAAGGCATTTGTGGGAGCCATAGGCAGAAATGAAACTGCTGTTGTGCCTGAAAAAGTGCATTAGTCATTCTATACTGTGAGACGCTTGATTAAAGAGGTGTTGTAGACATCCTGTGTGCCCCCTTAAAGTGTGAACATTCTCTGAACCCCAGGAGTAATATCTCACTCAGAATAACTCCATGGAGTAACTAATATTCTAATGTTTTCTGCCCACAGATCAGCTTGGGACTGATGCAGTTTGGGTTTGTGGCTATCTACTTGTCAGAGTCATTCATCCGTGGTTTTATGACAGCGGCTGGCTTGCAAATTCTCATCTCTGTGCTGAAGTATATTTTCGGGATCCATGTTCCTCCATATAGCGGACCACTAGCTGCTGTGAAAGTGGGTGTTGCCGCAAATTCCCTTCCAGATTTTTGTCACTCTTAGAAGTAGAACTTGCATTATGTTTATGTTATGTTTCATATCCTTCGTAGTTGTGGGTCTTCATTGTTAGCAATTAGTCTGCAATTATTTTTTAATCACATTTATTTGGCAGGCCTTAGCAGTGCAGTGTAGTGGAGACGGGTTGCACCATGGGTCAGTAAGACATTGCAGAGGTGAACTCTAATAGCATCTGTGTGCAGGATTCATGTTCTATCTGTGTCTGAGTTAGTGTTTTCTCCATTATTTATTCCATGTGGACTCCTTATGAGAAGGATTTAGGAGTTATAGTGGACTCTATACTATCAACTGTCAGATAGTGTTCAGATGTCATTAAGAAAGCCAACAGAATGTCAGGTTATACAGCGCCTTGAGGTGTGGAGTACAAGTCCAAGGAGGTTCTGCTCAAGCTTTATAACTCACTGGTGAGGCCTCATCTGAAGGACTGTGTGACGTTTTTGACTCCAGGCTATAAAAAGAACATAGCAGCACAAAGGAAAGTCCAGAGAAGAGCAACTAGGCTGATTCCAGGGCTACTGGGGATGAGTTACGAGGAAAGATTAAAAGAGCTGAGCCTTCACAGTTTAAGTAAAAGAAGATTAAGAGGAGACCTAACTGAAGTGTCTGTGGTGGGCTGGTGCCCTGCCCAGGGTTTGTTTCCTGCCTTGCGCCCTGTGTTAGCTGGGATTGGCTCCAGCAGACCCCCGTGACCCTGTAGTTAGGATATAGCGGGTTGGATAATGGATGGATGGATGACTGAAGTGTTTAAAATTTAAAAGGGAATTAGTACAGTGTATCTAGACTGTTATTTTAAAATGAGTTCATCAGGAACATGGAAAAGTAAGGGTAATTTTCATAAAAACATTAGGAAATTTTAATTTACACAGACAGCCACAGACACATGGACTAAGTGACCAAGTATTGCAGTAGACAGTAGGACATTAGGGATTCTCAAAACTCGAATTGATGTTAGTTTAGAAGAATTAGGTGAATAGGACTAGAGGGCTTTGTTGGGCTGAATGACTGTGATGTTGCGTGTTAGCTCCACACTCCCAGTTGCTGTAGGGAATCTGTTGTATCTGCTACCTCTGATAACGTAGCTGAGCGATGAACCTAGCAGATGAGGACACAACACACAAAGCAAGGGGTTGGTGCAACAGTGCATCAGTGCTTTTATTTAAAACTTCAAAATAGTGTTCAAAAGTGGCAACAATTTCTTAATAAATAATCCATAAAAAGAAGTGAACTGTGATTATAAATAATCCATTAAATGAGGTTAAAAACGCAGGCAGGAAACTGTCTTTCCCATTTCTTAGCCCTGGTGCCTTCCTTTTAAAGCTGATGTCTCTCTGTCTTACATTGATCGGGCCTTGAAGTACGGAAAGACGTCGACCAACAGGCACAGACAACCTTTTATTTTGGCCCATCTCCCTGCTGCCGAACACACAAATGTTCCATGGGGAGCCGCCGAGCCCTGCTCTGCTTGCACTGCTGTCGATATCTGGCTCCTCCCAGTGAGATTGCACTGTCCTCCCACCGCTGCAAATCGCTGGCTAATCCCAGCGAGAGCACCCCCTGAACATAATGGTCACTCCTGGTACATGGTTGCTCAACAGGATGAGATCCCACAGCCCACTCCTAAGTAACAGCTACACACTCCTTCCTGGGGCTCAGCTTCCCATCCTCCTGCTTCCTCCACTCTTGCAGCAGTTTCTCTCCATTCCTCTCTTTAACCTCCCTTCCCTTTCTTTATTTTTCATTTTCTCATGAAAGCTCTCTCTTATATGTCTCCATGGGTACAGTGGCTCAATTGTGCACAGCAGGAAGCCGCTAAAGAAGTTGAGACAGACTGCACCATCACGTGCAGGTAAGTCTCTTCTCAGCTGCCTCACCAACTTCCTGCAGCTGCGTGAGCATGCACACCCATGGAGATTGAGCCAGTTATTCAATTATTTATTTTAAATTGTCCACTAATGGTTGAGCCACGGACCCACTATACCACAACGGCCTGTTCTCTTCCAGATTGTTCTAAGCTCTAGTGTGCAGATTTGGTTGGTTGTAAATTGGCACAGAATGAGTGATTATATTCATATATGTGTGTGTTTGTTCTGCAACAGACTGGAGCTGCATCCAAGATTGGGTCTTGATTTGTACCAAATATTGTTGGGATAATTTCTGGCCCCTAAGAACATCAGCTGGATTGTTTGGATTCGATAATGAGAGGAAGGGTGGATGGCTACTCAGGTGGTTGTTGTGTCTTTGGTGTTACGCTTAACATGAAAAATCTTCTTCTTTGATTCTTAGACCCTGATAGACCTCTGCAGTAACCTCCACAAAACCAATGTAGCATCACTCATATTTGCCCTTGTGAGCAGCGTGGCCTTGATCATTGTGAAGGAACTCAACTTAAAATTCAAGCACAAAATTCCTTTCCCCATCCCTATCGAGATAATAATAGTGAGTTTTCCTGTATTTTTATTTCAATGATCACTATAATTAATGACATAGAGACATTAAGCATAACAAATTACAGTTGGTGACCCTAAATGAAGTATGATGAACTCAGAAGATAAAAGGTAAGCTAGAGAATTTCATGTTTAACTACAGGTTGCTAGCAAGCTTGACTAAGGTGAAGCTGTTTATAGCACATAAGGTTTTAATCTATGCTGATAAATTCAATACATAATGTTGCTAAAAATTGTTTAATTACATGAAAGCAAGAAATAAAAAAAAAATAAAAATGTGTGCTGAGGTGTACTAATAAAAACATGAACTAACAATAGTAAGTAACAGTAAAAAAATGATCACCTGTACTGCTGTACCCATAAACAGATGGAGTCCTGCCATCTATGCTATCAGTCCACTTTGCATCAAAACGTATTGCAGATCAGTGCAATGCTCTCATCCTTACACCTCAGATAACATTTATACATGTTTATATTTGTGACTATAACTTTATTATGTTATGATATGGTTTGAAAGCAATTTATTTTGGTCTGTTTAACAGATTTTGGGGTACTTTGTGTTCCCCATACTAGGTTTTCAGACATGAAGATTTTAAATTTCTTAAAGAAAAATTGATTTATGTCTTTTTAATGATCATTTAATTTTTCACAGTCATCACCATTGTGATAGGCGGTCAGTACTGTGTTGTTTAGGAAACAACTTGGAAGTGCACAGCGTGAGATGTCACGTTAGGTTTTTCACATGAAGACTGCATATTTAAGTATCCAATTACAAATCTTCTTGTCCACATCTTATCTTCTGGTCCCATTCTACATTATTTTCTGCCAGGACACTTTTGATACACTTGGGCACTTTATGAGTGGTGTGACCTGTGGTCATTGGGTGTTCAAGGTCTTTCAATATCAGTCCCTTATGCTTTCCTAGCCCATGTTCAAGTAGCATTCCCAGCCATTCATCCCGAACTATAACCATCTAGATCAGGGGTCCCCAACTCCGGTCCTGGAGGGCATCAGTGGCTGCAGGTTTTAAGTCTAACCCTTTTCTTAATTTGTGACCTGTTTTGGCTGCTAATTAACTTCTTTAGAACTAATTTTATTTGGCTTGCTTTTTTAAGAATTGTTCCCATGAATCTCTTCAGCTTGAAGACTCAGACGCCTTAATTGTTTCTTTTTCCTTAAGTAGCAGCCAAACAATAGTGAGATACAAAATGAACCAAACATGACCCGCAGACTGTGACCATCATACAATATCTAAAAATAAAGAAAGGTGAATTCTCAGTAAGACTGATCACTCAGCTCACCAAAACATTTTGACGTTGTTTTTTGAAAAAAAAACAGAAAATCTACAGTTCTGGGAAATGTCTGTTGTGACAGAATGAGAGCAGCAACAGGCCATGGAATTAAATAATGATCTGCTCAGGTTCACAAACATGTTAACAGTGCTCTTAGAAAAGAGAAAATCAACAATTTCAGAAATGTCTGCTATTGTACAATAAGAGCAACAACTAGCCATGGAAATAAAGAATGGGTTAAATTAACAACAAGAATCGTAAGCTTAATTAAGCAACTGGTTGGAGTGAAATTGATTGGAGTTTGAGGCCCTGACTTAGTTGGTCTTCTGTTGGCTCACTCACTTCACATTTCATTTCTGTTTGGGTGCCATTTAAGGACAGAAATGAAGCAATTCAGAGAAATGATATGATGAATAAAATTAATTCAAAAGAAGTTAATTAGCAGCAAAAACAGTGCACTAATTAAGAGAAGGGTTAGAATGAAAACCTGCAGCCACTGGGGCCCTCCAGGTCCGGAGTTGGGGTCCCGTGATCTAGAGGCTCTTTTGACAACCTCTGTAAGGGTTCTGATAGCTTTTTCTGATGTGTACATCTGATAACCTAATAAATAAATTGAAGACCTTTTTGAACAAGTGGGCTGTAAACCCACTGAATTCAACTTCAATGGGTAAACACCATACATTTTAGCAGTTCATGCAGAAATCAAGCACTAAGTCTGCACACGTTTCTGGTCTTCTAAGTGTATGGTTATCTAAACCATAAACTATACCTGCTACATGAATGAATCAATACATAATGTTACAATTATAATCATCCATAAAATTAAAGGAACACAGCTTCTTTTTAAAGCATAACATATCTGATTTCTTTGTGCTATTTCAATATAAAAAAATAATGAATTTCAAGCTGACATATACTGTATATAAATGCAGTAAAATTTGTGTCTAATGAACTATGAAAGGAATTTTAAAATTAAAACTGACAATGAAAATGATGAGCTCCCGCTTAGCTCTTCCAAATTAGCAGCTTTTAGCTCACACATTTGTATACTCTGTGCTCGTGATTGTCGTTGATTACCGTATGCTGAACTGCAAAAAAAAAAAAAGTTGAAAAACTTAATATACAAAATGTAAATGATTCAAATGATATAAAAACTGGAATGGATGAGTTCACAAGCCAAAGTGTGGGTCGCACTCTATTGAAGGAATTCTCCTGAGGTTCTTAAATAACAATAGACAGCAGCTGGCGTAGTACCCTTATTAGTCATGTGCATGAAGTAAATATGGTAGAATGCACCGACACGGATTGGAAATTCCCAACAATAACAGCTCCACAGTAATTGGGAATTTCATGGAGTGTGAACGGAGAAAACAGACCAATGATGTAAAATGTAATTGCCAGCACAGTGTAAGATGTTCTATTTTTCTGCCAAATATGAGACATTTAATGAAATTAATCAAAAAGTCAAACTGAAAATAATGTGACAAGTTAAGTAGAAATCAAAACTGCTGTAAGCTATTTTTGTATTCTTAAGTATTATTGTTATTGATTTATTTTTATTATGTAAGGCTATGTTCACCTTGATATTCTGTTGGTTTGTCATTTTTGTGAGAAGTTTGTATAGGAACTAGCTGAAATACCCAGCATTGCCCGGGAGGAAAATACAGTTGTTTTGTTTTTTTAAATTGTTTGAGAAAAACATAATTTAAAAAAATACACAACTTTAAAAATAAAAATAAATTAACAAGCAATAAAGACTCACTAATGTCCTTATCTTGTGGTCTTGTATGTTTGTTATCATACAGCTGATGCTCGGAACCGGCCAACTTTATTTAATTTCAAAAGCA
The DNA here is from genome assembly GCA_026402145.1 of Polypterus bichir lapradei. Taxonomy (NCBI): domain Eukaryota; kingdom Metazoa; phylum Chordata; class Cladistia; order Polypteriformes; family Polypteridae; genus Polypterus; species Polypterus bichir. The sequence continues at coordinate 35,559,600 of JANRMT010027041.1, read as the reverse complement.
ACAGGGGCGCGGTGCAGCTCAAACATAAAGAATGCTGGCAGTCGCCTGCTATATACTAACTGTGTAAGCCCATGTTGTTAAAAGCACGGGATCCTACAAGGTATTGAAATCGTCATAACTACTTTGGTCATCTCTCTCCTATGAGGATTCATGTTTCCGACATGCTCGCATCGTTTGTGCATTAGCAGCTAAGCGACTGTCTTTCTTAGGAGGTTTCCTTGCCGGTGTGCTGGCCTTGCTTGCATATTCTTGGAGCTGGAGCCCTCACCCCGACTCTAAGTCTCACTTCCGGGCCGGACAGACACACTCACTTGAACACGTAGAACTCGATTTAATTTCAAAAGCAACAGGTGTTCTTCAGAAGGATGTTGTTTTGAAAGTGAATTAGAGGAGAATGCAGAAATAAGAAATACCAGTAGATCTGTACTTATCCTAAATTTTTAATTTAGGTCATTGTGGCCACGGCTATTTCTGGACCTCTGAACATGCCCCATAAATACCATATGGATAACGTTGGCCCAATTCCTTTGGGGTAAGTCTGTATAAAGGTAATGTAATATGGTACTTTTAGAGAAGAGTCTTTCTTCTTCACATCATACTGATATTTTCTTCTTCTTCTTTAACTTATTTTCTAGTTTTCCAGTCCCTGTTCTCCCAGAGGTGAAATACTGGGGGTATATGATTGGCACGGCCTTCTCACTAGCAATTGTAGGCTATGTGATAAACCTTGCTATGGGTCGCACCCTTGCAGCCAGGCATGGCTATGACGTGGATCCTAACCAGGTAACACTGAAAAAAATGGGTCTGCTAGCAAAAAGTCTCAGGTTATCAGTCTCAGGTTATCGGCTGTTTCACCCAACTTTAAATCTTGTGTATGAAACCTGGGTATTATGTTTGACCAGTCTTTAAACATTGATGTTCATGTGAGGTCCTTATCTCACTTTTGTTTATATCATCTGAGGATTATAGCAAAGCTAAGAACAGTAGTATCAAAGTCTCAAATGGAGACGTTAATGCATGCTTTTACTTTTTCATGTCTTGATTATTGTAATTCTTTATTTATATGTTTAAACAAGATGTCACTGCTGCGTCTTCAGTCTTTTCATAATGCTACTGCTTGATTGTTAACCAGCTCCAATAAGTGTACTCGCATTACTCCGAATTTATCTTTACTTTGTTGACTTCCGGTAGAATTTAGAATCCGTTTTAAAATTTTAGTAATCATTGTAGAGCTCTGCATGATAAAATACCACAATATATTTCAGATTTTTTACAACATTGTGCTACTAGTCACCCACTTAGGTCATCTAACCAGGGCCTTCTTATTGTTCCATGTACTCTTCTAAAGACTTTTTGGGATTTGGCTTTTTAATCTTTTGTACAAAAATGGTGGAACATCCATCCTTGTGCTTTATGGGCTGCTAATGCAGTTGATACATTTTTTTTACTGAATATTTTAAAAGCAAGTAACATTCCATAAAAACAAGTCAATTTTAACAAAACTAAGTTCAATTCAACCCCCACCCAGGAGAAAGAGAGGAAGGGCAACATCCAGAGTAAAACTTAATTACAGTTGTAGAAAAGAATGAAGAGAATCCTTTTCCCCAATATAAATGCTTATTCTAAAATGTTATTGATTAGATCCTGCCTGGTTTTAAAACAATTTTGAACAAATCAGTGAGAGGTATCACACTCCTCAGCCTCCCTGGAAAAGTCTATTTAGGGGTTCTGGAGAGGAGGGTCCATCGGATAGTCGAACTTCGGATTCAGGAGGAACAGTGTGGTTTTCGTCCTGGTCGCAGAACAGTGGACCAGCTCTACACCCTTAGCAGAATCCTGGAGGGTGCATGGGAGTTTGCCCAACCAGTCTACATGTGTTTTGTGGACTTGGAAAAGGGTTCGAACGTGTCCCTCGGGGAATCCTGTGGTGGGTGCTCCGGGAGTATGGGGTACCGGACCCCCTGATTAGAGCTGTTCGGTCCCTGTACAACCAGTGTAGCCGCCGTTGCATAAGGTGAAGTCAGGCACGGGTAAGACGCGTGTGAAAGAAATCTCAAAGTCCAAAAGTTCATTTTAAAATATTTAGTGAAAGTTAAAAGCAAATAATCCACACAAGAATAAAAAGAAAAATAGTTACACACATAGAATAAAGGCAAAAAAAAAGGAAAAAATGTATCTTCTATAGACTTAGTTTTTCTTAAGAAGCTTTGGTTATTTTTGTACTTAATAGTTCTTAATTTCTTCTTCTGTATGCCTTAAACATACGGTTCAATACTTAAATCTTTTATTTTAAGAGTTACTTCACACTCAAAAGGCCCGTAGACCGTTGGCACATTGACATGTACCGAGGCACGTTCACGTGCGCAAGCACGAACGTGAGCTCAAACAAGGACACGGTTAAAAAACCGTATGCCTCTATACCTTACACAAGGCAAGGCTAGACTTTTTGAGGTTTACTCAAAAACTGTTAAGAAATGACAGGAAAATACCAACTCAATTCTATTCACGGGGGTTATAGGAACCTCCCATATTTTATGCATTATCATCTAATAAATATTCATATATTTTATAGAACTAGGAAAATGGCTCTTACAACCAGTGTCAGAGCTTGGTCTGCATTGCCGGCAGTAACTCGAGCCTGTTTCCAGTGAGAGTTGGACTCCGCCAGGGCTGCCCTTTGTCACCGATTCTGTTTTTCCAATTTCAAACAGTATATAACATTAGTTACACACTGACTTAAAAGAGGTGGGTTAGGATTCTTCCAGTTGAACAGGATAAGTCTACGTGCCAATAGTGTAGCAAAGGCAATCACAGTTTGTTTGTCCTTCTTCACTTTAAACCCATCTGTGAGTCCACCAAACACGACTATCAATGGATTAGGTGGGATTGTGACACCAAGGCTGTCTGATAGGCATTTCAAGATTTTGGTCCAGAATGATATTAATTTGGTGCAGGCCCAAAACATGTGGCCCAGTGAGGCTGGAGCTCGATTGCAACATTTGCAAGTTGGATCTTGCCCTAGAAACATTTTGGACAATTTTAAACAAGACAGATGTGCTTGATTAAAGATGATAAGTTGAATAATTGTATGCTTTGCGTATATGGAGCTCGAGTGAATTCTGTGCGTGGCTGCCTTCCACTCCGTTTCTGAAATGTTGAGTAAGAGATCCTTCTCCCACTGTACTGTGGGATCTTTAAAAGGAAGGGACTTTACAATAGTTTTATATATTACAAAAATGCTGTCTGAGTACTCAAGACTGATAAATATTTCTTCCAGAATAGAAGTTAGTTGGGAGGTGAGGAAAATTGGGCAGATCTTGTTTAGTAAAGTTTCTAATTTGGAAAGAGTGGGAAAAATTGTGTTGATGGGACTCTAAATTTGGAGTGTAATTGCTCGTAGGCTGCAAAGACATAATCTATGTACAAATTTGTAAGTAATTTAATCCTGTAAACATTAAAAAGCGCAAGTTTGAGAGGGTGGATAAAAGTAGTTAAGAGGCACCTTTTTAGTTAGCATATTAGTAGCCTCTTTTGGCTCTTTCATTTTATGTTCTTTTGTTGAAATGTCTTAATTTTATTTTTTTATTGTATGTAACTGTGTGTTTTAATTGTTTTCTATGGTGTACAACACATTGGGACTGTTTAAAGAGTCTATAAAGGTGCTTTATAAATAAAGAAAAAAAATAGAAAGAAACCTATTAAGCTACTCTTCAAGCAATGTTCATAGTAAATATAACAAGGCCAGATCAATGGAAAGGTGTCTGGGGATGTAGGACAGCAGATTAGATGCAGATGAATAAACTCCAAATTACTCAAAAAAAATAAGAAACTCTGAGACATGTTTAGACACACAAAATGAGGCTTTCATCCATCTAGCAAGAACAACAGATTTTTTTGGGACTTGTTTGCACATGCAATGCCATCCACCAATCTTCCCTGAGGGAAAGAAGCAATTAGTGAAGCCATTTAGACACACACTAAAACAGCTCTTACATACGGTGCCAAACAATAATGAAAGTGGGAGTCTCATTCAGGCCCACAGAGGCATCTTCCTGAGGAGTAGCTCAGACATTCTGTAAAGAGAAGTGTCAAAATATACTCTGCAATAAGAGGCATGCCTCAAATCCCATCACACAGAGATTCCCACCAGGTTTATCCTTCTTGGGCTGTCCACTGAACTGTGACCCATATTCTTTGAAGTGGGCTGCCTCTGATTCAGTCTGCTGAGTGGACACTTGAAGACAGGCACTTACATTGCCAATACAATTCCAGGCCAAAATCACAATTTGGTTACGTCCGCTCTACTACGTTTTAATTTAAAAACATGGGTTTTAAACAAAAAGGATCTCTGTCCAAATAGCGTTTTCACTTTGTTTATAAAAGTATCTCTGCCCACCCTAAAACATTTGTGCACATCAGTGGAAAAATCCTTTCAGGGATGGTAATGCTATGAGATTTATTGCAAAAGCTGTAGCAACCAGTAAATTATTTGCTTTTTGTGCATGTATGCAGCATTCAGATTCTACAAAATACAATTTAGATGCATACAGGTAAGCAACACAACAAGCCTCATGGAAAGTCTGTGTACACTATGTTGGAATACGGTTTCTACCATGAAGGGTGACCAATAAGAGAAAGAGATGTTATAATGAATAGGAACCAATCAGGGAAGGGCTACGTAATAAGCACAAGCAAATAAGAGGGCAAATAGAGTCTGCATTTTTAAAACTCTTCATTTTCACTCAATCCACACTGTAATGCTGAGCTGGTGTGTTCATAAGTATGCAGCTCTACAGAGCATTTTCAAAAGTCTCAATTTTCAGGGGTTAAAAATGCCAGGATAGTGAGTATGAAAGGCAAAAACTGAGACTAATGTCTCCATTTTAAAAACAAAAATGCAGTAGTGTGTAGTGTGCCTAATAGTTGTGAACCCCAGAAAATTGATGCTAATAAAAATTTGCATTAACTTTATGTGAGTGGAGCTGTTTAAGGTATCGCTTCCAAGTAAAGTGGAACTATGTGAACTGTGGGTGGGTTGGTTAGAGCAGGTTTGAACTTTCACCCTAACCGTTGTCCTGTCTCCTTTACTCAGGAGATGTTGGCTCTGGGCTGCAGCAACTTCTTTGGCTCCTTCTTTAAGATTCACGTCATCTGTTGTGCACTCTCAGTAACTCTAGCAGTGGATGGTGCCGGTGGAAAGTCTCAGGTAAGCAAATGGTTACTGGTTAGATTTTCTACAGATTCATTAAGAAGTAGAAATGTAATATTTATTGTGTGTTTTGTACTACCTGCAGTTTGCCAGTCTCTGTGTCATGTTGGTAGTTTTGGTGACGATGCTTGCCCTTGGCGTTTATCTTGAACCTCTCCCAAAGGTATGAACCTCTAATGTGCTTATTCTCTCTCTATTGTCTTATAAACTTCACGCTTGGTCATTTGGAATGGAGGAGCTAAACAAATAGCTCAGACAGAGCTACTCTGGCTCTAATCGTATTTGAAGGATGGAACAATTAAGAATATAAGGATATAAAACATCAGAAATCTGACAGATGAAAGCAGACCATTTAGTCCATCATGCCTTTTTGTTTAGCTAACAACAACAACAACAACATTTATTTATATAGCACATTTTCATACAAAAAATGTAGCTCAAAGTGCTTTACATAATGAAGAATAGAAAAATAAAAGACACAGTAAGAAAATAAAATAAGTCAACATTAATTAACATAGAATAAGAGTAAGGTCTGATGGCCAGGGTGGACAGAAAAAACAAAAAAAAACTCCAGACGGCTGGAGAAAAAAATAAAATCTGTAGGGATTCCAGACCATTAGACTGCCCAGTCCCCTCTGGGCATTCTACCTAACATAAATGAAACAGTCCTCTTTGTATTTAGGGTTCTCACGGAAGGACTTGATGATGATGGTCACGTAGACTTCTGGCTTTTAGTCCATCAATGTTGGAGCAGCATGATGCTTTGAGTAGGTGGTGGTGGTGCAGGCCAAAAAAAGGCCGGAAAAAGAAACAGAAGAGAGAGTAGGGGTCAGTATGGATTTTAGAGCCACCATGAATAGTTATTATAATGAATTGAACGTACAGAGTATCAGGATTAAGTTAAAGTGAAGTTATGAGAAGGCCATGTTAAAGCTAAGCTGTTCCAATATCTCATCCAGAGTTTTCTTAAAGGTTGTAGTGAACCAGGAGAACTTTAACCAAAATTAACTGCAAAAGTCAAAACCAGAAGGACAATTGCTTATTCACCTAAACCAAAATTAAAATAAAAAATCAGAATCCAAAAAACACTTTTGAGCAGATTCTCACACTAAATATTTCAGAATTTATTGACAATCCTCAGCATAGTGTTGTGTACCACAGTAACCTTTATTTGGTAATATCATCACACAAGACTTCTGTGATCCCCTAGCAACAGACTACCCTATTAAAGTAATGGCTCAATGAAATGAAATGAGACTACCATAAGAAAACAAACTTTTGTCACAGTAATCCTTAAACAAGACATTAAAAAAACAGCTAGTCCAAATTCAAAAGGTACATGAAAAAGATTAAAAATGCATTCACTGTATTTCATAATGGAAACAAAAAAATACAGACTAACGAAAAATGTATCAGTCATTAATTATAACTGTGTTTTATACATTATATTAATAATGCATGTTAAAAGGGAAAAAGCAAAGGTGGATTCAGGGCCAAACTCCAGCTAAAGCAAGACATTTTCACAAGGCTGCACCATAACAAAATGCTTAACAAAAAAATATAAGAATGCATATGTTTTATCATGAAAATGTCCACGAAAGGCACTTTAGCCCCCAAAAGTTTTATTTATTGGTGAAAAAGTTAATCCAGAAAATGCCAAAATTATTAGCCTTATTTCACATGCACTTACGTCTGGAATCCTTAATAAGGGCTGGCTAACTTTGTAAAGGACTCAACACTAAACTGCTGAAATACCTCAATGGCTGAGGGCCCTTTAGTCTCAGTGTCCCCCAGTACAAGGACTGAGCCTCTGAATATTCTAAAAAAGGCCAGAAATCTGCTCCTGCCAGGATCACAAATATTCGTCTTCTCCCAGCTCACTACATCTAAAAGGGTTTAACCTTAAAGGACGTCCTTCATCTTGTTAGATTGCTAGGGCCGGTAAACAACAAAGTAGTTTCAGCGGCATAATACCCAGACTTTATTTCAATCTAAACGTGTGTGTTTTTGAAGAGAAACCAGACATATCAAATGCTAGATGTTAAATAGAAAAAAGCATTCAGCTTCAACAAATTATATCAATGCCCATACAGTAAGCTTTGTATCCATAAAACCAAAAGAGATGTCCATGTCAAATGAGACCCCTTTATTTCTTAATCCATCTTACGTTGTTCTTTTAAAGTGCGTGCCATTCTGTAGCTTCTTTCCTCCTAATGCTTGTCTCTGTTGGGGCGTATTTTGAATTAGCAGGCAGTGCTGTACTTTTATCTTCTGACAATATGATGTTTTGTTGTGTTTTCAAAACTGTTTCTTTGATATATTTACTACATCTTCTCTCTCATGCTTAACACTGAATAATTAAGTACTCTCAAAATCCTTTCTTTCATACAGTGCTTTGTTAGCTATGAAACAATTAGTAACAGCTGCATTGGTCAAAATCGGACAACTGATAATTTTCAGTGGTCTTGTTACTTGTCAGAGAAGTTACTTTTATCTAATTTTGAGATCATGTTAAACGCAAAGCCCAAACACCATTTTTATACTTTATCAGGAGCATATGCACACTGGTTAGATTATCTGCACTTAAACGAACACATTTTATTAGTGATAACACCTTATTAGTATTTACTTTTACACTTGCATATCTCCCAGATCTTCAATCTATTTCCATGCATCCCAGAATACTTTGTCTCTTGAAAAACACACTGTCATTCCTATGAGTCACTGTCATGCCCATCAAACCTTCTGTTCACGAGACACCTGCCCGTCAAATTCTTGTTGAATTACACACTATCAAAAATAAGGTTAGCTTTCTCAGTTTTATTTACCTAAAATATGCACCATACCTCAATAATCCCATAATAATTTTAATATTTACAGAAATTAAATGTTACAAGTGTTATTTACCAAACTGTAAAAAGCACCCTAATACAACATTTCAAAGAAACAAGACGAATTACAAATCAAATATATGTGTCACGAATCTAGGCTTTGGTATTTTGGGGTGCGTATTATTTCTTTTTGGGTCATTTATTTTATGTGGTTTATTTTTTTATTCTTATTGTACTTGGATAGGAGACCATCTAGGAAAGTGCAGTGCAGCGACGGAGACATTGTGCTGTAACTATGGCGCCGTCCTTTGGATGAGACATAAAACCGAGGTTCTGACTCTCTGTGGTCATTAAAGATCTCTGGTCATCCTTCATAAAGTATTGTGTTTCCCAATGTCCAGGCTAAATTGCTCGCTATGGCCCCAATCATCCCTTGTCTCTGATTGACTAACTATCTCTCACCACTTTAGCACCTAACAGCTAATGTGTGGTGAGCGTACTGGTGCATAATGGCTGCTGTCACATCATCCAAGTGGATGCTACACATTAGTGATGGTTGAAGTGGCTTGCTACTCACTGAAGTGATTTGAGTAGCGAGAAAAGTGCTATATAAATGTAAATAATAATAATAATAATAATAATAAATATAATAATTATTATTATTATTACTATTATTATATTTAATGGCATCAAGTCAAGTCAAGTTGGGGAGCATGCACTGGTACAGTGCGTTGCCTCACCCACCACACGATGAAACAGCTTGGGATCCCGGTTGGCAACCCCCCAGGCAGACACGCAGTTCTGTTCCACCCTTCGAAAATGACCCTCTATCTGCTGCAGCCAGGAGTTACATGGGTGACCCCTTGGCCTGGCCCAACCACTCGGTCCCCAACAATGAAGATCCTACGAGCTGGATCACCCTCGGGGAAACGCGTCACAGGGCCATAATTCCATAACTGACGCTCCCTCACAATGCAGGTAATGTGCCTCATTCAGGACTCCATGAGCAACCGCTCATTCTACACAAAGTCAAACCAATGGTACCCAAGGATTTTCCGGAGAGACACAGTACCAAAGAAGTCCAGTCTTCATCTTAGGTCACTGGATAGCGTCCATGTCCCACAATCATATTATTAATGGCATAATGGAAAGAAAAAAAAAAAACAATGACCAGGAGAAGAATTGGAGCCAGTAAATGAGCTTAGTTTATAACCATTAAAGTGAAACATCAAAACCAAAACACTGTCCAGAATTATTTTCAGAAAACCGTAAAAGCCAAAATATTTTACAAAATTACAAGCAGTGACTCTAGCTGTCCCTGCATAATAATGGTGGTGTGATGTAATGCTTAAGATTTTGGACTTTAAACACTGAGGTTGTGTGTTTGAATCTGACTACTGGCGCGGTGTGACCACGAGCTAGTCACTTTACCTGCTTGTGCCAAAAGGGGAAAAACAAAAGAAAGGTAACCAATTGTAACTCAAATATTGTAAGTCACCTTGGAAAAAAGGTGTCAGCCTAACAAATAATGATATGGCAACTGTCAACAAAGCAATCTGCAAAATGGTCACTCTTTGAAACAAGATGGCATTGTGAGAAACCACAAAATTATTTTAAACTCCATTAAAATGAAACCAAAAGTCCTAATAGGTAGTGGAATTTTATTCCTTATGTATTTAAAACCCTATGCCATATATATAAAATTCAACTAGTAACAAAGGAAATCACACAGCCTGTCTCTTTTTGTCTCTTCAGTCTGTTCTGGGTGCACTAATAGCTGTCAATCTGAAGAACACGCTGAAGCAGTTCTCGGACCCATACTATCTGTGGAAGAAGAACAAGTTGGACTGTGTAAGTTTTAAAAAGAGAATGGTTTTATCTTGTTAGCCCTGTGCAAACTGGTAATTTGTTTTAGTGAAGTGGAAGCTAAACAGCTTCCTCTGATACAGGGTATAAAGAATAGAATATGCAACCTTCATATCAATAAACCAAGACTATGTGCAAAGCCAATAATGATATGATAATGAAATATACAATCTACGGTATGTGCATATAGCCAGTGCAGGCAGAGGGTGGGTGGTATTACATTATGTCAAAAGCAGTACTACTTAATGTCAAATGAAATATGGGACAGTTATTAGTAAAGAATCAACACAGTCAGACAAGGAGACAGAGCATCAGTCAGAGAGCAGTGAAGCTCTGAAGGTAAAGATAGTGAAGCGTTGGAATAGTGAGAAGGCTGGACAGATGTGTTCCTAACTAATCTATATATATAATTGACTAAGTCACCCGACCATGGGGTACGCACGACAGAGACCATGGAATACGTACGACAGAGCCATGCCCGCCAAATCACAGAGCCCCGTCCACCAACTCTAAGACCATGGGATACGTACGACAGAGCCCCGCCCTCCAACTCTAACCCTCCTCGCACGTCATGGGGAACGCATGACAGAGCCCTGCCCACCAACTCTAACCCTCCTCCCATGTCCACACTCGCTCTTGAGGCATGCGCACTGCCTGCTCATGTGCCGACACGCAACGCCTCACCAAACACAGCCTCATTCGCTTTCGTCTCTGCTACAATCCACATGCACCTCTGAGCCACGTTGACTTTTCATTGTTCTTTTCAGTTCCGGCTGCTTTTCTATATATATAATCGACCAAGTCGCCCGGCCATGGGGTACGCACGACAGAGCCCCGCCCACCCACTCTAATCCTCCTCCCGCGTCATGGGGAACGCACGACAGAGCCCTGCCCGCCAACTCTAACCCTCCTCCCGCGTCCACCCTCGCTCTCGAGGCATCGACTTCTCAATTGTCACTCTGGAACAACTCAGTACGCAAGCTATATTAAGCATCACCAACGAAGACTCGCTACACCTTAATGAACAAGTACTGAAACTTATCCCTACCGACAAAATAACTTTCACCTGCATTGACTCCATCGTCACAGACGATCCCGCAGGTCAACTTTCATTCCCCGAAGAATTTCTTAACAGTCTTACTCCCACTGGCATGCATCCGCATAAACTCAAAATTAAAATTGGTTCAGTCGTCATGCTTCTCAGAAACCTCATGCCAGCAAAAGGTCTCTGTAATGGCACTAGACTGACTGTTACCAGCATTCACCACAATGTACTGGAGTGTAAAACTATCGCAGCTGCTACCTCACAAACTGTCCTTATTCCCCGGATTTCCCTGACCACATCAGATTCAAATTTGCCTTTTACTTTTACACGCAGACAATTTCCTGTTAGATTGACCTTTGCAATGACAATTAATAAGGCACAGGGGCCAAACTTTCAAAAACATATGCCTGTATCTGCCAAAACCAGTTTTCAGTCACGGACAATTGTATGTTGCTCTCTCCAGAGTTCCATCTTTTCATTCACTCACAGTCGTATCCTCAAACCCACCCCATTTGGACAACTGTGTCTTTCAGGAAGTGTTCACCTATCAATAAATAATTATGCGGCATATACTACGCCGCGGGTTGGCTAGTATAATATATTGGACAGAGGTGTCTAACTTAAGGTCCATGAGCCAGATCCAGCCTTTGGACCTTTTTAAATTGGCTTGATTTATCAATATTCTAAACATGTCCCATATGACGTACAATGTCTTTTAATTCGTTTGAGGGGGGCCGCCCCCCCACTCCTACCTCTGTTCTACAAGATTATTTTATCTTTTCCAATGGCTTTATTGTTGTATGTGGATAGAAAATGCATTTGGATTTTCACTCAGTTTAAAAGTGTTTGCTATGCATTTATAACCAACTCCTAATGTGGTCTGTGCGATCCATCACATGTATGTTTACACAGAGTTTTTTAATGTGGTCAAGTGACACTTGTTGAAGAAGATGGCATCTCTATCAGGATGAGTTCCAGTCATTTACCTGGCTGCGAGGCTATGACAATGAGGGGGCACACAGAGGTGTAAAATGTTCCCTGCCCATCCTAGAATACTTATAAAGAATGCCAATGTACAGGTAGGCACATATGGGGTGAGCTGCAAGGATCCATGATTCCTACTGTGTGTGCCTTCCATTTGACCTGGAAGTGCTTCCGGTGGGCCCTGCCCAAAGCACCGAAAGTACTCCCAGGTCCAGAATAAAAGAAGCTGCTCCATCTCATCTAGGAGAGTTGGAGTTGGGTGGAAGAGGACAATGTTTGCCTGGAGGAGTAGAAAGAGAAAAAAAGAGAAGAAAATTGTGTTTGTGTTTATGTCACTTTTGCTTTTTTGTAAAATAAGTTGTGCTACTAAACATTTTATTTAAACCAGGACTTGTGTTGATGAGGTTGCATCAGGGATTTGGGGTGCTGCAATGCCCTCTACTGGTCACAATGAATAACTACTAATTCTCCCATATATCCTGACATCTGCTTCACTTGACTTTATGCGCTGACATAATTTTTTCACCTCAGGCTGATTTTAGTCTTGTGGTTGCTGGTAGCTTCCTAACCCTTTGCAATATCCAAGAAAAGAAAAGCTATTAGGAGGGGAGATATCTTTATTGTTTATTTCTCCACTTGATTGTCATGAGTGGAGAAGTACCCATGTGTCTTGCTTGTACAGTACAATAAATGTACTAGTAGTTATCTGGCCTGCAATGGGTATATAAAGGGTTATTTTTGCCCCTCAATAAAATTAAGTTTGACACTCTTAATGAGAAATGAGAATGAGTTTAAGTTCAGAGCTATGTGTACAAGAATTAGATCAGACAGGGTGTTTAGCCTGCTAGGTTAAAAATAATGCAGATTTATTTAGTACAGTGTTTACCAACCTGTGGGTTGCCGCCTACTGGTGAGCCATGGAGGTATTGCAGGTAGATCGCGGCCAACCACAGACAAACCCCGCTCCACCAGTCTTGTGATATCATCGCAGATGTATTGTAACTGATCTTGGATGACATCCCTAACCCTTGCTCGGAGGTCATCCTCAATTTACCAAGGAGGAAAAGCATTGATGATCATGCTTGATTCATCTAATACTCTGATGTTCTAGTGACTGTGAGGGACACCCCCCTCGCTGCTTTGATGATTGCATTAAATTCACCCAGGGGAACCCTTGTGGGTTGTGAACACACTGGCATGCAAAAAATTGGATTGTGACACCACAAAGGTTGGGAAAAATTGATTAGAAAGTCTTATGATGGAAGAAGTGGCCAAAAGAAAACCAAATAAGAATAAATGATAAAGACTAAAATAACAAACAGCACAAGTGATGCAAATCATAAAGTGACTGACGCAGTAAAGTGTAGTAAGCCAAGGGAGGACTTTAGAATGCAAACCCTTTACAAGATGAACACAAGCTGTCTCTTTCCTATCGAGCTGCTTTGCATGTTGCCCTAATTAAAGAGATGATCTGTGATAACTCCGTTATCAGATTAGAATCAAGTCCCTTACATGTGACTATGGCTATGTCTACCCAACTACTGTACATTTTCATATAAAAAATGTGTTTTTTAAATTAAAACGATCTCCATCCATACTAACATTTTTGCCTCATTTATGAAAGTATCTCTTCCCACACCACTAAAACAACTAAAAATGCACATGACAAAGTTGCTCACCTGCACAGAACATGTGTAAATCATGGAAAAATCTTTGAAGGGAAGGTAACACCACCAGCCATGGGATTTTTCTTTTTTACTTTTATATTTTATACCTAATTTCTGTTTTCCATGTTCCATGTGAAGTATTTTGTGCTGCCTGGCTTAGTACATGTTATTCAAATAAAGTAATTATTATTATTATTATTTATTGCAAAACTGTATTGACCAGTATATTACATGCGTTCATACAGTAAAGGTAAGCAAAAGAAGAAGAGCCATGGAAAGCAACTCCTCTGTGCTGTATTGTCTTCCATGAAGGGCGACCATTCAGGGAATGAGACGTTGCAATGAGCAGGATCCAATCAGGGAAGGGCCATGTCATTAGCATGAACCAATCAGAATGCAATTAGAATCTTCATTTCCGAAATGTTTTACTTTCACACTGCAATGTTGAGCTGGCGTTTTCAGAAGTATAAGGCTCTGGACTCTCTGTTTTTGGGGGTTAAAAACACCAGGGTAGTGTGGACAAAAGATGAAATGGAGACTAATGTCTGTGTTTTTAAATGAAAATGTAGGAGTGTGGCCATAGCCTATATACAGTGGGATGCAAAAGTTTGGGCAACCTTGTTAATAGTCATTATTTTCCTGTATAAATCGTTGGTTGTTACGATAAAAAATGTCAGTTGAATATATCATATAGGAGACACACACAGTGATATTTGAGAAGTGAAATGAAGTTTATTGGATTTACAGAAAGTGTGCAATAATTGTTCAAACAAAATCAGGCAGGTGCATACATTTGGGCACCGTTGTCATTTTATTGATTCCAAAACTTTTAGAACTAATTATTGGAGCTCAAATTGGCTTGGTAAGCTCAGTGACCCCTGACCTGCATACACAGGTGAATCCTATAATGAGAAAGAGTATTTAAGGGGGTCAATTGTAAGTTTCCCTCCTCCTTTAATTTTCTCTGAAGAGTAACAACATGGGGGTCACAAAACAACTTTCAAATGACCTGAAGACAAAGATTGTTCACCATCATGGTTTAGGGGAAGGATACAGAAAGCTGTCCCAGAGATTTAAGCTGTCTGTTTCCACAGTTAGGAAATGGAAGACCACAGGCTCAGTTCAAGTTAAGGCTCGAAGTGGCAGACCAAGAAAGATTTCGGATAGACAGAAGCGACGAATGGTGAGAACAGTCAGAGTCAACCCACAGACCAGCACCAAAGACCTACAACATCATCTTGCAGCAGATGGAGTCACTGTGCATCGTTCAACCATTTGGCGCACTTTACAAAAGGAGATGCTGTATGCGAGAGTGAAGCAGAGGAAGCCTTTTCTCTGCCCACAGCACAAACAGAGCCGCTTGAGGTATGCTCAAGCACATTTGGATAAGCCAGCTTCATTTTGGAATAAGGTGCTGTGGACTGATGAAACTAAAATTGAGTTATTTGGGCATAACAAGGGGCGTTATGCATGGAGGAAAAAGAACACAGCATTCCAAGAAAAACACCTGCTACCTACAGTAAAATATGGTGGTGGTTCCATCATGCTGTGGGGCTGTGTGGCCAGTGCAGGGACTGGGAATTTTGTCAAAGTTGAGGGATGCATGGATTCCACTCAGTATCAGCAGATTCTGGAGACCAATGTCCAGGAATCAGTGACAAAGCTAAGTTGCGCCGGGGCTGGATCTTTCAACAAGACAACGACCCGAAACACTGCTCAAAATCCACTAAGGCATTCATGCAAAGGAACAAGTACAAAGTTCTGGAATGGCCATCTCAGTCCCCAGACCTGAATATAATTGAAAATCTGTGGTGTGAGTTAAAGAGAGCTGTCCATGCTCGGAAGCCATCAAACCTGAATGAACTAGAGATGTTTTGTAAAGAGGAATGGTCCAAAATACCTTCAACCACAATCCAGACTCTCATTGGAACCTACAGGAAGCGTTTTAGAGGCTGTAATTTCTGCAAAAGGCGGATCTACTAAATATTGATTTCATTTCTTTTTTGTGGTGCCCAAATTTATGCACCTGCCTGATTTTGTTTGAACAATTATTGCACACTTTCTGTAAATCCAATAAACTTCATTTCACTTCTCAAATATCACTGTGTGTGTCTCCTATATGATATATTTAACTGACATTTTTTATCGTAACAACCAACGATTTATACAGGAAAATAATGACTATTAACAAGGTTGCCCAAACTTTTGCATCCCACTGTAGCTCATTCTTATCTTGTCTTACCTGAGAGATGGTCACAATTCTCACACAATAATATGTTGTTGTCGATATGGGCAATAGACTGGCATCATATTATCAATCAATTGTATTTAAGATGGCAGCCTGCAGGTCTTTGCATAAAGACATCAGTGTATTTAGATGATCTAATTTTTATTGTTAATATATTATTATGATAGTTTGGGAAAAGAATTATAGTTAATTTTAGGCCTTGCTTTTATTGTCTCTCATTTTGACCTGCAATTTTTTGCCTCATGTTTTGGTTTTAAAGTCGTTGGTTATTCTGACTTTTAAGGGTCTGACCCCCCCTACTTGACTTACAACTAGTCATCCCCTGGTTAGAAACTTTTATCTTTTAAATTTTGCACTGACCTTTTCTCTCTTGAGTCATAATAGTCAGAAAACTCATATTGTCAATAACCTTCTTAGGATAATATTGCAACACTGATGGTTTACGTTTGATTTTTTTATTTCACGCTATAAAGCTGTACCTTGGGTTACCATCATGTCATAATCACCCATGATTCTTCAGTCTTGTTTCCCTTTTCAGTGCGTTTGGATGGTAAGCTTCCTATCAGCTTTCTTTCTGAGCCTGCCCTATGGTGTCGCTGTGGGTGTGATCTTTTCCATGATGGTGGTGGTCTTCCAGACGCAATTGTAAGTTTACTCTTATACGCACTGTAAACATGACGTAGAATGCTGCATTTTATTTTATTTATAACCAGGACTGGCACCAGTATTTTTACTGCCCTAGGTAAAGCAGTACATGCCATCCACTCTCGGGCCAATCATACGACCCATTCTTTGACATTAGAGTTTCATAAATGTAGGACTCCTGCTGTTTTACCCTTTTAGTGTTTTATTACAGTACTGCCTCTGTAACATTTGATTATAATCTGGTAGTTTAAATGGATCATGAACTGTTTTATAAATTCATATATATAAATATGTATAAATATAGGTTCAAAAATGTTAGAAAATCCTTTAAAATAATTTTACAATTCTTTGGTAAATACTGTAAAGAAAACTAGAGTTTACAACAGATATTATGCGTTACAACACAAATTTGACTTAACCTTTTAGCAATGAGTATTTTTGATTCATGTCAATTTCTAACCCACTTAGTCCTGAACAAGGTTGCAGGAGCCTATCCCAGATACCACAGGGCAGGAGGAAACCCTGAACAGGGCGCCAGTCCATCGCAGGGTGAACACACACGAAACACACACTAGGGACAATTTAGGATCGCCAATCACCCAACCTGCAAATCTTTGGACAATGATAGAGCACCATGATAAAACCCTCACAAACAACATACAAACTCCACGCACGGAGGACCTGACATGAACTCAGGTCCTCTTACTGTGAGGCAGCAGTGCTACTACTGGACCACCGTGCCACTCATTTACATAATGTATACAGATAGAACAATATAATCTAATAAATAATGTGCTTGATGTTGCTTCATTTTACACAATACCAGTTTTTAATAAGTTAATAATAATAATAATAATAATAATAATATGTTTAATTAAAGTTATACAAGTACAAATCACTGAAATTCAAAATTGCTTTATTATTGTGAACATAGAAAATGTTTGTTTTGAATACATTGTTTGGACTAGTTCACTTTCCACTGATAAGGTTCCTGAGAATTATAGGAATAATAGTGACAGACGCATATGTATATGTATGTCATTACCCAATATGTGCTGCTCCGGAGAGTCAATGCGGTGATCTGAAAAGAGGAGTGACTTGTGCCCTCCTCAGATGGTGGAACACCAGACAGTCCTCTGCAGTTTGAATTATCTGCAGCGTTCTGGTCAAGCATGCCACTACTCCTGCCAGCAAAGAACTGTAGTAGTCCAGACATGACAAGACCAAACCCTGAACCAGGAGTTGTGCTTCATACGTTGTCAGGTATGGTCTGATCTTGAGGCGTTGTAGAGAGGGAATCTGCAAGACCAAGAGACCACTGTAACATGGTCAGTGAAAGACAGTTGTTCATTGAGATGATCACAGAGTGCTAAATAAACAGACGGGATAACAAGAAAGTCTATCTTTGCAAGGCTGAATTGGAAAAGCTGTTCCTTCCTCCAGATTGAGATATCAGTGAGACATGAAAAGATTCTAGCTGATATCATATGGTCCTCTTTGACAGAACGATAAGTACATCTGAGTTAAATTATCGTTATAGCAAGGATAAGACAATCCATGGGACAAGATGATAGGGCCTAGTATGGAGATGTATAGAGAGAAGAGGATGGGGCTCAGCACCAGTGTTTGTGGCACCCACATGTTTGACTGGTGCACCCTTGACATCTGTAAAAAGTAAAAATGTGAGGTTTGAATACACAATAGGAGGTTTGAAAATTTAAAGTACAACTTATGATAAGGAGTAAGGAGTCGTAGTGGACTTGGCACTATCAACTTTCAGACTGTTTTAAGAAACCATTAAAAAGACAGGTTATATAGCACCTTGATTTGTGGAGTACGAGTCCAAGGAGGTTGTGCTCCAGCTTTATAACACACTGGTGAGGCCTCATTTCGAGTACTGTGTGCAGGTTTGACCTCAAAGTTACAAAAATGACATGGCAGTGGTAGAAAAAGTCCAGAGAAAAGCAACTAGGCTGATTCCAGGGCTACAGGAGATGAGATATGACGAAAGATTAAAAGATCTGAGCCTTTCAGTTTAAGCAAAAGAAGATTAAGAGGAGACATGATTGAAGTGTTTAAAAGTAAGAAAGGAATTAGTCCAGTGGATAGAGACTGTTATTTTAAAATGAGTTCATCAAGAACATGAGGACACAGTTGGAAACTTATTCAGGGTAAATGTTTGCACACATGTTAGGAAGTTTTCCTTTACACAGAGAACCGCAGACACATGGAATAAGCTACCAAGTAGTGTGATAGACAGTAGGACGTTAGGGACCCTCACATCTAGGCTTGATTTTATTTGGATAGGACTGGCAAGCCTTGCTAAGCTGAATGGCGTGTTCTTTTTCAGATTGTTCTAATGTTCTAAACATTGTCAGGATTCACATAAATAATACTTTTGAACCTGTTTGTAATGGCAATGCACTGTGCTTACAAAATAAAGGACGAAACAGAGAAAAAAAAATGTGTATCCAAAATCTGCATTAACTCAATATCTAAACAAGGATAAAAATTCAGATAAAGAACAAAGTTGATGTAGGAAAAGCAGTACTGAAAGAAAAATAAAATTACAAACTTGCACCTGAAGAAAAATAAAGACTCAAGGACATTAAGCATAAATAGAGACTGTATGAAGCTAAATACAGCATAATGGGATTGGGAAGACCACCTGTAAAGGGCTACTGTAGCTCATCAGACGTTCATATCAAACATTGCTAGTATGCTTAAATAATATGAAAACATATAATAGGGTTAGTAGCAGTTGGACAGTTGTACTGAGTCAGGGTCAGGGTCTGTATTGTGTAAAGAAATGCAACCTTCCAAATTTTGCCACCCTAGGTGACCACCTAGTTTGCCTAAATGGTAAAGCCACCGATGCTCGTAAAGGAACCCAAATCATCAACGCTGATAAAGTGGATGATTAGCAGAATGCAAACACACACTAATGATAAGGACTTGGGTTTTTTTTATGTTCCTCCATTGATACTTTCTTATACCTCATCTAAGCTATCAAGCATTACTAACAATATTTAAGTTTATAATCAACCATATTTATTCAGCTAAGCAGAGATTACATGACTGAACCTGTCTATACAACAGTGCATGACAAACAAATTCAGCACATTCTAAGACTACGAGGTGACACACAAAAATAACCAGATTTGTAAAAAAATATATATTTATTGATGAATTACAGCGTTCTAAATAATGTCACTTTCTATATACTCCCCCTCCCGATCTCTACACCGCTCCATACGTATCTTCCATTAATTGAAACCGTGCTGGAAGTCTTCTTGCTTGAGGCTTTTCAAAAGGCTTGCCGTTCTTGTCTTCACTTCATCCATTGAAGAAAAATGTGTTCCCTTCAGGTCACTTTTCGATTTTTGGGAACAAGTAAAAATCACAGGGAGCTAAATCGGGCGAATAGGGAGGATGATCGAGGACAGGAATGTTTTTGTCGGTCAAAAACTGCTTTACAGATAAAGAGAAAATTTGTCACAAATTTTATGTTGATTCACTGTTCGATTTTTTTTACCCGACATTATCGCGGCAACTTGTGTAGCAATTGTTGTGCAAATACTAACTGGGCTATTCACAGGATATACCTGGCCAGTCGTCGGTTTGAGAGGGCATGTAGGAGGGGATATAGTTCTATGATTCACGTCCAGCCAACCCCCAGACGGTTTTCCAGGAAAGCCCCAAGCCCAGTCCAGTAATTTTTGTGTCTCACCTCGTATATGGCTGTCTATCCCACACTCTGGATACTTCTGCAAAGTTCAAGACTGTCTTGTTCTGTTCTTTTCAGTCGAAACGGCTCTGCTGTTGGTCAAGTTCTAGGCACAGACCTTTACAAGAATCCCAAAGTGTACAGCCAGGTAAGCGAGGATGGGTATGTGTGTTACATGTTTACTTTTCATTTTCTGTTCTCTTCTGATTGTTTGTACTTTTTCATGGTTTCACCAGGGCTTTTCTGTAATGTAACCTGGGTGATTTTTTATCTGTATTTTTAATGAATAATGTATTGTTTGCAATCAGACCAGTATAACAGTCGAAAACCATGCAGTTATAGGCAGAAGCACCACCATTAATGTGACTCACTGTTCATTATGTTAAACTTGCTTATTTTCTGAATTTACTAATCAGGTTCAGGATTTGAATGGAATCAAAATTGTCACCTACTGCTCTCCAATTTACTTTGCAAATGCAGAAATTTTCCGGCAGAAGGTCTTTAACAAGGTGAGAAAAAGAAAGGTATCAGATGAGGATTATAAACAAGGTAAGAGAAAGAGAACTGGGCTATGCTGGTGCACCCAATTCCATTTACTCCTGGTTATTGGAGATACATTGCAGGTTAGTAGCTATAAGAAAAGAAGCAACACCTCTGACATTTACTGTAGCCAAAAATAAAGGGTTATTTCCCCACTTCAGAACAGGTAGTTCACCTGAACCTAAGTATGTTCGGGCCCAGCCAGTACTTGTATGGGAGACTAACCAGGAAAAATTTAGGTTGCTGTTGGAAGAAGTGTTGGTGAGGAAAGTAGGGGTGCTTACCCTGTTGTCTGAATGTGGATCCCAATGTCCCAGTGCAGTGACAGGGACACTGTGTTGTAAATATTATGACGTCCTTCAAATATAAATGTAAAACCAAGGTCCAAACTCTCTGCAGTCATTAAAGATCCCTGGACATCCTTTGAAAAGAGTAGAGTATATCCCAATGTCCTGGCTAAATTGTCCACCACAGCCTGGTCATTCTAGCCACCTAATCATCCACTGTCTCTAATCGTCTATCTCTTTCTCGCCATTTCACCACCACCAGCACCTTCACATCTAATGTGTGGTGAGTGTACTGGTGCAAAATGGCTGCCGACGCATCATCAAGGTGGATACTGCACATCAGTGGTGGTTAAAGTGGCTCCCCATTCACTATGTAAAAGCACTTGGAGTTGGTAGAAAGCACTAAATAAATGTAAAGAATTGTTATTATTATTACTATTAAGGCAAACGGAACCCCTCCAGTATTGTATTTCTTTTGGGTTTAGTTCACTGTAAAGATCATTCCTGATGTGCACATGATATTTGATATTTTCAGACCGGACTGGACCCTGGAAAAATGTTGATCGAGAACAAGAAGTTCTTCAAGAAGGACAAGGAAATGAAGAGCAATGCCAAACGCAGATCTTTGAAAAACTCAAAGCAGCAGGTAGAGTACCTTGTTAGTGTGACTAAAGCAGAGACTGGTGGAGATACCCTATGTGTCAGGCATTGGAGGAACTTAAACATGTAGGGAAATTCTTAATATAATAAACTCAAAGGAATCTGCTAATGTAAGCAGATAAGCGAAAGATGAATTAAGCAGGTAAGACAAGGAAGGAGGAACAGAAACTGGTGGGTGAAATCAGAAATGGGCAGCAGGGAGAACTCCAAATGTAATAAGATAAGACAGTGGAAAGATAAATTAAAGTGACAAAAAAAGAATCAGGGTGAAAGTGTTTTAAACGCAACAGAAATAATGATCGTTTGACTACTAGAATACTTTCTAGCAATTATTTTTAATTTAATCAAAGTGAAAGGTTGAGGACATACAGTAAATGAGAAATCAAAAGCAAAAGTAAGGGGAAAAATTTTTGCAATTAAGATAAGACAAGAATCGTGTTCATGAGATTCCTCATCTGTAAATAGTTTATTGTCCAGTAGTGTCCATTGCAGCATCACTAACTTGAAACATCCACAGCAACCATTGCAATAGAACATTTGATAGCATCATCAAACCCTGATCAAGAGAATATGAAAATGTAATTAAAAATAAAATAATAAAAATCAGATGAGTAAAGAAATTTCCAAACACATCAAATTAGTCCAAAACAAATGGAGATTATGACAAGCAGGAGGAGATCCTCTGTAGTACTGAGTTGCAAAATTCGCAGCGAATTAGCAGCGAATATGGTCTGTTTGTTTAACCTTGTGTTACATTGTTGGATGAATATTTTCCTGGAAATTTACTGGCGGGACCACGGGTCTGACTATTCGGAGGCTGCTTCTGGGCTATGTGTGGCCCATGGACCACCATTTGAATAGGCTGGATTTAAAGTATAGTTTCTTAAACTACTGGGTTACTAACTTTTGGGTCACACAGGATCAGGACTCACTGTTGTATAAGATGGAAACGTGTTGCATGTGGCTTACAAAGTGTTTCATGCTATGTTGTGATATTACTCTGCTATTGCTCCAATGGGGGACCTTCACCTCACCTGGTATGACTGTCAATGGTGATTCTCCAAGGCACATAAGTCCTGCTATGACTGTTGGCAGCTATTGTCACGAACTGTGTCCCGAAGGCACTAAGAAGGGAAAAATTGGTTCATGAAAAAAAAAGTCTAAGAAGCACTGATTTAAAGGAAATAAACAACAAGCTAAGCTAGCAAAAACAAAATTCAAATGTCTACAATAAGCTTCCATCCAGAAATAATACAAAAACATAAGCCAAACAATAGCTCAGACAAATACAGTATATCTTTCTATTATAAAAAAAAATCCTAGAAAGGAAAAGCAGGGCGACGAGACGTGATCTTCTCGGAAGTTCTCGGAAGACACTTAAAAGACCCGCGAGATGCAAACATTATCAAATAAGAGCACGGCCAGAAAAACACTCAGTCGTGTAAAGGCACACACACACAGATCCTGTGCTCTCAGCACATATAAAGCGTATAAGGACAATGCGTGCTAGATGAAATGTCAACGACTAAGCAAAGAAGAAAGAGCAGCACGGAGAAAAGAGACCCAAAAGCGTTGGAGGGAAAAAAAGGCAGATAAGAGATTATGAAATCAGTGGAATTCGAAAGGCTCAAACAAACAATGGCACGATACACATGCAGAGAAATATGAAAGCAGTAAAATTCGAAAGTATTGTAGCGTCCCAGCCAGGTTGAAGCATTTTTTGTTTTAAGTGACTGTTAGATCCGATTCATGGAGGGCGGAGTACAGCACGGAAAACTGAGAGCGGGGTACTGATTGATGCGGTGGGGGGGTTTCGAGACCCGGGGGATGAGGGGTTGGAAAGGGTGCTAGAAAGTTGTGTTTGGGATTATGAAGTCGGCGTTTGTTCAAGCAAAACTTTTGTGACACTTTATTATGTCAGTCGCTACAAAAAAAGATAGTAAAGATCGCATTAGTGCAAACAAAAGGAAATTAATCATCAGGACCAGGTGTAATTGAAAAAATAGTAGGACAAAGCGAGGATAAAGCGAGGTTAGAAATAAAAAGCAAAAATTCAATGCACAAAATGTAGATTTACACAATAATGGACCATACGCTATGAGAATCTGTGGTCCCGGAACACTTAAAGCAACAACAAGTTTAATTTCAAAGAAAACACAATTCGGTTAGGTATATTTATGATCATGGAGAAGCGATGCAAATTTTAACACACGAAAAGAAAGGTAATGTATATATTCCGGGAATAACATTAGACACCAAAGGAGATCTTGATATGCCATTCGTATTAAAATGTTTACAGTTTCCCGTGAGAATAGCTTTTGCTATGACAATTAACAAATCACAAGGACAAACATTAGAAAAAGTCGGATTATTTATTAGAGAAACAGAAACAATATTTACTCACGGGCAGTTATATGTTGTGTTGTCACAATGTGTCTCCAAAAACGGAATCAAAATTCAATGCAATCTTGAAGAAAAGGTAATTCCAAATATTGTTTTTAATGAAGCTTTAAAGTAAAAGTGCAAATAATGAAATTGAAACAATTCTAAAGAAAAAAAAAGCTTTCAAAATTGTATATCCGATTAACCAAACACAGGGGTTGGCGAGCGAAGCAAGCATGGGGCAGAGCCCCCTAGTCTTAAAAGGAAAAATCCTAAACTCTTTAGCTGTTATGATTTGGAGTAAGGAATATTGTAAAAAGGGGATGAAGCCTTCAAAACCACCTATAGACAAGCAAGAACTCTCCCTAGGTTGCCCAGACAAGGCTTCACCAAAGGCAGCCTGACCTGCCAACCCCACAGGCATTATTTAGTGCTGTCCAAGCCCCAAAAATGGGGAAAGGCTTTTAAAGTTAAAAATGCACAAAAATGTTCCAAAATATCAAAAAAGCCCCACAAGAGAGGAAATAACCATAAACCCCTGGCTTGTAAAGAGCAGGGCAACAAGCCAGTCTTTATTAACAAAAATAGGAAAATAAAAAACTCTACAATCTGAAGGAAGCAAGAATTATTTGCATATAAGGGCCATCTACAGCAAGCAAGTTCCAATACAAATCCAAAACTCAAAAACCACAGACAAAAGCCACATTCTGAAATTCAACAAAGAAAAATAAAAGTAACATTCACGGTACAGAATACTCTAAACTCCTCCAAAGGGCACACAATGAATCCCAAAGAACTCAATTTCCCACGCTGCCGTTAAAGGCTGGGGGCGGATCCTTAGTGGTGACGTAATAGTGGCCCCGCCTCTTGGAGAGACACCCAAAAGGTGAAAGGAACATTGTTGAACATAATTGCACATATAGAAACTTCAAAATAAATTAAATTAAATTAAATTAATAAAAAAAAATGATATAATTAGACAACTAATAAATGGACAGAACAAAATTAACAGAAACGATTGAAACCCACAAACAATATCAGAAAAAAGAAATTCAACATAAGCCAGGGGAGGAACCCTGGCTAAAACACAGCATAATCAAAAGTTAAAATTTAAACCATCACCATAATACGTACTTCATTAGGCAGGGACTCAGGAAGTAATAGGAAAACTAAATATTTGCCTGAAGAAGAAAACATGCACCAACATAACATGCCATGGTGAAGAACTGAGGGGATCACTGAGCTTTAAATAACAGAGCCTCAGGTGGCCATTCTAGTTGGCATCACACTGGAGTACAGAGACACCAAGGGAACAACAATTCATACATATAAAGGACTTTAGGGAAAAGCAGCAGAACAAATACATCCAGAAGTGGAGCTTCATCAAATACATGACAGTTGCCTTAACTGTTACAATATACATTTCAAAAGATCAGCAGACACCCTGAAGAGTGTGATGTTGTTAGCTTATACATGAAAGTAGTAAGAGCGTCAGGTAAATATGAGAAGAAGGGGCCAGATGAGACTATCTTTAACTAGGTGGAACTTTTAAAATATTGATGTAAATAGAGTGATTTGATTTAAATGTGACAAGAATAGAGTCAGGAGGAGATTCACCTCAGCTCTCAGCTGAAGTTGAGATATGTACAGGGGCTGATAAATATGATCCTTCCCAGGAGAGCATCTTATTTATGAAGTAAACTGAAGTGTAGTCATTAAATGTTAGCAGCCACCCTCCACACCAGAAGGAGTAGTTAAAACGTCATGATAGTGCAGAGGTATGTTGTACTGAGCTGCTTCATACACTAATAATATCCTCTCATTCCACCTAGGCAGTGTCCATGCAGGAGCTCAAAGCCGACTTTGACCCAACCATTGACCCTAACAACAACTTGGAGACCAGCAGCAGCAACTTTTCTTATGTCAACTTCAACAGCAACAGCGTTGTGGACCTGGACAGCATTCCCTCATTTACAGAGCCAGCAGCAAAACCCCCTGCCCCTCCGTTTCACACCCTGATCCTGGATCTAGCTGGTGTCTGCTTTGTTGACCTCATGGGCATAAAGACTCTCACTCAGGTAGGAAACATTTAGTTCATTCATATTTCAGTTTTACCAATGATACATCTGAAGAACTGAAAATATTGACAAGAAAGTAATGTGAAGGTCAAGATTGTTTTCTCCAAAACCCCATAATCTGCAGGTGAGTTTCATACTCCTTTGTTGCCAATGAGAAAGGATGTTAGTACAAGAGTTAGCAAAAAAGCTTTAGAATCTTAAAAATAAGCCCATCATTGCTTGAGAAATGTGATTAGCATATTGCTTGTCTAAGAGTTTATACATCCAATCAATTGCATACTCTGTGTGACTGTGTGACGATCTGACTAAAAATAAAATTGTAGGGCACCCATTAAAAGAATACATTTAATTCAATTAAAATGAATAGATTCTTTAAAGTGAAATTTCTGATTAAAGTTGATTAAAGTCTGTAGGATTATGGTTATAATTGGAGAAATTTTCAAATTGTGAGAGTTTTTTTTTTAATCATTTAAGGAATCCATGCATTTTAATTGAATTTAATTAATTCTTTTATGGGTACCCCACAATTTTATTTTGAGTCACATATGAAAAATCTTTTTTTATATATTTTTTTGCCACCCTAATGCCACACAGTTCTCAGCATGTTACAAAAACCTTGACTTGCGCGGGATGGTGATTTGACAGAAGTGACATTAGCGACAGAATGGAATTGAATCTATAATCTCTATGGGACAATCAAATTTTCAGTCTTTCTTAGAAAAGCCCAACAGTTTATCTACTGAGCCAGTATCGCCAAATCACTGAAACGAGTATTTCGCCAAATTTGTATATAAATGATGAAAAATTGTTACATTAAAAAACAAAATGAATTTGTGTACATTGATCTCAAACCTTTGAACATTTGATTGAACGTCCAACATGCTAGCCACTTGACCAATGCTGCTTAACTGTCATATTAAGTAATTTGACAAAACTTCAACATCAATTAATCAACATTATTATTTTTTTAATAAATTTGTCTACATTGGTCTTGAACCTTCGACCATTTAAACAAAAGTCCAACACACTAACCACTTGACCAACACTACTAATTCATATACATGCGTGTTGGCTAAAAGCACTATATATATATATATTGTGACAGAATTAGGGTATGCTCGCACCCTTGTACCCTCGGACCACACGTCAGACAC